>OY728127.1:830341153-831591153 GCA_963277665.1 Viscum album
AAACTTGTTTTGGGATTAGTCATCTATATATAATTTATCATATATGGAAATGTGGGGCTAGGGGGTTTTAACATCAATGGGTAGGACTACCACTATCCTGTATAATAATGAGTACAGGGTTTCCTGGGTGGCGGTGTGGGGTTTGGTCTAGTAAGCCCATAGATCATGGATGAGCTTGTCCGGCCAGAATTTCTTATACTTATCAACCATATTTTGGAATATATTAGATAAGTTCATTTTAGAGGCCTATATCAGTCCATTGGATGCTGCATGATAGAAGGATGAATGGTTCATATTGATTTCATACTCTTGATATAGTTTCTCTAATTTCGTAGTGTAGAAATTTGGGTCATTTTTCATCATTATTATATGAGGGAAACAAAAAGTGGTGATGATTTTTATGTTCAAAAAGATAATAATGTTTCTTTCCCTAGATTATTTGAGGGATATTAATTATTACCATTTGGAAAATAATTTAGTTTGTTTGAGAATATACTTGGATTTCTTTGAAATAGAGGGAGGATATAGTCCCACAACATCTGTTCCCCATATCATAAATGACCAGGATAACTTATCTATGTGTTGTAACTCTAGGGGTTCATGAATTAAGGTGGAATTATCTTGTTATGAATGGAACTTTTTGGTTAATTTAGTGTCATATTACGTCAGTGTGGGCTATTATTATCCAATACATTGGATTTTTTTTTGTGAAATGTTGAGTCATGAATGGTGAGCTCCACAAACTCTGATATGCACTTCCATCGAGACAAAACAGTCTATTCTCTATCAATGCACCTGAAGAGGACCCAATAGAGGTTCAATTTATATAGTACTTTTTTATTTCTAGTGTTATCATAAAGAACAATATTAAGTGCTCATATTTGGATTTTCTATTTCCCAGATCTGTCTGGTGAGATCTCTCCCTTTTGTAGTTAGGCTAAAATGGGTTTAATCTTACCAATGGTAGGACCACAAAGATTACGGATTGGGATAATCACATTTATTTCATCCCTATTAGCCTCAATGAATGGTGAGACCATCTAATAGTGTGCAATACTGATGACCATGTAATCCTAGTCTGTATTATCTAGAGTTGTGGATTCATTTTCCAATTCATTTTCCTGAGAATTTTGGGATTGGGGGATGTGATTCAATGTCAGTTCTGAAATAAATTCTTTCATTAGTCATCATACATGGTATAACAATAGGATTATCTCTTTATTTTTTAGATAATAATTGTCGTTAACCTTCTTGATGACCTGTTCTGAATCTCCATTAGTCTTCAAGTGTTTTTCTTGTACTTTAAGTGCTATCTCAAGCCCAGTAATGAGATCATAGTATTCTACATCATTATTCATGCACCCCTCTGACAATAGGATGGATTAATGTCAAAACGCCTTTGCTGGAGATATGAGTACGACTCATAGCCCCACTTTTTTGAGCTTTGGGACTTCAATCCTTTTCCCTTTCAGGAGTCTAGATGCACCATCGAAATGAATCTACCAGATCGAGGGGTCCTATAAAATAGATAAACTCCCATCATAAATCAATTCGGTTTCCAATTAATTCATTTCTGCCGAGGGTTTAATTGCCTAAAAATATGCTAATGCTTATACTTTCATGGATTCATGAGGCACACAGTGGATTTCAAACTACTATAGGGTTACCTCCCACCATGAAAAATGTATAGTAATCATTATATGGTTGATAATGTACATGAGTGAATAACTGTAAGTGGATAAGTTAACCTCGTGATGCTTCATGTAGTATCTAAATGTTTGGACTACAAAGATTAGTAGTAGGCAACTTTTCTCCATATATGAGTAATGAGTCTTAACATCGATCATGTTTCATATGAGATAATAAGTTTGTGCAAGAAAGGATCCCAATGATCACTCAAGTTATTCCACATACAGAATGAGTGGTATTCCCTCAAAAGTTGGCATTAGCACTAGTGGTATTAATAGGTATTTTAGGAGTTTTTCAAATGCTTCCTGACAATCATTAGTCCATTGATATGAAACCCCTTTATTCATTAACCTGGTAAAGGGAAAACATTTTCCTATTAGGATGGATATGAAGAATTTAATGTAGGCTGGGTGTCCGTGAATCTCTCATAACGTAGTGAGTTTGTGAGGAGGTGACATGAAAAGGATAGTCTTGGTCTTCTTAGGGTCAAATTTGATTCCATGATGACCTACAATGAAGTCTAGTAATTTCCCTGAGGTAATGCCGAAGGAACATTTTAAGGGGATCATTTTTAGGTTCTTTTGTTGTACTTTGTTGAATATGATTTCAATATATGATAAGTGTTAAGAGAATTTCCAGAACTAAACCACTAGGACATCAACATAGAATTTGAAAAACATTCCTAGTAAGGGTTTAAAGATGCAATGAATTGTGCATTTATATGTAGCACCATCATTTGTAAAGTCAAATGGAATCACCCAATAGAAAAATACTCCTTGGGGGAATGAATTTAGCATCGTATTTATCTTATTTGAACATTCAGATTTTGTTTTATCCTAATTTCTATCCATAAAGGAGAGATTCTGATATTTGGTTGTTGTATTGATCACTGGTTCTATAATCGGGACCTGGAAACATCTTTCAGATAGTGTCGGGTGTGATCTATGAAATTGTACAAACTATGATTTGTAAATTATTTTTTATAGGTATTATATTTTATAACTAGATGGGATACTATAATTTCCAAATGGAATTTTATCTGATGATATTGTCATCTTCAGCCTCTATTTTGGTTGAATGTGTCAGGTGCACCCTCTTAGATGCTTGTTTAAAACCTTGATGATTTTCTGGCATCCTTAGGTGGTGAGTTCCAACCTCGGGATCGAGGATGGTCATTTATTTGTAGTTATGGTTTAAAAAATCCAGATTCCACCTTATAAGGGAGGTGTATACCTCTTTATATTATGAATACATGGATAACTAATCAAGGTGGAATGGGGATGTTCCTTTGTAGCCATATTTATTTCCCTGAGTTCATCAATGGTGGTAGATACTCCCTCCTCATATGTTGGAGAGGCATCTCTAAGGACTTTTTCCTCTATCTATTCTTCATCTTCTTCCTCATATTCTTCTTGTTTTGAATAGAAAACAATTCATGAGATGAGCTCTTCAGAGTTAAGAGAAGAGTCGTGATATGGGTAATTGGAAGATGAAACAGCTTCTTCTAATTTGGATGACAGTGGGGGATTTTATGGTGAGTATGGAGTGATTAAGGGAATAATATATTTTTCCTCCTCTGCCTCAATGAGTGATTAAGCGATTTCTTGAATCTCTAAGGACAGATTTAGGGCATTCTTATTCAAGCATTCCATTTTGTCTTGGGGGTTAGCAGATTTTTTACGTAGTTAGACTTGGTGGCCATGAGTGAAATAATGAGGAATATTGAATACATGTATGGACTTGGACTCGTACACTCAATGTGATTTATTGGTAGTAATTATTCATCACTGATCTATTTGAAGGGGTTATTTGGAACTATTTAAAAACCATTTGAGGTGGTGGCCCAATCAATACCATTGATCTAGGGTCAGTTCCATTTCCTCTCATAGAAGCACCCATAGATATAGTGTCGCACACATGATTCAAATTGGGCCTCTTTAGTGTGAAATTTACCATTTTCTCCATTAATTAAAAAATTAATGCATTGATTGTATGATGAGGGAATCACTGCATACTAATGCAACCAAGTCCTTCCAAACAAGTCACTAAAGGGTGTGTTTTTCTGAACCACCAAAAATTATCAGTCGACTAGAAGGTCTCTGAACCTACTTTGGATCTTGATTTAGCCTAAAGACATATTCTAACTATTTTTGTAGCCCAATAGGGTTGTGGAAGAGGGTGTCAAGTTATCTTAGTTGTAGACTAGCTGAAGAAGTGTTCGAACTGCAATGAGATTATATCCAGAGCCATTATTAATGAATACTTTTTTGATATCAGCAAAATTTAACCTATAGGAACCCTATAAGGTTATTATATTCCAATGTATAATGGTGTCTTCATCTTGATTCATGAAGGAGAAAACTGTGTGACATTTTACAGAATTGGTCTATGTCTGATAGACCTTGATGGTGGAAAATTCGTCCTCAAAACTCCTAGGGGATTAAAAAATCTTCTATAATAACATCCCTGAGGTCTTTTGACAAACTCATGTTATCTAGGGTTGATTGACTGGTTTGAATTGAGGATGAATATTTCTGTATTTTATATTTTTGGTCCAAAAACTATTGCTTCCATGTGTGGGGATTATCTTTCATAGGTGCTTTAGGGGCTTGAGTATTGGATGTAGATGGACTGGACACTGAGATCAGAGCTAGATGTACTTCTATACATTGTGGGTGGGGTCGGGTAGTTCTTCCTACATTCGACAATAAATTAGATACTTGTTATTATTCTGATTGATATTCCAGGATAATTAGGCTAGAGTGGCTTCTGATAGGTGAAGGGTGTTTTCCTATTCCACATGGGTCTGTTGAAGGTCTCTTCCACGAGTTTCGTTAACATTGATTGTTTGAATAGGGATGAGACCATAAGATTGGTTCCTTCCATGACTACTTCTTCCCTAGTATCGTTGGATCCAGAAGCCTCTTCCTCTAGTTCCCCAATCAGGTGCCAATAACTCATTTTCATATCCATACTTGTTTCCAGAGAAGGGATCCATCAAGTGAATGAAATTAATGGCGCTAAATATCAACTCCTAATATGATGAAAACTCAGCCTATCCTACCACGTCTTGTGGTGCCCTTTGGCAGGGTTGTTCCAATTCTTTCAGATTTAATGGAATAAAATCTGATAGGGTCAAGGATAACTTTGGAATTGATATGAGTTTCTCTTATTACACCGACTCTATCCCTTAATATTCAAATTGCTTCTTGGATAGTAATATTTTATAGTATTCTAGGTTTGATGATATTGGATACATTATAGTAGGAACTACCTGGGGAATAGTCATTTTCTTCAACTACTTTTGGAGTATTCCATGAGCTCGGTTGCCTATTCTTTATGTCATCCAACTATTGAAATTCACCACCCTTCTTCTAATAACTTCTTTCCAATCCTCTCCTTCATCATTGTTGGTGGTGGAAACATATGCCACATGTGTTGGCAGTGGTCCAGGTTTTACATGCTTAGAATATATCATTTTCTAGAGGATGAATTTAAATATGAAACATTCCTAAATAGTGTGCCCCAGTATCTGGTGAATGGGACAATAATCTGTCGATTTTTCAGGACCAACCTCATTATCTCTTTTCATGTCTAGTAGATAGAGTAAATTATAGTGTATAGTGGTTAAAAAGTGCCATAGACTTGATCATCTAATAATGAGTAAAAATTATTACTATGTTCCTCGAATTAATTTCTCTTGGGTCCCCTCTAATCTTCTTGTCGAGGTGGTGTATAATATTGATGCCCATGGGGTGCTTCAAGATTCGGTGTAGGCCTCGAAGCTGGAGCTAGTTCATGGGATGGACTATGTGTGATGAAGGACACTTCATCTTTTCCACCTATTTTTATTGGGACTAGTGGGGTTATCCATGAGTTGATCATGGTCTATCATATTGTTTATTCTACTCTCGGGGAAATGACAGAGAAATATCAAAATCCACTTGTATATTTCACCAAGATGAGTGACTTTTTTAGCTCTTCATGGATGTTATTATTTCACATAGAAAGTACCTCACCCTTAGGGAGTGGCTGGTTCAAGGAGTAGTTTAGCCGATTCTATATGAAAATAAAGCCTAAGGATTTCTCATTGTTTAAATTTTTTATGTTCAAGAGGTCTATGACTATTGTCTTTGGCAGCTTTAAGCTAAATTGTCAAAGGAACTCCTGGTGAAGATCTTACCTTTCTGTTATCAACCGATCCATCAAACTCGTGTTCCATACAAAGGATTTCCCTTACAAATTCTACATGAAGCATATGAGTTTCACTAGTTCTTGTTGCTCTGGGATTCCCATTATAGGATCACAATAAGATGCATAGTGCACCATAAGTTATTTTGGGTCACCTTATCCATTGAACATATAGAATACAATACTCATAAAACATGGTGGATGTGTAGTATTACTCATCCAATTGGGGTAAGGTTTCTGTTCCGGTTGTACCGGTGCACGCCACTCCTCCATGGATTCCAATCAATATTCTAATTAGTTGATAGTTTTAATCATCCCTTTACGCATATCCCATTGAACCTACGATTGGACGGGTTCCAGGGGTGAAAGATTTGACATGCTGGTTCTTTGGGTACTTGAGGTGGATATCTGACTAGGAGCATCTATAGAGAATTTCACTACACCCATTCCATCGGTTTCCTTAATGGGAGGAAATCTTGAAATCCATCCATTACCAGTTTAAGTAATGTTGATGGTCCAAGCACCGTGTTCGGTTGATTTCCTTGCCTTGCTTCATTTTTTGAGATAAATAATTTTTTTTGAGGTACACTTCAATATAATTTAGTGTTGATTCTCCTCAATTCATTCTTATCATCTTCTTACTGAGCGAATATTTTTTCGAGCATAGGTAGCTCGTTTTCATTAAGAGGATTAGGTGGGTTGGGTATGACATGAATTTTGTTCCTCTCTTTGTCAATGATTCCTAATGGTGGTGATTGGTGATTGGCCAAGGGAGTTCCTAAATTTCTGGAAACTCTTTGATTACGGGTATGCACGCCTTTAGGCTCAGTGTGGATCACATTCTGTGTATATCCATCCACTCCCTATTCTTCTAAATTGGCATATTTTTCAGCATGATGTATAGTATTGACATCCAAAAAATTCAAGGATGCATAAAACATTATGGAATGTGTTCTAACTACTGAATAGTTGGGTCATTTTCATCCATTATTGTATCTTATTGTTTTGTTATTGGATCCTCTTCAGAATTCATGGATAAGGGTAACTCAAATGAATACTTCATACGACCTTTTTGTACACCTCTATTTTTGAGGGAAATGACTCATGATATGGGAAGAAATTCGATACCTCTCTATTTTTCATTCTCCCTAAATGGTACAGACTGATATGCAATGGGAAGGTGGTTGAGGTAAAAATTCACCCAGCCTTTTTGGTTGGGGTTTCTCCTATTCTCTAATTTTTTTCCTCTGTCCATTTTTGTCGGTCTTATGGGAAAATAATTTCTTAACCATCCCCCCATACACACCTTCTAGGGTTGATCTCATACTGTGGAAAGTGTTACTATTGTTTATGCATTCTTGATCTCAAGAATTTATATTTGAGTGTGAGACGAGTATGATTTCGGGAATATATATGAACAAATTTTTTTAAGGCCATTAGCGATTCTTGGTGATTGGATTCTCTTAAGTAGGATGTCTGTTGAATGTTCTTAGTTCCCTGGTTTTGGAGTCATTCAATTTATTTCTCCCTTCATGCCTAATTATTTTGAGACTTACTCCAAGATAGTACTTTTAGAGCATGTTGCATTTCTAGAGTATGAATTTCATTTGATTTCTTCCTTGGGATAATGAAATTATAGGATTTCATTTCTAAAGGGTTATACCAAGTAGGGTGTGGGGTGAAATGAAAATCTCTACGCTCTCCCCATTCCCAGATATGAATATAAGGAAGGACATTTTCAATAAGACAATGCAACTTATGAAGTGCATGGAGGTAGGTTAGTTAGAGATCTTTCTTCTGACTCTATGATTTTGATTTTGAAGAAGAAGGAAGGGCTTCTAATTTTAATTGATGAAAAAGACCTCCCAATGTTTTGACATGGTCTATGTAACCATTATAGGGAAATAATTTTTTTCAATTGGTGGGTAGTTTTCCAAAGATTCAGGAGAATTTTATGTATGAATTCCTCTTATAAATTCGATGGGAAATCAAATTGAGAAGTGTTCATGGTCCAAAACTTCACTGGTATGTCAACCCTATACAATTATCCTCTTATGAGAAACATATCTTTTTGTTCTTCCACCAGGGAATTTTCTGTGTGGTATTCCCAACATGAGAGATTCTTCATGATATTTTCAAAAGTAGTGGGGATTGTATGGGTTATCTACTTTGGGAATGGTCTGAGAGTGGTTGTGAGACTAAATGTTTCCCAAATCCATATTTTAGTTGAGAAAGGATGTGGCTTATAACTAAAAGGGTATATAACATGTTTTAACTCACCATTACAAGTTCCTCATCTTATGAGGGATTTATCATATTTGACTTGACAAGGACAGTAACATCCTTTCGATATAAAATTCTACTATGGGGAGGGCCTTTGTAGTTGGTGCTACAATGGAGAGGACTGTAGTGACAGATTGATATCTAATTGCTGGGAGAATATCTACAGCATATACCCAGTGGAGGACCTTTAGGGTGGACTGTAGAAAGGGGAGGACCTTATTTCTATAATAATATATCATTGTGGGGGGACGTTCACAGTTGGTGCTATCATGGAGAGGACTACCATGACATCAAGATGTCCAACTGCAGGGAGAATATCTATAGCGTGTACCCTGGGTAGGACAGTTGGGTCGGATGCTAGCAAGGGGAGTACCATCTTGAGTTTTCATATTTTATCCACAAGGATGGATACCATGAATCTCATCAATAGGTATGATCTCATGATCGATCATTTCTTTCCAATGAGTAAGACTTCACGGTATGTGCTCTGAGGAGAACCCTTAAAGATGATGGTAATAATATTGAAGGGATATACTTCGCAACTAATACTGCCACTTCCATAATTTTGTTATGGATTGATAGGATCTTGAGACCTCAGTGGTAAATGTTTTATGAAATCAAGAATGTGATCTTACAACATAGTAGGGTCATGAATATGCTCTTCATTTTCCATCTAGATGTGGAAGTATTTAATTTTAGATGCTCTCTTGTGGGAAACCAGGGTCGTTTGCTATGGGTGATGGCCTTTATGTATAGGTTCATGATTGAGTGACTCCTATGATTCTTCCAGGATATGAAAGTGAGAATCCTAAGTTTGGTTAGGAATATATCCCTACCTTGGAGTGGCCACTATTGAGGATCAGTGTCCCACAATTCAAATGGGTGTTTGTGCTCGATCTGTTTCCCATTTATGAAGGGATATTACCGACTTCCCTCTTTGACGGAAGCTAGGATGCATATCTACTCCAGAGTGGTCACCCTATTTTGTGGATGATTCACCCCACTTGGGGAGATGGTGTTGTGGTCCTGACTCTGGGTGATTTCCATAGATGTGATGGAATCTTGAAACCTCTTGAGGATATTGTTATGTATTAACATCTGATCCTCCATCATTTTTTGGTTGTGTTGGGAGATGTATTTTTATTGAAGGAGAATATATTCACATTCCAATGTTGAAGTAGGAATATGTGTCTGCCCCGATCCTCCATTTTCTATCAGTAGGTACTGACAGTTCTCCTGTGTAGGGGTAGAGTAACGAGTCTACCACTTATTTATGACTTGGAGACACCCGCTATTTTCTCTGATCGTCAGCATATTTTGCAGATAGGCTTCATATTCAAGGGCAGGTATTTGTGTCTTTTTTAACTTTATTTTTCTGAAGTTCTTGGTATACATCTATAATAATTTGACTCTACTTTTATTTGATTGCAACCATAATTGACTAGTCAATTTCATATTTTTTGGAAGGGATTCACGCCTGCCTATAATTTGTCAAACAATTTGTATGGTGGGTTTGATATGAATTGGAAGGGATTTTCTTCTGCCTATAACTTTCTTCCCTATTCGTATGGATGGTTTGGAGAACATTTTTGGGTATTTTTGCATTATTTTAATGTGCCACTAGGTTTTTAGGTGGGATTCATAAGAATTTTTGGGAATGTATGTCCACACATAACTTGCCACTGTATTTACATAGTGGTCTTCTTCAGTAGGAACAAGGGTAATGATCTATTCCTGGTTGTCCAATTTCACCCTCGGTGGGCTTCTTGAGAGACCAGTGTTTGTTTGACTTTAGAAGGGGCCCTCGGGGTGGTATCCACTCTAGGGTGAGTATACCAGGACACATGGTGTGAGCATATATGATTTATGGAAGGTATTATTGGGTAGGGCCCCTATGTTGTAGGGATGAAATCTTGGTGATGACTTTATCAGGCTCCACACGATAAGGGAATCACTCATTTCTATTTTCTAATGATAGGATTTCGAAATGATTAGAGATAGATAGTGGAGACCCCTAGTTTTTCACTATAGACCATTAATGGTTGCACACATGATAGAGCTTCATGTCCTGGAGGGAATTTCATGCTACCTCTTGGGTGGGAGAAAGCCATTACATTGGTACTCTCTGGCCAGTTCACTTGAAACCCAGTGGTGATTATGCAAGGTGGGTGATGGGGTCCCCTTCTTTTTTAAGGTTTAATCTAATTTCATAGTTGTGGATGCATATGTCTTAGCAAGATGTCAATATATCATTGGATTGAATGAAGCTCTGAATATTTCCTAAAACTTATGTGTAAAATATAGATGACAAAACCTCATCAAATTATCATCCAATGAACACATGTGTAATTGATGATCTTGATTGGCCCTCTTACCTTTTGGATATAATAGGGGCCTAAAGTGGGGGTAAAACATACACCTTGTTTAAGGATTCACATTGTGTTCACCAATTTTGTATCACTCGAATCAATTGATCCGGGGTCAGGAATGAAATTGTCTGATGGGCACTGGGTAGTGTATCGTTTTATCTTATGAAGGAGGTTCCTTAGTCAAGTAGGTCACATCATGTTATGATTTTATTCAACCATAGGTGTGTTTTTATCCAAAAAATATGATTGTAAGGGGTAAAGTGGTGTAAAATCACTAACATTGGTTAAAAAGTACTCGAATGGTCTCTAACAAGTTTTCTTTATAAAGATAGAAACATCCAAAAACTCTCATATCCAAGATTAATGGACCTACTTTACAAATGAATAAGATCATTGTGTAACTTGGATAACCAATCTTAAAAACTAAAATTGTTAGAGAGGATGGGAAGTCAGGAACATTACACCATTTTGAGGAAAAAATTTTCATATTTCAAGACTCTCTTATAGATTTAAAATATGTTCACAAATCATTGTTTCATTCTAAAGTATGTGTCTATGGATTACTCCTAGGTCATGATTGATCACAAATACACATGGATCCGAAATTATCTATATGTATCTAAGGTTCTCCATAAATGATACTGTTTTATGGATAGATCAAGGACTCTTTATTGGTTTATTGAGACAACATTGGTTTTAAGTCTCATGGAGGGGTGCTCTGGAGTTTTCCATCATCCATGGGGACATAATTTGTTCGAATAGATCATACCCATAAGATGGGCTTCCTATGTATCCTCATGAGAGGAATCAAAACCCACTTAGTTTGGTGTCACATAAATTGACTCACCACCATTTATGGTCATGTGATAAGGACCCAAACATGTAGTTTAACTTCATACAAAAAGGAAGAATCGATATAAATTACCTAGTCAATATTTGATGTCAGACTTATGCCGAATCGGCCTGAGGGACCCAGAAGAGATGTGATCTTCCATGTGGGGAAGGATATGACTGAGGATATAGCCCAATAAGGGTGGATTTGGGTGAAGAGTTTGGAAATCAGAGAGGTTTCTTACATATCCCAGTTATTTTGGAATCAAAAGCACATGTGGTTCAATTTCATTTGGATTTATACCTTGGATGAGGCCCATAAATGGGGCATTATTGGAAATTTTTCATGGAAGATGCATGTTTGGTGGGACATGATGTGGTTGAGAGTTAGACATGGAAGAGACCCATTTCAATTTGATATTATTGGGGCTTATACCATATAGGAGGACCATTTGATTTGTGGTTTGGGATTATATCTACAAAGAAGGCCTATTTATTTGCTTCATTGGGAATATCGACCTTTTAATTTTCTGGCATAATATTGGGGATTACACTATTTATGAATCCCATTCTATGTTTAGAATCGTAAAAATTTCATGATATATACTAACCTATAAGCCCATGTGAGTCATTATCTATGTGAAAAATAAGAGGAATCAGTGGATATGAAAATCACATGACCCTCTCCCTTCGTTGATGGATGGTGTTGGAGCCCAAAGGGAGAGGGAGGGGACATAGATTGTTTTCCCATCTCCTCTTTTATTTGGTAAATGGGATAAACGCATCAGGTGATCCATCCTGCAACGTTTTGGACAGAGGTGAAGTGGAGAAAATGTTTTGCCTCCCGTAATAAAGGATTGGGTCTTACCTTCAGATGAGTGCCCCAAAAGTTTCTCCAAGAGAGGAGGATGGATTTGAAACTGGCCCTCATCGACGGAAAATTCCACCAGTTCCTCTCAATCTATAGAATTGGGGGTTAATGTAACCGTCCTGAGGTTAGATCCTGAGTTACCATGGTATTGTAAACTCAGAGACATTCTAGGGGTCCACCTCTCTATCGGAATTACCCATGTGACCCTACTAACCATGGGACTCTAAACTCAAAAGGCTATGTCAGTGGGCCCAGTGGTCTTATAATACATGTTAGGTTTCATTGGAAGGGGAATTAGCCTAATAATAGAAGACTATTTTGCATAGGGAATGACATAGGGGATGATAACACGATAGGAGAGGATAATGTGAGGTAGAATAGAACACCCTAGGATGCACCATTCCATGTAGAAAGTTCTAACATGGGATGGGGTTCCCTCCACATAGCACATTTATTTATAGGTAAGGTGTCTATCTATGTACCATTGTGGAACGTGGTCCTGGGTTTGGTCGACATTATGTCCCACTTCATGGGTCCAGGTTCCACCTGTGTAGCATTTTTCTATACAGGGTTGAGTTCCTCCCATGTATCATTTAGATATGAAGGGTAGGGTTCATTTTGCATTATGTTTTTCTATGTGGGATTCCTGTATGAAAATGGTCCAATGATTTTTGTTGTGTAGGAATTATGTTCACAAAATATTTTGGGTTCACGGACCACCAAAAGACTTATTATTTCATTATTATTGCTTCATAGAGGGTTTTACCTGTAGGGAATTGTTGAAAGGCTCCAATTTTCATGTTTCCTTCTTTAATCTCTATTGAATATCTCTTCATCATCCTTTTCTCTCCCTTGGTCCTCATTTTTATTGAGAAGTAGTGGAACTGGATACTAGTGTAACCAGTCAACTGTGATGAGTCATGAGCCTTGTTTTACTAAATCCCACAGAGGATGCATGACCCACCAATGAATTATTCAGTGGTGACATCATTCATAGAAGAGGGGCATCGTTTATAGGGGTGAAGATCACCACCATGGTCCTAAAAACTATTTAGTTCATGGGGGGATATTCTTTTTTGGGAGAAAAGATACTATCATCTTCTCGAAAATGACATCGGCTTTGTTTGCCGATGTTGGAAGCAGTGTTCCTCCTTTTTAACAATTTAGTTCATCGGTGCCTCCTAAATCTATGGACTGCCACACTGAGTGGTGGTCCATGAAGGGATTTTCTCTTCAGGGTATTACTCCTTCACAATTTCGTCTCGTTCTGTATATTTTTCTTGTACTCTTCCTTCAATTTATTTTTCTTCCTTTTACAAATCTATGTAATAATTTTTCTCCTATGATAAATTTTTAGGACCAAACAAACCCCATGAAACACTAAAAACCCCAAAAATATTTAAAACCCAAAAAAACTCATAGAAACCTTTTAAAATCCAAATAAACCCTAAAACCTCAAAAAACTCTAAAATTACCAAATACCCTAAAAACTTTTAAATACAAAAATAAAACCCCCATAACTCTTAAAACATAAAAAAATTGTAAAATACCTAAAACTCTTGAAAACCCTTTAAAACCACAAAAATACAAAAATCTCCCTAAAAATCCTGAAAACACCAAAACCCGCATTAAATTCCTAGAACCACTAAAAACCCTAAGAAAACACTAAAATCACCTAAAAACACATAAACCAATTAAATATCAAACAAAACCTACCCCCCCCCCACCACCACCACCAAAAACCCCCAAAAATACATAAAATCTTAAAAGCACTGAAAACCCCTAAAATCCCAAAAAAAACCTAAATCCTTAAAAACCCTAAATAGAAGAAACACCATAAAATCTCTAAAAACCCCTTCAAAAACATAAAACCCATAAAAAACCCCAAAAACCCAAGAAACCCGAAAAACCCCTAGAATCATTGAACAGCCCTAAAAAATCAAAAACCTCAAAACCCCCCTAAAAGACCCATAAAAACCACTAACCACACAAACTATCCTAGAAACACTAAAAATATAAAAACTCCAAGAAAACCCTAAAACCCTCTAAAACCCATAAAACCACCAAAATACCATAAATACCCTAAATCATTTTTTAAAAAAGTTAAACCGCTCAAAACCCATAAAATGATAAAAACCCAACAATAACCTTAAAAACCAAAAAACACCAAAAAATACGAAAAACCCTAAAAATCCATAAAACATTTTAAAAATACTAAAACCGTTTAAACACCATGAATAAAAAAACCCTATATTCCCTAAAAATAGTAAAACCCCTAAAAACCTAAAAAAACCTGTAAAAACAATAAGAAATACCTAAAACCCACAAAAGACCCTACAAAAACACTAAAATCCTTAAAAAACAAAAATCCCAAAAAAACCCACAAAAATCCAAAAAAATCATATAACCCCTACAAACATAAACCCCAAATTCCCTAAAACCTATCAACCACCCAAAATTTTTAAAATAACCCAAAAACCACCTAAAACCTATTAAAAACACTTAAAACCCCTAAACCATCTAAAAACACTAATACCCCTAAATTTCTATTAAAAATAGTAAAAAATTAATAAAAATATTAAAACTATTAAAACACAAAAAAAAATTAAAAGAACCTCAAACCCTAAAAACCCTATAAATCCCTTAAAACAAAAAGAAATATCGTTTAATCCATTAAAAACCCAAAAACCCGTAAAAACATTCAAAACATGAGACAAACCTAAAAATGAAAAAAACCTAAAACCCCTATAAATCATAAAAAACATTAAAAAACCTAAAAACCCTAACTCCAAAAAATCTCTAAAAACCCTAAAACCTGAAGAAATGATAAAAATCATCAAAAAAACCTTGAGATCCCCTAAAACCTCTAAAAATACCTAGAAAAATTAAAATACCTATAAAACCATTAAAGATCCTAAAAAAGTCCAAAAATCCCAAAAAATACTGAAAATACTAAAAAATCTTAAACCCCCTAAAATCCCTAAGAAAAACCTTAAAAACCCAATCGACGCCCAAAAACACTGAAGTTACCCTAGAAACTCCAAAACCCCCTAAAAACTCTACAAACATTAAAAACCAAATGAAACCCTAAAAACCCTAAAAACCAAGAAATCCCATGAAAACCTAAAAACCCCTAAAAACCCTATAATCCCTATAAAATCTAAAAACCCTGCAAAACCTAAAAAATCATTAAAGACCTAAAACCCTAAAACTCCTTTTGGAAACTAAACCCTAAAAGACTCTAAGAAGAATAATAAAGCCCTAACAACCCTAACAACCCCCAAAACCCCTAAAAGATCATAAAAAACCTAAATACTAGTAAAATCCTCTAAACCCCATAAAAATATAAAAGACACTAAAACCCAAAAATTCCTAAAATTCCAAAAATACCGTAAAACCCCAAAAAGCCATTAAAACCCTAAAAACCCTGAAGCACCCTAAAACCCCATAAAGTCACATAAAACTCGTTAAAACTTATAGGACCCAAAAAATTTCTATAAAACCCCTAAAGGACCTTAAAACCCCCTAAATCCCCTTAATCACCATAAAAGTAGTTCCTAAAACCCACTAAAAAATCTAAAGAACACTATGAATCCCTAAAAACTTGGAACAAAAACCGTAAAAGGTACTAAAACAATAAGAAAACATAAACTACTCCAAAATACTGTAAACCCCCTAAAAACATTCAAATACCCTAAAAAGAATAAAAAACATAAAAAACCTGTAAAAGACCCTAAAACCCAAAAAATACTAAAAACCCCTAAAACCGTTAAAACCGTAAAAATCCATAAAAGTCATTAAAACACGAAAAACTCTAAAACACAAAAAACCCTAAAACCCCTAAAAATACTAAAAACATAAAAACCATAAAAACCCAAAAACCCAAAACAATCATAAAGGGGCCCTAAAAATGAAAACATGACCCTAAAAACCCTAAAGATGAAAAATAATCCAAATATCCTAAATGGCCAAAAAAACCCAAAAAAACCACTTGAAAACACAAATGTCCTTTAAAGACCCTACATGACCCTAGAAAACTCAAAAAAACCCCTAACAATGCTAAACAATCATAACAAGACACTAAAACCCCAAAAAACACTTAAATGACTAAAAACACACATAAACCCTAAAACCAATTAAAAACCCTAAAACCCTAAAACCCCATTAAAACCCTAAAACCCCTATAGAACCTTAAAAACCATAAAATAAATTTAAAACCATTAAAAACCCTAAAACATCTAAAAACATATAAACCCTTAGAAACCCTAAAAATAAAAAAACCAAAAAATCATTTAACCATAAAAAATCACAAAAACCCAAAAAACCACTAAATGAATATAAAAACCCTAAAACCCATAAAGGACCCTAAACCCAAAAAACTCAAAATGGCCCCAAAAACAACTAAAACCCTTAAAGGAATCAAAAAATATTTAAAAGAATAAAAAACTATAAAACCTTAAATGGGAATAAAAACCCTAAAACGACCCTAAAAACCATAAAAAATACCAAAACCCCTAATAAAATAAAAACACTAAAACCCCTAAAATCCATAAAAATGATTAAAATCCTAAAAACATAAAATGTAACGACCTATATTTTTTCAGACTGCAGTTTTGAGCAGAAATTTGAATTTTTGCTATTGGAATATCGTGAGTGGTAAAATGGTATTTTCCCCTACCAGTTGATCTCGGATAATTTTTCTAACAACTTCGTTGGTCCCTAAATATAGTGTTTACCCTAGGACATGAGTTAAGTTGAAATTTGAGCTATTCAAATTTTAGTAGAATAATTAATAATTAATATTAATAAATTGAATATTAATTTATTTTCATCGGTTAATTTGCCAATAACTTTTAAGCAGAGCATCAGATTGAGATTCTATCAGTGCCATTGAGTTCAGAATGGGGATTTAATCCTAGGTAAGGCATAAACTTGGGTCGGTTGTCGGGGCCGACCCAAGTCCCTTTTTCTTTTTCATTCCTCTTCTTTTATTTATTTTCTCTTCTTTATTCCTCCTCCTTATGAATGTCTCCTATGTGATACTCCTTCATTGTGACCTAAGGTAGAATTTATAGAGGGATAAAGATTAACAGAGGGACAGGAAGATAGGCATCGTTGCGGAGGTCTCGTCACGCTGATTCAGCGTGCAGAAACCGTGGATGATGTGATCAAACGAAGCTTCGTCCGTTCCTGCTCTATGGTATGGATTTTTACATTTTACCCATAGATCCACTTTCAAAGTGTTGTTTTATGTTTGTAAAGCTGTATTATGCTTTCTTGTGTCCTATTGAGTCTCGATCTGTTGTTTCGGGGGCGAAACAGGTGTTTTGGGCGATTGGAGGGTTTTCCCGTCAGGAACCCAGGGCACACAGCATGTGTTCCAGGGGAACAAACTGTGTGTTCTTCCTGTTTTGGGAAGAAGAAGTTTTCCTTAGTACATTCCATGTACTCTAAGTACACGCCTTGTGGTTGTACAAGTCCATGTGTCTGGTCGTGTGAAAAAAACATGGGTTATTGGTTTTTGAACTGTACACGCTATGTACATTTACATAGGAAGACCCCATGTTGTTCAGTCCATGTATAAGTACACAACCAAGGGAGGGATAAGAGTACACACCATGTACTCTAATGTACATGTCATGTTCTTTGTGCTTGTTAGAGTTTTGGGGTATTTTGTTCCCTTTAAGTCAGAATTGGTTGTGTGAGTAGTCAATTCTAAGTGTTTTTCCTTGTAGATATTAATGGTAGAATCCTATTAAAATTTAGAAGTCATATAAATGGAGTTTTTATGGGTTTATATCTAAATATAGAGATTCTTCCTTAGGTTATGGAGTTCAGCTGTCACCTAAGAGTGAGACTTGGTGTGGATGATAGGTTGGGTGTTCAGACAAACCTAGTTGAGACCATTGATGTGAGATAAGCTATGAGATATCTCCTATGAAAAATGGTCTTGAGGACATCCCCCTTTGGAGATGTGCCCTTCTGGACTATGATTCCGTGTGACAGGATGCTTCCAAGGATCCCATGAGGGATGCCTTTTCTTATGTGATGACCTAGGGAGTCCATTGTAAGATCCCTGTCATGTTTTCCTTTGAGGGGATCTCTATTGTAGGATTCCTATATTGTTGTTCATTCATGTATCCCATGTCGGATTCCTCCCATGCACTTCTATAAGGATCCCGTGTTGGATTCCTTCCCTTGGGTTTACCTAAGGGATCCTAAGTAGGATGCCTCCTCAGTGATTCACTTGAAGGACCTAGTGGGTGCCCATGGTTTGACCAACCCTGAGCTCTTACATCGGGTTTGGGTAAAGATGGTGTTCGGTTGTCACCTATAACTCTTTCCAAACATGAAATCCCATGGGGTTGTTGATGTAGTGTTGGGTTGGTCCTTTGGTCCACCATCACTCATTTTTTTTATATCTAAATTGCTTTTTCTGATGCAACAGTGTTTACCAGATGTTCTTCCTAGTTGGTTTCTATTGAGCCTGAAGTGAGGTGTCTTCTTGTTTGTTGGGATGCCTGGATGTGATCCTCAGATCCAGCTTCAGATCCTTGTTATTTCTGATATTTTACTCATACCTAGAGGAATTACCCGGACATGGATGTTGTGCATGGATATATTTACATATTGTGATATTTATTTTGTTAGGATATCCAAAGGTGCTTCTTGGTATCCAACTATTTAGCCTTACATGTTTACTTTTATGACTTCAGTGATACCTGGATTCTTGTGGTAGGAATTCCATGGATAGACTCAGGGATGTAAATTTGTGCACATGGGAAAGGACCGAATATGCATGTGGTAAAGGATCAGATATTCCTGTGGGAAATGATCAGATATGCCTATGGGCATGGATGGGATATTCCAACTGGTGAGGTTGTGCTCTTCCTGAGGGTGAGGTTTTGTTATTCTTGCAGGCAAGGTTTTCTATGTCTCGATTGGATTCATGGGATTATGATCTATGTTTTGCTGAGTAGTGACATTTTATAGGATTTACCATCATTATAAGGTATCCTTACTTATAGGATTGACTGTCGGTATGTGGTATCCTAGTTTTTGATTGCAGGAGAGCACGTGTGAACCCAGGTGTATGATGAGAATCCCACTGTGGTGACATAGCTTTCTCATAGATATAATTATGACATTGGCTGAAGCAGACACATTTCGATGGTATTATGGACCCATAGATCGACTTAATGATATATGTGTTTATTAGTACAATGTCTATCTTGATTCCCTTGTACAGAATGTTCAGAAGATCAGGCTTATGAACCTATGGATCGACAGTTGTTGTGGTTTCTTGATGTTTTCTAGACAAACCAATGAATATTCATATTTATGTATATATATGTATAGGTATGGGACTATACATGTGTACATATATAGATATTGACATCCATGGTTTCACTTTCCAGTTGATAGGCATTACAGAACCTATGTTCGACCATATTTTCATTTTTTGTTTTTAGTAAAAAAATTTGTGTTCCAGCTATGCTGAGCACGTTGCTATTACATAACCATTTAACAGAACAGCTATAGGTTGCCTGTCAGTGTGGCCTACTGAGATTATTTCTCAACCATGCATGTGCACCTCAGTGTACATGTATACCTTATGTCTTCTTTTCTAGTTGAGCACGAGTTTTATAGTAGATGGGTATGAGATTCAGTGTTTCATGATCGAGCAGAGCTTCTTCAGTGGTTCTACTAAGCAGTCTAGTGCAGTTCGCTAGTGTATAGAGATCAGGTATGGGGGTTAGCTCGGAGTTAGTAGTAGAGACATGTACTTTTAATTTTAGATTATTTCATATTTGTATCTGTATGTTCGGCCTAGTCGGCGACCAGTGTTGTATTATATTGCATATTTTTTAGGCTTTTACATCGTTTTATTATTAAACTTCTTCTATTTCAGTTGTTTATTACTTCTTCACTCTATTTACTTTCCACTATGTTTGATACATAGTTATTTCTGTTGTTTTATTACTATGGTATGAGGGAATAGTCTCCCCACTATCACACCCTAGGTCCTTGTTGCTAGTCAGTAGCCTCTAGCGTGTAGGGAGGCATGCTTGAGGCCTTGGGGGGAACCGGCTCGGAGCACCGATTTTGTGGCTTCTGGGCTGGGATGTAACAATATGGTATCAAAGAATTTTTAATTTCCTAGTCTTTACTATTTTAGATATGGTTGAAAAGAGTATTAGGAATGTGTTGGAACCTAGGATGTATATCATACCGGTGCATCGAGAACACTTGTTCCGGTAGCAAGTCCTGGTTTCTAGGGTATGGGATTGTTGTTTTGATATTGCGATGTTACTATTATATATGATTTCACCTTGAATGGTGCACATGTTGTGTGGATGTTTGGATTTACTATGGATATATTTGATCTTGTCCATCAGTAAGAGGCTAGAGATGGATTTTGGGTCTTTTATTGAAAAGGGAAAAAGGAATCTCATGCATCATACTAGGAACACAGGATTCACATAATATAGGAATGATAGTGTGTGTTTTTACTGATTATTTATACCTTGGGTTATTCTTACACATAATTTTTAATCTAATGGATGGTTATGTTGATCTACATTGAGGTGTTTTTATTGAGAGGATGACGACTTAGTCCTCATGAACCTCCTATGAAGTGACCCTAGTACGTCAATATGGCATGTGATGTCAATATGTTTAACCCCATGCTGGGTGTTTCTTCTTAGTTATCTGGTTATTTATTCGGATCATTGAGTATGATTCTAATAGACACCATGGCTTTTTCTTGTGAACTGGACCTTCTTAAGTTATTTTTATATATGGATACCCGATGAGTTTTTGTTCTATTTCTCTCCCACTTTGGTTGTGACCTCAAAGAAGTAGTTATTTGTGAGGATACTCAGAGAAGATTAGGGCCAAATTTTTTTCAGTTTGACCTTTGTAGGTCATTGTGATCTTACCTATTTTTCAAGGGATTGGATCTTTTGGGCTAGGTGGTTAGACCTTGTGGCCCAGTTTTGAGGCTTTTTATGTAGGGATAGTTGGAATACCTAAAGACCCTTGGTTTTGAAACGTACCCTTGTAGGTCGATGTATATTTTTTTCCTGGGAATATTTTTTGAGAGAGTCTGTCTTATGTTTTCCAATGTCTTTTTGGTAGGGAGATTTGTTTTTCTCTCTTTTTTTTTTGATTGAGGCACAATAGGTACTCAATTTTGAGTTATAGGCATGATGATGTCTTCAATTTTGATCGTGTAACCTATAGTTCTTGATTTCAATACTGGCTTCGATGGGTAGGAATTTTCAGGATCCAATATTGGTTGATTAGTGTTTCAACTATTTCTAGCGTAGTCAGGGCCTGGGTAGATTCTCACGACTGGAACGATGCCATGTTTACATGTTGGGTCTTTAGGATACACGTTGGTTGTGCATGGTATCGTTTGATTCTAAATCGGTGAGTGGATGGGTGAAATCCGAGGGCTGATGTTTCAATACTTTTCATGGGCTTGGATCCTAGAAGTTGTGTGGGAATGTCCCTCCATGGTAGAAGTGTAATTGTGGAATAAATTGGGTACTACAAGATGGTTGACCCATGGCTTAATCCTGGTCAGGTATTGACAGGATGGTGAGCATGGCTCGGGGGGAGCTGGACATGCCATTTTTGTAGAATCTCAATGTACTCTTGTTAGATATGATCACGTGGTATCTTTATTCTTATTGAGTATGCTGAGAGAGCATCATCCATATACTGAGCTCCTTTTTCATTCTTAATATTCTACCTTGTTGAGGAGGGAACTTGTTGTGATTTCACTCTAGGAGCGATGTAAGGAAATACATATGGTGGGAAGTTCATCATTTTCCAATTGAAGGTGGTTTTATCATTTTGGTTAAACATTGATGTTTTCCCTGATATTTTGAGCACGAAGTTTTCTTTTTAAGATGAAGATAGGGGTATTACTATGGTGTGGATTACCAGATTGGTCATAGTTAAATGTCTTTCACGTAGAAGGAAGTTGTTAATGATATATGAATGGATGTTGGACAGTTTTGATGGCTTGGTTGTGTAGATTCTTGGGACAAGAACATGGCTACTGGTCCTTTCATCGGGCTTTTCAGGGATGAGAAGGGTTATGGTGGGGAGTTTGTAAGGACTTGTGTTTATCCGGACTATAGTTTTCAGCAGAAATTTGAATTTTTTCTGTTGGATGCCTCTAATGTGTAAAATGGAATTTTTATCCTACTAGTTGATCTCAGATATTTTTTTTGACAACACCGTTGGTCCCAGAATAAAGTTATTACCCTAGGACATAAGTTTGTTGGAAATATGAGCTTTTCAAATTTTAGCGGAATAATTTATATTTAATATTATTAAATAAAATATTAATTTATTCATGTCAGTTTGTTTTGCAATAACTTTTAAAATAGAATTGGATTGAGATTCCATCTATGACGTTGAGTCTATAATAGGGAGTTTATCCTCGGAGAGGCATAAACTTGAGTTGGGAATCGGGGCCAGCCTATGCTCCTTTTAATTTTCCTTTCTTTTTATTTTCATTCTTTTCTTTTCTTTATTCATCCTCCTTGTGCACACCTCCTATGTGATCCTCCTTCATCATGAACTAAGGGTTAATTGAGAGATAGAGAAAGATTAAGAGAGGTAAGGGAATATAGGTATCATTGTGGAGCTCTCGTCATGCAGATTCGGTGGGAGGCAATAGTGAACGGTGTAATCAAACGAAGCTTTGGCAGTTTCCACCTGAAGGTAGGCCCATTTACGTTGTCACCATAGAGCCCCTTTCAAAAAAAACTAAAGTTTTTAAAGTATTATTATTCTTGATTTTTTCTTCCTGAGGCCCGGTCAATCATTTCATTGGTGAAAATGGGTTTTTGGGCGATTTGAGGGTTTTTCCATTGGGAACCAGGACACACAGCGTGTCTTCTAGGGGAGCACGTTTTTTGTTATTTCCATTTGGGGAAGAATATTTTTTCATAAGTACACACTGCTTACACTAATTTCACGATGTGGGGTGGTACATGGCCACGTGTCTGGTCATGTGAAAGGGAATATGGGTTTTTGGTTTTTAAATAATATGCACCATATACTTTGAAGTACACATCGTGTACTTTTACACAGGAAGACCCCAGGTTGTTTTGGTCATGTATAAGTACACAACCAGGGAAGGGATAAGAGTACACACCGTGTACAATAAATTACGCTCTATATACTTTTTCTAGATTAGAGTTATGAGGTATTTTGTTCCCTGTAAGTCAAAATTGGGAATGTGAGTAGTCCATTCTGAGTGTTTTTCCATGTAAATCTCAATGGTGAATCCTATTGATATTTTGATGTCATATAAATGGTGTTTGGGGGGTTGATATCTAAATGGATAGGTTCTTACTCTGGTTATCGAGTTCATTTGTCACCTGAGAGTGATACTTGGTAGGGATTATATGTTTGGTGTTTAGACAGACCTAGTTGGGACCGTTGAAGTGAGTTGAGATGTGAGCTATCTTCTGTGACCTATGCTTTTTAGGACGTCCCCCTTGAGAGACGTGCCCTTATAGATTATGAGGCCTTGTGACCAAATGCTTCCAAGGATCCCCTAAGGGATTCCTTTTCTTATTTACTGACCTATGGAGTACCTTATAGTATCTCTCTCCTATTTTCCTTTATGAGGATCCCTATTGTAGGATTCCTCTTTTGTACTTCATTCAAGGATCCCATATAGTATTCCTCCCATTATTTTTTCTAAGGATCCCATGTATTATTTTTTCACATATATTTACCTGGAGGATCTTGAGTAGGATGTCTCCATCGTGTTTTACTGGAGGGACCTAGTTGGTTCTTGTGGTTTGACCAACCCTAAGCTGTTATTTATGGTTTTGGTAGAGATGGTGTTCGGGTGTGACCTATAACTCGTGCCAAACTTGCAAGACCATTGGACTGTGGATGTAGTGTTGGGTTGGGAATTCCTTCCACCATCACTCATTTTTTTATATTTGAATTGATTTTTCAGATGCAGCAGTGTTTACCAGAGGTGCTTCCTGGTTGGTGGTTGTTGAGCCTGATGTGATGTGTATTTCCTGTTATTTTGGGATGCTTGGATGTGCTCTCCTGGGATCCAGCTTTTGTGCCATGTTATTTTTTATATTTTACTGGTTCCCAGAGGAATTACCTGGGACTTGGTTGTTGATCCTGGATATATTTACATATTGTGATATTTATTTTTTTTGGGATATCCATAGGTGCTTCCTAGTATCCAGTTGTTGAGCTCGACATGTTTACTTTTACACCTTGTGTGATACCTAGACTCGTGTGGTAGGAATGCCTTGGATGGACTCATGGTCGGAATGATATGGATATGGGAAAGGATCAGATATTCCTATGGGAATGGATTAGATATGCATGTGGGAAAGGATCAGATACGAATGTGGGAAAGCTTGGGATATTCATGCGGGTTAGGTTGTACTCTACTCGAGGGTGGGGTTTCTTCTATGCCTATGAGCAAGGTTTTTTGTGTGTCAGTTGGATTCATGGTCTTATTCTCTATGTTTTTCAAATCAGTGGCCTTTTATAGGATTGACCATTATTATACGGTATCGCTATTTATAGGATGACTGTTAGTATGTGGTATCCTAGTTTCTGACTGGAGGCAAGCACGTGTGAGCCCAGGTGCAGAATGAGCATCCCCTGTGGTGACGTAGCTTGCTCAAAAATATAATTATGGCATTGGATGAAGTAGGTATATGTCGATGGGATTACAAACACAGATATCAACTTTATGATACACATCTTGAGTGTCACAAAGTCTACATTAATTCCCTAGAAAAGAATGTCCAGTCGATCGGGCTTATGGACCCAGGGATCAACAGTTGTAGTGGTTTCATGATGTTTGATACACATACCAATGAATATTCATATTTATGTTTATATGTATAGGTATGGGAATATACATGTGTATGTATATAGATATAGACATCCTTAGTGGAACTTTCCAGTTGATAGGGATTATGGACCCTGAGTTCTTATATGGTTTCACATTTGGTTTTTACTACCTTTTTTTTGTGTTCTCGCTAGGCTGAGCACATTGCTGTTTCATAAACTTTCAGCAGCACAGTTACAGGTTTATTCTAAGGGTGGCCTACTGAGATTATTTCTCACCCATTCATGTTCACCTCAGTGTTCATGTAGACCTTATGTATTCTTTTTAGGTTTAACATGAGTTTCATGGTGGATGGGGTTGAGGCTTAGTGTTTCATGTTCAAGTAGAGCTTCTCTAGTGGTTCTAATAATTGATTTGTTGCAGTTTGATAGTGTCTGGAGATCGGGTACATGGGTTCACTCAGAGTTAGTAGCAGAGCCATGTACTTTTACTTTTATTTTCTTTTGTACTTTTATCTATATGGTTGGACCAGTGGGTGACTAGGGTTGTATTGTATTGAATAATTGTTCAGGATTTTATAGCATTTTACTATTATAGCCTGTTCTTTTTCTGTTGTTTATTACTTTTTCACTCTCTTTACATTCTGATGTGTGTGATAATAAGTTATTTCCATTATTTTCTTACTCTAGTGTGAGGGAATATTCTCCCCACTATCACACACTAGTCCCTTTCTACTAGTCGGCATCCTCGGGTGTACGGAGAGGTGCGATTGATGCCTTATGGAAAACCGACTTGGAGCACTGGTTTAGTGGACTCCAGGACGAGACGTTACATAAAACCCACCTAAAAAACCCCTAAAGGAACATATAAATTCCAAAAACACCTAAAGAAACCTAAAAATGAATAAAAACCCCATAAATGAACCTTAAAACTGTAAAAACACAAAAACCCACTAAAAATGTTACAAGACCCTAAAAAACCTAAAAACTTGAAAGGACCATAAAAACCTTAAACACGTATTAAAATAACATAAAAACCCTAATACCCTTAAATATCAAAAAAAAACCGGAAAAAAGTAAAAGAACCTAAACAAATAACCACTAAAATACATTAAAAACCATTAAACCCTTAAAAGACCCAAAAAACTCTAAAAACCTAAAAATCCTAAAAAATTATAAAGGACCATAAAAAACAAAAAAACTCCTTAAAACCCTGCATACATATCAAAACACATAAAAAGACCCTGATAAATCCTAGAATCCCAAAAAACCCTAAAAATAATAAAAATAACTAAACACTAAAAAGCACTAAACCCCTAAAACCCTTAAAAAATTAAAATACACCAAACCTTCCTAAAACCCCATAAACACACAAAAACTCCACCAAAACACCAAAAATTATAAAAATCCTTAAAATCCCAAAAAACATAATAAACCCAAAAAAAACCCAAAAAAACCAAAACATTGAGAACTATAAAACTCCTAAAATCCCAATAAAAACTAAAACACTAAAAATCCTAAAAACCATAAATGCTATAAAAACCTTAAAAAATACTAAAAACCCTAAAAAACTAAAATGCTTTAAAACAATAAAATATATTAAAACCCTAGAAACCTCCAAAAAATCTAAACACACTAAAAACTATAAAAAACATAAACCCCCTAAAAACCATAAAACCCATTGAAACCATAAATACCCTAAAAACACTGAGAAACCCAAAAGAACCCCCAAACCCTTTAAAATAAGAAAAACCTCCAAAATTACTAAGAAACCATAAAACACTAAAACCCTAAACAACTCTAAACCCTTAAAAGACGCGAGAAAACCCTAAAAGACCGTAAAACCCTAATAAAACCCTAAAATACACTAAACCGCTTAAAAACACTAAAGTCCCAATAGAAACCCTTAAAATCAATAAAAATGGTAAAAACCCTAAAATACCTAAAATACCTAAAATACCCTGAAACCCCTAAAAGTCCTAAAATAACTAAAATCCCTAAAAGGCTCTAAAACTTTTAGAAACCCCAAAAAATTGCAACAAAAAAAATTTGTCTTGTACCAAAATAAATATTTTGATAGAAAATATATTTATTTGTATAAATGATTTATTTTAATAGATATTATATTTTATTGTTATTATATTAAATTATCAATATTTATTTTTACCAAAAGATACATATAACATTACTATTTGTTTAATACCAACTTATATTTTTCTAGAAAATAGTGTTTTTATCATATTAATATTGATAGTTTTTTTTACAAAAAAATAAATCTATTTTTATTAATTTTTATTACCAACTATAATTTTTCTATATATAAATTTATTTCTATTATTTTATCATTATAGAAACGTCATTTAATAATATTTTTGTAATAATATCAGTTATTAGTTTAATAAAAAAAATATTATGGAGATACTAATGCATCTAGAGGGACCCATTGATGGATGGGAGCACGCGCGTGACAGATTTGAATCCAGTCTTCCAAGATGAACATCAAATCATGTTCTTGTTTTGATTCTGCTCAATGTATTCATTTAATCCTAAATGTGATATATTTCATATTCCACATGAAAAGCATGAGGATGCATCAGGACCGAAGGCTCATACAAATAAGGGGATCTCTTTTTTAGAATCTCTCGCGGGGTCTTCTCAACCTGTGAGAACTCAGGTCAAACCGCCCATTGTTAAAAAGACTAGGGAGGGTGCAATCACAATTACTGCACATCATAAAGTTGTCAAGCGGTTCTTGGAGGTTTCAAAATTTTTTGTTCTTTTCTGCATCTCTTATGAGAAAGGTACTAAGCCCTGGTCTTACTCTGATCTCAAGCAGCAAATTTCAACTTGCTGGAATTTCTCTTATTGGCGCTTAATTCTAATTGGAAAAGGATTCTTCCATATCATTCTACAGAAATAGGATTCCTAAATGAAGTCTATCATATTGGATCTCTTAATTTGAAGCCATGATTCTTTCTTCTCTCTGAATGGGATCCACTCTTTAATCTGTTTACACAGAAGAAGTTTGTTGCATAGTTTTGGACAAGGATCCATGGGCTTCCATGGATTTATTGGCACCCTAAAATCCTGAATGATATTCCATTAGGAATTGGTAATCCTTTTAATATTGATCAAAATACAATCAATTGGAATCTTGGATTCCTTCCCACATGAACAAATCATTACCTGCAGATTCACTTTCCAAGCTCAAAACTTTTACTGATCGATGGTTTGTGCTTCTAACAATTACCTGGTCAGAAGAGACTTATGGTAATACATATCCAATCTGTCATATAACATCCATGATTCTTGGATGATTATGGGTGATTTCAATGCTATTATCCATTTATATGAAAGACTTGGACCCTCTTCTTTTATCTCTTCTATGGATGACTTTCAACTCTGTGTTGAAAAATCAAATTTGATTGAGGTTAATTAGCTGGGACCCAAGTATACTTGGTATAGAAAACATCTGAATGGCATGAGGACTAGTAGAATTGATTGTTCTTTTGTTAATGATCAAATTCTTGATAGTTGTACGACTATATCTTGTGTGACCTTTTTCAACCATAATTCTGGAAATCATCCAATAATGACTAACTTTATTAAAAAAAGAGAGAGAGAACCTCTTCCCATTTGGTTCAACAATGCTTGGACTACTCTTTATGAATGTTCACAATTGTTCAAAGATACTTGGATCTTTGGTGAAATCAATCACCCTTTATCTTGTGTTTCAAAACATTGATCTCTCAAGATTAAGATGAAGCATTGGAGTAAATCCTGATTCAGCCTCCTAGACTAGGAAATTGATTCTCTTGAGAACATGGTACATGGAATTCAACAATCAATGACCACTACTGATTTTTCATGTATGGTTGGGCAGGAAGCTATGTTCTCCTCAGATATGAAAAATCTTATTACTCTCAGAGAAAATATCCAAAAGGAAGTTTTCAAGGTAAAGTGGCTTACAGATGGTGATAGAAATACCAGGTTATTCAATACCATCCAAATAAGTAAAAAGGTTAGTAGGCCACTCTCTCTTCTAAATGATGGGGATGTTATTCTTGACGATAATCAGAGTCTCTTGAACCCCATTGTCTCTTTCTATATGAATCTATTTAATGGTCCAAGATGGAATGGAGAACTTTTGGATGGCATTATCTCTGCCCTAGTTAGTGATGATGACAACTCTATGCTGGTCAGAATACCATCTGATGTTGAAATTAGGAATACAGTCTTTGGACTTAAAAAAGACAGCTCTCCTGGTCCTAATGGATTCACCAACCACTTCTTCCAATTTTACTGGGATATCATTCAGGAAGATGTTTGTAGGCTGGTCAAGTATTTTTTTACTAATGGATCTCAAATTCAGGGAATCAATGCACAATTAATTGCCTTAATTCCAAAGGTGGATAATGCAAGTGATATTAGTCTATTCAGACCTATTTCCCTGATCAACACTTTATAGAAAATCACCACTAAAATCCTGGCTAATCGGCTTGCCAGCATCTCTGATAAAATTATTTCCTGAAACCAGTTTGGATATGTTAAAGGTATAAGAATACAAGACTATCTATATAGTGCATTTGAATGTGTGAACCTCCTTAAAAAACCTAAATGAGGAGGGAGTATTTCCCTCATGTTAGACATCAGAAAAGCATTTGACACCATTTATTGGGACATCATTGGTAACATTATGCATAATTTTGGGTTTCATACGACCTTCATATAGTGGTATTATACTTTGATTAGATCAGAATATTTCTCCATCCATATTAATGTTTCACCGAAATTCTATTTTAAGTGATCTAGAGGATTAAGGCAACGAGACCCCTTGTCTGACATTACCATTGAAATTGCAGAAGATTATCTTAGGTGATTGATAACTTAAAATGTTGAAAAAGGGAACTTGAAAGTTCTTCAATCAACCTAAGGTACCTATGCCCCTCCCATATTCTCTTTACTGATGAAATTTTTATCTTCACTTAGGGAGACAAAATAAACATTCAGAACCTCAAATCCATCCTTCATCACTATGAGCTTGTCTCTAGACAAGAGTTAAGCTGGAAAGAATATTTTATCTTCTTTTGGAAAAACATTTCTGAGTCCATGAAGCATTTCATGATTTAGAATCTTGGCATTAAGGAAGGTTTCCTTCCTTTCACATATCTTGGAGTCCCAATGTTTTTTGGCATACTGCGCTCCACCTACTTTTCTAAAGTGGTTATTCATCTTAAGAGAACTTTTTCTAACTGGAAAGGGAAAGCTATCTCAATGGAAGAACGGATTTTATTAGTCAAACATGTTATCATTTCCAAACTTTTTTACTCATTTATGGTTTATTCCATGACTATTTATACTATTAAAGTTATCAATTTCCTTATGAGGAATTTTGTTTGGAGTGGTAGTATTCTTGAAAAAAAGATTATTACTGCCCCATGGAATAAATGTTGCTAACCTCTCATCGTGGGGGGGACTTGGTATTAAGAATATTGAGCTCTTAAATCATTCCCTTCAAGATCAATTTATTTGGAGGCTAATTAATGGAAAATCAAGATCCCTTTATTTCCTTAGAGCTAGAATCCTTACTAGATTGATTGATGGAAAGTTGACATATATGAAATCTTTTATTTGTCCTAGTCTGAAAAAGATCTTTCCAAAGATTACTAGTCACTCCCACTGGTTGGAGAATGCCTCTTCTAACCTGAAATTATGGAGGGACAACTATAAAGTGGCTCCATTAATTGATAGTGTTAATGATGAAACAATGGTTGTTGATTTTGATGCCACTATTTGTGATTATCTCGAGCAGAACAGAAACCTTCCCCCTTATATTGTTCAAATTGTCAATTATTATGATTTCCTGAATTCTGATGATATCATGGTTTTGGAACCAATTGAAAATGGCATGCTTGACTCTAAATGCTTTTACAACCACATAATACAGGGCAATACTTCCAATGCTATCAAACAATTCCGAATATGGTTACAATTTTTTTAGTTTACTCTCCTCGGGAGAATACATCTACAAAAACTGCATGTGGACAACAGCCTTCAAATGGTCGATATCTCTTTATGCTCAAGGTGTGATTTGTGCCACCAACATAGAGATGACCTGGACCATTTATTCCTTTCCTAAAAAACCGCTTCTTCACTCTGGATTATTATATTTGATCTATTTGGCATTTTTATCCCACATGATACTGGTATTGTAGATTTCTTACATTTTATTTTAGCAGAATAGTTCTCCAAGAAGATCCACATCCTTTTCCTTGTCGCTTGTGCTGAAAATATTCACACTTTATGGAGAAGTGGGAATAAAAGTATGCATGAAAATTTTCCTTTCAATCACAATGTTTCTATTTAAAATATTTTTTCAATGACTCAAAGTGCAAACTAGTTTCACACTGAACTATGTCACAAATCTATCAAAACTTCGCAGTTCTACGAAGGCTTCATTTGTCAGGTAACATTCCTAAACCAATGGGCACTCTGGAAATTTTCTGGACTCCCCCCTTTGCAGGTTAGATTAAATAAAATCTCGATGGTTCCTCGAAGGGTAACCTTGGACTCGCTGGATATGGTATTGTTTTTCGTGACCACAATAGTGACTTTATTGATGGATTTTATGGATCTTATGGTCATGCCACTGCCCTTGAGCTGAGATGATGGCATTAATAAAATCAGAGGAGTTATTTCCTTAAAGAAACTGGAACAATCTCTAGTTTGAAATTGATTCCTCAACTATTGTGCATGTTGTTAGAATGAATCAGACTCATCTTTCCTGGAAGCTTACTTTGAAGTGGATTAAATGTCTTGACACTCTTTACTCAATGAACATTATCATCACACACATTTACCGTGAAGCTAACTGTCTTGTAGATAGACTTGCTAATCAAGGTATCTATGAAGCCTTTGGAGTGCATCTGACCACTATTACAGATGATTTTTACCGCACTCTTAATAGAGACAAATGTAAAATTCCCTCCATTTGACTTTTGTAATTTGTTTCCTTTAATTTAAGATCTAATGCTTGATAATATAAAAAAATAAAAAATAATTATGTTGATATTTACAAAAAAATGATAAATATTTTGAATATGTTAAAAAATTAAAGCAATGTATATTCTATTTTGAACAAAATAAAATATTTATTTTAAACATATTTTATTTGAAAAAATATTACATCCAAGTGATATTTGAAAACCCCTTCATAGAATGATCAAAATATTGAAAATAAACTTATTCATTCATCTTTAACATACATTAACTAAAAATATAAAATAAAAAGAAATGAAAAGTATAAAAATTACAATATGTCACCTCCCCATCCACACATTCTCCTACCTCCCTTATTCCCTCATCTCTTCCTGATCTTCATCGATCACCATCTATACAATAGATATATCTTATGGAACTCGAAAATCCATATATTCACCATCGACTGCACTCACACCCACATCCACACACATACCCTTGATTATCCACAATTGGTCACACCCTATTCGATTTATTTTTTCCATGATGAGGTGTAGGAAGGGCATATGAAGATACCCAATTCATATTCAATTGGTTCATGTTTGGGTGTCTAATCTGGTATTTAATTATTCTATTGATGTTTTAAACACCTAAAATCAAGGGTAACTAGTGTTTGAATTTAATTTTAGTTGATTTTTTTTATAAAATTCTAATGAAACAAGATTTCATGTTCTTGTAATTGATTAATTTGGTGATTTTTGGGATGCTAATTACATATATTTATGGATCCACTCAAGATAAAATAGTCTTTCATCATTTATCACATCACATGGAAAATCATTCAATCCTGATGTTGAATCGTGTTCCCATGTAGATGATTGTTCAACCTTTCAAGACCCTTGTGAAAATTTTTCTCCCTAATAAAACTCTAAATATGAATCTTGGAAGAATTTTTTCAGCTAGTCATGGGAATCGTGGAAAGAAAGGAATGTTGATCTATATAATTTTAAAGGGTAGGAAACTATTGTATTTCTTGATTGTGGAATAAATGAAGGGGTGGGGACATTGTTCTATTTCTCAGTTATAATGTAACTGAAGATAATAATAACAATGAAAGTGTACCATCTTTACAGTGATGATGATATTCCATGAACTCTTAAAGATGCAGTACAGGTATAAATTTGGTCAATTTTTTCCGGTTTTACTCTCAATTGAACTTTCTTTGTGGTTGGATCGGAATAATTCTTCCATGAGTTTGTTAACATGGAAATTCATACTCAATCACATTTTCCATTTTAGAGTATTTTTCATGCATTCCTTGTGTTCGAAGTTTAATTAATTGAATTGTATATAAAAATTGATATATATAATGAATTTATTTTATATTTCAAACATCACAATGTTATATTTATGTGATTATAAACTAGTAGTGTAATTTCATTTAAAATAATCCTAGTTTATTTTATTATTTAAAATTAATTAATTAATATTAGTTAAAAGTATGTATCTTTGTTAATAAAAAAGTAATGACTTTTTATTAATTTATGATTAATTTTGATGTTATTAACTTTTCATTAAAATATTAATTTAGTACTTTTTGAATGTTTTTTATTAAAATTATAATAAATTTCATACATCTCATAGGTCTCCACATGTTTTCATATTACAAGTACCCCTTCTGGACATACACATTAGAAAAAAAATTGGGTCATAAAATCCCTCTTTTGAAGGTTTAGAATTTTCATCCACAATTTCCAAATTTCATAATAACATTCACAACATGTTCCATGTTTTCTGCCAAATATGAAGTTTGATAATATAATTTACATACCTAGGAACACATTATCATATTAATACCTCTGAACTAGATGTTGTGGAATATTTGGAGAGTTTCTATTTAATAGAGTCACTAGAGCCTGATCCTTGGAATTTGGTCTAGTAGTTTAGTGGGAAATTTTTTTTCTGATTCATATTAATTGAGGTTCTTAAAGTACATGCATGGGATTTTTTAGTTGTTCAATATTTGAAAAATTAAGTTAGACATCTTGAATAGAGAAACAGAAGCAACCCATATTAGTGAATATTTTAACATTCCTCTATTTTTTACCTCGATCAGTAAGGTTTTATTCTTCATTTTTTAGTATATTTTACTTGATGTAATTTTTGTATTTTTTTTAGGAAAAGTAAAGATGATCACTGATGAGTTTATTATTTTCCCATTGATTTTAACAACTCATTCACAAGTATTTATTCTTGTTTATTACAAGCAAATGTGAAAGACACATAAAATTATTATGATTATGAATTATTTTAATTTTTTCATATGGTCTTTGTTTTGTTATTAATATTGAGATACTTGTACAAAATATTGATGCTGGTGTTGTCTTTGCATTATTATTAGATCTTTTATGGGGATTCTAGTATTATATTACAAGATAATTCTAGAATTTTCTTGAGTAAAAATTCTGAAATCATGTACAACTAAAAACTATGTATAACACATACAATTTATGAAAAGTATTTATGATGTTCATATCATCTTGAAAGTGGATAAAGTTTTTTTATTTTATTATGAAATGTATACTTGTAATTTTGATTTACAATGGAATTAAACCTATGTAAGTTTCATCATGTTATTATTAGGAAAAGAAAAAACCCTCATTTAAAATGATCATGTTAGTAGAAACTATTGGGAGGGTTTTGATGTTGGAATTATCAATAAAATTATCATGCATTCCTATAAGTCCTCTATATCACTCATGTACTGAATTGTAATATAAATTTAAAATTGTTTAGTTATTGATATGCATTAATATAGAAATTATGTCCAATGATTTAGATGGATGGAGGTTGATAAGGATCAAATCCTGAAGCTATTGTTGGCTGATACATTCTAAGTATTTTATGCTAATTTTCTCCAAAGTAAATATTGTTTTCTAACGGTTGGATTAATATAATTATATTCTTACATAATAATTATTAGGGTCCAATATATAGATAATTATTTTATTTTTAAGCCTTTATAGATCCAGGAGCTGATACAACATAGAATTTTTTTCATCGGTATGCTACTTTGGGGAGTGAGAGATGATGCTTTAGGGAGGACCGTGAGACTCTATTTCTTGAAAGTGTATGTGTTATTTTAAATTAAACTTCCAATTTAATATATAGTTATACTTTTTATTAATTGCTGAGAAACAATTCACCCATTATCACATAGAAACAACATCATTTTATACTCAAATTTCATTTCTTTCATTATTAATATGCACTCATGACACTTTATTAATTGTTGAGAAATGTTACACCCATCCCACTAAAAATTTTAAATTCATTTTATTTTCTGGTGTGGTTGATCTGAAATTTTTTTTAGTGAAAGTTGCTGGATCAATTTTCTTATGGTTCTATAAAGGATTTGAAGGGTTTTTTAATTGATTCAAAATTCTGATATTGACTGGTTTCACATCACTCAAAGCCTCAATACATTTTCTTTTGAATACATAGGTTCTATTTTAAAAGATAAATAATTTTAAAATAATAACTACTATTAATTCTAAATCAATGTTGGATTCTCTTTTCATCACATCTATGTTTCTATATCCCATTAAAAGTTTCCAAGATTCATCAATAAATGGTTCAAAATTCTATGTTCATACTACCAATTGTCAATTTATTGGTCCTCCTTGATAGATTCATGAGAATGGTTACCACATTAAGTATCTCCAAAGAAGGTTCACTATATACCATGAAAATCACCATGCATCATTCCAGTTATAAAATATATATTTCAACAGTTTTTTCTTCTTTAGGTTTAGGAAGTTGCTGTGGAGAATTCCAAGTGGTTGAATATGATGTTTGTGGTACCAATGAGAAATGAAGATCATGCTACCAATGGTCTCATTATATCTCTTCTCTAGGTCGAAGGAAGCATTAATTCATTCAAGGAACTCTTGAGGGTGATATTCAAAAAATAATGATGCTCGAACCCACCCCTAACATGCCTCTTGGTATTTAATTTGTATATTCAGATCTTCAATGAAGTGTATGGGTATTGGTGTTTATGAAAACTTGTTTAATGGTATTATAATATATAACCACATGTATTTTTTTAATATATTGTATGAATTATAGTATATTATAATATAATGTTATGTTATAGGAAGAAATCAGCTTAAATAAGCAATGTTGTAGGGATATACGATGTACTTGTTATTTGTTAACAGTAGTTTTGAAGATGTGTTAGCAAATAGAGGATACCTGTAATCCTCAAGTCATAGAAGTGGATTTACATTTTTTAGTGTACTCCGGATCTTATTGCAAGCATAATAACTAATAGTTGGTATGCTTATAAAATATTTTATATATCTGCAAAATCAATTTTTTCATAAAAATAGTTGTCGATATTATTTATATGTTTGTTTTTAAAAAGATATTCATTTATAATCATTTTTTCAAAAATCCATTATTAAAAATTTTCTCTACATGGTATTTTTTTGATGGTTTTATTTTTACTGGGTTGGGGAGTTACCTTCCCTCTTGTATCATCAGGATTGTGACATCCAAGGAATTTATTCTAAATAAATGATTTTTGAATGAATACAGACCCACATTCATTTGCTAATCAAAATGATCTTATCAGTTGGATATTGAAAGGTACAACAAGATAGGGTTGTTTGAGTGAACATTTTTATATTTATGTTTACAGTATTATTTTTTCGAAGGTTACGTTATTCATATTAAAATTTTCATTTGTATTCTAATTTTTTTTCTCTGTTTTCTTGAGCTGGTGATGGTGATGGTTTATGAGTGTGGTTTCTTCTAATTAAGGTTTTGAGGGTGTATGCATAGTAGATGGAAGTTTTAGTTTTGATGATGTACTTTTGGTATTAGTTAGATATTTTTTAATCGATAAACAATATAAAATTATCAAGTATTGAGTTGTTTATAATGGGGCATGATTGTGTGTATATATATATATATATTGATATATTTAAATTATTGGGATGAATATTTTATGATATATTTGACCTATTGAGATTCATTAGTTATATATTTCTTCTTCTTTATTTGAAATAATATATATGCATAATAATTATATTTGGAATATTATATCTATTTTTACTAATTAATATATTAAAAAATGTAACCCATACACATGATGATAATAGTGAATAATTTAAAAATGAATTTTAAGTGAATATTATTTACAGAAATTATTTAGAGTGATATATAACAAAATTCTATATTTATTAATACCAACATAAATATAATGTTAGTAATTCTATTATAAAGAGATAAATATGTCATATGAATATATTGAGAAACCTTTTTACCAACTAATATAATATCTCTTAGTATTTTTATAATTGTAACATAATAATTTTATCCTTCATAAAAACATTTAGTGATAGATTTTTTTCCAACCCTTTAGTGATGCGACAATTTTTGTGGGTAAAATGATTTACCAATAGAAGATGCACTTTAATAAATAAATATTCCCCTATTAGAGAAATCGGATTAATTTTTAGTTCTATAAATACCCTAATAAATCTAAAAAAACCATAAAACCCCCCAAAACCTTAAAAACCCAAAAAACCATAAAAACCTATGATAACCAAAAAAACTCATAAAACCCTTAATATCTGAAAACCCACCAAACCCTAAAACAACTTATAAAACCCTTAAATCCTTGAAAACCCCTAAAACCTGTTATACCTGAAAAAACCAAAAAACCCTAAAACATCTAAAACCCCTAAAACCCGTAGAAAACTCTTAAAACCCTAAAAAACAAAACGATATTTAAAACCCCAAAAAACACAAAAAAAAACTAAAAACCATTAAAACAATAAAATAACATAAAAACCCTACAACCCCTAAGACCCCTAAACCCCACTAAAAACCCTAAAACCAGTAAAAAACTAAAATAAAACTAATAACCATAACGAAATTAAAAATACATAAAACATATAAACCCCTAAACCCCTAAAAACCATAAATCCCAAGAAGCCATATAAACCATTAAAAACCCCTGAAAACCTAAAAACTATAAAAATATATAAATTACAATAAAACCCCAACAAAAAGACTTGAAAACCCCTATAAAATTATAAAAACCTCTTAGAACCACTAAATCCATTAAAAACCTTTAAAAATATTAAAAACCCCAGAAACACTAAATATATCCAAAAAACCTATGAAAAACCTAAAAACCCTAAATCCTCTTTAAAATCCATTTAAATCCCTAAAAACATAAAAACCCCCAAAAAATTAAAATATTTAAAAGCCGAAGAAGACCATACAAAACCTAAAAAGCAAAAAAACCCCTAAAGGAACCTAAAAATTCTAACACATTCTAAAAACATTAAAATCATTAAAATCCCTAAAACACTAAAACCCCTAACAACCCAAAATAGATCCTAACAACCCAGAATATTTAAAAACTCTAAAAACCCTAAAACCCTTCAAAACACTAAAAACCCAAAGAAGACTAAAAACCCAAGAAAACTAATATAATAATCCTAGAAACCCCTAAAACCTGTAAAAATCCTATGAAAACCATAAAAATCATAAAATCCTCCCAACAACCCTAAACCCTATAAAACCAATAAAAAATCCTAAAACCCTCTAAAAATTCCATGACAATCCTTAAAAACATTAAATAACCATAAATAATATAAACCCATAATACCATAAAATTCCACTAAACCCTTTAAAACCCCTAAAAATAAATAAAATCCTAAAAACCCTTAAAAATATTTCTTAGCTATCAAAAACCCCTAAATCCTCAAAAAATATAAAAAGAAAAAAACTCTAAAAACCATAAATACCCTTAAACTCTTTAAAACCTTAAGAAAACCTTAAACCCATTAATAACCTTAAGAGGCCCAAACATCCCCAAAAACTATAAAAACCATAAAACCCCTAAAAATCTAAGAAACCATAGAACACGTTAAACCAATAAATCTATAAAATTCATAAAAACCCTGAAACCCTTTGAAACACAAAAAAACCCTAAAATCCATAAAAATAAAAAAAACCCCACAAAACATCCTAAAAGAAAAAAAATAAAACTATAAAACCCAAAAACAACATTAAAAAAACCAAAAAACACTAAAAACTATAAAAAATATTTTATGACCTAAAAATTAAAAAAAATCTCTTAGAAGACACTAAAAATCCAAGAACATAAAAAATTATTAAAAATCCTAAAAACTAGAAACAACCTTAATAAATTCTAAAAACCATGAAACCCTAATAAACCCCTAAATGGCCCTAAAATCCCTAGAACACCACTAAAAGACCCTAAACCCCCTTAAAACACCACAAAAAACCCTAAAACCCCTTAAAACAAATAGAAATAGTAAAATCCTTAAAACCCAAAAGGGCCCTCAAAACCCTAGAAATCACTAAAAATATCCTTAAAAAGACTAAAATCCTAAAAACAATAAAAACACGAAAAAACCTAAAAACCCTCCCCCTAAAAACCTTAAAATGGTAGAAACCCATAAAATCTCTAAAAACCCCTAAAAACCATATAATCCATTAAAATCTCAAAAACATTTTAAACCCCAAAGAAACCCTAAAACACTAAAAAACACTAATTCCCCTAAAAACACAAAAAATCCAAAAAGTCCCCAAAAATATGAATACAACTTTAAAACCCTGAAATACCCAAAAATCAATAAAAACCACAAAACCCATGAAAAGTCCTAAATACTACTGAAAATCCTAAAACCTCTGAAAACCCCAAAAAATCCTTGAAACCCAAAAGAAAACCTTAGGAAACTTAAAATCCCTAAATACCTAAAAAAACCATAAAACCCTTAAAAACATAAACCCCCTAAACACCATAAATTCCATACAAATCAATAAGACCCTCAAACCCATTAAAACCCCTAAAACTCTAAAATACCTAATAAAACCATTAATCCCCCTAAAAACCTTAAAAACTATAATAAACCCCTAAACCACCTAAAACCCATAAAAACAAAAAAACCATAAAGCACCATAACCACCCTAAAAGACCCAAAAAAACCTATAAACCCCCTTAATGAACCTGAAATATCCTAAAATACCCTAAAAATAATAAAAACCCCAAAAACATTAATATCTTATAAAACCCTAAATACCCTAAAAACATAAAAAACCTTAAAAATATAAAAACGCAAAAACCATAAAAAACTCCTCACACCATAAAAAACTCTAAAACTGTTCCAATGTTAAATACCCTAAAAATAGATAAGATCTATAAAAACACCTAATAAACCTAAAATCCCTAAAAATCCATAAAAAACATAAATACCCCTAAAATCCCAAAAAATCCATAAAACCAAAGAAATATCAAAAAACCCCTAAACACCTGAAAACCATAAAAAATATAAAAACATTAGAAATGCTAAACACCGTTAAAAACCCTAGAAATAAAAAAATATCTAAAAACCCAAAAACACATAAAAACTCAAAAAAAACACTAAAACCCCTAAAAAAATAAAAGCACCAAAACCCCATAAAACTGTAAAAACCACTAAAACCCCTAAAACACTAAAAAATCATAAAAATTATTAAAAACCATGAAACCGATAAATACCATGAAAATCCCTAAAATCCCTCAAAACCCTCAAAACCCTTTAACGAATCTTAAACACTTATAAAGTGAAATGATACCTAAATCCATTAATAACCTTAAAACATCTAAAAATAATAAAAAATTTTAAAAAACCTAAAAACCCATAAAACCCCATAAAAGCCCTAAAACCCTAAAAACCCTAGTAACCCTGAAACCCCTGAAAACCCACCAAAACCAAATAAATCTCTAAAAACCCTAAAATCAAAAAAAAAATACCTAAACACCCTAAAAACCCTTCAAACCCCAGGAAACCAAAAAACACTAAGTACCTAAAGAAACTAAAAGGACCCTAAAAACCATAAAATCCAAAAATCCCAAAAAAAACTCTTAAACCCCTAAAACCCTAAAAACACTAAAACCCCTAAAACCACCTAAAACCTTAAAAGTCCCTCAAACCCATAAAAAATAACAAATCCCTAAAAGACCCTAATAAATTCTAAAAAATACTAAAACACCATAAAAAGCCTAAAATCCTAAAATATCATAAAAATAATAAAAACTCTAAAAGAAACCAAAAACCCTCAAAATAATAAAGACCATAAAATTCACTAAAACCCCTAAAATACATTAACACCCCCTAAAACCAAAAAGTACCCCCTAACCCCCTAAAGACACTAAAAGACCCCAAAAGTCCCAAATAAACACTAAAAGTCCCTACAACCCTAAAAAACCGAAAAATAAACTAAAACCCCTAAAAGCCCAAGAAAGATGGCATTCCGCTCACTCAACTCCCGTGATGGCGCTCCTTCTGCTCCACTTATGGCTTGAACAAAACATAATGGTGGTGCCCTAGCCTCCCCCCACTGTGGGGGAGGGGCCGCTTCCACCCCCTATTAAGGAAAGATTCTCTCCTTTCTCGGATCCTGTCTCGCTTACTACCTTCCCGCGGATTGATCGTTTCCCTAAAGTGCTGGGCTTGCACGAAGGGATTCCGAAGCTCCCTCTATTGATTGAGGAGTTCAACAAGGCCTCTTCACTCCATATTCTGACTCTGGTGGCAAAGTTCTTGGTCTGTATTACCTCAGTTGATGTTTTTGATAGGTTCGTGTTTGATCATTAGGATCTCAGGGATCATGCCATTGTGGCTCTGGTTGATTCTAGTCATATTTTGATTCATTTCTAGTCGGCGGAGGACCTCATCTGGGCATGGTCCTTAGCTATTCGTAGATGTGATGTTGCTCGCTTCTCCCTTTTCCAGTGGAATTTTGAATTCCATTTGAACCATGATTCCCCTCTGATGGAGATTTGGGTTAGGTTCCCTGAGCTCCCTTTTCCCTTCTAAAATTTTTCTATTCTTTCCATGCTAGTGAATTTTGTTGGGAGGTTTTTGTGTGTGGATATCCAGACTAGGGCCCTCTGTCACCCAGCTGCTTCGAGGGTTTATGTTGAGGTCGATTTCTTGAAGGAACCAGTGGATTTCGTCTGGATTGAGATTGGGAAAGAGCATCGATGGAAGCAACCAGTGGTTTTTGAATCGTGGGGAAATTACTGCACCTCATTATTTTCTCTTGGTCATTTGGGAAGGGATTGTGGTCAAAAGGATGGCGTGGTGGATAGGTTTGGAAAGGAGCCCATCCCCTCGACGGTTTTGTCAATAGGAGGCATGGAGTCAAGGAAGGTTGTTCCTAGGGATCCTCTACTGGACATTCGGGGATTTGACAAGATGGAGGATGAGGGATTATCCCCCTGTATTGTTGTGGGAGAGCCTGTTTTGGTCAAGAGAAAGTTTTCACGATTTAAGGGTGACTTGGGCCTAGGGGGAGTCGCCTCTTCTGAAATGGGAGATGTCATTCTTGATGGCACTGGGGATGTTGCCTCACAGTTGGATACTGGTAGGGGAATAGGCTTGGCCCCAAATCCATCCTGCCTTGTAATGGAGGGGGTGCCTTTGTTAACCCCTTCAGTGGATGCTGGATGTGGCCTTGAGCTAACTTTTTTCCTAAATCGGTCCTTTGATTTGAATCATCTGATCTCCTTGGGTACTGAGGAATGCGGTCAGGGGAGGTTGGTGCTACAGGAGGTGGAATCTAATGATATACTTATGGATGAAGACCTTACATCCCCTATTGTTGGTTCCTGGGCACTGGACGTAGAACGTCCCCTTCCCAATGCATCCCCTTTGGAGCATGTGCCGATGAACCTTACTGTGCCTGGGATTGATCTTCCTGATGGAATATTTCCCTTGCAATCCCTTGGCATCCCTTTCCCTAATAAATGGAGCACTGAGCAGGCTCCCAAGAGCACAGCTCTTGTTATATTCGAGAAGCTCCCACCTTGTGTTGAACTGTCTGACCCGATTCTGCTGGATTGTTCAAAGATACTTCTCGAGCAGCACGTTTACGATATCTTCCATAAAACAGATTTGTAGCCGGTGATCTTCCTCAGAGATGAGAATGATGAGATCATAAGGCTTGGAGAAATCCTTGGAGATCGTGATTATATCATGTTTGCCATCTTGAACATAATTAAGAAGGTGCAGGAGATGATGGATCATTCAGATTCATCTGGTGGTAAGACGAAGAGAATGCCGCAGTCTGACCCTGAATGTAGTAAGCAGGAAGACATGGTTGCGCCTTCCGCCCCACCTCAAAGTAAGAGCAAGATTCAGAGTGACCCTCTGGTGAAATGGTGGGCTAGGAGGGACTATTCCTCCCTGCCCAGGCCAATGGCTATCAGGGATTCTTCCAAGTCCAGTAGAGGTAAAGGCAAAACACATGGTAGGTGAGACCGAGCTATCAACATGAAATCGGATGTGGAACTCAGGAAATATTGTGCAACCTTTCTCAAGAATTATGAATCCTCGTAATGGGATTCTGTAACACCCCAAGCTTCCACGGTACATTTCCCTTCGAATAATGTGATAGCATGTGTTGTACGCAACCTCGAGTTCTAACACACACCACAACTAATTAAACTAGCCGTTGTGAATAGTAATACCTACTTTTTGAAATCATATATATTTTATATTTCAAAATGGACTTCATTTTTGGATTCGGAATATTGAAATTAGCCTAGGGTGAAATTTTGGTACTTTTCGGATAACTTTTATATTTTGATGAATAGTGAAAATTACTAAATTTTAATTAAAATCAACTTTTTTAATCAAAATAATTAATATTGATAAATTATGAATTTGAGTGGTTTTAAAGTATATTTAGAATATATTTTTACCATTTAATTTAATGTTTGTCATTGGACATAATTTCACAATTAAACCAGACATAAACAAGTGTCAATCTTTTGATAGTTATTATCTCTTAAAAACACGCTTTTTATTTTAACAACGGGAAATAATTTTAAATTAATTTCTGCCACTTCTGTGTTTTGAATTTGGAAAAATGGATTACATATTTGGAATCAGGATGTCCAAATTATGTATATAGGTAACTTTTATTTTTACACATTTTGAATAATTACTGCGGTAAATATTTTATTTACCATGGTTAAAGGGTAAATCCGGTAAATAAGGGTTAAAAAATAATATTATAATAATACAACATTACCCTAAAACGTGTCCTAACCTTATTGGTGGACACATACCCGACCATGGGCATCCTTGGGTCGATTTGGGGACCCCTTAGAGCCACTTGTATGTGGTAGGGACAAATTATATTAATAAAGTTAAAATAAAAATAAAAATGGCATAAGCTTACATCTTTTAGAAGAACAATTTTTACATAGGGTTATACATGTTGGATTTTCGATTATAAATATTCCTTAGAAAGCTAAAAAGATTTCCTACATAAGGATATTTTATTTATAATTTTTAGACATCAAATAATTTAAATTATTAATGACACAATAATGATGCAATGTTTACCTCATTAATAAATCATTTAAATAAATAAGATTATAATGATTACAATATTATCTAAAACCTGTCCAATTCTTATTGGTTGATGTTATTTAAAATACGAGTCATCTTATCTTCTACCTCAATGATTTTTTGGACCATTATAAACCAAATATAATTATATTATAAAGTAATACTTTCACTCTTTCCTAAAGAGCCCCTCCTCTCCCTTATAAAAGGAGACCACTTCTACTCATTCCTCACACCTCTCAAGCCACTTGGCTCGGCCAAAATCTGCCCAAATACTCTCCCAACTTCCCTCACTACAACCTAGAGGCCTTATTTCGATCATAAAGTCAACCTAAGGAGCCCTTTTGATCAAATCAAAAGGAAGAACCCGAAGAAGAGGTAATGTTTTCACCACCCCTTTTCAAGTTCCTTTCTTCTTCCACTTCTTCTTTCTTTGTTCTTACCATTCTAAAATAATAACTCCAGTATCTCACATATACTGTGATGTTATTATAAATATGGTACAACCATATTCAGTATTCTATCCACCCTTTGAATAACATGTCACCATACGTGCGTACGTACGGCTTACCGTCTCCACGTCGTGGTGTAATTGTTATTCAATATATTATTATTTGGATGGGTATAATAATGATGTGAAAATCATGTAAATAATAAATATAACATGTTAATTATTCTGTATATATGATATAACATCCATTTATATATTATTTTAATATCAAAAGAATGATATTGTCGCTCGTGCGTACGTACGGACTACCGTCTCCACAAACGAGATAAGATTCATTCTCCATCGTATCCATTCAAGTATAATTATCATTTGATGATTTAAAAATGATGTTTAAGGACTTGATATAATTCTAGATATGAATAATATACAACCTATCTATTACAAACATGTCTTACGTAACCAAACATTTAAGAAGAACGAATCGATTATCACCCGAAATGATGATAATACTAAGATATTATTATGAAATCAATATTAAAAGATCGTATATGATATCATATTAATGTATATGATTCTTTTATAATTTAATAACAATTATTTCACCATTATACAGGAGTTTAACCTACCCCAACCAAAGAAAAGTACAAGGTGAGGGTTATTTCACAATCTCTTCATTATCCGAGGTTATTTATACGTAATAATCTACTGGGATCTCTTTATCATCCACATCCATGTTTCTTCAAAATTTATTTCAAAACATTTTTATTATTTACAAGAATATGGGTTAAAGTCATTTATACCCTTTTTTGAATTTTTATAAGAGGAATCTTTCTGTCGTTTTCAAAACAAGGTCCTTTTTAACCTTTTCGACAGAATTAAGGTAAGAATGTTTTTTTTAACTTATACGGAGGGTGAGGTTATTTTCCGCCATTATAAAATATTAAAATCTTCCCTTACAAGCTTATAAGAATATTTTCAAAGAAAATGTTTTATTTTATATGGATCTTAAATTATTTCAAATTAAAAGGAGATATTTCTTTAAAAAGAATATTGATTTCATCTATGTCAACATCCTTTGATGGATTTTAAGATTATTTGAAGTTGATTTATTATGATACAAAACTTCTATATTGTATTGAAGTTTTTGTGATATGTTTGACTGTGGATGTGCTATTTTTATACCATTCATAGTTTATGGTGAAATTATTTACATTTCGTATGCTAGTTTTAATACGAATGTTTATGTTATGTTTAAACCTTTTCATATGGGAATGCATTGGACTTAGTAAGTGACGGGTGGAGCCCGCTATAGCTCCTCGATGCATCGGTAGGTCTCATGAGACAAACTAGTGTCTTGGCACAAGGCCTTGAAAAAATCTTATTTGTAGACTTGTCACGAGGCCTTGACTATGTGGTTATGATAGTCTTGCATTATGCATTCCAACATTATGAAAGTGGTTATTGATTTTTGAATGTGATTATTCGATTAGTAGAATATCCATGTGAATAAGTAAATGGCATTATTTCATTTTATTTATGTCGTACCATGTTGAAAGTTCATGTTTGAAAGGCTTTTGTTTTAGTTATACATTGCCTTAAATGTTTATTCTTATTTATGAAAGTTTCCGCTATATTGTTATCCTTACTGTGCATTTTAGCTCACCCCTTTTCTATGTTTTATTTTTCCCAGGATGTGAAGAAGTAAGTTATGAATGACTTGCAGGGATTTTTTATGAGGGGATAATAGTGTGGACTGTGGATACATTATGTTGTTGTAGTAGTTTTTTTTATTTTGATGATGTAATGTAAAACTTATGAATATATCTAGTGTTTCGAAGGCTACTAAACCAATCGGTCTTTCGAGATTTGATCTTTCTTGTGATCATGCCAATGTTATGTAATTAATGCACCGACTCTGGGTAACTGGGGTCGGGGAATTACAGTTGGTATCAGAGGAAGTTTAGTACAAACCTTGGAAGCTAGATTTAGATAAACTCTGATTAGATCACGTAGACCTAAGATGAACTTTGAGGATTAGTATAGAAGAACTTCCTAGAATTTTGGTATTGTAGAGATTTTGTGAGTTTTCTGAGCAATACATCCCTGTCTGGATACGAGCAGGTAGAGGCGGCTCTGGCACAGATGTACCTAGGGGTAAAACCCGAAAACACCGCTTTGAGCTAGACTCGAACGGGAACTGGTGCACGACAACGGGCCTTGCTGCACTCTTGGTTACGACACTCCAGGGGGATATGCTTAGGATAAATCTCATTTTCTTTACAAATCATTATGAAGGGTTTATGAGTATATAATTCCTCAAAGAAAAAATTTTTATGATTATGGATTATATCCATAAATAGTTCAATTTATGTTGAGTGTTTTATAAGTATGGGATTATGTATTTTGATTCGCAAACTGATCTAGTTTATGCCATTGTTAAGAAATGGCGCCTAGTGGAAGAAATGGAAACCGTATCAATGCACGCACTCCATGTAGGGATTTACCTCCTACTCAAGATAATTATAGTGGGGCTGGTGATGCAACTGGTGCCGATCAGCTAATCACCATACTGGGACAACTTACTCAGGTTATGAATAATAACCTTACCCGTATGGAGCACCCTGATCCGTAGCGTGGAGGATCAATGTTAGATCGATTCATGAGGCAACAACCACCAACGTTCAATGGGAGTACAAATCCCTTAGTAGCTGAGCAATGGATAAATTCCCTAGAGAAAATATTTCAGGCTTTGGGGAGTAGTGAAAGGGAAAAAGTTATCATGGCAGTTTACCGCCTCACTGGAGATGCTGATCAATGGTGGTCATTGATTCAAAACATGAAGAAGATTAAGAAGTATCAAATATGGAATGGAGGGAGTTCAAAGATCTGTTTTTAGAAAAATACTTCCCTCGCGACCATCGAGCAGATATGGAAAGGCAATTTCTAAGTCTGAGACAGAAGGAGGATGAGAATGTCGCAAAGTATGAGGCTAACTTTACAAGGTTAGCAAGGTACGCTGGTGATTATATACGTAACCAAAGAAGTAAGATTGATCGTTTCTTTGATGGGTTAAACCCATTTCTCCGTCGAGCATTAGTCTCACAATCCTTTTCATCGTACGAAGACAATGTCTCATGTGCTATCAAGACCGAAAAGGAATTCTCTAAGTCTTATGACTTTAAAGCAAAGCAAGAGAAGAAGAGACCTGCTGATCAATCTGGGAATGGAAATAAGGGGAAGAAGGGAAAGTTTGAATATCCATCCTGTGGTAAATACGGGAAGAAACACCCTGGTACTTGCTTGAAGGGAATGGGAGTCTGTTACAAGTGTGGTGAAAAAGGCCACCAAGCTCGTGATTGCATGGGGAAGAAGGAAGCTACCAACGTTCAGTGCTACTATTGCAGGGAGATGGGGCATTATGCAAATGAATTTCCTAAGCGTCAGGAGAACTTACCTCAGAAAAGGCCAAGGGATCAAGGCCAGTCTTATGCTATCACTACTGCTGAGGTAGAAGCTCCGAAAGACGTGGTGGCAGGTAATTTAATGGTTTCCTCAAGTTTAGCAAATGCATTATTTGATTCTAGATCATCGCATTATTTCATATCTTCCTAGTTTTCTAAGAAAATTAGATATTTCCAATTTGATTTAATAAGGGAGTTGTCAGTTAAAACTCCTAAGGGAAGTATCATTGCAACAAAGTTTTGTGAATCAGTCCCCATTAGAGCACATAAATTTTCTTTATCTGCTGATCTCATCGTCATACCTATGACTGAGTTTGATATAGTCCTCGGTATGGACTGGCTTTCAGAATATGATGCGAAGATTTATTGTAAGAAGAAAGAGGTTACGATTATTGATGATAATGATAAGGAACACCTTATTTTTAGAGCAGAATCGTCACCACCTAATTCTTATTTAGATCCACCCCCAGTAGCTCAACTTAATTCAATTATTGGGGAGGAAGAGAATGAAATAACTGTCGGTGAGGAAAGGAATGTTCAAATAGAGGATGTACCTATTGTGAAAGATTTTGTAGATGTATTTCCGGAAGATTTACCTGGACATCCTCCAGAACGAGAAGTTGAGTTTTCCATTGATTTGATTCCTGGATCAAGGCCTATATCGAAGAACCCTTATAGAATGGCCACTGTAGAATTAGTCGAACTAAAGAAACAACTAGAGGAATTGAGTAATAAGGGATTTATTCTCCCTAGTGTTTCTCTATGGGGAGCCCCTGTTCTTTTTGTTAAAAAGAAAGATGGATCTATGAGGTTATGTATCGACTACAGGGAGATCAATGCTATAACGATAAAGAACAAGTATCCCCTACCTCGTATTGATGATTTATTTGACCAACTTCATGGAGCTCAATACTTTTCAAAGATTGACCTTCGATCTGGATACCATCAGTTGTGTGTGAAGAAGGAAGACATTCCGAAGACAGCATTTCGAACCAGGTACGGGCATTACGAGTTTACTGTAATGCCGTTTGGATTGACTAATGCACCCTCTGTATTCATGGATCTGATGAATAGAGTTTTCAAGGAGTATCTCGATGAATTTGTGGTGGTATTTATTGATGATATCTTGGTATACTCCAAAACCTACTAAGATCATGAAAATCACTTGCACATTATCTTGAAGACTCTGAGGAGGCATGAATTATATGGGAAGTTTAGCAAGTGTGAATTCTGGCTTCAGGATATTTCTTTTCTTGTCCATATTGTCTCTAAAGATGGAATCTCTGTTGATCCTTCTAAGACCAAGGCAATCCAAGAATGGCCAGCACCTACGAGTATAACTGAGGTACATAGTTTTATTGGTTTGGCAGGTTATTATCGACGTTTCGTCCAGAATTTTGCCCGATTGGCTAACCCATTAACGAAGCTCACACGTAAAGGGGTTAAATTTGTTTGGACAAAAGAGTGTGAAGAATGTTTCGAAGAACTGAAGAGAAGATTATTCAATGCTACTATATTGACTCTACCATCGGGGAATGATGGGTTCGTTATTTATAGTGATGCATCAAAGAAAGGACTTGGTTGTGTCCTTATGCAGAATGATAGAGTTATTGCCTATGCATCACGACAGTTGAAAATTCATGAACAAAACTATCCTACTCATGATCTTGAGTTAGCAGCTGTGATCATTGCTTTGAAGATATGGAGACACTACCTCTATGGTGAAAAATGTGAGATTTATACTGATCACAAGAGTTTGAAGTATATTTTCTCACAAAAAGAACTCAACATGAGGCAAAGGAGATGGCTTGAATTACTAAAGGATTATGATTGCATGATACACTACCACTCGGGGAAAGCAAACAAGGTGGCAGATGCTTTGAGCAGAAAAGACCATGGAGTTTTGAACATGATGAGAATTGAAAGGGATCCAATTTTCATGGATCTAGTGAAGATAGACATGGGAATAACCAGGGAAGGTGAAACATCAATGCTTTTTCAAATGGTTGCCAAACCATCTTTACTAGAAAGGATTAAGAGTTCTCAGACCGATGATGAAGAATTTCAGAAGAAGATTAAAGCTGTGAATGATGGGAGATTGAGAGACTTTGTGTATGAAGATGGAATTTTGAAATTCGGGAAGAGACTTTGTGTTCCCGATTTACCTGATCTGAAAAGGGAATTGCTGGATGATGCTCATTGTTCCAATTTCTCTATACACCCTGGGAGCACAAAAATGTATAGAGATTTGAAGGAACATTTTTGGTGGGACAACATGAAGAGGGAGATTTCTGATTTTGTGTCAAGATGTATGGTTTGTCAACAAGTGAAAGCTGGAAGGCGACAGCCTGGAGGAGTCATGCAACCTCTTCCCATACCGGAGTGGAAATGGGACAATATTACGATGGAATTTGTCATGGGGCTACCAAAGACTCCTAGAAGGAACGATGCAATATGGGTTATTGTTGATCGTCTTACCAAGTCAGCACATTTTCTTGCTATAAGAGAAGATCTACCCCTGGAATGTCTAGCGAGACTATACATTAATGAAGTTGTGAGACTTCATGGAGTACCCCTATCGATTGTTTCTGATCGTGATCCCCGTTTTACTTCAAGATTTTGGAAAAGTCTTCAGAAATCTCTGGATACTGAACTTCATTTGAGCACTGCTTTCCACCCTCAGACAGATGGACAATCAGAACGGACTATTCAAACCCTAGAAGACATGTTGAGATCTTTCTCACTTGACTTTCAGGGTATGTGGGATCAATATTTACCACTGGTAGAATTTTCCTATAACAATAGCTTCCATTCGAGTATACAGATGGCACCATATGAAGCATTATACGGAAAGAGATGTCGTACACCAACCTGTTGGGACGACGTTGGTTAAAGAAAACTTGTAGGCCCAGAACTGGTGGAGGAAATGGTGGAAAAGTTGAAAGTAATCCAAAATCACATCAAAGCAGCTCAAAGTAGGCAGAAGAGCTATGCCGATAATCGAAGGAAGGATTTGGAATTTCAAGTCGGTGATCATGTTTTCCTAAAGCTATCTCCCTGGAAGGGAGTCATAAGTTTTGGTAAGAAAGGTAAATTGAGTCCCAGGTACATCGGACCCTTCGAAATTCTAGAACGAATCGGGATTGTAGCTTACCGATTGGCAATGCCGCCAAGTCTCTCTAAAGTTCACGATGTGTTCCACGTATCTCTATTGAGGAAATACATGCCTGACCCAAAGCATGTACTCACCTATGAAGAATTAGAACTGGAACCTGATCTGTCTTATTGCGAAGAGCCCGTTAGGATTCTTGATACGAGAGAACAAGTACTGAGAAACCGGATGACGCGTCTGGTAAAAGTTTTGTGGAGAAATCATAAGATGGAAGAGGCAACGTGGGAACCCTAGGAACTTATGATGAAGAACCACCCGAGTCTTTTTATGCAGTAATACCCTAGAAATTGTGAGGACGCGATTATTTGAAGGAGGGGAGAATGTAACACCCCAAGCTTCCACGGTACGTTTCCCTTCGAATAATGCGATAGCGTGTGTTGTACGCAACCTCGAGTTCTAACACACACCACAACTAATTAAACTAGTTGTTGTGAATAGTAATACCTTCTTTTTGAAATCATATATATTTTATATTTCAAAATGGACTTCATTTTTGGATTCGGAATATTGAAATTATCCTAGGGTGAAATTTTGGTACTTTTCGGATAACTTTTATATTTTGATGAATAATGAAAATTACTAAATTTTAATTAAAATCATCTTTTTTAATCAAAATAATTAATATTGATAAATTATGAATTTTAGTGGTTTTAAATTATATTTAGAATATATTTTTACCATTTAATTTAATGTTTGTCATTGGACATAATTTCACAATTAAACCAGACATAAACAAGTGTCAATCTTTTGATAGTTATTATATCTTAAAAACACGCTTTTTATTTTAACAACGGGAAATAATTTTAAATTAATTTCTGCCACTTCTGTGTTTTGAATTTGGAAAAATGGATTAAATATTAGGAATCAGGATGTCAAAATTATGTAAATAGGTAACTTTTATTTTTACACATTTTGAATAATTACTGCGGTAAATATTTTATTTACCATGCTTAAAGGGTAAATCCGGTAAATAAGGGTTAAAAAATAATATTATAATAATACAAAATTACCCTAAAACGTGTCCTAACCTTATTGGTGGACACATACCCGACCATGGGCATCCTTGGTTGGATTTGGGGACCCCTTAGAGCCACTTGTATGTGGTAGGGACACATTATATTAATAAAGTTAAAATAAAAATAAAAATGGCATAAGCTTACATCTTTTAGAAGAACAATTTTTACATAGGGTTATACATGTTGGATTTTCGATTATAAATATTCATTAGAAAGCTAAAAATATTTCCTACATAATTATATTTTATTTATAATTTTTAGACATCAAATAATTTAAATTATTAATGACACAATAATGATGCAATGTTTACCTCATTAATAAATCATTTAAATAAATAAGATTATAATGATTACAATATTATCTAAAACCTGTCCAATTCTTATTGGTTGATGTTATTTAGAATATGAGTCATCTTATCTTCTACCTCAATGATTTTTGGACCATTATAAACCGAATATAATTATATTATAAAGTAATACTTTCACTCTTTCCTAAAGAGCCCCTCCTCTCCCTTATAAAAGGAGACCACTTCTACTCATTCCTCACACCTCTCAAGCCACTTGGCTCGGCCAAACTCTGCCCAAATACTCTCCAAACTTCCCTCACTACAACCTAGAGGCCTTAGTGTGATCAGAAAGCCAACCTAAGGATCCCTTTTGATCAAATCAAAAGGAAGAACCCGAAGAAGAGGTAATGTTTTCACCACCCCTTTTCAAGTTCCTTTCTTCTTCCACTTCTTCTTTCTTTGTTCTTACCATTCTAAAATAATAACTCCAGTATCTAACATATACTGTGATGTTATTATAAATATGGTACAACCATATTCAGTATTCTATCCACCCTTTGAATAACATGTCACCATACGTGCGTACGTACGGCTTACCGTCTCCACGTCGTGGTGTAATTGTTATTCAATATATTATTATTTGGATGGGTATAATAATGATGTGCACCTCATGTAAATAATAAATATAACATGTTAATTATTCTGTATATATGATATAACATCCATTTATATATTATTTTAATATCAAAAGAATTATATTGTCGCTCGTGCGTACGTACGGACTACCGTCTCCACAAACGCGATAAGATTCATTCTCCGTCGTATCCATTCAAGTATAATTATCATTTGATGATTTAAAAATGATGTTTAAGGACTTGATATCATTCTGGATATGAATAATATACAACCTATCCATTACAAACATGTATTACGTAACCAAACATTTAAGAAGAACGAATCGATTATCACCCGAAATGACGATAATACTAAGATATTATTATCAAATCAATATTAAAAGATCATATATGATATCATATTAATGTATATGATTATTTTATAATTTAATAACAATTATTTCACCATTATACAGGAGGTTAACCTACCCCAACCAAGGAAAAATACAAGGTGAGTGTTATTTCACAATCTCTTCATTATCCGAGGTTGTTTATACGTAATAATCTACTGGGATCTCTTTATCATCCACATCCATGTTTCTTCAAAATGTATTTCAAAACATTTTTATTATTTACAAGAATATGGGTCAAAGTCATTTATACCCTTTTTTTACTTTTTATAAGAGGAATCTTTCTGTCGTTTTCAAAACAAGGTCCTTTTTAACCTTTTCGACAGAATTAAGGTAAGAATGTTTTTTTTAACTTATACGGCGGGTGCGGTTATTTTCCGCCGTTATAAAATCTTCAAAGCTTCCCTTACAAGATTATAAGAATATTTTCAAAGAAAATGTTTTATTTTATATGTATCTTAAATGATTTCAAATTAAAAGTAGATATTTCTTTAAAAAGAATATTGATTTCATCTATGTCAACATCCTTTGATGGATTTTAAGATTATTTGAAGTTGATTTATTATGATACAAAACTTCTATATTGTATTGAAGGTTTTGTGATATGTTTGACTGTGGATGTGCTATTTTTATACCATTCATAGTTTATGGTGAAATTATTTACATTTCGTATGCTAGTTTTAATACGAATGTTTATGTTATGTTTAAACCTTTTCATATGGGAATGCATTGGACTTAGTAAGTGACGGGTGGAGCCCGCTATAGCTCCTCGATGCATCGGTAGGTCTCATGAGACAAACTAGTGTCTTGACACAAGGCCTTGAAAAAATCTTATTTGTAGTCTTGGCATGAGGCCTTGACTATGTGGTTATGATAGTCTGGCATTATGCATTCCAACATTATGAAAGTGGTTATTGATTTTTGCATGTGATTATTCGATTAGTAGAATATCCATGTGAATAAGTAAATGGCATTATTTCATTTTATTTATTCCGTACCATGTTGAAAGTTCATGTTTGAAAGGCTTTTGTTTTAGTTATACATTGCCTTAAATGTTTATTCTTATTTATGAAAGTTTCCGCTATATTGTTATCCTTACTGGGCATTTGAGCTCACCCCTTTTCTATGTTTTATTTTTCCCAGGATGTGAAGAAGTAAGTTATGAATGACCTGCAGGGATTTTTTATGAGGGGATAATAGTGTGTACTGTGGAGACATTATGTTGTTGTAGTAGTTTTTTTTATTTTCATGATGTAATGTAAAACTTATGAATATATCTAGTGTTTCCAAGGCTACTAAACCAATCCATCTTTCGAGATTTGATCTTTATTGTGATCATGCCAATGTTATGTAATTAATGCACCGACTCTGGGTAACTGGGGTCAGGGCGTTACAGATTCGGTGGACTCGGATGCTTCCTCAGGTTACGGCGCTGATGGTGATCCCCATGGCGATGATGATTTTGTTTCGTATTTGTCTTTTATTTTGGGATCTTGGACTTTTTTGTGTGGTTTGTCATGGCTTTGGGTGTGGTTTGTTTGACCCCACCCCTTCTTTTTTTGTTTCTCTTTTTGTCTTCTTTATATATCTGTGGGTCAAGAATAGTCTGGCTTCACACCTTCCTTGCCCTAAAATCCCAAAAACTCTGAATATCCCTAAAATAATACTAAAATACCCTAAAACCCAGAAACACACTAAAAGAACCCTAAAAACTCTAAAGACCCCTAAAAATCCTTTAAAAGACATAAACCCACTAAAATCGATAAAAACCCTTAAATCGGAATAAAAGGCCCTAAAACAACTTAAATCCCTAAAAAACCCTATAACCCAAAAAAATCCCAAAAACCACTTAATATACATAAAACTCCAAAAACCTTGAAAAATTCTAAAACCCCCTAAAACCCTTAAAGTCCATACAAATTCTAAAAAAAATCCTAAAATCCCATAAAAACACTAAGAACCATTAAAACTCAAAAACCCCATAGAAACCCTAAAGTCCCTAAAAACCATTAAAACACCTTAAAATCATAAGTACCCAAAAGTACCCTAAAACCCCTAAAAACACCAGATGACACTAAGCCCCCCCCCCACACAAAAAAAACATAAATGACCATAATCAAGATAAAAAAACTAGACCACACTAAAAATGCTAAAAACCACATAAATCCCCCAAAATACCTAGCAAGACCCTAAAAATATAAAAAACAAAAACACACCTAAAATAACCTAAAATCCAATAAAACACTAAAAACGTGAAAAACACTAAAATCCATAAAAAAGCTTAAAACCCCCAATCCCAAAAAAAACCCTAAAAACCTAAAAACTATAAAAACAAATTTAAAACAACCTAATAAACCCAAAATACCCTAAAACTCCATAAAAAACTGAAAACCATAAAACCCCCCCAAAAACTTAAAAAAATGATAAATAACCTAAACACTCTTAAAAAACGCAAAAACCCTAAAAATAAAAAACCCAAATCCCTAAAAACCAATTAAAAACCAAAAACCCCAAAAAACCGCTAAAAATACCAAAACTCCCATAAAAACCCAAAAAACATCAGAAAACCCAAAAAATAATAATAACCCAAAAGAACCTAAAAACCTTGAAATGATACAAATCATAAAAAACGTTAAAACCCAAAAAAAACCATAAAAAAAATATAAACCCATAAAACCCCTAAACCCGAAAAATACAAATAAACCATAAAAATAGAAAAACCATTAAAACCCCAAAGAAACATAATATCATTAAACACAATAATTATTTTAAATAAAATAAAACCCCTAAAAACATGAAAGACCATTAAACACAAAAAAAATATTAAGACCCCAAAACCCTTAGAAACCAAAAACCCATAAACTCAAAAAACCCTAATAATCTGAATAATATATAAAACCCTAAAAACCCTGAAACTAATAAAACCCTAAAAACCCTGAAACTAATAAAACCCTAAAAAACTCTAGAATCAACCAAATAACCATGAAAACCTTAAAATCACTAAAATTCCCTAAAAATACAAATAATATTAATATACCATAATAAGAACCATAAAGACCAAAAAATCCGTAAATAGCCTAAAAACCCAAAAACCCCTAAAAATCCATATAAAACATAAAAACATAAAAAATAATAGACCGTAAAAACCCTTAAAAACCTAAAAATGAAAAAAACCCCTGACACATCCTAAAATCCATTAAAATACCTAAAACAATTTGAATCCTTAAAACCCAAAACAACCCTAAAAACTATAAAAACACTTAAACGCCCTAAAAACTCTAAAACCCTAAAAACCTAAAACACCCTAAAATCACTAAAATACTAAAATACCCTAAAATACTCTAAAATACATAAAAACTACAAAAAATTTTAAAAATACAAGAAATATTTAAAAAAACCAAAGAAAAAAACCATAAAAACATGAAAAAACTCTAAAACCCCAAACCCCCCTAGAAACCCTAAAACCCTACAAATCCCTAAAAACCCCATTAAAACCCTAAAACCCCAAAAATCCCAAAAAACTCAGAGAAACTAAAAAATTCCAAAAGCCCAAAAAACCCAACCCCCCTGAAAAACTCTTAAAACACATAAAAAATACCCTAAACCCTTTAAACCACAAAAATACACTCAGAACCATAAAATATCATAAAACCCACTAAAACCCACAAAAACCCTAAAATCCATAAAATACATAAAAATTCCAAAAACCCCTAAAAAACCTAAAAACCCATAAAATCTTCTAAAAATACTAGATGAACATAAAACCTTAAAAAACAAAGAAAACTCATCAAAACCTCTAAAAATATGAACAAACTAAAACCCTCTAAAAACACTTAAAACCCCTAAACCAGAAGAAAAAACTAACCCCCCCCCCCCCCCCCGCCGCCAAATAAAACCTTGAAAACCCCAGGAAAACCTAATAACTCACAAAATAATCAAAAATACAAAAAATAAATTAAATGTATTAAATAACCCTAGTCACCCCTAAAATGTAAAAAAACCTTAAAAATACTAAAAACCATGAAACCGCCTAGAAAAAACTAAAAACCATAAGACCATATAAAAACCCTTAGAACCCAAAAAAAATTCTGAAAATCCTCCGAGAACTCCTACAACCCCTTATAACCATAACCCCTTATAAACCCCAAAAATTATGTATCCATAAAACCCCAAAAAAACTCTTAAGATACTTAAAAACCCTAAAACCCTAAAACACTAAAAAATATAAAACCACTAAAAGACAAGGAAAATAATAAAACCCCTAAAAACCCTAAAATACCTAAAACCCCGAAACATCCATAAAATACAATAAACTACACAATAAAATAATTAAATACAATAAAACCCATTAACCCCCTAAAACCCAAAAAAACTATAAAAATGCCTAAAATGCCTAAAATCCCTAATGTCCGTAAAAACCATAAAAACCATAATTAAACCCTAAAACCCCATAATAAACCCTAAAACCCCTAAAACCCCTAACACCCTAAATAAAACAAAAAAACCCCAAAACCCCAAAGAAACCTAAAAACCCTTAAAAACCTAAAAACCCTTAAAAACCCAAAACCACTAAACAATCCTAAACAAATTAAAAAGTTTAAAAAAGTTTATAAACCTAAGAAAAACATTAAAACCCCAAAACCAACAAAAATACTTTAAAATCACTAAAACACTAAAAACCCTAAAACACCTTTAAAATACATGAAAATCCATAAACCCCCTAAAGCTGTTAAATACCGAATGCCATAAAAATCCTAAATACCACAAAAAATACAACTAAAAGCCCCTAACAAGCCTTAAAAAGCACTAAAACCCTAAAAACTCTAAAAAGACCTAAAACCCAAAAATCTATAAATCCCCCAAAACCCAAAGATACCATAAAAACTATAAGAAACCATAAAAAGATTAAAACCCAAAAAAAACTATAGAACCACAAAAAAAATAAAGCCTAAAACAAAAACTAATAATTAAAACCATAAAAATCCTAAAAACCCTGAAACCCCTAAAAACAAAACCCCAAAAATACTAAGGCCCCTAAACACCCAAAAAAATAAAAAAAAACCAACCCCCCCCCAAAGACACTATGAAACCTAAATACACATAAAAGATCATTAAAAAATAAAAAATAATAAACCCCAAAGAAAAACAACATCAATGACCCAAAAAACCCAAAATAACTCTATAAATCCTACAAAATCCCACAAGTCCTAAAAAACTCTAAAAATCATAAAAACCATAAAAATACCATATAACCCTTAATAACGCCTAGACCACCCTAAAATATCATAAGACCCATAAAACCCTAAACCACCTAAAAATAGAAAAAAAAACATAAAGCACATTAAAACCCATAAAAACTCAGAAAATCCTAAAAAACTATGAAACCCATTAACACTCCAAAAAACCCCCCTTAAAACACCAAAAACCATGAAAAATCCCTTTAAATACAACAACCATAAGAAAACCTACAACCATAAAAATCATTAAAAAACAAAAGAACCCTTAATTTCTGTAAAATCCCTAAAGAACACTAAAATCCATAAAAACCCATATGAAACCATAAAACCCCTAAAGAAATCTTTTAAACTGTAAAACCTCTAAAGCCCCACCCCCCCCCCCACCCTCGAAAACCCCTAAAATCCAATAAAAACCCAAAAACGAAAAAAACCATAAAAATATTTGACACCTAAAAAAACACAAAATAACCAAAATATCCCTTAAGCCCCCTTAAAATACAAAAAAAATGTATCAAACACCTAAAATCCCAAAAAATACCTAAAACACTAAAATACCCTTGAACCCCTAGAGGACCCGAAAAACCTAATAAATACCAATAAAGTCCTAAAAACTGTTAAGATCCTTATAAAAACTAAGAAACTAAAACTATAAAATCATAAAACCTTAAAAATCCTAATCCATAACCACTAGAACCTTAAAACCCCTAAAAACTATAAAATCCCTAAAACCATAAAATAATCCAAAAAACCCAAACACACAAAAAATCCTAAAATCCTTAAAAAACTAAGAACTATAAACACCCTTAAATCCACTAAAACCACTTGTTACCATAAAACCCCTAAGAATGCATGAAAATCACGAAATACCATAAAATCCTTAAAAACCCTAAAACCCACTAGAATGACTAAAAACCCCCCAAAAATTAAAAAAACCTAAACACCCTAAAGGCCCTAAAATTCTATTAAAAGGCTTAAAAAATCTAAAATATCAAAAACTCTAATAACTCTAATAAGCCTAAAACCCCAAAAAACACCCAAAACCATAAAAAATACTTCTAAATCCCTAAAAATAAAAAAACACTTAAATACCAAAAAATACCTAAAAACCAAAAAATCTCTAAATTCCCAAAATACTTCTAAAACCCAAAAAATTAAAAAACCCAAAAAAATAAAAAACCATCAAAAACCATCAAAACCCCATAAAAACCAAAACCAATAAAACCATTAAAAACTCTAAAAACCATAGAAAACTCTTCAACAACTAAAAAATCCATAAAATCCACTTAAAACCATAAAACCCCTAAAAATACCTAAAAAGTGATGAAATCCCATAAAACCCTAAAAACCCCTTAAAACACCTAAGAACGCTAAAAACCCCTATAAATCCCTAATAATACCGAAAACCCTAAAAACCGTAAAAACCCCTAAAACCCTACAAGAATCCTACATGAATATTTAAAGCCATAAAAAGATGAAAAAACCGAAAAACTGTTAAAAATCATAAAACACCTAGAAACAGTAAAAAAATAAAACCCCTAAAACCCCTTTGAAACCCTTAAAACACTAAAAACCCTCACACTACCTAATAACCCAAAAATTTAAAAAACCCATAAAACTATTTAAAAGCTATAAAAACCATAGAAACACAAAAAAATCCAAAAATAACCTAAAAATATAAAAACCCTACATACCCTAAAACTCTAAAACCCCTTAAACCCCAAAAGGACCCTAAAAATCATAAAAACCCTTTAAACCCCTAAAAACCTAAAACTGCCTAAAGGAACCTAAAAACCATAAAAAAATATATATATATAAAAACCATTATTGTCCAATGAAACCCTATGAAATCCTAAAATAACCTAAAACCCCCTAACAACCCTAAAATAAGTGACGAACTATAAAACACTAAAAAACATTGAAACCAATAAAGCCCTAAAAGTCCATAAAACACCCTAAAACCCATAAAAGACTATAAAAACCCTAAAATACCTAAATATCCCTAGAACAGCTAAGAATACTAATAATGATAAAAAATAAAAAACTAACCGTAAAATTCCTAGAACTCTAAATACCAAAAAAAAACCCCTAAAACTCCCTAAAACCCCAAAAAACATAAAAATCTAAAAACTATAAAAACCCTAAACATAGTTTTTTTTAAACCCTAAAACCCATAAAAACCCAAAAACCAAAAAAAACTATAATAAAACATAAAATCTTTTAAAACCCCTTAAAATTCATAAATTCCACAAAAACCAGTTAAGATCCTGAATCCCTCTAAAAATCCATGAAAGACCCTAAAAACCTAAAAACTCCAAAAACCCCTAAAACCCATAAAAGTCATGGAAAACACTAAAGATCCCAAAAAATGCCTAAAGATACAAAAAACTATAAGAACAAAAAAACACTAAAAAACCTAAAACAACAAAAAACCCTTAAAACTAATAAAAACCCTTTAAACCTCCAAAAAACGAAAAAAAACAAAAACTCTCTCAAAACAAATAAAATTCATCAAAAACCGTAAAATCCCTCAAATCCTGAAAACCCCTAAAAACACAAAAAACACCAAAAATCCCAAAAACCATATTAAAATCCTTAAAATCCTTAAAACCACTAAAAGACTATAAAAACTCCTAAAAATCCATGAAAACCATAAAATGAAAAATACCCCTATAACCAAAAAAACTCAAAAAACACAACAAAACCCTAAAGTAAAAAAAATCCCTAAACCCCCTAAAAACCCTAAAAAACTATATAATCACAAAAAAAATTAAAAACCCTTTAATACCCTAAAAACATAAAAAACTAAAAACCCTAAGAAACCTTAATAACCCTAAAACACCTTAAAATTCAAAAAACCCTAAAAAATCCTAAAAATAACCAAAAACCCTAAATATCCTAAAATCTCGAAAAACCCTTAAAACATGAAAGACACTAAAACCCTAAAAAACTAAAAAACAATGTAAAATCATCTATGAGTTCTAAATCCATAATAACCCAAAAACCCATAAAATCCATAAAACCCCAAATAAAACCAAAAAAACCTAAAAACACCAAAACTGATAAAAATACTAAAAAAACCCAAAAACCCTCAAATCTAAAAAAACCCAAATAAATACTAAAAACACTAAAACTCTTAATCCCCTAAATCCCAAAAAAAATCTTCAACCCCCCAAAACACTAAAAATTCTAAAAACCCTAAAAAATCTTAAAACACTTTGATATCTAAAGACAATAAACCACCCCCCCCCCAAACATAAAAACCCATAAAATGCCTTGAAACCCCAAAACAACCTAAAAGACACTAAAACCCCTATGAAAACAACAAAGAACCTAAATGTTGTAAAAACCCAAAAAGACCATAAAACCATAAAACCATAAAAGACACTAAAAACCTAAAATACACTAAAATACCCTAAATGTATCTAGAACCCATAATAATCCTTAAAGACCCTGAAACTACTAAAAGATCCTAAACACCATAAAAATGCCTAAACAACTTGAAAACCCCCTACATACCCAAAAGGACTTAAAGCCTAAAAATCCTAAATTACCCTAAAACTCCGAAAAACAATAATGGTCCATAAAAATAATAAAAACCCTAAACAACATTAAAACCTCTGAAAACTGTAAAGACTCTAACAACCCCAAAAGCCTAAAAACCCAAAAAATTATAAAAACCATATAAAATTCTGAGAACCATAAATAACCTTGAGCCCCTAAATGACCCTAAAAACAAAAAACCCTAAAAACCAAAAATTACTCTAAAAACATTTAAAATGTTAAGAGTCCTTAAAACCCATAAAACCCCTAAATGTATAAAAACCCAAAAATAACCTAATAACCATTGAAACACCTAAAACCCTTTAAACACTCAAAAATAATAAAAACAAAAATACACTACTACCATAAAACATAGTGACAGACTAAAAAGAACTCAAAAATTAAAAAAACCCTAAAATGTAAAAAATATGAAAGAAGAAAAAAACCCATAAAATCTCTTAAAAACCTTAAAAATAAGAGAAAACCATTTAGGAACCTAAAATTACTAAAAAATCATAATGGATCATAAAAACCCTAAAAATACCTGAAATGACAATACACCGTAAAAACTCATAAAATACCCTAACAATTGTAAAAAACCCTAAATAAACCTAAAACCCAAAAAACATATAAAAGACCCTAAATTACCCAATAAAACTATATATGACCCCAAAACTGTTAAACACCATAAAAACACTAAAAACCTATAAAACCCTTAAAAAATTCTAAAAACTAAAAAACCATACTAAAATAAAAACTCTATAACCCACATTAAAATCCTAAAAACCCTAAAAATTCTAAAAGCGCCTAAATAACATAAGAAACCATAAAAACCATAAAAATCATAAAAAGTATCCAAGCCCCCTAAAATTCTGAAAAAACACTAAATAACCTTTAAAATCCATTATAACCCTGAACCTGAAAATCCTAAAAGACCTTAAAACCCATAAAACCCGTAAAACCCCTTAAATCCCCTAAAAGAACATAAATACCAATAAAACCCAACGACCCTAAATCCCTAAAAACTTTTTAAAATAATAAAAAACCCTAAAACCCAACAACCCCAAAAAACCTAAAAACCCATAGAAGAGTGTAAATAATTCTAAAAACCATAAATCCCTTAAACCCGCATAAAACCCTAAAAACCCCAAACACCTAAAAATCCTAAAAATCATAAAATCCCCTAAAAACCAAAAAAACAATAAACCTCCTAAAACCCTAAAAACCTTAAAAACTAAAAAACCCATAAAACCGATAAAACTCCTAAAAGACCCTAAAACCTCTAAAACACTAAAAAACCTAAAATTCCCCTAGAAACCCTAAAATATTCTAATAAACATTAAATTTGATAAAAGATCATAAACCCTATCAAACCCATAAAAGGCCCTAAAACCCAATTATACGTGCTAAATACCCTAAATACCCTAAAAACCATAAACCCCCAAGAAACCCTAAAACCTCTAAAACCCCTAAAAACACATAAAAACCCTAAGACCCAGATAACCATAAAACCCCTAAGAAAACCTAAAACACCCTAAAAATATATAATTATTTTAAAAAATTTAAAAAACCGATGGAACTCTAACATGGCCCTAAACCCACAAAAAAAACCAAAAAAGCATTAAAATCCCTAATAACCGATAAACAACCATAAAAAAAAATTTAGAAACCCCAAAGAGATATATTAAAACCCTAAAAATACATTAAATCATTAGAGTCACTAACAAACTCTAAAAACCCCTAACAACATTAAAAACTCTAAAAAACCTAAAAATCCCCAAACCCCTAAAACCCTAAAAACCCAAAGAACCCTAAGAAACCTGAAGAAACCCTAAAAATTCCTAAAACCACAAAAACCCAATTACTATAAACACCATTAAAACCCCATAAAAGACCCTATAAAACCTAAAAACCAATACAAAACCCCAAACCCCCTACAAACCCTATGATTCCCTAAAAACCTAAAAACCCTATAGGAACCCTAAACCCACAAAAAACCTAAAAATCATAAAAACCCTAAAAACCAATAAAACCCTATATACCCTAGGAAACCATAAAAAATAATAAAATTGAAGAATAATTTGAAGAAAATGGTTCTAATAGTTCTAAGTGGTGAACTCTATGTCGCGTTCCACTAGTTACTGGAATTTCCCCGCAAAAGAAAGACCATATCTATGAACAAAATAGTTCTAAGGTTGAGGTGGTATAGTAAGAACCCACGAATGAAAAGATATAATTTTTTGGGGTCCGACTGTAATTTCTACCCCCACAAACCAGAATCCCCATGAACTAAATAGTTCATGGGATGAGGTGGCATCGCCAGTGCTTGAAAATTATGGCCCCTAGCAACTAAGTCTTTATATTCCCACAAAGTAATGTACATAACCCTCCTTGTATAACCAACCAAGACAGCAATTGGTCCCTCCGTTATTATGTAAATAGACCTTGAGGGTGACTAAAAAGGATAAATGAAAGGTCACGGGAATGTGCTAGAGAAATTTATCCTATTAATAGAATTGTCCGACCATCTCCAGACCTGAAATCCTTCATAGATGATCCCTTATACATCGAGAAGAAACCATACCAGGGTCCACATGAGGGGGAGCCTTCAGGGATTCTCCTATTATTTTTATATTGAGGAGTTAATTTCTAACACTGTGGAATTTATAAGTTTCTTCATAGACAACATCCTTCATAGATGGACCCTTTGTGGATACTCCCTCATGGACTTCCCTTCGTAGATGATACTTTTGGGATGCATCCTCCATGGCCCCCTTTGAAGACAAATCTTCATGGAAGACCCTTCACAGACATACACCTCTGTAGAAAAACCTTTTCAGGACAGATCCTACATGGAAATCCCTATATAAATAATCTGATGTGATTTCTAGTCCATGTGATGGTGGTTATTCCCATGCACCATCACTCTGGACAATAGTCGTTCTATAGTCCCAGCCCTCTAGACCAGTCCCTTCACTACTGTCACTGACCCCCATTAAAAATGGAGAGATTCACCGTGAACTTTTTGGGCCAAGTTGACACAATTTTGGGTTATGCGCATATGATTCCCTAGTATTCATCCATTTAATACCATGAGTCGAGATACAGTTCATGAGACCACTAAAACCTCATCACCAATCTCTTATTCTAGGTTGATCCAAAAAGAGATTCTCTTTCATAAGTCCCACAATAAAAACTTTTTAGGAATCTTCCCCTTTTTTTCCTCACCAAAATATGTTAAACAGTATTGAATTCATCCCAGCAGCATGATGTCAAATTATGGTGTAATAAATCCACCAGAAAAGAATGATAAAATCATTATTCTTATCATCCTTCCCTTTACATTTTTACATTTCTATGGTAACAAGGGTTCCATCCTTAGGGTTCTCACAGGAACCTCCATATTCTAGGGATTGAGAGAGAGAGAGATGGCCTTTACCCTTGATGAGAATAAGTTAAAAACATTCATCTCTCTCTCAGAATCATCTTTATGTAACTCCCCTTGAGGTGATCCCCGACCATTTCTTGTGGGAGGTATCACATTGTGCTGCTCTTCCCCCCTACTTGGGTCATATCTATATACATTGAAAAATGTGACTATCCTAGCTATGAAATCTAAATAAGATACAGGTGCATCAAAATCCCTATCTATATTCTTTTCCTAGACTCGAACACCATCCATCAGTGGATAGGTGGGGACATGTGATCAACATATCTACTGCTTCCACTTCAATCTCACACTGAGTATGAATCATGTTGTCATAGATGTGGGTGGCGATCATGACATATGTATGTCCCAAAAACCAAACGGGGCTTCACCAAAGATGTAATCTCCAAATCTAATAATCATGGGCCTCCTAAATGGTGTAATCCACCAAAATCATTCTTATCCTTGAAAGTTTCATTTTCATAATGAAGTGACCTCTAATGGTCCTCTTACCAGTTATAATCCCAAATCATTCCCCCTTTATCAGGTAGCTTCCTTGTGTAATCACCTACCCACCAAACTACATGGTTTTGATTCCCTACTAACTAAGATACAATGGAAGCCTCATTGAGGTCCAAACCCAACATTCTAAATCACCTTAATTTTCTCCATTCCACATTCCTTGTAGGGTCATATCCATCAGGGATTCCACATATCTTCCCAGTCTTGGGCCTCCTTGGCATAAATTCCACACTGAAATTATGACTAGTCTCCATCCTCCTAGACGTCCTCATTGAACAAGGTTAAACTATATGGTAGGGTCCTTGTCATATGTCCATAAAAGGTGATGTGTCCCATTAAGTGGAAGAGAACTATGTGGGTTCCAATTCCTCTCATGAGGATACGTAGGAATCTCATTATATGCATTTGATCCTGACATAAATACATCTCTCATCCCAACTAGATGAAAATAATCTCTAGAGAGCCACACCATGTGGGTTAAAACAAATTTAATCCCCATAAATGACCAAGAAATCACCGACCTATTCATAAAAGGGTAATGTTGATGCATGACCTAGGATACATAAAGGACCCTATATAGATTAAGAAACTCAGATACATACAAGTCTCTCTGCGAAAAGAGAACCTTGGATACATATAGATGATTCTAAATCCATTCATACCAATATTTAATGCTTCCCTCAGGGTAATCCATAACATACACATTTTTGGAATGAACCATGGATTTATGAACATATATTAAATATATAATAGAGTCCTAGAATAGGAAATAATTACCCCTAAAAGGGTGTGAGGATCCCTACATACCATCCCCTCAAACAATGTGAGTTTTTAAGAGTCATTGTCCATGCTACCCAGTGAACACTTTCCTTTGGAATGTTGGTCCATGAATCATGGATATGAGAACCATTGATCATTTTAAGCTCTACAAAAAAACATAATTGTAGACCATTTTAAGGTCATGTACCCAATGTTAGTGATTTCACACCATTCACCTCCTTGCAATCAACTGTTTGGGTCCAAATATACCTTTCAAGGGAAAAAATAGTGAATCTGGCATGAATGATCTAAATGTGGTACCTCCTTATTAAGATAATAAGGATGTACTACTTATCCCCCGTCATATCATTTAGTATTATGTAGAAGCCACCACTGGATCAAAACAAAATTTTCAACCCAGTGTGAATCCTTAACCAAGTAGGTGTTGTCACCCCATTTCAAACACTTTTTGCATTCAATATAGAATAGGGTCAAATAATTCCCTCAATTTAAAATTTAGTCATGATATGTTACTTTGATTAGGTTTTTTATGGATATATCTATCACTTATATTTCATTCACTCTTTAGATATTCCTTAAATCCAGTGACATCTCAGTAGTTTACACAGACACAAGTGTCAGCGGCTACACAGGTGGTCGGGTCCTCCATGAAGCAAAGGAATCCATTGCCCACCCAGCATCTTCAACATTGGGTTTCAAATGAACTAGCCAGGGAGTACCATCAAAATGTTACTCTCCCCACCTTTGAGGAAATGTGATAGGCCCTCCAGTCAATGAGGCCCCACCTGCCCTCCAAACAGTAATGGTTAGTTATCTAGAGCTAGTCTTCCCCACTAGTCATATCGAACCATTTATAGATCCTATCCCAATAGCACAATAATGAGTATCTCCCCCACCGTGGGGAGGGTAATGAAGTTTTCGACAATGATTTCATCCCTAAAGCACTGGGGGCACCAAAGGGTTCCTACCAGAAATTGTCTCCACCCACATCATGGGGCCCAAAATCTTCATAAAGAAGAGGATAATACCCCATAGAACCAAACTAAAATGAAGGGCTGGGTCTGCAGGACATCCCACACAATTCAATGATCATAAAACCATGAACATTCCCTTTTCCTATTCTTTATTGCATAATACCTCCCTGAAAATGTGTTGGAAATCCACTAAATGATGTACATTCCTACTCACTAATATAAATCCATTCTTGCAAATATAATGGAAACCAACCATCATAGGAAAACTCAGGATCCCTATTATGAATCCCACCATGAAAATAATGTGGAACATTATGGTTAAGCATAAATTCATACCACTGCTTTCCAATCGCGCCATAAAAATAGGGTGGAAAATTATATACGACATATATACCTTCCAAGGCATGTAAATACCATCAACCAAATAAGGTGGAAACTATCCATGGGCAGTTGCAAATTTCTGATCTCAAATATTAATTCCACTAGAAAAATTTGGTGTAAAAAAATATAATTAGAGTCAAATTAATTTGGATGCATACCAATCACATTAGAAAAATATAGAGAAAAATGAGAAAATGCAAATCCTTGGTCACAAAATTGAAGCACATCGGTGAAATAAAATGGAAACTGGAGAAAGAAACTAGAGTATCCCACCTATAAATTAGGGTAAAACCCATAACTCTTCCCTTTCACAACAGAATTTTTAGTAACAACTAGAATGAAATGGAGGACCATCGCATGAACATATTCTTGATTTAGCATCAGAAATAGAATATATTCCCATTCCAACCAAATATGTCTCTCAACACATCCTAGAAAAGATGTAGGATCTTAAATCAATCCCCAAAAACATCCTATATACTTTCCAATAAATAATCATGTTGGTGGAAATAATAAGGAGTCAGGCCTACAACCCCTTCTCCTCATGTGGGGTTACTCATCCACAAGATATGGTGGCCAACCTAAGAAAACATGCATCATTGATCCCTTAAAAGAGGGTCATTGGCAATATATAATGATAAATGGATAACTAGATTGAACAAAAATACATATTCCAACTCGGAGACAATGTCTCACCATGATGGCCACTATATTTTAGGCATATATTCATGATAGAACACAAGATTATTACTATAACATCCTAGAAGAATCACAAGGCCCACTTGAACAGGCTCTTGTATATGAATTTTATCACCTACAGCAATTGTCCCAAGTTTCCTACAAGAGGTTTCCTAAAAATAACTCATGCCAAAGACAATTCGAAAATGAAGAGAAAATTCCTGATTCTACTCTACTGGAACCTGGAGTTCATGGATCCATAGGAAACTTATCACTGGTTTTCCATGATGCTACTATTTTTTACAAAATTACAAAATTGGCAGTAGTATTATCAATGACCCTCTCTACAACATTGGTACCAGCAGCACTGAATGTCCTCCCAAGAGTAACCACCATTAAGGATTACTTTGTGGGCATACGTCAATCAATCATGAGGTCTTATATCCTAATAATAATTATAGAATCCTTCCTCATGACCATAATGTAGAACATAAAGAATTTCCCCACACCTTATTTTCATCTTACTCAAAAGTCCTCCCTAAGGTATACGCTGCAAAACTTTTCCCTAAAATCAGACACTAAGATATAATGGTAGACCTCTCCGTGGTAGTACCAGATTTGATGGTCCTCCCCTCAATGATGTCTTATTATAGAAAGAAGGTGCTAAATTTGCTACAATATTCCCTAAAGGTCCTCCACAGGGTATACATTGCAAAATTTCTCTCAGCAGTCGGACTCCAAGATATGATGGTAGTCCATGATATTATTGCACCAACTATGGAGGTTCTCCCCACAGTAATATCCCATATCAAGATGAAGGTTCTAAACCTTTCAATTCAAATACTATAAAACCCTCATACTCTATGGTGCCTATAAATATGGGTCTATACATGTTCGATACACTATATATGATAAGTGGAATCCTTTCCCAACTAGAAGACAGCCTGAGTCCATGCTCATTCTCTGAGCCACCCCAAAATTCTCACATACCAATAATAACCATTATAGCTCATCTAATTTCATAAAAACAAACAATAATCACCCATTTTGGGAAGAATAAGTAAAGGAGTCTCTATAATAAGAAAAAAAAAATATGTTTATCATAAGAAAAACTTCTCCAAGTATGACATACCAGTTTTGTTTTGTCCTTCGGCCACTTCTCAGTTCAAAATATGAAGAGATTTTTTAGATTAATGCATATATGACATTCATCACACCCTATGTACAACTATCCATCCCATGAAAAAAAACTTACCCAACAATGGGTAATTAGACCATGTCAAAATATTGAGGGAGATTCATTGAAAAATTAAATTGGAAGCCATTCCATCTTCATGAAAACCACAATCAAATATGTAGAAGAAATATCTCCATCCTAATTTCCTCAATAAACTTCACAGGTTTTGTTGTTGGATTTTTAAATCCCCTCCCAGTGTTCACATTTGGGGCTAGGAAGAACATAGAGTTTTATATTTCACCCAATTTCCCATTCAGTAGAACACATTAGAAGTGATTCCTACATTGTCATTATCTCAAGGGGGATATTAATAAGAACACAAATTCTTGAAAGTTAGAACACTTCATAAGAACTTTCCTTGAGTAAGTCTCAAACACTTCAAGCCTGATGAGATAGAACCATCGAATAAGTCCAGAACCATGCAACTAAGAGCATTTAGTAGGATTCTCACCTAAGGGAATCCAATTATCAATCCCTCCTAATTTCTTTTGAAACAAATAATTCATGTGTTGTGCCAACAGCATACCTGAATCATGATTGAACAAAAATACATGATATCAAGAGAGAGGAGACAACAAAATTAATTATTGAAGTATAGGATTAGCCCCATCCACATGTCTGGGGGAATTTTCAAGACAAAAGGATCCCATAAGATTGATAGATTCGATCCAGGGAACTACATCAAGATAATCGGAGGAACCCCAACCCATAGGGATATGATCATTTTTACCTCCACACCCCCTCACTGAAAATCAATATTTCCCTATTTTGGAAGGAAGACAAATGGAGAGGTCTTTGGACCCATCCTATCTCATGATTAATTCCTCCTATAATGTAGGCACATGTCCAAATTGTATAAAGTCTCCCTTCATGCTACTCTTTGAAAGATGTTTGAAAGGGGTCCCAGAATGGAAGGAATATGTAGAGGAATGGATGAAAACAAGCCTCATAATACTCAATGGATTGTACGACACCCACAATGTGTCATGAATCTTTAAATGTCTTGGATATCAATCCTTCATATAAAAATGAAGTTGAATCCAATTTAGAAGAACAATGGTAGGATTGTTCTCTATGCAATTTGATCCACATTGGAAATGAAGGTACGCTCACCCAGAACTAGAGGATTTCTATGAATCGGGTTGTTCCCCAAATCAATCCTCCACCATCACCTTAATGAGTTCCTCATAAGGAGAAGAATAAAATCATGGATTCATGTGACTTGCTGCCACAATTCAATGAGAATGATACCCTCACGATCAAAGAATTATTTTTGTGATAAGAGGATGAAATGAAAGAGTTGAGTGGAATCAATACAGAGTTTTTCTGGGGGAGCGTTCCCATTGAATATGATTCCCAAATAGAGCCTCAATATACACTTCCATTAAGTGTACCTTAGCCACAAGGATTTAATCTAACAATTAAATATAGTCTATAGCATCATCCCAACTCAGTTCCATGACCATTGTTTCATTCGGACATAGTATTTGACTTATATAAATATTTCCATCCATTAAGGAATCAACCGGGACGAGTTGAGGTGAATCCTTATAATGTGTCCACAGAAGGATATCTGCATAAAATAATGGAAGAACCAACTTGTCAAATATTTCCCCTAAGTTAATGTCCATGATAATGTTTATCCAAACATTCACCAAGGTCTTATTAACACCACCGTGGGATTTTCATCCCGATTGGAAGTTAGAGAAGAGAGGAGTAGACCAAAACAGCCGGAGTGGAAACCATAGCATGACTGGGTGAGTGACACTACACCACCACCAAATTTTGGGTCTGGTGTTTGAATCTTTCAATGGATCAGGTTATTCGAAAAAACATCTGACCCACTATCCATCCCACTATGATCCCATTATGGGGACTCTAGAACAATAAAAATAAGTAAAATATAGATGCTTCATGCAAACCATGCAAGGACCAACTTTGGTTTGGTACACCAGTTTTCCAGCCCGGTAAATCACAATTTGGGAGGATCTTCAATTTTAGTTCATCTTCTAGTTTATCTCAAAAATTTATAAGAAAAACTTAGCAACCTCTCAAACTATAAATATTCAATAAAACAAGAGATTCCTAGAATTTATTGCTTGATGTAAAGGGTATACATGTTCTCAAAATTTTCCACTTCCACCATAGGATATTTTTCCATGTGCATTGATAACATCCCTGATTTTTTGCAAACACCACTCATCTCAGTAAAATTTACTAATGGGTTCTGATATTTTCTTTCAACACCCAATGGATAGAGGACTCTATATAGCAGAGCTTGTTCAACTCCTGGATAACTCCATCATCCACGGAGAAATGATGAGGAAAGGTGGAAACATCATCTGTTACATGGTATCCTACCCCTACACATTCTCTAGCTAAAAAATGGAAAATATTGTACATATCCCCATTGGTGTCAAAAATAATCCATTCCTCAATAGGATGAGAGAATGGGGCCTAGTGGGAATCAATTTGAGAAATTGAGGAGTAAAATTAACTCATTTAGATAAGATCAAGTCTATGTTTATTTCATAGCATCTATGGAACATGATTTACTCTATCTACCAAAGAAATAAATGACTGATGAGGTATGTATCAATGACCATCCAAATTAATACCCTTTTTACGAGATATTGGGACATTCCATCTAAGAGTGATTCATTTTCAAATAACTCCTGCATAAGATTATATATTTTGGGAATGTAAAAATGGTACCACCATAAGTGAAAGTGGTGTTTATTTCTATTATGTCACATGGGGAAGGAGGTGGGGGAATAAAGTTCTTAGTATAAGTACATAAGAGTTTTATGGTTAGATGACTCGAAGAACAATCAACTAATCTCACAGAATCCTCCAGTAATAGTTGAAACAATTGACTATGTCCCTATCCATCTCTATTGAAACCCAACCAATAATATCATCCCAATAATCTATCAGTAGTCAATCATTTGAAAAGTTGTATTATTAGAAATATGAGGATAAAATGCAGGAAGATGATCCTAGGTCATGAACAAAGTCAAGCTCAACGCTCTCAAATTTCATTCCCTCATACTTGAAATCATGGGAACTGTCCTGCTAAATGGAATCACTATAAATAGTTAGTCAGAAATATGCTTCCTCATATGAGGAGATGATTTTAAGTTCCATTATTTTCATCCACTTATTTGTTCCCTTCATTGAAAATTATTGTGGTTATAATCCTAAGTTCCTCTTATCGTACTAGGTGAGCTAGAGGAAGAGGCCACATGAGTCGAGGATACCAAGGAAGTCATAGTCACGGCAGAATCTAGACTTCTAGATGCACCCATTCTCAAAATTTTAGTGTTGTAGAAACTCATATGAGAACCCTCCAACATTCCCAACATGAATAAGAAAATCCTCATGTACCTTCTACGGGAAAATCTAACCCAATAAATATGGAATATCCATCAGAGTATGGACATGTTTCAAATCACCCTCAGCAAGCAAGCATGCCCACTCAGCCCAACCCGCCAAGGAGAAGAGAACCATCCTCACCTATCCCAAGTGATGATCCATCTAATTCCCATAATTAGGCCCCAAAAGATCCTGTGAAATATAATCCCAAATCTGGGAAGCACATACCTTTAGAACTTAAATTTGACATCTTGAAATAGTTAGCTTTAGTACCAGCAAAGATCTCAATCATGGATTCCCTTAGTTTGATGAAAGGTCTCAGGGAGGACTCACAGAAGCTTTTCTAAGACACCAGGAGTTTGAAGATGAAGTATCCACTACTGAGCGCTATTGGAAATCGACTGATCCTACAAAATTTCATGAAGTTATTTCCCTCACATATCAAGATGAACAGAATTTTACATAGGGACAAATCAAACCTTTTTATGTGTTCGATGGGATAAATAGTTTTGATGTCTGAAAATCCTTCATTGATAATGGATCCAGATTTAATCTCATCACAACATGGACACTTTTTTGTTTGGGATACATAGATTATGTACTAACACAATCCACCATGACCTTGAGTTATTAAAAAAATGAGTAGAAATAATTAGATCAAATCAAGCTCAAGTATTAGTTATGAGACCTCATGGCCGACTCAGAATTTCTGGTAGTAAAAAAAAACATGGACTTCAACATCCTTCTAGGATATCCTTGGTTACACAAAAATGATACAATTACTTCATTATACCATCAATGCATCAAATAATTCATTAAAGGGAATCATGGGAAATTTCACACCAATAATGTCCAATTCGAATCTTATGAATCACATTATATCGATGTAGGATTATATTAAGAGAAATGGAAGAAACCCCTAGCTGATGATTTTGACTAGATCACTACCTAAAAAAGTCTAGAAATGATACCAATAAATCCCTTTAGTAAACTTGGAAATGGGTATATATAACTGATCAACCAGATCAAGAACATGAATCCAAACTCGGATGCACATTTAGAAATCATTATGGTTTCAATCATAACCAATGAGTCCAACATTGATTAAAAATGTAAAGACTTCCTAGAAAATAGTAAAAAATCGAATAATAATTCCCTAAAATTAATCCCTAGAGCTCTAGGGAATACCTATCCCACCAACTAAGGTATAGGAGGATGTATCATCACTTAAAAGGACCAAATACACTCTATTTCTCACCCTATCTTCTCCAGAGCCTCAAGGAAATCCCCCTTTATCAGCTGGGTCATAGGAAGCCACTTAGTTTACCAAATACCAAAATATTGGATCTTTTATAAACTCTAAAGAGATCAAATGAAGAATTTTCTATCCATATAAACACAAAGAATAAGTGGAATAAGATGAAAAATATGTTGAAGAAGATGAATAAAAAATATGAATTGGAGGAAAATTTGATGGACACCCCTCCCACATTAGAGGAAGGTGTCTCCACCACCAATGATGATTTCATAGAAATAAATCTTGGAGCATAGGAAAATCCACAGAACACCTTGATTAGTGTGAACATTACTCCAAAAGAGAAATTGGTATATAACTATTTCCTAAGGAATCACCTAGATGTATTCTTTTGGAACTACACAGAAATATTAGGCCTCGATCCCAAGGTGTCAACTCACCATCGGCATGTGACAGAGGACCACTGATGTTATAAAAAGGTAGCAAGAAGAAGACACCCAACATATTCCTCCATGATTGAGGCTAGATTTTACAAGATCATCTAATATAACTTCATTTGGGAGTTTCAATCTCATATTTTTCTATCCCACATCATCCTTACGAAGAAGAAAAATGAAAAAATATAGGTTTTCATTTATTACAGCGATCTCAATCGGCGTTTCCCAAAGTATGACTTCCTTGTCCCGATCATAGAAATGTAGATAAATGAGAAAACCATATATGAGTATCTATCTATCATGGAAGAGTATTCAAGATACAACCAAATCGGAATACACTAGGAAGATGAAGAATACACCACCTTTAGGGCCCCCAAAAGAGTGTTTCTCTATCGGTTGGTCCCCTTTGGCATGAAGAATGTTAGAGCCACATATCAGCATGACATGCATCGCATCTTTAAACCCTTCCTAGGAATTATTTTCAAATGATATGTTGTTGACCTGGTGGTTAAATCTCAAAAATGATCAAACCACTTGGAAAACCATGAAACCATATTCAAAAAACTAGAACATCATATGATGAAAATGATCTCCTAGAAATATGATTTTGGTGTTACCTCATAGAAATTTATCATCTTCCTCATTCTCCATCATGGAATAAAAGTTTACCTAGAGAAGAAAAATTCCATCCTTGGTAAGTCCCCACCCCCCCTCGTAACCTTATAGAGTTGAGAGGACACAGAGGAAACCTAACCTGCATTCAATGCTTCATAGCCAACCTTGTTGGATTTTTTTCCCTTCACCAGGTTGATGAAGAAAAATATTACATATTAGTGAACTTATGATTCTCAGGAAGAAGTCAATAGTATCAAGAAATTTCTTTTAATCTTTCTAGTGTTAATTTTTTCTGTTTAATGAATGTCACTTATATTATATGTGGTATCCTTAGAGTGATCGTTAGGTGCTTTCCTCTCACAAAATAATGATGTTGGAAGTGAAAATGGCCTCTATTATCTCAGTTGGGCCATGATCAATGTTGAGACTCATTATTTAAATATGAAGATAAACTATTTGGAACTAATATTTGTATCCCAACAATTAAGGCACTATCTACAACGTCAAGAGATCCATATAGTCTCTTGTAATAACCCACATAAATACATCCTCCACAGTCCGATGTTGTCTAGAAGACAATCATAGTGGGAAGTCATCCTGTAGCAGTTTGACATTCAGTTTGTGCATCACAAAGAGTTCAGAATCCAATCATTGGTACATTTTTCATTAGATCATCCCTCAATTTACATGATTCATTAGACAAAGAAATACCTGATGAAGAGGTCTTATCTATTTTAGAATATCCCCAAAAATGGGAGATGCAATTATAATGTGAATTTGTAAACCTGATAGGGAAAATGATGGAAGGCATCAGGCTCAAAAAAAGATAGTTTGTGATTCATAATTAAATCTTCTACAAAGTTGATTCTTCAATACTTATTCCTTCTATTAGAGGGAGGAACAAAAAATGAAGCATAATACCAGGCTCTCATTGCAGGTCTAGTGTTGGCGCATCAGTTACAAGTAATTTACTTGAATATAAAAGATTATTCGGAACTAGTCATCAAGATTTTTAACGATGAATATGATTTCAAAAAAAATTAAGATCCAATCCCTCTTCTAGAAAAATTCTATGGTATAATAGAGGAATTCACTCTAGAACAAACATCCACTCATGTCCCACAATCACAAAATGCCCAGGAAGACGCCCTATAAAATATAGCCACAACTCTATCACACCCAGATCTCGATGAGAAGATCATCAACATCACTTACTGTCATATGGTCTCATCATTATTTAGAACAACATGGAGAAAGTTGACAATATTATCCCATCCCTAAAAAAATGGTCCTACCACTGGCTAGATGATACACATTTTGGAATTACTTCAGAAGGAAGATCTCCCACTGGAAAAATCTGAAAGAGAGCAAATTTGAAGATGAGAAATTTACTTTGTTCCGTATGATTATGTGAATTAGTAAAATTATCTCTATAAGTAGAGCCTAAAAGGGGTGCTTATAAGGTGCATCGATGGATTATAGATAGCCTCTATCAGGACGGATGTTAAAATTGTGTCATGTGGTTCCCACCAATCATGATCTATGATTTCCCATTAAATCCAAAGGCATGGATACTACTAGCCCAATTTATCCAAGGACTGCACTAAATTAACCATAAAGTGGAAGTATTTCCATGTTCATCCCAATCTCATTCATCAAACCCCAGAGTTACTTCACTTATCAATCAACTCTTATACAATCATCATATGGGGAATATATATTTTGGGACTTTATCCTTCTACTACAACAAAGATATTTATGAATATTCTCATAGAAATTGACTTCTTTTCGAAATGTAAAGAAGTCATACTGCTCAAAGAGGATAGGGAAAATAGCATTGTCAACTTTAGGAAATCCAAAATTATCACTAAATTTGGTGTCCCTCGCACAACACTGATTGAAAACGGTACCAATTTCTATTTTGTTGAGTTGGGAAAATTAAATTAGGAGAATGAAATCATGTCCAATTGTTCATATCACTATCATGAAGTAGCTAACAGATAGATAGAGGCCTTCAAAAATACCATATCCAACATACTTGAAAAAAATATTCAATAAGGATAAGAATGTGTGGCCATAAAAGTTCCTCCATGCTCTGTGGGCTTAACAAACTATAACCCACACTGCCACATATGTAACCCTATACTCATTAGTATATGGGATAGTGGTTGTTCTTCCTATCAAAGTTTAATTTCCCTTGATCAGTGTTGTAATACGTGACTATCTATCCATAAGCAATAAATTCAAGAAATATATAGATGAATTGGATCACTTGATGAAATATTAATGCATACATTTCTTCATTTAGAGGAGCATCAAAATTATATAGCACGATCCTTCAATAAACATCTTCACCTATAGTCTTTCCTTGAAGGATAGATGGTGTTGGTTCTCAGACCTGTGATGATACTCATGAAGAAACCTCCAAAACAGGAGGCAAAATGGGAGGGATCCTATGATATACCAAAGGTTCGCTCCAACAGAGCTTATTTATTTATCTTGATGGATAGAAAACTCACAACGCTCCCCACCAATGAAAGGTTCCTCATGAAATATTTCATGGAGCCAAAACGAATTGTCCTAATCACATGACTTTAAACTGAAAGGTGAATCGTCCTAGTTGTATGATTTTAAACTAATGAACATCAATCATCCAAGATGTACAATGTTAAAATACATAACATAAATCTTTCTAATCACGTGACATTAAACTAAAAAACATAAATTTTCCTAGTTGTACAATGTTAAACTACATTACCACAATCTTCTTAATCACATGACTTTAAACTTTAAGGTGATTCATCCTAGTTGTATGGCGTTAAACTATAGAACATAAATTGTCATAGTTGTATGAAATTCAACTAGATAACATAAATCATCCCAATTTCATGAATTTATACTTCATGGTGAATCAACCTAGGTGTACGAAGTTAAACAACATAAAATCAACCATCCTAGTAGTATGAAATTAAACTTGATAAAATTAATCTTTCTAATCACATGGAATTAAACTACAAAGTGAATCATCCAAGTTGTATGATGTTAAAATTTAGAACATGAATCGTCCTAGTCATATGATGTTAAAATACATAACATATATTCCATTACTACATGACCTTAAATAGCATGGATCCTCAAGAACTACATATGTCTTTATTCGTTTCAACATAGGGTTTCATAGAGATTATTAGATTCTATTTCCAAGCCCAGCCACCAAAAAGTCAAAATGTACCCATATTTTATTTGATCACCCATAGGTAATGGAATAGAATCATAGAACCCCTTGTATCCTACATAGATAATAACTCATGTGTGATTAGGAGAATTGGAATGGGATTCCCTACACCACTTTAAGATCTATGTGTGTCTTGATTCTTTCCTATATAAGATATATACTGATACACAAGTATACAATTCCAGGGACAAGCCACATTGAAAATTAAAAATACCCCCTCTTTGTTTGATTTCGATCTATATAAGGATTATTCCATAACAATGTATTTCTTGAATCCTTCCATCATAGGATATGTAGTGACACCCTGACTTCCATTCTTGGGTCCAGCCTCAACATGTATCCTATTTCCTGATGAGTCACCAACATCACTACAAAAATATGTTAAACTATGTGGAAGTTTCCCTTTCCACATGAAATTAAACTACATGGGTTTTTAAGAACTATTTACAGATTTTTTTCATACCCAAACAGGATACATAGTGATGTCGGGATTATACATCACGGTCCAGCCGACCAAAACTCAAAATCTTCCCTCCCTACATACTAACATGGCCTATATAGGGAGATTTATTCTAGAACTACATGTGTACTAATTCCTTCCTACACTAGATATGTAGGGATTCCCAGAATCAATGCTCGAGGGACATCCAAAAAGAACTATAAATATCCCCTCCTATAAAAACCAAATTAATACAGGGAACTCCAAAAATAGGCCCTACCTATAGGATGCTATAAAATAATTCAATCCCCCTATATATGATTTTGGTCTATATATGAAATTTTAAGAACTACATGTGGCTCGATTCAGGTTATAATAGGACACGTAGGGACACCCTGACCTCCAATATCGAGTCCACCAGTCCCAAAAATTCATGCCTCCCTATGTGCACATCTGATCATCACTGGGATCCATTTTTAAGAACTATGTATGGATTGATTCATGCCCATGTTGGATACGTAGTGATTCCTAGATTCTACATCATGGAAAAAAACTATAAATTTTAAAGTGACTATACCCATTGTATTTCATCTTACTTTAGTAGGTAAACCTTTATTACCCCTTTCTCTAAAACTGATCATAACTCAGGTGGGATTAGATGGTTCAGCAGAGGATTCCCTCACATGACTGAGGCATATCAATTAACACCATGGTTTCTTTGATCCAGGTAGAAAACCCATACAGGGAATGTAATTGTCCTCACCTCGTGAATTTAAAATGCATGTTTCCTCAAGAACTACATATGCCTTGATTCTCACCAATGCGGGATACACAGTGATTCATTGTTCCTTAAACCTAGTCCCTACAATTTATTTAAAGAAAAATGTATCCACTTCCAATAATTAAAAGCATATTTACCTAGGAGGTCTCAAAATATGGGTTCCTCGCTTAGGGATCCATCAGAGAAACGAAAAATCCCCTCGAAGTATAAGATATATTTATATAGGGAATTTTAGACTGTATGTTCAGTCATAGATTGAATTTTTCTTAGATACCCAGACACATCCCATCCATTCATCAAACTCGGTGCCCCATGTAATTTAAGATCTTAATAAAAATCCTCTAACATCAGCATTGGAGGTCCATTTCCCTAAGGACAGATTTGTTTTGACTAATCAAAATATGCCCTAGTTGGATCTGCATAATTTTCACAAGAAAAGTTATATCAACCAAAATAAAAATTTTCCTCATGATCATTTTTTCCTATCTCATTACTCCCCAATGCTTCAATGCACCCATTCCATGTATCCTAATCCGAGAATCCACAGGATCATGGGTTACACTTTAGTTCCCACTCATTTTTAGGGTATTTTAGAGTATCATTTCCCAATTAACATCTAGTTATTCATAATTTATATAATTAGTGGTCTCATCAATATGAACTTAAACTATAGGACCCCAGGTCAACCTTACCACAAGTCATGAAACTACATGGCCAATGTCCTAGTCACATGACACTAAACTACATGATAATGAGAACTATTCTGACAAGATTCCTCTTATCCTAGGATATGTAGAGACACACAAGTACTCAAATCCTAGGTACAACCATAAAAAAAGTTATAAATTACCCTTCCTTATGCATGGGTTAGACCTGTGCAAGTAAAATTTCCAGACTTATGAGGGAATTGTTTATACTTATTCTTGGAAATCCTCAACATAAAATTATCCTGTCATGTTTATGAAATCTCTTTTCCAAAACCAAACTATATTTCTAAAAAGGTAAAAATCCCCATAATCCTCCTTGAAAATTAGAAATCTATGTCCAATGTCCTGATGACTCATTTCTTTGACTATGCACATTGCTCCCTAGTCGGATCTTCATAAGTTTCCCACAAATATGATTGTCAACCAAAGGAAAATTCGTTCTCATGAGAGGCTTTCCTACCTAAGTACACCTCAATGGCTTATTTTTCCCATATCACTCTCGTATTCAGAAACCCCTAGATTGATGTTTAAACCCCCACCCTCATGCTTGAATATGACTCATAATTCGTGAACAAATTACCATGACATGGGGAAATAGTTCATCCCCCTATCAAAGTGAAGTAATCCTATGTCGAAATCCCTAAAAATCTTGGTCACAATACATGAAACTAAACCATGCTTCCTCCCACCTCAAAACAAGCCAAATATGTGTTGGAGGAATTTTTAATTCACAGAAAAAGCTGATACATATGACCCTTTATTTTCAGATATCATCCCCTCTATAGGCCACCCACTGCGGACTTACAAAAATGAATAAAATCCAAATCAATACAAATTATCCAGTCATCAAAAATGGGGGGCCAGGGTCCTGAGGACACCTCTGTTTGATTATGAAAAATATTCTCATGTTGGATATGCATAAGATACACCTAAAAATGGTTTGTTTTCCAAAGGAAAATGCATTCTTTGGAGAGGGTTTTCTTACCATTGTACACCCACAAAAAAATCATTTTGGAAACCAGTATCGTAGGGACTCCTCATATACTTTGTTCATATCATGTATTATATCCAAAAATCATGAAACCAATTTCATGAAAAATCACACATCCATGTTTGAAAATATTAAGCCACCCTCAGCCAATAATTCCAACTAGGGACCATTATCCACAATTCATGGTCAAATCTATTTGACCTAAAATGTCAGTCATGATTATGTCTGGATTGCATGATCTAAACATACCAAAAAAAGAGAGACTGAAAAATCACTTGGAAGAGAACCCACAAAGGGCGTCCTAGATAAAATTTGAGTTCCAACTCACTAACTAAGTTTTTCTTGGTTTAGGAAAAATTGAGAAATTTAAAAATAGATACACAAATATTTTAAGGTCAAAAACCTATAAAGGGAAGACTTATAAAAATTCATGTTATGATCGCTAGGTCTACACCATAATTAACTTAGGAAAAATTAGGGTATAAATAGAAATGTCAAAAAAATATTAGGGTTTTTCATGTAACTTAAGAAAAATTCAAACTACACTCACTAAGTCCCTGGGATCTAGAAAACATTAGAGCATTTTATAATCTGTTATTCAAATCAAGACCACATATACATTGAAATAGCCTCTTCTTAATCCCAATAAGACCCCATTATAATGGGTTGAATTTGTTTAGTGTTGAAAATTCCATATGTGAGGAGGAAGGTGTTCCATGAATTTGGAAAAAGGTAAAATAATAAACCCGAATAAGAATTTGAAGAAAAAAGTTCAAAGAGGTGAACGTGGTAAAGTAGAAATTGGATTACAGACCAAAATTTTCCCAAGTCATTTGTGGATTGAGGCATTAATTTATAACCACATAGTTTTAATAAGTTGCTTCATGGACAACATCTATCACGGATGGCCCCTTTGCGGCCAACCCTTCGCGGATTCTACCTCACAGAGTTCCATTTACGAATGATCCATTGAGGAAACATCATTAAAATCCACATTTGAGGAAAATGATTCATGGATAACCCCTACATGGATGATCATTTTCATCCATACCTTTTCAGATAGCTCCTATGCAACCTACCCTATGTAGAAAATCCTATGTGCTCATTAGTTTAAACTATTTGTTCCCATGCACCACCACTTGAGATTAGTGCCAGATTGCAGTCCCATCCCTCCAGACTAGTCCATTCACTATAGTCACTACCCCCAATGATAAATGGTGAGTCCCATCATGATTGTTTCGGTCCAGTTCAATGAATGTTTTGGTTACGCTCTTATATTACCCCAATATTCGTCCCTTAAATACCATGAGTCAAGATACTCCTCCTGAAACCCCAAAAACCACATCACTTGAATCCTATTCTAGGTTGATCCAGAAAGGGATTCTCTTGCATAAGTCCCACACCATCCATTTCTAGTAATCTTCCCCCTATTTTTCCTCACCACAAGACATTAAACTATATGGGAATCATCATGTCAATATGACATTAAACTGTACCGAAATTTTCCTGACCACCAGAAATTAATCTATAAGGTAATCATCCTAACCACAAGATGTTAAACTATATGGCCATCATCCATTCCAAATGATGTTAAACTATATGGAATTCATCCTAGAAACACAACATTAAATTTTGGCGTCATATAGAATACAAATAAGTATGATAAAATCATCAAGTGTATCATAATATCCTTTCCAAATTTACATTCCCATGTTAATGAGAGTTCTGAACTTGGGGTTCTCATGTGAATATCCATGTTCTTGGGATTGAGAGAGAGACCTATATCCATTCCCATTGATGAGATCTAGTGACTAACATCCCCCCTCTTGGAACCATCTTTAGGTAACTCATCTTGATGTAAGACCTACACATTCTTGAGGGAGGCATAACTTTATGCTCATCTTCACCTCATCCTAGGTCATAGCAGGATAGATCTCCAAATGTGACCTTCCTGGCTATGTAGTGAAAAGAAGAGATAGGGACATTTGATTCCCTCTCTCTCTCTCCCTTTCCAGGACTCCAGCACCATACATTTGTGGATATATGGGTTCATGTGATCAATGGATCCTCTTCTTCTTCTTTTTTCTCATGCCCATCATGAATCACATATGCATAGTGGTTGGTTGTGATCATGACATATGCATGATCCAAAAAAACCGAAACGGACCTTCACCATATATGTAAGCCCCAAATGTAATAAACATGGTCCTCATAAATGGTGTAACCCCAAAAAACAAGAATCATCATTGAAAGGGACTTTTTTCCACTAATGTTACCTTGAATGGGCCTCTTATAAGGTGTAATCCCCTACCATTCTCCCCTTTTCGGGCATCTTCCATGCATAAGCCCCGACTCCCTGAACTATGGGTTTTGATTCCCATCTTATTGGGATATGTTGGAAGCCACCTTCAAGTCCAAACCCAACATCCAAAATCACCCTAATGTTATTTAGGATAGATTCTTGGTAGGTTCGTATCCATTTGGGAGACCTCATCTCTTATAGGTTCCTCGGGACACCTCAGCATAAGTTCCACACTAGAACTTTTACTAGGCTCCTTCTACCTAATCTTCCTCACCGTACATTGCTAAACTGCATATTTGGGTCCTTTTCACACAAACATAAAAGGTGTTATGTCCCTTTAAGTGGCACCAAAATACGTGGGTTCTAATTCCTCTCATGAGGATAAATAGAACTACCATCTTATGGGTTTTCTCCTAACATCAAAATACCTCATACCCCCTGGATGAAGATTAACTCCAGAGTGCCACACCACACAACTTAAAACTACTGTCTTCCCCATAAATGACCATGGAATATCTGATATTTCTATAAAATGGTAACATTGATGAATACCCTTCGATATATGTAGGTCTCTTGGTTGATTGAGAACCTAGGATACGTACAGGTATTTCTCTGGATGGAGAACCTTAGATACATATATATGATTCCAAACCCATGCATGCCAATAATTAATGGTTTCCTTGGGGTATTCCAAAATACACACAATTGGGAATGAACCAAGGATTTGTAAACATATATTAAATTTATAATAGAGTCCCAAAAATGGCAATAATTCCCCCCAAAAAATGTGTGATGAGACTGAATTCTCATCCTCTTGACCAATGTTAGTTCTTAATTTTCACTGGCCAAGCTAACCAGTGAATTTCTACCTTTGGATTTTTTGTCCATGAATCATGGATAGTAGAACCAATAGGCATTTTTGGATTTATGAATAAACCCCATTGGAGACCTTTCGAAGGTCCTATATCAAATGTTACTGATTGCACACTATTCAACCCCTTCCAATCAACCCTTTCGGTCCCAATACATCATTCTAGAAAAAATGCTGAATTTGATGGGAATGGTCTAAATTTGGAACCCCCTTCATATGATAATAAGGATGTACTATCCGACCACCAACGAATCATTTTTTCGCAAGTACAAGACACCTTTGGATTGAAATAAGCCCTAAAATTCCAAAAATTCTAAAAACATTAAAAGCCCCTAAAACCATAAAAATAGTATTAAAAAATTAGAAAACCAACTAAAATAACTAAATGATCTTGAAAACAACTAAAACACTATAAAACCTCTGAAATCTCATAAAACACCTAAAACCCATAAAACACCTTAGCAGCCCTAAAAACATAAAAATCCCTAAAAACATCAAAATACCCAAAAAAAACTCCCAAAAAAGCCTAAAACCCCTAAAAATCAATGAAAATTCCTAAAAAGCACAAAAAATCCTTAAAACGCTAAAACCCCCTAATAACCATAAACCCCTAAAATCCTAAAACCCAAAAAAAACCATAAAAATACTAAAAACCCCTTATAACCCATAAAAACCCTAAAAACTAAAAATCACTGAAAACTAGAAAAATGCTAAAAACACTGAAAATGATAATAACATAAAAACCTGAAAAAACCCTACAAACCCAAAAACCCATTAAAAACCCTTAAAAACATATAATGCTATAAAAAAAATAAAATCTCTAAAACCCCCTAAAGCCCCTAAAGCAATAAAAATCCAACCCACACCCCCCTAAATACCATAAAACCTAGTACAAATCCCTAAACCCATAAGAAATACCCAAAACCCATAAAATCCCTAAAAGAATCCTAAAACACCTAAAAATCCTAAAATCCCTAAAATCCCCTAAAATCCATTAATGAACCCTAAAACCCCTTAAAACAACTTAAACCCCCCAAAAATCCTAAAAACACTTAATAGAACCAAAAACCCCATAAAAATTATTAAAAACCATAAAATCCAAAAAATACACTAAAACCCTCCCCCCCCAAACCCTAAAACACTAAAAACCCCTAAAAAATAAAAAACTCTTTAAACCGTAGAGACCCATAAAACCCTAAAAACCCTAAAATACCTTAAAATAATAAAACCCCTAAAACCGATCAGAACCTAAACACACCTAAGAAAACCTAAAAACCTAAAAAAACTATAAATCCCACAAGAAACCCTAAAAACCATAAAGGGGTATAAAAATTCCTAAAATCTCTACAAATGGAAAAAAACTATAAAACCAATAAAAACCTCAAACTCTAAAAAATATAAAAACCCTTAAAACCATAAAAACCTAAAAACCTAAAACTATAAAAAGTGATCAAAACTTAAAAACCATAAAAGACCCTAAAAACCCAAAAATACCCAAAAATACTATAAGATTAGAAAATACCTAAAAAATGAACTCTAAATGGCCTTAAACCCACTAAAAATCAAAAATTTCTAAAAATCCAAAAAAAAACACATAAAGATAATTAAATACCCAAAAACCTCTAAATGACTCTAAAAATCCATAAAACCTGTAAAGGACCCTAAAACCCCAAAGGACCCTAAAAGACCCTAAAACCACAAGACCCTAGAGGAACCTAAAACCCCCAAAAATACATAAAGGTCCCTAAAATACTAAAAACATAAATGTCCCTAAAACCCCTAAAACACAAAAGGAATCTAAAAACCCTATAGGACCCTAAAACCCCTAAACAACCCTAAAAACCTAAAAGACTCTAAAAACATTAGAAAACCCACAAACCCCCTAAAACCCCAAAAAAACCATTAAAATCACAAAAAATAATAATTAACCATTAAAAGATTCCAAAACATGAATCAAATTTAAAAACATTATAACGCCACAAAAATAGAAAAAAACATTGAAACCCTAAAAGACCCTATAAACCATAAAACCTATAAAGACTATATAAAACCCCTAAAACACTAAAAATAATAGAATACACAAAAAATTATAACGACACTAAAATTCCAAGAAAAAATACCCTTAAAAATGAATGAAACCCCTAAAAACCCTTGAAATCTTAAAAACACTCAAAAATACAATAAAACCCTATAACCCCTAAAGACCCTAAAAACAGCTAAAAATAAAAATAATCTAAAAAACCCTAAAACCCACCAAAAGGACCCTAAAAACCCAAAAGGTGCCTAAAACCCCTGAAAACCCCTAACGGATCCTAAAAACCTAATCACTATAAGGACCTAAAAACCCAAAACCCTTAAAGAACCTATAAACCCAATAACCCACTTAAACCCCCTATAACTCCATTAAAACCGTAATGACCCTAAATCCCCAAATGATCCCTAAAAGTCCCAAAAAAATTCAAAAACACTAAAACCCCAAAATCCCCAAAATCCCTAAAAAACACTAAAAGACCATAATAACTATAAAAAACCGCCAAACCCCTATAAACCTAATAAAAACCCTAAAACCAAAAAAAACACTAAAAACCCTAAAAATCATAAAAAGATAAAACCCCCCGAAAAAATTAAAAACATATAAAAAAATTAAAACCCATGATAAACCCAAAAATCCAAAAAAACCATAAAAACCCTAAAAACCCTATAACCCCTAATAAATTTTAAAACCCTAAGAAACCCAAAAAAACAACTAAAACAAATAATTCCTTAAAACCCATAAAACTAAAAAAAACCCTAAAAATTTCTATAACCCAAAAACACAAAAACTCTAAAATCAATTGACACATAAAACCCCCTAAAAACCCCAAAAAACCAAAAAACCCATTTAAAATTAGAAAACCAACAAAAAACAAGAAACTCATAAAAAAAATCCTATAAACACCTTTGTGCCCTAAAAACCCAAAACATCTTAAAACCCTAAAAACCATTAAAACCCTTAAAACTATTGAAACCCTAAAACCATAAAAACCACTAAAACCCCCACAAACCCACAAAAACCATAAAACCTAAACACGTAAAAAATTCTAAAACACCTAAAAACCCTAAAATCTTAAAAACCTTAAAACCATGAAAATAGAAAAAATCATAAAAAACATAAGACCCAAAAAAAACCTAATAAAACCTAAAAGCCTCTAGAACCCCTTCAATGAACCTAAAAACACATAAAACACCTAAAAGACCCTAAATCCCCTACATGAATTCTAAACGACCAATAAAAACACTCAAACACCCAAAAACCACAAAACCATAAAAATCCTAAAACCGCCTAAAAAATAAAAGACTCTAAAACCCCTAAAACCCTAAAACACCTCAAAACCAACCCCTAGAAATCTAAAACATCCCAAAAACCCTAAACGTAAAAAAATCGAAAAACCCTATAAGAATAAAAAAACCCAAAAACCCAAAACCCCTAAAAACTCTAAATTCCAAAATCTCAAAAAAGCCATGAAAAATAATAAAAAAACAAAAAAACCCAAAAAAACCCGTAAAACTCCTAAAAATAAAAAACCCCTAAAAACCATAAAAACCCTAAAATAATGAAGAAACCTTAAAAAATCTGAAACACCCCAAAAACCACAAAACCGAAAAACTATTAAAAATACTAAAAAACCCCAATACCAAAAAAACACCCAAAAACACCCTAAAACCAAAAAAACCCATAAAATTGATAAAATACCCTAATCCCAATAAAAAATGTAAAACCAAAAAACCCTAAAAACAAAAAAAAAACCCCTCAAACACAAAAAAAAACCCAAAAATACCATAAACTCCCTCAAAACACTAAAAACTGTTAAAACATCAAAAACACTAATAACCCCAAAACCGCCATAAAACCTTAACAAACCCTAAATTCATGTTGAAACCCTTAAAACCCATAAAACCCAAAAACCATTAAAAACCAAAAAGTATCCATAAAAGGTCCTAAAACCCTGAAAATTAGAATAACCCAGAAACACCTTGAAAAACCAAAATTACATTAAAAACCTAAAAACCCCCTAAGAGACCAAAAAACAAAAAAAAACCTTTAAAAACATTTTTACCCCCCCCCCAACTCTGAAAACCCTAGAGGTCCCTAAGACCCTAAACCCCCTAAAGAACCATAAAAACACTAAAAACCCCTAGGGGACCCAAAAACAATTAAAAATCACAAAGGGACCCTAAAACCCCAAAAAATCCAAGGAAAACCACAAACCCATAAAAAACCAATACCCCCTAAAAACGCTTAAAACCCTAAATAACCATAAAACCCATAGAAACCCATATATAACCCTAAATAGCCCTAAACCCCTAAAAATATAAAACCCTTAAAAACGTAAAAAACACAAAAAACATTAAAAAGACAGCTAAAAACCCCTATGAATCTTAAACCCCCTAAAAACACTAAAAATCCAAAAACCCTCTAAATCCCCAAAAACCATAAATTCTCTAAAAACCTAAAAAATTCTAAAACAGATCAATATCCTAAAAAATACTAAAAACATAAAAACCCAAAAAAAGTAAAACCCTCTAAACCTTTCAAAACCCTAAAAATCCTAAAAACTCCAAAAGTATGAAAAACCCATGAAAACCCCAAAAACCCCTAAAAACCTCGAATAGACCTAAACCCCTATAAAAACCAAAAAAAATCCTTTAAACCCAAAAAATCCAAAAAACCACTATAAATATCAACATTTTAATAAAATACTAAAAACCCAGAAACCCCTTAAAAACCCTAAAACCATTAGAAACCCTAAAAACCTAGAACACTTAAACCCCTTAAAACCCTAAAAACCCTAGAAAACTTTTAGAAATTCTTCAAAACCCATAAAAACAAAATAAAATCAAAAACTACCGAAAACCCCTAAAACACTCAAAACCATTAATTACCCTAAAATACTACAAAAACCTAATATCCCAAAAACCCATTAAAAACATAGATACCCCTAAAAACTATAAAATAAAAAAACCATTAAACACCTAAAAAATATAAAATCCATTAAAATCCCTAAATGTCCCAAAAAACCCTAAACCCCATAAAAACACTAAAAACCCTAATCAATACTTAAAAATCCCTATAAACCATAAAAACCCTAAGATATCTTAAAAAAACAAAACCTCTAAAGTCCCTTAGAACACTAAAAACATTAAAAGAACCTAAAACCCTAATGGAAAGTAAAAACCCTAAAAACCCCTAAAAACCCCTAAAGGACACTAAATACCAAAAAACCAAAAAACCATTAAATAACCTAAAACCCCCTAAAAGACTCTAAAAACAATTAAAACACCTAAATGACCCTAAATCCCTAGAAATTTTAAACCACCAAAAACACAAAAAAAACCCTTAATGACCCTAAACAAACTAATGGAACCCAAACCCCTAAAACCCCTAAATGACCCTAAAAACCAAAAAAACCCTAAATGGCCCTAAAAACACAAAATAATGATTAAAAATCCCAAACCAACAAAAAAATAGAAAAATACCATAGAATCCATAAAAAACTAACAGAACCTAAATACCTTAAAAACCCCAAAACCCCTAACAACCCTAAAATACACATAAAATCACCTAAATATTATAAAACCCCTAAAATTTCAAAAACACTAACAACTAAATAAACCATAAAAACCATTGAAATCCCTAAAATACCTAAAAACATAAAACCCCTAAAAATCCCTAAAATCCCAAAAAAACCATAAAACCATAAAAACACCAAAAACCCTAAACCCCCATAAAATCTTAACAACACCCCGAAAAACTAATACCCCAATAAACCATAAAAAAGATTAAATACCCTAAAGGAGCCTAAAAAATCAAAAAAAAATATAAATGGCCCTAAAATATCTCAAAACTCATATAAGACCCTAAAACCCCTAAAAGACTCTAAACCCCCTCAAAAAACCAGAAAACCCCCTAGAACCCCCAGAAATCCCAACAGGTCTAAAAACCCTAATGTACCCAAAACACTCCTAATTAACCAAAAAAATTATAAAAACACCAAAACTGCTAAAAAATAACACTGAAATACACTAGGGATCTTACAAACATTAAAAGACCGTAAAACCGTAACCCCCCCCCCCCCCCCAAACCATTAAAGACCAAAAATACTCTAAAACCTTAAAAACCCTAAAAAAAATTAGAAACCCTAAAAATACATAAATCAATAAAAAACTTAAAACAGAAAATACACCTATTACCTAAAAAACCATAAAAAACATGGAAAGAACTAAAAACACTAAACCCCATAAAAACACCAAAAAAACCCTAAAAAAATAAAAACACCAATAAAATACAAACTATAACACCCCCCTTAAAACTATAAAAATCCCAAATACCATAAAAGCCCTAAAAATCATTTGAAACCCCCATAAAACCGTAAAACCACAAAAACGACTAAAAATACTAAAAACCACAAAACCCATAAAACTCTAAAAACCCCAAAAAACCTATAAACCAAAAAAAACATAAATCCCTGAAATCGCAAAACCCCCTTTAAACTGATAAAAAATTAAAAACCCTAAAATACATGAAAATGCTCATAAAATACTAAAAGCACTAAAACACTCCAAAATAATAAAGTCCATAAAAACCTTAAAAACAATAAAAACCATAAAATGGGAAAAATACTTAATACTATAAAAACTTTACAAACGTAAAACCCTAAGAAAACCTAAAAACCCTAAACCCCTAAAAATCCTAGAAAACCTCAAAAACCGCCTAAAGTAAATAAGAACTCAAAAAACTAGATAAAATATAAAAAACCATAAAAGACCAAAGAACCCATAAAGTCACCTAAAAACCCTAAAACCAAAGAAACCCTAAAAATATTTTAAACCCCCAAAAATAATAAAAACCATAAAAACCCATAAACATCCAAAAAGTCATTAAAAACCCTAAAAGACCATAAAATCATAATACCCTAAAATTCGCTCTAAGCCCCTAAAATATCCATAAAACACATTAAACACCCTCAAACTGTTAAAACAACCCAAATCCCCTTAAAACCCTAAAAATTAATTAAGACACTAAATCCCCTATAAAATCCCAAAACCCCCTAAAAATTCTAAATACCCAAAAAACCAAAAAAATCCCCTAAAACAATAAAACCCCAAAAATACATAATATAACCTAAATCCACAAATCCCTAACATCCCTAAAACCATAAGAAATATTTTGAAACGCCTAGAAATCATAAGAAAACAAAAAAACCGTAAAAACCATTAAAATTTATAAAAACCCCAAAACCATAAAAACCTAAAAATACCAAAAAAATATATTAAAATTCATAAATAACCTAAAACCCTTTAAAAACAAACAAATTAAAATTATAAAATAAAATAAACCCCCTAAAGTCCCCAAAACAAAAAAAAACTTAAAATCCTCAAAATAATCATAAAACCATAAAAACCCAAAAATAATAGAAACCATAAAACCTTAAAATACCCTAAACACCCTAAACACCATTAAAACACCCTATAACCCCTAAAACCATATGAACACGTAAACCTTATAAAACCATGAATATCCTAAATCCCTATAAAAACTCAAAAAACCCTTTCAAACCCTTAAACTCTTAAATCAATTAAAAGAAATCGAAAACCATAAAATCCCCTGAAATTCCTAAAACCCTATAAACCCCTAAAAATATAAAAACCATAAAACCCTAAAAACCCCTAAAACCCATAAAATCTTTAAAAAAACCCAGTAACCCTAAACGACTGAAAAAAAAAATTAAATTCCTTCAAGAACCTAGAAACGCATAAAAACCCTAAAACCCCCAAAAACCATAAAAACCTAACCCCCCACCCCAAACACTAAAAAACACTAAAACACCTAAAAGGCCATAATATTAAATAAAATATCTTAAATGATACAATAAAGAAAAAGAGACCCTCGCACCATAAAAACCCTAAATGACACTAAAAATCCAAAAACCCCTTAAAGACCATAAAATACCATAAAAACCCTAAATGACTCTAAAAAATATTAAAACCCTTAAAGGTCCTTAAAAACCATAGAACCCCGTAAAAGACCATAAAAACCCTAAAAATTATAAAACCCACTAAAAACCCTACAAAACCCTAAACGAACCTAAAAATCCAAAGGACCCTAAACGAACATAAAAACCATAAAAACCCTAATACCCCTAAATGACCCTAAAACCCTAAGAAGTCCTAAATGACCTCTAAAACCCCAAAAAATCACCTAAACACACTAAAAACCTCTAAAATACCCAAGAAAACCATAAAATCCCTAATAAACCCTAAAAAATCTAATGACCCTAAACCCCAAAAAACCTAAATACCCAAAAAACTATAAATCCATAAAAATTTGTAAATCCCTTAAAAACCATAAGAAAAATAAAAAACCCAAAAGACCCTAAAACTCAATAAAACATAAAAAATTTAAAATTACCCAAAACCCTAATAACCTTATAAACTATAAAAAAAATACAATAAAAAATAATAAATCCCAAAAATCCATAAAAACCATAATACCCCTAAAACCCATAAATCTCACAGAACCCCCTAAAACCCCTAAAGACTCTAAAACCCCATAAATCCCCTAAAACAGCCAAAAAACTATAAAAATAAAAAAACTCTAAAAACTATAATGGAACCTAAAAAACTAAAGGTCCTTATAATCCATAAAACACTGAACAACCATAAAAAAATCCTAAAACCACTAAGGGACCCTAAAACCCCTAAAACCCCAAAATAACCCTAAAACCCCAAAATTACCCAAATAACATTCAAACCATTTATAATCCATAAACTCCATAAAATCTATAAATGACCATAGAAATCCTAAAAACCTCTAAATGACCCAAAACACACTTAAAAGACCCTAAATCCACTGAAAATTCTAAAACCCTTAAAGGAATATAAATACCCTAAAACTCGAAAAACCCCTAAAACCCTTAAAATTCTTAAAAACATAAAAAATATAAAACAAAACGCACCAAAAAATATTAATAACCCTAAAAATCCATAAAAACAAAAAAAAGATACTAAAAACAATTAAACATCCACATAAAACACTAAAACCCATAAAGGATAACAAACCCCCAAAAAACAATGAAGTACCCTAAAACCATAAATAAAATAAATGACCAAAAACCCCTAAAGGTACCTAAAAACCCTAAACAACCCAAACCCCTTAAAACATTTAAATTCCCTAACCCCCCCCCCCCCCACCCTAAAAGACCCTAAAAACCCATATTTAACCATAAAAACATAAAAATACCCTAAAAACCTAAATCATTAAAAATACAACAAGACCCCAAAAACCTTAAGACATTGAAAGACCCTAAATACCATAAAAAACATAAAATTCTAAAATACCTTAAAACACTAATGAACCCCCTAATGCTCCTAAAACCATAAAAACCTAAAATCAAAAAAACCAAAACATCCCAAACCCCTTAAAACCCCTAGAAATACTTAAGGTCTCCTAAAATAGTAAAAAATATAAAGGACCCTAAAGAACATAAAAAGATAAAGGAAAATTAAATATTCTAAAATAAATATAAGATGCCCTAAAACCCTAAAACCCCAAAACCCAATAAGAAACCAAACAAATGCCTAAAAATTCCTTAAATGACACTAATAACCCAGAAATGCCTAATAATCCATAAATAACCTAAACCCCTTAAATCCTAAAAAATAAAAACCCCAAAAAACCCTAAATGACCATAAAACCCCTAAAATTTTAAATATTCTTTAATAAACTATAAAAATAAAAAAATATATAAATACCCAAAAACCATAGAAAACCTAAAATCCCAAAAAACCCTAAAATATCTATAAAATAATAACACTAGTAAAAAATATATTTATCACAATGGGTTTTCATATAACTGATGTGAAAATCCATCTATATTGCTTTATCAGGTTAGTTATCTGATAGAATCTATAAAAAAAATAAGTATTCAACTTTTTAACATTGTTTATATAATAAGATGACATGATAAATTGTTTTTTTCATGTCATTTATTACATAAAAACATGATAGAGTATATTTCTTAGATCAGTTACTATATAAATGATGTGATTTACTATTAAAATTTTTATGAATTTCCATTTTTAATTATTTCAATGTTATTGGATCTCTCAAAAGAAAACTCATTTCTCAGATGGGGGATGCATAACCTAATTTCTTCGATCCAATGACCTCAAATCATGGTTTTCCAACTTCATAAATCTTCCAGTTTTGTCAGCCTCATTTTTTCATATTCAATCTATTGTCAATCAATTCTCAAGTAAGCCTCACACATTGATCCTCTATTTTGGTAGTTCACTCATATCTCATATTAACATCTTCATATATGTCAGTTATCTATTGATTTAAGTGAAAAGGTGGGGATTTAATTATAACATATGTTTATATGTTAGATCCTAAATTTTGTAATTATATCATAAGGTTTTTGTGTTTCTACTATATGGATGGTATTTTTCACAAAAATTGTTTCAAAAATGTTTATATAGTATCTCATCTTAAATTTCATAATTGAATCTCTAAATTATTCTTGTTTGGAAGATGTATGTGAATCGATAATTATTTATCCATACACTTCCATGTGTTTGGACAAAATTCAATTATCATTATGAATTTATTAGTGACATAGTAATCTTAAAATTTAATGTATACAAACATTGAAATTTTCATATGGTTCAATTTGAAATATATTTTAAGTAGTGTATATGCATATAATTACTTTTCATATGATGTGAGCATATTCTTATCTTGAAATACTGTATATTAAATACACAGTCTACAAATTATGAGTTGTTGTCAGTATAATATTAAAATTACTCATGAGTACACAATATGAAATTTCAATTGGACCCTTTACATATATCATTAATGTTCTGATAGGTATATTTTTTTTTTACTCTACATGGAATAATTAACCCATTTGGTATAAATGATAATAGAGATTGATGTGATACCGGTACGTAGTCATACTTTATCCCCAATTAGACTAAATCCCCAGTCATACTTTAGGATACATTAATTTTCAAAACTATAAGTTTATCCCACTATATAGCTAGAGTTTTTCTATGTTATATTTTCTTGGAATTACACATGAATCAAATGATATTCACACAAAATAATTTTTCTCCCCATAAATTTGAATTTTTATTGTTTCAAATGAAGTAGACTGAAATATTTAAAATGAGGATTATTAGTGTGGTATATTCAAATAAAAAAAGTTTTCAAACAAGTCATATTATGTAATTTGATTTACACAACATTCAAAATACACTTAGAATCAATAATATATAACCTTAATTATGTATATATATATATATAACTATGTGCATGTGTACAGTATTACAATTTCATCATTGTGTTATTTGAACTATACTATATGTTAATATTTTTTAATCCATGCATTTATTTCTATGATTTAACAATTATATTTATAAATATAAACCATTATTGTCAAAAATTTATAATTATAATTTTTAAATATGCATATGTTTTTTTTATTTCAAAGTTTTGTAACTTTAAAATTATGACATCTTTGATATAAATTTAAACATGATTTGACTTGAACAATTTATTCTTCGATTTATCACCACTATTATTTTGAAAAAATATTTATTTTTGTTATATATTATGGATAATAATGAGTCGAAGTGGGTTTATATTACATCGAATTAGTGAGGAATATGAGGAAGGTGTTGATGCTTTTTCGGAATTTTCTAAATGAAATGTTCAAAAAAATAAACTTTTTTTCTATCCATGCTTTAAAAGTTTAAATATGAAGAAGTTGAAAATTAAAGACATAAAATGTCACTTAATTTTTCATGGTTTTAATCAAATTTACATCCCTAGTATTTTGTATAGTGAAACTGTGAAAAATTCTGGATTTGTTTATGATGTTTCATTGCAATATGTTAACTCTGGTCAAATTTAAAAAATTATTATTAATATTGAAGTGGATTTAATTGATAAAAAAATAAAAAATTAGTGTCTATATGGTGATACTGATAATCCATTATATCTGGGTTGTTCAGAATTTATAGTATTTTTTCAATGTTAAGAATGATTAATATGAAAGAGAAACATGGATGCAGTGACAAAAGTTTTATAGATTTTTTACTACTGTTGAAAGGTATTCTTCCGGGGGAAAAAATCTTCTAGAATAACATTATAAAGTAAATAAAATACTATGCCTAATGGGATTAGCATATAATAAAATACTTGCATACCAAAATGATAGTGTTCTGTGTAGGAAGAAATAAAAATATATGTCAAGGAATCTTAAATGTGGAATGTCATGGTATAATATGAAAGAAAAAGTACATGCCGATTTAGATGTTATAGAGACCCCTGCCAATGAATTTTGGTATCTTCCAATAATTACTCATTTGAAAATTTTATTTCAAAATTAACATGATGTGAAAATATTAAGATGACATATAGGTGAGTGGATATGTGATGGAAAATTTCAAAATCCACATGATTTTCCATAGTGGATGAAAATTGATCATCAGTTTCTTATACTATGAAATAATGATAGAAATATCAAACTTAAATTGTGCACAGATAAAATGTATCCATATCAAATCCTTAGTAGAACATAATTCATGGAATGTTTTACTGGCAATCTATAACTAATCTCCAAAATTTATTATAAAGAAAAACTATGTCATGATGAGTTTAATGATTTATATACCAAAATTATCTAAAAATGGTATTGATATTTTCTTTTCACCATTATTGATGATTTTAATCTCTTAGGGTAGGATGGTATTAGGGTGTAATATTCTTATAAAATAGAATATTTTAAACATTAAAAAATGATTATGTTCACTATAAATGGCATCTAAATGTATGGAATTGTTTTGGATATAGTGTTAAGGGGCATAAAGAGTGTCCAATTTATGAACAACAGACATCATATTATCAACAACGTCATGGGAGAAAAACATTTTAGATGAGTCCTTGAATGTTTTTTTCTATGGATCACCCTTATATAAGATTAAAAAAGGAATTCAATGGATCACAAGAATATGATATTTCTACAAGATGTTTATCTATTTATTAGAATTTTGAGAGAGTTAAAAACATTAATGTGACATTTGGAAATACAAATAAATATAATAATTATAGAAATATTAGGAATAAACGATCAATATTTTTTAAGATACCATATTGGAGATATAATGTGGTCAAACATAACATTGATTTCAAGCATGTGGAGAATAATCCATGTGACAACTTGATTGGTACATTATAATATATTAATGTAAAGACTAAATATGGGTTGACTGAAATATTGGAATTACTTTCAATGGTAATATATTTGGAGTAATCCCCCACTACTGGTGGAAGGTAAACATTCATTCCCCTACCCTGTCATACATTATCCCAGATGGAGAAAAATATCTTTTGTCAAAGTACTTATGATATCAAAGTTTTATAGTGTTATTCATCAAATGTAAAATAATTTGTGACTTTAAAGGATTTGAAGTTGATAGGTATGAAATCTAATGATCATCACATCATGATGAAACAACTCATACTTGTTGTATTGTGTGGAATATTTCCCATACGTGACAGAATGACTATCAGTAATGTGTTTTATTATGTAAATACAATTTATAATTAGGTGATTGATCTGAATGTCTTGAAAAATTTTGTGGATGAATAAATTTATATACTTTTTCAATTATAAATACATCTTTCTTCATATTTTTTTATATCATGGTGTATTTTATGTTTCAATTGGTGAGAGAAATGATGCTTTCATGACATATATATCTATGTTGGATGTATCCTTTTGAAAGGTATATGAATATTTTGAGGTGGTATGATTTGAATCCATATTGACCTAAATCCTCCATTATTGAAAAGTATATTTTTTATAAAGTTAGGTAGTTTTGTAGAAACTATTTACCTCTAGTGGAGCACATTAGTTTTCCTACCTCTCATTGTGAATGAGTTAATTATGGGGGAAAGGGGATCCATTACATAAAATTAAAATCATTGATAGGTGAAAATAAAATGATGAAACATTTATATATCTTGAATAGCATAGATGATGCACAACCATATATAACATTTCATATTAATGTTTTGGAACAATGTTATCCAATGAAGAAAGATATGTGCATTTTCAATGAGCATAACAAAACTTTTTTAACATGTATTAAACAGACTGTGCTTGGAAGATTAGTTGAATCAGAAACATTTAGATGGTTTGTGGGTTTTCTATATTTAAATTTGATAATTTGGTATGGGTAAGAATTTAATGGATATAAATTTCATATGAATAATTAGGACAATATAAGTTAAATTCATAATTGTAGTGTATTGTTGTTTTCAAAATCAATGAATTTTTTGATCACCATAGAAAAAAACAAAATTTATAAATCAATTTTATATTATGGAGTCCTAAATGAAATAAGGGGTGTATATTATATTAAATTTCAGGTTCTAGTGTTTCAAAATGAATTATCTGTAACAACAATTCCAAAAATTATGAATTTGGAATTACATTAGTTAATATGAATGTATTGGAATACACAGGTGTTACTTTTATAATGAAAAACACATGAAAAAAATTTCCATGTTCTTTAGAAATATGATATGTAGTGTTCTATTTTTTACATGGAATAAAACAATATGGTGGTGATTATAAACTTCACAAAGAGGTTAATTTATATGAGATCCCTACTTCCATGGAATGATTGATAGATAATATTGATGAGAATGTTGTAGAAACAGTTTCTTCCATATGAAACTATCATGACACAGGAATTGTGAAAACAATCCTTTAGTACATTCCTAATATTATAGGTAACATATGTTTATTTCTCATTTATTTTTTAAAATTTCAAAAAAAAATAGATATTTAATTTTATTTTCTTTATTAAAACATGTATTTTATCTAATAAGTTAATTTGTTTTTTTAGATTAGAATATTTATTGTTGTTTACCATGTTTAGATTTACCAAACTTATATATTAATTGATTTTTTTTTTGAAAAATAGTTAGTTTAAATCTATTATGTTAAATAAACACAAAAAATATTGTATAATAGTATATTAAAAAATGTTATTTTTTGTATAAAAATGATTTATTAGGTGGGTTTAATTTTACTAATCACACACATTTTTTGGGTTTTTTAACATTTGTTTACATATGATTTATATATAATTAATAATTTTAGCATTTTCGTTAACTATAAAAAATAGGAATAATTTTTTTTTAATTTTAGTTTAGTTTAATTTTGTGATTGAAATTTTTTATTTTTTATTTATATCAGTATGTAATAGATGAATTTGTAAAATTGTGTAGAAATTATTGTTTCATTAATTTGTAAGATATTGACATATCAATCAACTTCTCCACCACATATTTTTGGATATGATCTTACTCATGCCTACTGGTAGGAATATATAAAATCTCATGTTGTCCATCTTCATATTTCTTTACAAGATACATATACTCCCACAATAATAAAGAAGAATTCGAGGGTTGGTAATTGTGGTAGCATTATTTTACCTACACATTTAGTTGCCCATAGCCAGGACTATAGGATACCTGTAGATATTGATGATAATGATATTCCAATAGATCAAAACTAAATACAATTCATGACTTATATATTAGGGGACAATAAAATCAAAGTTATTACATTGATTAATGATTTGAGAAGTGTTGAAAAATTAAAACTATCTTACTTTTGGGATACCATTTTTGTAATATTGTTTGTTATTATTTTATTTATCTTGAAATTTTTTTAGTAATATATTTTCCTCCTTCTTATTAGATGACATATGATATACCTGACACTAGAGTAGTTATGAAGAAATGTTATCATTAGATTCTTGGAGGAGTGATTTTAAATCAAACCTCACACCAGATTCCATTTTTTGGCATATGAAACATCATAATCCATGTAATATATATATATCCCTTTATAGATTAAGATAAAAGGAATCAATTTTTTAATGTATAATTTGTGAATAATTTTTTGTTAGTGAAATTTTAACTTTTAAAAGTTTCTTTATATTAATTATCTTATTAATTATTTATTAATTTTTTCTTTATTATTAATTTGCAGTAATTGAGGAGATCTCATTAATATATCCAATCTAGAAATGTATACACTCATAATTTATATTTTGGTGGGTATACATTACTGGAGGAACAAATAATGGCTAAAAAGTTTTTGAAACTAAGAGCTGAGTCTTCAGGATATCTAGAGGTTTCTCCTCCATCCCCCAGCTAGACATAAAAAATAGAAGAGTACTTAGATGAGAAAAGATGATAATATGTTATGGTATAGTTGAGGGTTGTATCCAAGAGAATTACAAGATGTTTAATTTTTTTATTTATTTATGATAATTCAATTATTTATATATAGTCATTCATTATAGATTTTTTTTTCAATATTTCATACATGATTCCCTTAAGGAGAAGAGAACACATGGGGTCTTTTTAGCTGATGTTAGGAAGGATATCTTGGCTACAACATCAGGGAAGAATTATCACCTGAGTCATGTGAAAGGACACATGTCTTGTGTATCGGTGAAAAAAACGTTTCCACATTCTACAACATCCTTAGTGGAAGATGTTTATAAAAAAATAGTCATTAAAAAATGATTTTCATGATATTCATGTGACAATGGAGGATATGATCAGAGTTTTGGTATGGTTGTAATATTTATACATGCAAAGATTGTTTCATAATGAAGATCTCACTACTACACCTCCACCAGCATATCTGAGTCCTCCACCTTCACTGACATACCCCACTCTCTCTTATCCGACTCTGACACCCCCTCCTCCATTGGTTACTAGTTTTTTTGAGTTATATGTTTATGATAACCAACATCATATCGCTACATATCAGGTGATATTTTTTGTTGGAGAAGCCATTTATCATCAATAGATAGAGATAGATCGTCATTGTGTCATATTATAGGATATTATAGATAGATAAGCTGGGGTACCACTACTAACATATGAGGTGATTATAATCTAATAAAGTATCGACCACCTTTTAGTTTGGCTGTATAGAATGGTTTTACATATTACCATAGAGGTATGTGTATATTTTATTTTTTATTCCATTTTTGTATTAGTTTTTTAACATTTTAATCTTTATATATTTTTCTATTTTTTATAGGAATACATTAAATGTAATAAAACACTATATAGACAAAAAAATACAAAGTGATATGACATCAGGTACAAATTCTAGTAGTCTTGATAGAGTATCAACACATTCCAATTTTTTGTTGGATGTTTATAAGATTACAATTGAATTTGTTATTTTTTGGCATGCAATGACTATGCTGCTTTTGAAAAATGATATCAAGGATATTATAACTAGAGATCAATTAGAAATCAACACAATGATTGTTTTTTCCATATAAGTATTAACATAATTCTTTCCAAATATTTAATATATTGAAAATATATACTTATATTTTTTGTATTAGTTATATTCATAAAATGTGTCCGGATTATAATAAAACAGATGTATATAGATTTATGAACCTATATTTTATTTCACATATAGTGATGAAAATGAATGAAGGAGAAAGAAAAGTTTATATTCCTAAAATATTTCAAAAGAATGAAATTACTCAAGTCTGTATGTTTACTTATATTTAAGAGTGTGGAAAATAAATCTCACAAAGTGTAATATATCTTTTAACATAATGACCACCAATATAAATTTTCTTTTATATCAGTGTTCATTAGATGTTAGGTATTTTTTGTTAAATAGAGAAGGAACATTACGGGTTATGATGTATCCAAAGAGAAGTACGACAAAATTTAATCAATTTATTGGATATGTAAGATTGAATTTATTAATACTTTTTTATATTATAACGACTATTAAAATTATTTCAGTCATATTATTTTCAAAAAGGGTAAGAAATTTCTTTTCAGAAACCATAAAAAATAAGAGCACAAAGATAAAATATGTAAAAGTAATGGTGAATTTTCATTTATAATTAGTAAATTCTGGTTATAATACTTAGTAATGTTATTTTGAATTGAAAAAATATTTTAAAAATATTTTTGATAAAAAATAATGTGTAAAATAATGTGGATATTATGTTTTAAAATTTGTGTATCAAATAATTTCAACCAGGAGAGATATGAGTTTCTACAAGGTTAGATTTATTTACAATTTTTCCTTAATATTTCATTAGTTTTATTCATTATACATGATAAATTATTACCTTCTAATTTCTATCTTTTTGATGACTGTAAGCCTTATTTTCCACAAGAGCTGAGACACATTCAAATTGAATGTGAAAATAATTTTATAGATGTGGTTAGATTTTAGTTGATTGTTATATATATTTTAAATTTGAATGTTATAATTATTAATATGTGTGGATGGGAAAATAATTTTACAATAGTGGTGGGATTTAATTTTTTTTATACTATATATTGTAATATTGAAATCACTAATTGTAAATGTATTTTTTTATGTTTTTCTACTACTTCTCCTTTTTTCTGTTTGGTTTTTCTAGTTTTTATGTGTATTTTAACTTTATGTATACTGTAGAGAGGATTTTTGAAAAGAAAATTAATAAAAAAAGTTGGTTTTTCATGTGCATTATTTGATATCCAACATGAAAACCCCATTCTTAAATTGGTTTTCACATCAATTGTCAAATAACTAATGTGAGAAATATCACGTCAATTTTTCAATTAGGTTATGTGATAACTGATGTGAAAAACCATTAAGATTGGTTTTTCACTTTTTTAAATCACAACTAACATTAAAAAACCTTAATGGATTTTTCATGTTTGTTATCACATAACCAATGAGAAAAAACCCTTTATCGCATTAGTTTTTCACATCTGTTACATGATAACTGATGCGGAAGACCAATCTTAATGGTTGTATCACAAACTTTACCAAACAAACGATGTGAAAAACCATTAAAATAATAAATTTTGCACGTCATTTTTTTAACCGATGTTAAAATTTTATTTTGCAACGTCGCCTGCAATAACACTGCAAACTAGATGATGTTAAAAGTCATGAAAACTCGATCTGAAAAACCACTTTCTACACTAATGTAAGAACTATCAAAAATCCTAAACCCTAAAAACCATAAAAAAGTATTTAAACCCAGATAAAACATAAAAATTATAAAAATAAAAAATCCAAAAAACCCCTAAAACCCTAAAAATATTAAAAGACCCTAAAACTAAAAGTAACTCCCCAAAACTCAAAAAATCCATATAAATCCTAAAACAACCTAAAAATCCATAAAAAAATAAAAAACCACATAAAAACTTACTAAAACCCAAAAAAAATAAAAATAGAAAGATAACAGACAATACACCAAAAAAACAATAAATATCCTAAAATAATAAAAATTCCTAAAAACTCTAATAACAATAAAAACCCAAAAACGCATAAAAACCCCTAAACCACATAAAAAATATAAAAACACTAAAACCCCATTAAAACACAAGAAACATAAAAACCCTAAAACCATAAAACAATAAAACCCATAAACACCCAAAAACCCCAAAAACCATAAAAAACTCAAAAAAAACCCCAAAACCCCTAAAAAATAAAAAACCATAAATTTCCTTAAAACCCTTAGGAACCCAAAAAAATTAAACAATAAAACAACTAAATAACATAACAAACCCTGAAAACCTTAAAATATCCTAAAACCCTAAAAACCATAAAAATCCAAAAAACCTATAAACACCCTACAAAGATTATAACCCCCTAAAAGAATCTAAGATCCCTACAACCATAACAGACCCTAAACCCCCTAAAACCCTAAGCGACCCTAAAGACACTGTAAATATCCTAAAAGACCCATAAACCCCCCTTAAACTTCATAAACAACCCTTAAAATCCAAAGAATCCCTAAATACCCCCTGAAACCCATAAAACCATAATAATTTTAAAAAACCTGTAAACCCTAAAAATCCCCAAAACACCCAAAAACCCCTTAAAACCCTAAAACCCCTTCAAATGAAAAAACCCGTAAAACCTACTCAAACTCACTAAAGGGCCCAAGAAAACCCTAAAATTAGTCTAAAACCCAAAAACTCTTAAAAACTCCTAAAAGACCCTAAACACCTAAAAAAATTCAAAGACCCTAAAACCCATAAAAATCCTAAAAGACCCTAAATCCCAAAAACCCCCTAATCCCCCAAAAAACCTTAAAAATACATAAAACCTAAAAACCATAAATAATAATAAAACCCTAATATCTATAAAAATCCTAAAATCTTGTAAACCCCACCCCCCATAAAAACCATAGAAAATACATAAAAACCCAAAACCCCTAAACGTATAAGAAACATTTAAAACCCCAAAACCTAGGAAAAACCCTAAACGACCCTAAAAACCAAGCAAACCCAAAAGGCCCCTAAAAATCCAAAATGAACCTAAAAAAACTTTTAATATTCTAAAACCCTGTTAAAACCCAAAATTATCCAAGAAAACCCTAAAAATACTAAATGATACCAAACACTTTAAAAAGTCCTTAAACGCCAAAAAAACCAAAAACCCAAAAACTCCTTAAAGCCCCTAAAACATTAAAGTCCCTAAAAACCTTAATAAAGAAACAGAAACCCAAAAACCCCTAAATAACCCCCAAAATCTCCCAAAACCCCCCAAACACCTATTGGACCCTAATACAACCTAAAACCCCTAAGGGACCATAAAAACCCTAAATGGTTCTAAATTTCTTAATGGACTTAGAAATCAAAAAAACCCAAAACAAACATAAAAACATTAAAAAACTGTAAAAACCATTAAAACCATAAAGAAACCCTAAAACGCCCTTAAAGACACTACAAAAAAATAAAAAGGCCCTAAACCCTAAAAACCGAAAAAAAAACCCCTTAATATCCCTAAAAACTAAAAAACATAAAAGAACCAAAAAACATAAAAACCCAAAAAACCATAAAAACCCCTAAAACCCAAAAAATCATAAAATCCCTAAAACACCTAAAACACTAAAAACCCTTAAAATATCTAAAAAACCCTAAAGGACCCCAAAAAACCAATATAATATTCAAAACCTCGAAAACCAAAAAGGACCCTAAAATGCTAAACATCAATAAAAACCCTAAAACCCCTAAAAACATTAAAAACCAAAAAACCCATTGAAAACCAAAAAAGTCCCTAAAACACCTTCAAAATACTTAAACAACCCTAATAATATAAAAACCCTAAAAGAACCTAAAATCCTTAAAACCATAAAACCCCACTAAAAGACCCTTAAAACCTAAAAAATGAAAGACCCAAAAAACTAAAAAAACCAATACAAATCCTATAAGACCATAAAGACAATAAAAATATATAAAACCTAAAAACCATAAATATCATCAAAACCCATAAAAAATTTAAAAAACATTAAAAAAATATAAAAAACCTTTTATAACCCTGATAAACACTAAGCCCCTTAAAACCCCTAAAAATACAAAATCCCTGAAAACATTAAAATTCAGAAAACACATAAATCCTCAAAAATACATAAAAACAATAAAAAAAATAAAAACCCCGAAGACCTAATAAAACCCCAAAAACCCCATAAAAATGCTAAAACCATTAAAACCTGATAAAACCCCTAAAACAAAAATAAACCCAAAAAAAGACCTAAAAAAATTAAACCCATAAAGAACCCTAAAAACCCAAAAAACTCTAAAATCCCTAAAAATTACCTAAAAACTCTAAAACACTAATAACCCAAAAAAACCTCAAAATTCCTAGAAACCCTAAAACAATAAAAACCAAAAAATCCTTAAAATACTAAAAAAACTCTTCTAAAATCGAAGTACCCAAAATCCCTAAACCCCTAAAAACCTAAAAACCCACAAAAACCATAAAAACCCTTAAAAATAAAAAACACTAAAAACATTAAAACCCTAACAAGCCTAAAAACACAAAAAAAATGATAAAACCCTGAAAAGACCCTAAAACCCACCAAAAAAATAATAAAAATACTAAAAACCCTAAAGAACCCTAAAAAATTATACAAACTCTAAAAACCCTAAAAACTTTAAAAACACCTAAAAGTCCCAAAAAATAAGAAAATACTCTAAAACCTCTCAAACCCCATAAAATACATTAAAACCTATAAAACTATAAATGAAACATAAAATCCATTAAACACCATAAAAACCCAAAAACACCTAAAACCCCTAAAAGGCATAAAAATATAAAAAACTATAAAAACCCTAAAACACCCTAAAAAATTAAAACCCTAACCAATCTTAATATTCAAAAAACACTAAAAACCCTAAAAACACTAAAAGACTCTAGACAACCCTAAGAACCCATAAATAAACCCCAAACCCAAAACCCCCTAACCCCCCCCCCCCCCCCAACCAAATAAACCATTAAAAGATCCTAATAACCAATCAAAATAATCAAAGACACTCTAAACCATAAGAAAATTAAAACTCCCTCAGAGCCCTTAAAACCCAAAAACCCCAAAAATCCTAAAACCCTAAAAAACCTTAAATACATTAAAAACAAAAATATCTTAAGAAACCCTAAAAATAATAAATATTTAAAAATAATCAAACCCCCTAAAACTACAAAAACCCCTAAAATCCCTAAAAACCCCAGGAAACAACTAAAATTCGAAAAAACTAAATAAACCTAAAACCCTTGAAAATCATAAAAAATTTTAAATCCCAACATAAAATCCTAAAAATAACTAAAGGGATCTAAAACCTTAGAAAACCCTAAATGACCGTAAACCCCAAAAACCCTGAAGGACCCAAAATACCCCTAAAACCTCAAAATGGTTCCAAAAATCCTAAACCCACATAAATGAACCGAAAAACAATTTAAAAATCCTAAAACACCCTAAAACCATAAAATATTATAGTAGACACTCAGAATACCATAAATAACCATAAACTTATAAAAGACCCAAAATACCCCTAAAACCCAAAAACCCCATAAAACACAAAAGGAAGTAAATCTGTAAAACCCCTAAAATCATAAACAACCTAAAACCATAATAATCACTAAATACCTTAAATACCATAAAAACACTAATACCATAAAATTTTATAAACCTCATAAATCATCAAAACCACTAAAAACCAAAATAACCTAAAAAGACTAAAAACCATAAAAATCCAAATAATAATAAAAATTTTCAAAACCCACAATGTACCCTAAAGACCCTAAAAAAATAAAAATACACCAAAAATCAAAAAAACTCCTAAGTGTCCTGAAAAACCTTGAAGCCCTAAAGTGCACTAAAATCCATAAAATCCCTAAACAACCCTAAAAACCAATAAACAATAAAAAAACAAAACTCCATAAATCACTAAAGTTCCCTAAAGACAAAAAAACAACCCAAAATAAACCGTAAGAACTGTAAAAACCCTAAAACCCATAAAAGACATAAAACCCCATTAAAACGTTAAATGTACCTAAGAAACCTAAAACCCAAAACCCATAAAATACCCTAAACATAGATAAAAATTCTAAAACACAATAAAAACCCAAAAACTCATAAAAACCCTAAAGGACCCAAAAAACACTAAAAACTCTAAACGGATCTAAAAACAAAATAACACCATAAAAGACCCTAAAACACTAAAAACTCTAAAGTCCCCAAAAACACTACCCCCACTGAAACCCACTAAAACCCCCCATAAGATATTAAAACCCCTAAATGACCATAAAACCTAAAACCCTAAAAGACCCTAAAACCCTTCAACACCCAAAACACCCAAAAACATCCTATAACCCTTAAAACCTAAAGACCCCAAAAACACCTAGAAACCCATAAAAACCCAAAAAACCCCTTAAAATTGATACCCTAACAAACCTAAAAACTATAAAAATACTCTAAGTACCTAAAACCCATAAAAACATTTAAAACACCTTAATAATCCCTAAAACCCCTCAAAACCCAAAAACCCCATAAAACCCCTAAAACACAAAAAAACCCTTCAATCCATTAAAATACCCAAAAAACCTTAAAATCCCTAAAAACCATCAAAAACCATCAAAACCTTAAATCCATTTAAAAATAATAAGAAATCCAAAAAACCCATAAAAACCTTAAAACCCCTAAAAATCCTAGAAACACACAAAATAACACCAAAAAATCCATAGACCCCAAAAGTCACAAAAAACCCTAAAACACCTAAAAACCACTAGAACAACAAAAATCCCTAAAAACCATAAAAAATAATTTAACCAAAAATATACCCCCAACCAAAAACCCCAAAAACCCTAAAATCCATAAAACCCCCAAAAAACATTAAAAACAAAAAACCCTAAAATCTTAAAATCTCTAAAAACCATAAAAACCCATAAAACCCTAAAAACCCAAAACACCCAAAAACCAAAAAAAAACATAAAACACTTAAAAACTATAAAAAAACTAAATACCCTAAACCCCATAAAAACCCTAAACACCCTGAGACTATAAAAACCCTTAAAAGACTATAAAACCATAAAATACCACAAAAAACCCCTCAAAAATACTAAAAGAACCTAAAACCCCAATAAAAACAATAAAAGGACAATTAAAACCCATAAAAACACTAAAAAAAACTTAAAACCCAATAAAAAACTTAGAACTACAAAAACCTTAAAACATAAAATCCCTAAAACTCCCTAAAACCCAATAAAACCATATAAACTAGAAAAGCCAAAAGAACCTTAAGAAAATTTTAAAACAAACCCCATAAAACCCCTAAAATACCATAAATCCATAGAAACCCCTAAAACCAAAAAATCCATAAAACCAAAAAGAAACCCTAAGAATACAGAATAATAACATAAAAAACCTAAAAAACTCTAATAAAACCCTATAACCCCTAAAACATAAAAAAGGATAAAAACTCTAAAACCCCTAAAACCTGAAAAAATGTAAAAGACCCCTAAAAACCTAAAAACCCAATGAAAACCATAAAACCTTAAAATTTCTAAATATTTTATAAAAACCATTAAAACACCTAAAACTATTTAAACCCCCAAAACCCCAAAATGCTTAATACCCAAAAAACCCTAACGTACCCAAAAAAAACCTAATACCCATTAAAATCCCTAAAAACCTAAAACTAGATAAAAATATCAATACCCCTAAAAATAATATGAAAAAATATGAAAAACTCTAAAAACTACCTAAAACCCCATAAAATCCTTAAAACCAAAAAAACACTAAAATCCCCTAAAACCACAAAAGAAATCTAACAAACCATTTAATCCTTTTAAACCAATAAAACTGTAAGTAACCATGAAAACCCTAAAAACCTCTTAAAACCCTAAAACCATTAAAAAACCTAAATACCCTAGAATAAAAGACCATAAAAACACTAGAAACCCCTAAATTTCTTAAGGAAAACGTAAAAACCCTAAAATCCCATAAACCCATTAAAAACACTAAAACCACTGAAAACCCTAAAACCCTTGAAACCCCTAACCCCACCCCCACCCCACCCCCCCCCCCAAAAAAATAGAACCCTAAACCATGATAAAAACCTTAAAACCCTTAAAATCAATTAATACCCCAAAAACCATAAATACCCAAAATAATAATAAAAATCCCAAAAATACATGAGATCTAGAAAAAAAATATTCATAACACTAAAAGATTCTAAAAACCCTAAAAGTCCATAAATCACCATAAAACCATTAAAAGACCCAAAAACCCAACAAACAACTTGAGAACCCATAAAAATCCATGGAACAAAAAAAGACCCTAAACACCCTAAAACACAAAAAAAACCAAAAACATAGAAACCCTTAATAAACCCCAAAAAAACTAAAAATCACAAAACCCATAGGAAACCTAACTTCCATAAAAATCTTTAAAGATACTAAAACCCTATGAAAATCAAGAAACCCAAAAAAAACCAAAAAAAACGGTTAGACCCCTAAAAACCGTAAAACATAGAAAACCAAAAAACCCTAAAAACATTAAAATTAAAAAAAAACTCTAATATGAAAACCTCTAAAAACCCAAAAACCCTAAAACAATTACAACACATAAAACCACTAAAAGAACCCTCAAATCTTTAAAACACTAAAAAATGCCCTAAAAGCACTAAAAATACCTAAAACCTTAAAAAACCAAAAAACCTAAAACCCATAATCTCCTAAAAACCCTTAGAATCCCTAAAACCCCAAAAACCCAGAAAACACTAAAAGATACAAAAAACCCAAAACCCCAAAAAATCTTATACAACACTTAATACTCAAAAAACCCCTAAAAAGCCAAAAACACATTGAGTCTAAGAACTGAATAGACACCTGAATCACCCTTAAAACCCCAAAATAATTTTAAACACAAAAAAATATAAAAAAAACATTAAAGTCCCTAAATCAGCTAAAAAATCCGTAATATCCTAAAAATCCTATAAAACCCGGAAAAATATATAAAACCATAGAAACACTGAAAAATATATAAAACCCAATAAAATCCTAATAACCCTCAACACATTAAAAATCCCTAAAAACCATAATAACTATAAGAAACTCTAAAACCACAAAAAAAAACCTAACACCCTAAAATCCCCAAAAACCCATGAAAACCCTTAAAACCCATAAAAACCTAAGAATATTAAAAACCATTAATCCTCTAACACTTAAAACCATAAAAAACCTTAAAACCCCCTAAAAACCCTTCAAAACAATAAAAAACCCTAGAACCCACAAAAACCTAAAACCCATAAAAATACTAAAAATCAAAAAACAATTAAGCCTCACAAAAAAAATAAAAACCATAATAACCACTCAAACATACTAAAAACCCTAAAACCCCTAAAAACCCTAAAAAACCCAAAAAACCCAAAAAGCTCTAAGATTCTACAATAATCATAAAAACCTGAGAAAACCCATAAAACCCTCTATACCCTTAATCCAATAACAAATATTAAAACCCCTAAAACCCAATAAAAACACAAAAAGGTATAAATACCCCTAAAAGGAAAACAAAACTGTGAAAAATCTCTAAAAACCACTAAAACCGTAAAACTCCTAAAACCACTACCAATAAAAATATCTTATAAGGATAAAAAACCCTCAAAAAGTCCTAAAATCCCTAAAAACCCTAAAACCTCTAAAAACCCAATAACACATAAAAACATTAAACCCACTAAAAACCAAATCAAACCCTAAAAACTATAAAAAATTAAAACCTTATAAAATCTAAAAAATTATAAAAACCCTAAAAATCTGTAAAATGAAAAAAATATTAAAATTATCTAAAACACAAAAAACATAAAACCTCCAAATTTCCATAAAAATACCAAAAATACATTAAAAACCCTAAAACACCCAAAAATACCCCCTAAAACCCAGTAGGACACCTAAAAATACCTAAAAATGGAAAAAACTATAAAAACCCTATAATACTCTAAAATACGCCCAACGCTCTTATAAATCCAAAGACCCCTAAAAACACTAAAACCCTTAAATAACTTTAAACCCCTAAAAACACTAAAATAATCCTATAATCCAAAAAACTCTAATAAATCTTAAAATATTAAAAAAAAATGAAATCATAAAACCCCACAAAACACCTTAGAACCCAAAAACCATTAAAAACTCCAAATAACCCTAAAACCCCAAAAGACCATAAAATCCCCTAAAATAATCCTTTTTATAGAATGATATATGGGGTGGTCGCCCAACACTTACATCCCAAAATTTATTTGAGAAAGAAAGAGGTAGTTAACACATGAGGTGTAATAAGATTACTCCAGCAAAAAGTAAAACAAAAAGTAAACATTCTTGCTAAAATGAATAGTACGGTGAATATTGCACCTAGAGTCCTGAGCTTAGTATTCACTTTCTCTAGTTTGATCAACACTGAAGCATCAATTAATACTCCCAAAATTCAAATACTATCTCATCCTAGAAATCCTAATAACTTCAGAAGAAGATGATCCATGAATGGATTAATTTTCAAGACTCAAGTTCAAATCCAATGTGCCTGAAATACAAATTCAATAGTATCTAATGTGAGTGTTGTTCTTTATATTTCAAAGTTGAAATCAACTATACAAAGAAAAATAAAAAAATAAGGGTGGAAAGAATTTAAATCAGAAACAAAACCCCATCCATTTGATTCAATGAGTACCGAAGAAAGAAAAACATCATCACTATCACCCAACATTATGCATTTAATAACCCATAAGTATAAAAATTCAGGGTTCAATTCCATCTCTCAATTGCATAAAAATAATCATATAGATATTTAGAATCCTTGAAATGATTATTTTTTATCAAGAAGAACAACTGAGAACTGGACCATGATGTAGGCTTATGGAATAGTGTGAAAAAATTCATTTTGAGTAGATAAAGTATCTACACAACACATTAAACATGATCCTAATGAAGTCCATAAAGCCTAGAGAATACAACTAGGTGAGGAACATGAAAGAACATAAAAAATCAGGGTCCCCTAATCTTTTATGACCACAACATTCAAAAACATCCCAGTGGGTTCCATATGAGGCTAAGAAGGCTCTACTTCTACATGAGATATGGAATCCTCAATACACTACAACTCATAGAATCAAAAAACTCACTAAGAAAAAAAACTCTCACTAATAAATCAAGCTAGAAAAATCTTTTGAACATGTAAAAACTAATTTCCAAGTAATATCTTTAAATTTGATGTTTGGATTTATTTTATATTCTTCTCACTTCTTAATGAGAATATTTTTTTCTGATTTCAAGGTAATTATCATTGAAAATTTCACCATTACAGTACTTCTAGAATTTAATTGTATTTTGTTCATCCATCCATGCATCAACTATTTCTCCCACCTCCTCCTCATTCAAATAATCATATGTGTACATAGGATGGATTTTTCTATCATCATCTTCCTTATCTAAACCATAGGTTGCAACAAGTTATGAACCAAAATTTGGTGTGTTCAAGGTTCAATGTTTTCCTTCCTATAGGTATATAATGATCTTCTAACAATTGTTATTTCAGGGTGAAATTAGTCTCTATACTTCCTTGTTTTTTTAGGATTTTGGTTAAGGAACCCTTCAGCATTCACCATTGGTTTTTTCCCTTCATAGAACTTGATTTTAAATAGTTTTCCACAGTTCTATTAGGTTTATAATCATCAAGATGTAAAGATTCACTGAAATTAGTGAGGTGACCTTGATCCTTATCTCGTGTATCATGTGTTTCAGTGTGCTTCTTGTGATCCTCCATCAAGGTGGGAGGTTCAGTGATGGAACTTATAGTAGTGAGGAAAGAATCAATAAAACCTGAAATTTCCCTTGTTTCAATAGAATGGTGTGCATGTTGAAATGTCTAGTCATTATCTACCATAACCTTCTTATTCTCATCAGTCTTTTCCCTCCAGTGGGATCCGAGGGGCCATCATCAAATGTACGACTAACATTAACCCCGTCTATTCCAAGTTTTTGCTTTCCTTTTTCAAACCAAGTTAATTTCCTAGCCTCAGTATGTGTAATCCTATAGTCACATTCCTTCGGAGCATGCCCATGATTAAGGCACAAATAACAATAATTGGGTAGTTTTTCATAAACTAAAACTTGAAAGAATCTATAATCACCATTAGGAATCCATATTTGATATTTTGTCATTTTGGTTAAATTTTGTGGATTAGGGCTTGATTTCACTTCCTTGTGGTGTGGTGGGGGTGCGATTGAAGTTTTTCACAACAATTTGGAGTTTTTGGCACAAGTGGTAGGTGATTCAATGTGTAAGAATTATTGGATGAGTTAGTTTTGCATGATTTATATTTTTATCATGATTTTCATCAACTGTGTTTGTGGAAAAATTATATTTGGCATCATTTGTTAAGGGGTTGGTTTTTAAGTGTATTTTTTGTGAAAAAATGAATATTTTTTGTGTGTATTCCATGTTGTGTTCATTGAGGTTGTTTTATGATTAATGGAATACTTTTATTAAATGTTTTTATGGATACCAATTCTGGTATCATGTGATATTGTTGTGATTTTCTTCTTTAGAGAGGGTTTTTAGAAGGATTTTAGGTGCAGAACATGGTTGCAATCCTTGGAATTATTTTGCGAAGATTTTAAATGGTTCCTAGATTTATGTAAGAGGTGAAACTATGTTTCCAAAATGTTTTGGTAGGAGTGTACTTTGTAAATGGTCTATTTTAATGTGAAAGGTTGTTTATTTGATGTGTACAATCTTGGAATGGTTTTTTAAAATTTTTTTGAAGTGTGAAAGAGTTGTGAAATATGTTGTGGCCAATTTTGGTGTGAGTATGATTTCCAAAATGAATTTGACTGAAAAAGGGGATCTTGTGACATGTTTGTGGACGGTTTTTCATGTGTGTGACTTGGATGTGCGATTTTAATTTGAAAATTGCTTTTAATGGCTTGTGGAACTTGTCTCATCACAAGATGGAAAACCTAGGTATCCAGGTGGGTAGACGTGTACTAGTATGCTAGTGATCTTGTGGGGTTAGGCCCATGTTTCAAGTAGCAAGTTTGATAATGAAAACACTAAATAAACTAGGATGATGATGATTTTGGGGGACCAATCGGTTATGGGTATGAGCCCTATTAGTTGCTCGAGTTCATGAGAAAAGATATTTGTATGGTTACTTTCACTGAGTACGAGGTACCTGGGACCCACAGCGAGCTAGTGCCTATAGTAGTTTTCCCATTGCTGGTGCTCATTAGATATTTTATAATTACCATTGGCATATGGTAAGTTTGTTTGGAGAAATTCAGTATCTTTTTCATTCTATTTAAAAGTGTTTATTTATTTTAAAGTATCCCACTTGAATGCTATTTTTTATTTAAAGTAGCATCATTTAGAAATTGTTACTAGAATTTCTTGTTTACAAACTTACAAGATTTTTGTATTTTAATGATTTTCACATGGAATATTTTTTGTGGTGTAATCCTACTGGGTGTTGGATCACACCATACTTACACCATTTTTTGAAAGTAGACATGGATTTCTTGTCACAGATTTGGGTAAAGATTTTAATGCCAGTGGTTCTGGTTTCTAGCGGTCATTTTTCGTGCAATGTCATGGACATGGCTTGAGGGTGGTGCCCCTTTCCATAAGGAAGTTCTTGGGATGTACTTTTTTACTTTGTTCCTTTTTTATAGTCTTTGAGTTTTGTTTTATATCATCTAATTAAATTCTGAATTTTTTTAAAATATGTTTTGGATTGAAAAATCCAGATTTGGTGTATTGGATTAGTTTGTTGTTTTATGTTTATAGACTTGGGTAAATCATTCCCAAATTTTATTTTTGATACCCAGGAACTTATGACAACCTATGGGGATCTGGAACACCCTTCGGTCCTTTCCACGGGTTGGGTCAGGTGCCTTTTTTGATGGTGACTAGATTTGGTTCATGATAAAATGGTATCATAGGAGGTTCACCCTTTGGTTCATTTTATTTAGGGAAGTGTTGGGATAGTATGGATTTAGTATTTTTGGGTCCTGGAATTCCTATTATGAGTAGTGTGACTATCCAACACACCTTGTGACATGATTCATGTCACTAGAGGGAATTTTTGATTTATCTGAGTCCTTTGGTTTTCTTAGTTTGGTGATGATTTGGTGAAATGAAAAGAGAGTTGGGATAATGGTCCTAGTGAGATCGCAGGGCCTGGAAAGCCATGTGGAGTTAGTTATATTTCCTTATAACACCGTTAATTATGGTTAAGTGATTGGATTATGGGCACCAACCATATTTCCAAGTCACCCACCAAAACTAGTTTCACCTCGCATTGTCTTGGGTCTCTTCGTGTTGGAATCTTGGGACTTGGATTTAAAGAAAAAATGACTTGATTTAAGAAATGTGAACTTTTATGAAATGATTTTTCATTAAAGAGTAAGTGTCTTTATTTCTAAAATGTTATAACTAAATTTTTAGAATTGTTTTGAAATGGAAAATGGTGTGTTTACACTTCTTTTGAAATAAGGAACTCTGTTAAAGTTGGTTTTGAAAAGTGCTTCCAATAGAGTTTTCAAAACTATTGAAAGGTTTTTTAATGGGATGGAATGTTTTCGAAGCCATGGGTGGAGTTTTTAAATGGATTTTGATTTGGTAACTACAGAAAATTTGAAAAAATTTATGAAATCCTGAAATCTTGTTTTAAATTTATAAGAGTTGAGTTCCCAATATAATAGGGATTTATGGAACAGAGTTTTTCATGAAAATTAGAGGTGTTTTGAAATAGGCTGAAATGTTTTTAAATTAATGTGCATGAATTGAAAGTGAGTTTTTATTGAATGATTGGTTATATTTTGAAAAATTTTGTAATATGTAAATTGGGTTTTGATTTCGTGGATAGAGATCTTGAGAAAATGGAAGTATTGGTTGAATGTTTTGGTTTTGAAAAGTAGAAAAAAAAATTGTTTTAACCTTTGTTATTTCCATGAGAGACCACATGCATGGGGTTATATGAGATGATAGATGGTTAATGTAATGAATGGATGAGTTTCGGGGTGGATATGAGGAGGGTGCGCAATGTGGAATGGAAACATGCATTTGTGAGGCACGGGGGTACCATCGGTGGATGCGATAACCACCGAACCGTTTATTTTCAAAGAGATAATTTTAAAAGAAAATATGATGTCTTGATGGCTTGTATGGTATGGTGTTTCTTATGTGTTTTTGTAAATTTTATTTGTTGTGGGGTGTTTTGAGTCTAAGAATGCCTCTTGTTTGAATGGTATTTTGGGTTTGTGTTTGGTTGGTAAGCTGGGTTGAAGGGCTTGTTAGTGGTCTGCTTATGAGAAATGATTTGGGATTCTTTTATGGTGTTTCCCCTCATGTGTTCATTTTTTGTTTATGGCAAATCCTGACCAATGGACCAGATTGGTTGGGTCCTTGGGTTCTCTTATTGGATAAGGCACACCCCCATTAAGGGTTAGTGCAGAACCGAAGTGCAACCTGGATTTTTTCGTCATTGGAAGATCCATCAATTGATCAATATATGGAATATTTTTCTCTAACTTTAGAGATTGATTATACACCATTTCCTCTATTGGTTTTTTGGATCCTCTTGTAGTGGTAGAGTGATCACGGGAGGTTGAAACATACATTAGCTTCTTAAGTTACCTGATTCATCAAAGGTGATAGTAGTATGGGGTTATTAGTGTGGATGGTGTCTAAGAGGGCCTCTGGGTCCTTCATAGTCTCTTCAAATCAGGGGTTCACGTTAAACCACCAGTGTGGGAAATCTGGTAATGAGAGGTTGTTATGGCCTCTTTTTGGAATTGTGTGATGTTTGGGGACGTTGTATAATGTTGATCTCCATGTATTGTTTCTATAAGTTGCAATGGTAATGTTTGGTGACTCCTTGTGATGTAGTGTGCTCATTTGACTATAAAGGTGAAGTTGTACAATCATCCATGAGTCTTTGTTTTGTCAAAAGTGTGTATCCTTTCAGAAAATCTTGACATCCATTGTTTAAAGGAATTTATTTCCATATATCATTTCTTATTTCCATTTCTCATCTGAGGAAATAAGGGGTGACGTGTGTGCATCTTCTACAAACCTATTTCAGTGAAATGTTGGGTTATGGTAAAGTGAGTTTGGAATGTGTTATGTCTTGGGGAACCCATCTGGGATTAGGGTATAGTTTTCATGGAATCGAAAGGAGATGTTCTATTTAAGGGGGGTTCCAAAGCCTAACTCTGAGGCGGAATATGATTCAGTCATTTGAGCTCTATCCATAGGTCCTAGAGTGAAGCTGGCACATAGTCAGGGGAAATCCAGGGGTCGTTCAAACCCTTGGTCAAAGTCATATCCTCAGTATGAAATATGGGAACAGTTTAAACCTTCAGTGTCATCGTCTTGTTCCAGTAGTATCCATTCGGTGGTAGAGGTGGGAGAACCTCATTTCCATGGTATAGACTAAGTTAATGTTATTCCCATGGGTTTCTTTTTTATTTTTAGTGATTAGGATAAAATTTTGGCCAGGCGGATTGAAGATCACGGTTTTCACATGGTTAGTAGTAAATGTGCGCCAACCTAGGAAACCATGCAATAAGAGACAGTAGCTACTGCAGTGTCTCTGCACGACTGTGTGCCTTGGGACATGTACCCATGAAAATCCTCTCCTTTGTACATAATTCTCCACACGGTTAGAATATGGTTTCCCAAACTGTGCGGACTAACCGTACGGTCGTTCCAACTCTTTAAATTTTGGGGTATTTTTGAGTCAGCACATGCTGGTCAGTTAATATGGTTGGTTCTTATAGTGGGGAGGCCCATTATAAGAATCATGTAAGTTCTATTGGAAAATTCTAATGAAATTATACCCCTTATGTTGGGAGTCTATTCGGGTCTCCCCGGTTAGTGTCCCAATTCTATCTCGGAAAAAAAATTGAGTTTCCCCTTATTGTGGGGAGTCTGTTTGTGTCTCCCTGTATTAGTAACATAGTTTTGTCCCAAGTGTTGGTCTGTAAATAGGTAGTCTCATTTGGAGTTATTTAATCTCCAACTTCCTCCTTGAGTAAACGTTGAGATTGGAGGGTGCCCAACAGTTTTGCTGAAGTAAGACCGCGGTGACCTCGTTCGTTTCATTGTTCATTCCAAGTAAGTTTCTTGAGTCTGTTTTGGATAGTGTTTAAGGTGTTTTGTTTTTGGATGTAGTTATAATATGATTGATCATTTTAGTAATTGTTTTATGTTTTGGTTTTTGAAAGTTTTACTTAATTTATTTATCAATTTTAGGTGTTTTGGCCTTTAGAAGGGGGGCGAAACTTGGAAAACGAGTCCATTTTCGACTTTCGATTGGGTTTGGTTTTTGCTTTTGACCTTACTGTGGATTTCCAAGGGCGGAATATTTTATGAAGGGAAGAATTTTCACATCCATTAATTTTTTTAAAGATATTTTGTCATTTCATTTCCATGATTTCTTGGTTTGGGGGTTTCCCATGAATTTTGGTAGAAAAGGTGGGTTTTCAGAATTTGGGCCAAACCGTGAGCCCATTTCTAGATTTAAAAATATTTTTTTCTATTATAACTACATCATTTATCATCATTTTACACCAATTACACTTCCCAATTGGCATCCACTCATATATTAAAACCAACATATCAATTTTAATGCCATAATAATCCATGATAATGATGGATTTGGGTTTTTTATTAAGGTATTGGGCCAGCCTGTAAGCCCGTTTAATGCTTCAAATCATTTTTTAGAAAATTTATTAATATATCATTAATTTCTTAATTTTTTTTGGTGATTCCACCTCCCCCCTAAATCCCAATACCCAATTCTCACCCCCATTATCTATTTCACCACTTTGTAGCTCATTTTTATGGCAGATTAGGGTGAAACTTCTCAGGGTTTCTCAAATCGTCCAGATTTGAGAAGGTAATTTTATTCTTGCATAAACCATTAAATTTTCACTCATTTTATCCCATTTTAGTCTCCAATTGACCTACTTATCAACAATAGAGACTCCCTAAAATTTTTTGTTACTTGTAGATTCATATTTTGTTGGATTTGGGGTGATTTCTTCAAGATATCTCAATTAAGTGAGTTTCCTCTCATGTTCCTCCCATTTTCTTAGGGTTTCTTCCACTTTTCTTGATGTTCTAAAATGACCAGCAGCAAGGGTTCATACATAGGGTATTATTTTGTATCCTTTTGGGTAAATCATGTCGATTAGGGCTTGATTTCACTTCCTTGTGGTGAAGAGATTGTGTGATTGATGTTTCACACAATAGTTTGGAGTTTTTGGAAAAAATGGTAGGTGATTCAATGTATAAGAATTATTAAATGATTTAGTTTTGCAAGATTTGTATTTTTACCATACTTCTATTCTGTTCTATTTGGTGCGAAAATAATATTTGGTATCATTTGTCAAGCAGTTGGTTTTTAAGTTGTATTTTTGTGCAAAAATGAATATTTTTTGTGTGCATTCCATGTTGTGTTCATTGGAGTTGTTTTATGATTCATGGAACAGTTTTATTAAATAATATTATGGTTCCCAATTCTGGTTTTATGTGATTTTGGTATGATTTTGGTCTTCAAAATGGTTTTAGAAAGATTTTATGTGCAAAACATGGTTACACTCCTTGGAATTATTTTTCGAAGGTTTTAAATGGTTTCTTGATTTATTTAAGAGGTGAAACTATGCTGCCAAACTGTTTTGGTCGGAGTGTAATTTGGGAATGGAATATTTTAATGTGAAAGGTCTATTATGTGATGTTTACTATCTTGGAAAGGTTTTGTTAAAAATTTTAAATGATTTTTTGGAGTGTGAAAAAGAGGTCAAACGTGGTGTGGGCTGTTTTGGTGTGAGTATGATTTCGAAAATGAATTTGAATGAAAAAAAAGGATAATGTTACACGTGTGTGGGTGCTTGGAGCGTGTGTGACTGGGAAGTGGTATTTTTATGTTTAAATTGTATTTCATGGATTTTGGAACTTTTATAGGCACAAGAGGGAGAACCCGAGTATCTAGGTGGGTGGATGTGTACTAGTATGCTAGTGATCCTGTGGGGTTTGGCCCCTGCTTCACATTGCATGTTTGACGATGACAACACTAATAAACAATGATGAGGATGTTTTTGGGGGACCAATATCTTGTGGGTATAATCCTGACTAGTGGCTCATGTGCATGAGAACATATATTTGTATTATTACTTTCACCGAGTACAAGGTACCGGGGACCCACAAAGAGCTAGTGCCTATGATTTTTTTCCCATTTCTAGTGATCATTAGATATTGTATACTTACCGTCGGCATACTGAAAATTTTCCTGGAGAAATTCAGTAGATTTTTCATTCTATTTAAAAGTTTCTATTTCTTTTAAAGACCCCACTTGAAATATTTTCTTTTATTTAAAATTTAATCTTTTAGAAATTGTTACTAGCATTTCGTATTTACAAACATAAATGCTTTTTATATTATAATTATTATCACTTGGAATATTTTTGTGGTGGAATCCTACTAGGATTTGGCTCACACCCTACTTACACCCATGGTTGAAAGTATACTTGGTTATTTTCTCATTGGTGCGGGTAAATCTTTTATTACCAGTGGTTATGTTTTCTAGTGGTCCTTCTTGGCGCAGTGTCGTGGAGATTGCTTGAGGGCATTTCCCCTTGCCATAAGGACGTTCTTGGGCTATCATTTTTGACATTTTTCCATACTTATAGTATTTTAGTTTTGTTCTATATCATGTAATTTAATTCTGAATTTTTGTAATAGATGTTTTGGTTTGAAAAATCCATATTTGGTTTATTCGATTAATTTTTTGTTTTATGTTTATAAACTCGGGTAAATCATTCAAAATTTTCATTTTTTGATACCTAGGCACTTTTTCTAGTCTGTGTGGTTGGGTAACACCCTTCGGGCCTTGCAACGGGGAGGGTTGGGTGACAATTTTGATGCCAACCATATTTGTTTCGTGAAACTAAATGCCCTAAAAACCTCTATACCCGCTAAAACACTAAAATCCCAAAAAGCATCTAAAAATCTTCTAAAAATCCTAGAAACCCTAAAACCTTGTAAAACCCTAAAATACCTAAAAACCATAAGAAATAAATAAAATCCCTAAATGACCACAAAACCCCTTAAAACCCAATAAAATCCCAAGAAACCTAAAAACTCTAAAAACACCTAAAACCTAAAAAACCTAAAACCCCTAAAAAACTATAAAAAACATGAAATCCCTTAAAATACTTAAAAAATAACCATAAAACCCCAAAATCATTAAAGGAATCTAAAAAAATGAAAGGAACCTAAAACCCCTAAAACCCATAAAAATCCATAAAACCCCTTAAAATTATAAAACAGGAAAAAAACATAAAACACAATAAAACCCATAAAAATCTAAAAGACAATAAAAACCCTAAACCCCTTAGAAGTCCCTAAAATACCCTAAAACCTCAAACGACTCTAAACAAATTAAAATACCTAAAAGATCTTAAAACCCTTAAAATTTTAAAGAAGATAAAAACCCTAAACTAACCTTAAAATACGTTAAAACCTTAAAGAATACTAAAAACCATAAAATCAAAAAGGTCCACAAAATAACTTAAAAAATGCCTAAATGGCCCAAAAAATGCTGAAATACCCTCAAACCCCTAAATCATCTAAAACCGTAAAAGAACATAGAATACACTAAAGAACCCTTAATGACCCTAAAACCCCAAAGGCCCCAAAACCCTAAAAACCCTAAAGATGCTAACAATACAATAAATGGAAATAAAAACCACCTAAAAACATTATAAGAACCTATGAACCTTTAAACACCCAAATCCCCTTAATTACCATAAAAACCTAAAACCCTAAAACCCTTTAAACCCTAAAAAGCTAAAATTGCTAAAAACCATAAAAACCTTAAAACCCATATAACGCACTAAACACATTAAAACCTTAAAATCCGTAAAATCCAAAAAATGAAAAAAATCATAAAACCCATAAAGGACCCTAAAACCCCTAAAAATCATAAATTACATTAACTTCCCTAAACTTCCTAAAGCAAAAACCCCAAAAGGACACTAATAACTCTTTGAATCCATAAATAACCCTAAAAACCCTTAACCCCCCCCCCCCAAAAAAACCCCTAATAGTCCAAAAAAAATCCCAAAAAACATAAACGCCCCTAAAATATTTAAAACCCCAAAAGGCCCAAAATAACCCAATAAAACCCCTAAAAGACCCAAAAACATCTTAACAACCTATATAACTCTAGAACCCTGAAAACCTGAAAAAAACACAAAATCCCTACAAAATTTCAAAATACCCTGAAAACATATAAAATAACTGTAAACCTATAAAATCCATTAATACTCTAAAACCCCATAAAACTGGTAAAACTCTCTTAAAACCCCTAAAACCCTTTAAAACCACAAAACAAAAATAAACCCCAAAAATTAAACAAAGATCCAGAAAACATAAATACCCTAAAACCCTGAAAAAAATTCATAAAAGAATCTGAAAACCCACTAAAACCCCAAAAAAAAACTTAAAACCATAAGAAAATAAAAAGCGAAAAAACCATTAAAACACATAAAAATAATTAAAACCTCTAAAAGATGGTAAAAATCTAGAAAACCCTTAAACGAAACTAAAAAACCCTAAAAATATTAAAAGACCCCAAAATAACTTCATCCCCTTAAAAGAACCTAAAAACATTAAACATCACCAAAAGACCCTAAAAACTCTTAAATAACCTAAAAAACCTTAAAACCTGAAAACCCCAAAAAAACATTTAAATTGCATAAAAATCTTTAAAATCGTAAAAATACTAACTATCAAAATGACCTTAAAACACTAAAAATAATAAAACCCCTACAAACCTAAAGAAAACAGAAAAATCCTAACTAAAACTCTGAAACCCCTAAAATGCCAAAAAATATTAATAACCCCTAAAAATCTATGAAAAACTATAAAAAACCATAAAACCCCAAAAACCCGAAAAAAGCCTGAAAACCCTAAAATCTTTAAAACACTTGAAACCTTAAAACCACTAAAAAACCTAAAAACCTAAAAAAAACAAATAAAAACATAAAAAGACTAAAAACACTAACCCCCCAAACAATAAACACCACTATAAGTCCTAGGAATCCCTAAAACCCCTAAAATCACATAAATATCAAAAAAAACCCAAAACCCCCTAAAACACTAAAAACTCTAAAAACCCCTAAAAATTATAAAACCAAAAAAAACCTAAAATCCCCAAAGAGCACTACAACCCCAAAAAAACCCTAAAACTAAAAACCATATAAAACATTAAACGACTATAAAAATATTTTAAAACCCCTAAAAGACCCTAAAACCCATTAAACAACCTAAAAACCCAAAAAAACTAAAAACTATAAAAAAAAACCACATAAAACCTTGAAACACACTAAAAACACTAAAAAACCATAAAAACCATAAATCCCCTAAAAACAGCTAATTACCAAAAGACACAAAAAAACATTTAAAACCCCCAAAACTATTAAAATCCTAAAACCCCCTAAAAACTTTTAAAAACACCTAAAATCCCTTGAAAAACATAAAACCCACTGAAAATAATAAAACCCCCTTTAAACCATAAAAAACCCTAGAACCCTAAAAAAAATAAATGGTGCTAAAATACCCAAAAACTCTTAACCCCTTACAAAACCCTAAAACCCCCAAAATCCCCAAAATCCCCAAAATATCCAAAAAATCCATTAAATCCCCAGAAACCACTAAAACCCATAAAAATCCATAAAAATTCTAAAAATGATAGTAACACTTTAAATAACCTAAAAACCATAAAGAACCTAAAACCATATAAAAATCCTAAAACAGATAAAACCCCCTAAAAGATTCTAAAAATGCCTACAAAATTAAAACTGATAAACCCCTAAAAACCAATAAAAGACACTTAAAAAACCTAAAAGCTCTAAAATATCCTAAAAAGCTCTCAAAGAACGAAAAAGATCTATAAAAATGTAAAAATACTATAATACCCTTAAAAACATAAAAGAAAGTAAAAGACCTAAAAAACATACAAACCCTAAAAGACAGTTAAACCAACTAAAAATCCAAAAGACCCTAAAATAAGCTAAAAACACTAAAAGACTCTAAAAACATAAAGGAACCTAAAATCCCTAAAAAAATTACTAATGGACTCTAAAAACATTAAGGGACCCTAAAACCACTAATGAGCCCTAAAAACTACAAAAAATCCCAAATGGACACTAAAAACATAAAATACCCTAAAGAACCCTAAAAACCTAAAAAGTCACTAAACCCTATAAAAAATCAATGACTCTATAAAAACCTAAAAACCCATAAAAATACCTAAAAACATGAAAAAAATCACTAAAAGACCCAAAAACTGAAAAACTCTATAAAAATACTTAAAACCATTAAAATATTAATAAGACTAAAAACCCATTAAAACCCCCAAATCCCAAAAAACAACATAAAATTTTCTAAAGACCCCCAAAAAAATTATTGAAAATAAACCCCCAAAAAGCATAAAAAACCCCAAAACCCCCTTAAAACTATAAACAGACATAAAACACCTAAAAACCTAAAAAACCTCTAAAACCCCAAAAATAATAAAATCCCTAAAAACCATAAAACCAATAAATTATATAAAAACTCCTAAAACAATAAAAACCCAAAAACCCTGAATAAATAAAAAACCAAAAAAACCCTGAAAATCCCTGAAAAAATAAAAAACCTAAAACTATTGAAAACCCAAAAAAATAAAAAACAATGGAAATCAAAAAATATCCTAAAAACCTTGAAACCCTAAAAACCCTAAAAGACCATAAAACCCCTAAAATACCATAAAGACCCTAAAACCCAAAAAAACCCTAAAACACTAAATTGACTAAAAGAAATGAACAACACTAAAAAACCATACAATACCAATAAAACCCTTTAAAAAGACTAAAAATATAGAAAAACCCCTAAAACACTAAAAAACTAGAAACACCTAAAACATCGAAAAAACCATAAAAATCAAAAAAACCCTAAAACCCTAAAAAACTAGAAAAAATTGAAAAAATGATAAAAATATTTAAAACCCCACAAAATTGTAAAACGTCTGTAAAAATAAAAAAACTATATAAAACCCATAAAATCAAATAATTTCTTTAAAAATCCTGAAAACAGTAAAAACACATAAAAATAAATAAAAACCCTAAAACCACACTATAAATCCTAGAAAACCCAAAACCCCCAAAAAACCATAAAACCCATAAAATCTAGAAAAAATTAAAAAAAAATTCTCTAAAAGGCCTAAAATCCCTTAAAGGAATTAAATCAATAAAACCCCCAAAAAAATTAAAACAAAAAATTTCCCTGAGAACATAAAAAATCCAAAAAGACCCAAAAACCCTAAAGAATGTATAAATCCTATTAAAACCCAAAAATCCCCCAAAATTAAAGAACCTAAAAGCACTACCCACCCACCCACCCCCCCAAATCTCAAAAATAATAAATACCCTAAACTCACTAAAAAGTCCTGAAAACCCAAAATCCACTAAATAAACTTAAACCCCCTAAATTACCGTAAAAACATTAAAAACCTTGAAAACTCTAAAATACCACTAAAACAAAAAAATGGTAAAAATCCTTAAAACCCCTAAAATATCATAAAAATCCCAAAAACCCTAAAATAACTTAAAACTCTATAAAACCCAAACAGACTATAATAATCCCTTAAAAATAATAAAACTCTAAAACCCCTAATGTGACCAAAAACATTAAAAATACTAAAAACCCTAAAATCCAAATAAAAACCAAAAACACCATATGACACCTTACAACCCTAATACCCCTAAAAAAACTAAAAAACCTAAATACTAAAATGAAATATAAAAACCTTAAGAACCCAAAAACAACACCAAAACCCAAAAAAGCCCTAAAACCATTTTAAAAACTCTAAATAATATTAAACCCGAAAATCTAAAAAAAACCCTAAAACCCCAAAAACCCTAAAATAATCTAAAATACCTAAAAATCCAAAAAAATTGAAAATCCACTAAAAACCCTAAGAAAATAATGAAACCCATAAAAACCCTAAGAAAATTCTAAAATCCCTAATACCCCTATTAAACACTAAGAAACCCCTAAAAACCAAAAACACCCTAAAATCCCTAAAATCCCTAAAAACATAAAACCCATAAAAACACTGAAATCCCTAAAACACCACAAAAATATAAAAAAACAAAAAACCCTAAAATCCCAAAAAAACACTAAAACCCCTAAAGAATCTAAAACCAAACAAAAACCCATAAAATACCCATAAAGATCCAAAACATATAAAACTCCAAAAAACACTAAGTCTCTAAAAACCTAAATACCTATAACTCCCAAAAAAACCTAAAAACCCAAAAAAAACATTAAAACCCCTAAAACCATAAAACCCATAAACACCCTAAAAGAACTAAAAATACCATGAAATACCATTAAAACTCTAAATACACTACATATTCTGAAAAACCAAAATATAAAAAAACACTAAAAACACTAAACCCCCTAAAACCCAATACCCCATAAAAACCTAATAGGCCTAATAATACCTAAAAACCCTGAACACCCCACCCCCCTAAAACCACCAAAAACCCCTAAAAACTAAAACCCCTATAAAATCTTATAAAAACATAAAACCCAAACAACCCCTAAAACTGTAGAAAACCAAAAAAACCTTGGAACCCTAAAAATCCATAAAAACACAAAAACTAATGAAAACAACTAAAATTCCTCAAAAAATACAAAACCATAAAAAACTAAAAACCATTAAAACCCTATTATTGGAGATCCTTCCTCTCAAGATCAGTCTTTTGTTGTGTCATGCTCACCTCTGATTTTAGTGGCTGTTAATGAAGCATAAAATTCCATAGATGTATAGAACACACTGCAGGTTTTAGATTTTGGTTCACACCTATAATCATCTGAGGTGGACCCTAGATGTAACCCCTAATATTGAGGGAAATCACCTATCCTAGGCTATATTTCTTCTGATGAAGTAGGGGGTCTTCTACATAACCTCTTCATGTACATGAGGTAGCTCAATCCACTAAGCGGAACCAGAATTCCCCCTCCAGGTTGATGGGAAGGATATTTATTCAGGGCCTATTTCTAATGATGATGTTGGGGATAAGGGGTCCCCCACAACACATGATCTGGTCATTGTGGCGTCCCCAATGTTTCTCGAGGTGGTGCCCAGCTCAGTGAACCCCAACCCTGATATAGTTATGGATGTGTTGCACATTTGTAGTTCAAACATGGTCGTTTCTACTCTTCACAAGCCCAATGCACATCAGGACAATATTGGATATTCTCCAAACACAATATTGGACACTCCAGTTGACCGGTTGGTATTTTTTGTGGCCCCTTCTTAAAAAATGGAGCCCACTTTAATTCAGATCCATAGGATGGTCACCCCTACACCTCCTAATGTCTCAGTTAAGGAAGGGGAATAGACTATCATGTTGTTAAGGTCTCTAAATATCATTATAGAACACTGCAACATGATAAATCCTCCTATAAAGAGCAGGGTATCATTTCATACCCCCACCCCTCAGATCAGTTGATCACACCAGATATGCCACCTATTCAAAAATGAAATGAGTACTCTTTTTCATTTTTTTCCTCAGACAAGGTTTCCAAAAATAAATCAAATGGGGAACCCTATATAGAAGGAATTTTATCCATCAACAAGTTCACCCCACTGAGTGGAAAATACTGGTATAATGATGATGAGGGTACCAAAGCCACTGAAGGTTGTGACAGAATGAATGAAGGTAATGAACCATGACCCACCAAGAAACCTGTTGGCTAGCCTAAGAAAAATGGGAATAATGATAGTTGGAGAAGTAGTTCTCCCTCCTAGAAATAGAACATTCCTCATTATAGGGGAATATCAACCTCTCTTCAATGAAAATCGTGTATTAGAATTTCCATGTGCTTGGGAACACACCCACAGTCTCACCTCTTAGGAATTTTCTGATCTCCAACATGACAATGCTTGTTGGAATTGTTAAACCGAAGGTAAACATTAAAAATTATAATACTTTCAATTAGTCTACCCTTGGATACTCTTTTGTCACACACAACATGAATGAGACTTCTTTGGAAGCCCTATGGGTTCAGAAGCATGATGAAATCCATATCATTTCACATGAAATGAGTTCTCAACTCATCACTCTTTCAATCCACTATCATGGTACTACATTGACCACATCCATTTTTTACGCATCCTGCTCATATATCAGGTGAAGGTAACTCTGGTAGGATTTAATTCAAGTGAATGAAAAAATGGATCAGAAGTGGAAAACCAATGGAGAATTCAATAATGTTATGAGAGTGGATGAAAATGTTGGAGCCAAATTCACTAGAACTTCCACAGATGAATTCTCAGGTTGCATGGTTCATTGTGACATCATTGATGTTCCTATTTCTATAGAAAAATTTATATGTGGAAGTTTCACTATTTATGGAAGACAAGCAAGTAAATAAGATAGATGATTCTCTCAAATTAATAATAGATGTTTTCTCACTCATATTCCTCATATCACCCTACCCAAATTCAACTTGGGTCATAAACTCCTAATTTTTGATATCTGGGATGAAAACATGAGGTTAGTCCATATGCCTTTCAAATTCAATAATGCATGGATCAAAATTCCTAGATGTAGAGAAGCGTTTATTTATGGTAGGAACACAAACTTTTAAAAAAAACCTCTTCATTATGTATTCTAAGCCCAAAAAACCAATTTACTATTGATATAATGGAGTAAAAATAATTTCCCCAAGCTTGATAATGACATTAAAGCTATTGAATATCAGTTTTCTCAATGCCAGATTTCCAACCAGCACCAGCACATTCCTTCACAGGATGAGATTAAAATGTACTCTAAACTGGACAAAGTCTTGTTCCTCAAGGAAAGGTTGGATAAGAATCAATTTACTGTCAAGTGGCTTAGGGATGGAGACTTAGACTCTAAGTTTTTTTCCATTCAAATTAATGATTATCTATTTAAATCTGAGATGGACATCTCCAATGTTGTGGTGGATCAATTGAAAACACTTTACAATGATAATGGAATTTGTCACTCCCCTAACCTGGATAAAGCTATTTTCTCATTAATTTAGGAATATCAAGAAAAAGTTTTAAATGATTCTCCCTTTGAGGAGGAAGTCAAATATGCTCTATACTCAATAAATATGGAAAGTGCAGTGGGCCCAGATGGCTTTAGCAACATGTTCTTCATGTTTTATTGGGATATTATGAATTTGGACATCCCAAATGTGATTAGGTAAAAACATTTCTCCTGCTCAATCCCTTTTGGAATTAATTCCAACATCATTTCCCTGATTCTGAATATCAAACATGTAGTTTATATTAATGATTTCTAGCCAATTTCCATTGGAAATTCCATTTCAAAGATTATTATCAAAATTTTGACCATGAGGATGTGTAATATCATGCGAAACATTATCACCCCAAACCAATTTGAGTTTTTCCAAGGGCTAATCATTTAGAATTGCCTCTACACAGCCTCGGAAAGCATTAACATTAGGCATAGGGGAACCAAGCATGGGATATTTTCAATGAAAATGGAAATTTCAAAGGACTTTGACACAATAAATTGGAGTTCTATCTTCCATGTTCTTAGAATGTTTGGATTCTCGGATACTCTTATTAAAATTATTGGCACCATCCTGACTAGTTCTAGGATGTAAATCCTTATCAATGGCTCCCCAAAAGGATTTTTCCAAATATTCCATGGTGTAATGCATGGGGATCCACATTCAGGCCTCCTATTTGAAAATTTTGAATATTATATAAGTTTGTGTATAAATAAAATTTTCCAAGATGGTATCTACGGGCCAATAAGGGCAGGAAGAGGCCACTATGTTCCTTCTCACATTCTTCATGAAGATGATATTATCATCTTCAGTCAGGTCAACAATAAATACCTTTGTTAAATTAAAATGGTATTTCACCACTATAAAAAAGTGACAGGGTAATCCATCAGCTGTAATAAGTCTTCTATTCTCTCTAGAAAGGGAATCCCAACCTCTACAAAAATGAAGGTGGGCAGAATTATTGGTGTAAAAAGGGAATCTCTACCCTTTATATATCTTGGCATCCCTCTATTTAGGGGAAGTATAGAAGTTGTCATCTTGAAACCGTTTTGGTTAATATAACTAGTAAACTTGCCAAATGGAAAGGGATATGTTTGTATCAGTTTGGAAGGGTCTGTCTGATTTACTCTATAACCCCATTAAATGTTTGTGCATGTGTTCTCTATCTATAAATTTCCAATCAGCCTTAAAAAACCAACATGAAAAAATTAGGAATTTGTCTTGGACTAGTTTCATAAATGAAAGGAAACTAGTATTAGTTTCTTGGAAGGAATACACTAAATCGGTTCATATGGGTGGCTTAGGTATCAAGGATCTCTGGAAGTTCAATGATGCACTTCTTGTAAAATTTACTTGGAACCTACTCACCTCACGGGATGGAGGCCTGGATTTTATCGTATATAGATTTATCTATAGGATTATCAATGGTTACTCAGGTTTTATCCCATATTTATTTTTCCTACCATATGATCTTATTTTCATGACATTATGTCTTGCACGACATGGGTTGCAACATACTATTCCAACCTGAATTGTTGGATGACATCCTAGATGTAAATGAAACTAATTGAGACATTGTTTTCCTAAAATGATAGAGTTAAGATGTATATTGGTGATCTCAAATAGAGGTCTAGAAAATATTAAGAGATTATCCTAGCTCACATCATTTTGTAAATTCAATAGTATAAATTTTTTGACCTTGATACACTTATCTGGAAACTGATCTTGGTTTGGAAACTTAGTGCTAGAGACTTCTATCGACAAAACTTCCTATAGAACACTCCTTATTCATCTTTTCTTTATTTATTTAGGAGGATATCATCCCACCATAACAACACATACTATTATATGAGATACAGAATAATAGGATCCCGAGGCATAAACAATTGAAGATAGTCAGCTGGAATCTGGCCATCTGAAGTCACCATTGCCTACAGTTTGAGGAAAAGCCACAACAAGTCTTTTCCCACTACATGCTTACTTATGGGCTTTATAATTATGTGTATATACTTTTATAGAGTCACCCTCTACCTTTATAGTCATCTGGTGGAACTTCTGAACAACATTGCTGCAATGAAACTTCATCAGTAGTTGAAAAATATTCTTCTAACAATGACTACTGCAATCATTGCCTTTATGCAGGTTTCCCTTAATATTTTATACATTGATTAAAAAGGATCTCCTTACATAGTGGAGTTGTGGCCATCAAAAAAGTGGTTGATGTGGCATCCAACATCCAAACAGGTGTGATCACCAATGATGTTCATGATATTATTACCTTGCATATTCTTGGAGTGTTTGGAAAGAGTAAAAAGTCCACGGGTCCTGAATCTCATCTGATGGATTTCCCAATATAATCATGGATCAAGGTTAATGTGGACTGTGTGGCCTAGAGTGCACCTGGTCCCTCAGGGTGTGGTGGCATCTTTCTCTCACACAGGGGATTTTTCAAAGGGTGATTTTACCACATTATTGGGAATCGATGTGGATATGAGACTGAGCTTTGGGAAATGATAAATACAAAAAAAATTGGTTCAGTTTGGATGGAGACTTATCTAGATTCAGTCCAAATCTATGTTAGCTGTGGAAACCGTAAAGAACAAATCTACAAGGTTACCTTTGATAATTCTATTGCACTAGATTGAATCTCTCAAGGCCTATTAGGACATCATTCTAGATATCACACACACCTTTACGGATCTGAACATGGTGGTGTATTCTCTCTCCAAAAAGAAAATTTTTGAAAGGAGCTTGACGTGGTCCTTTTTCATCCCTCCCTTTTTTCGTCCTTTGTTGACTTGGACATGAAGGATGATCTTCACAACTGTGTTTGTGAACTTTCCTTGTAATGCGTTGCCTTTATTTTTTTAATAAATTTTGGGGGACTAAGAGCACTTGGTCGTGATCCTTCTTTGCCTAAAAATCCGAAAAACACCTAAAAACACCGACAATCCATGAAAAACTATATAAAAGCCGAAAAAACTGAAAACACTAACAACCCTAAAACCAAAGTACCCCTAAAAATCTCTAAAAACACAAAAAAACCTTAAAAACACTAAAAACATAAAAACTACTTAAAACCCTAAAAACCATAAATACTGTAAAAACCATAAAAACCTAAAAACTATTAGAACTATTAAAAGATTAAAAATCCCTATTAATCCCAAAACCTCCCAAAAAATCCTATAGCCCTTAAATCTGTAGAAACCTTAAAACCCGTAAAACCCTAAAACCCCTAAAAACCAATAAAAACCATTAAAAACCTAAAAGAACATAAAATACTTTAAAAGACCCTAAAAACCATAAAAACTTAAAAAAGTCCAAGTAGACCCCTAAAAACTAAAAGTCCATTAAAAATCTAAAAACCGTTGAAGAACCTAAGAAACCCAATAAAAACCATAAAAGACCATAAATCTACTTAAACAACCAAAAATAATCAAAACCCCATAGAAAATCTAAAATCATATAAAACCCGTAAAAACCTTAATAACCCAAAAACAACCCTGAAAACTATAAAAATATGAAAAAACCAAAAAACCAAAAAACCTAAAAAAAACCCTATCAACATTTAAAAAATTAAAAAACCCAAAACACCCCTAAAAACCAAAAAATAACTAAAAACCATAAAAACCCTAAATAAATCAAAAACCCCTAAAAAGAGATTAAAACCCTTAAAATTTGAAAGAAGATAAAAACCCTAATGAAACCTTAAAATACCTTAAAACCTTAAAAAATACTAAAAATCATAAAGTCATAAAGGTCCACAAAAATCACTTAAAAATGAGTAAATGGCCCAAAAAATTCTAAAAGACCCTCAAACCCCTAAATCCTCTAAAACCTTAAAAGAACATAGAAAACCCTAAAGAACCCTTAATAACCCTAAAACCCCAAAAGGCCCCCCAAACCCTAAATACCCTAAAGACGATAAAAATACAATAAATGGAAATAAAAACCACCTAAAAACATTATAAGAATCTATGAACCTTAAAACCCCCAAATCCCCTTAATTACCATAAAAAACCTAAAATCCTAAAACCCTTTAAACCCTAAAAAACCTAAAATGCCTAAATACCCTTAAATCCCTAAAAACCCTAAAAACCTTAAAACCCATATAATGCAATAAACACATTAAAACCTTAAAATCCATAAAATCCTAAAAATGAAAAAATCATAAAACCCATAAGGGACCCTAAAACCCCTAAAAATCATAAATTACATTAACTTCCCTAAACGTCCTAAAGAAAACAAAAAACCAAAAAGTACACTAATAACTCTTTGAATCCCTAAATAACCCTTAAACCCTTAAACCCCCCCAAAACCCCTAATAGTCCAAAAAAATCCCAAAAAAGCTAAATGCCCTAAAAAATTTAAAACCCCAAAAGGCCCAAAATAACCCAATAAAACCACTAAAAGACCAAAAAACCTCTTAACAACCTATATAACTCTAAAACCCTAAAAACCTGAAAAAAACACAAAAGCCCTACAAAATTTCAAAATACCCTGAAAACCTATAAAATAACTATAAACCTATAAAATCCATTAATACTCTAAAACCCCATAAAACTGCTAAAACTCTCTTAAAATCCCTAAAACCCTATAAAACCCCAAATAAAAATAAACCCCAAAAATTAAACAAAGATCCAAAAAACATAAATAACCTAAAACCCTGAAAAAACTAATACATAAATCTAAAAACCCACTAAAAAAACTTAAAACCATAACAAAATAAAAATCTAAAAACACATAAAAACACAAAAAAATACCTAAAACCTCTAAAAGACGGTAAAAATCTAGAAAAACCTTAAACGAAACTAAAAAACCCTAAATATATTAAAAGACCCTAAAATAACTTCATCCCCCTAAAAGAACCTAAAAACCATAAACATCCCCTAAAGACCCTAAAAACTCTTTAATAACCTAAAAACCTTAAAACCTAAAAACACCAAAAACTATAAAACCCCAAAAAACATTTAAATTGCCTAAAACTCTTAAAAATCATAAAAATACTAAATATCAAAATTAGCTTAAAACACTAAAAATCCTAAAACCCCTACAAACCTAAAGAAACCAAAAAAATCCTAACTAAAACTCTGAAACCCATAAAATTCCAAAAAATATTAATAACCCCTAAAAATCTATAAAAACTATAAAAACCCCTAAAACCCAAAAAACATGAAAAAATACTGAAAACCCTAAAACCTTTAAAACACTTGAAACCATAAAACCATTACAAACCCTAAAAACCTAAAAAACCAAATAAAAACATAAAAACATAAAAACCCAAAAAAACACTAACCCCCCAAACAATAAACACCATTATAAGTCCTAGGAATCCCTAAAAACCCGAAAATCCCAGAAATATCAAAAAACCCCAAAACCCCCTAAAACACCAAAAACTATAAAAACCCCTAAAAATCATAAACCAAAAAAACCTAAAATCCCCAAAAAGCACTACAACCAAAAAAATCCCTAAAAACTAAAAAACCAGGTAAAACATTAAACGACCATAAAAATATTTTGAAACCCCTAAAAGACTCTAAAACCCATGAAACAACCTAAAAAACTAAAAAACTAAAAAATATAAAAAAACCACATAAAACCTTAAAACACTCTAAAAAACTAACAAACCATAAAAACCATAAATCCCCTAAAAACAGCTAATTACCCCAAGACACAAAAAAACATTTAAAACCCCCAAAACTATTAAAAGCTTAAAACCCCCTATGAACTTTTAAAAACACCTAAAATCCCTTAAAAAACATAAAACCCACTGAAAATAATAAAATCCCCTTAAAACCATAAAAACCCCTAGAACCCTAAAAATCAATAAATGGTGCTAAAATACCGAAAAACCCTTAACTCCTTAAAAACCCTAAAAACCCCAAAATCCCTAAAATCCCAAAAATGTCCAAAAATGCATTAAATCCCTTGAAACCACTAAGACCCCTAAAATTCCATAAAAATTCTAAAAATGATAAAAACAATTTAAATAACCTAAAAACCATAAAGAACCTAAAACCGTACAAAAATCCTAAAATAGATAAAATCCCCAAAAGGATTCTAAAAATTCAAAAAATTTAAAAACGATAAACCCCTAAAAACCAATAAAAGACACTTAAAAACCTAATAGCTCTAAAATATCCTAAAACACCCTCAAAGAACTAAAAATATCCTAAAACCCGTAAAAACACTATAATACCCTTAAAACCTTAAAAACCTAAAAGAAAGTAAAAGGCCTAAAAACATACAAACCCTAAAAGACAATAAAACAAACTAAAAATCCAAAAGACCCTAAAATAAGCTAAAACACTAAAAGACTCTAAAAACATAAAGGAACCTAAAATCCCTAAAAAATTACTAACGGACTCTTAAAACATTAATGGACCCTAAAACCACTAATGATCCCTAAAAACTACAAAAATTCCCAAATGGACACTAAAAACATAAAATACCATAAAGAACCCTAGAAACCTAAAAAGTCACTAAACCCTATAAAAATCAAAGAACCTATAAAAACCTAAAACCCCATAAAAATACCTAAAAACATGAAAAAAACTCTAAAACCCCTAAAACTTCCTAATATTCTCTATAAGAACCTAAAAATCACTAAAAGACCCAAAAACCGAAAAAACCCATAAAAAATACTTAAAACCCTTAAAATATAAACAAGACAAAACCCCATAAAAAACACAAATCCCAAAAAAAAGCATAAAATTTTTTAGAGACCCCCAACCAAAATTATTGAAAATAAACCCCCAAAAAGCATAAAAAACCCAAAAACCCCTTAAAACTATAAACAGACATAAAACACCTAAAACCTCAAAAAAAACCTCTAAAGCCCCAAAAATAATAAAATCCCTAAAAACCATAAAACCAAAAAATGACATAAAAACTCCTAAAACACTAAAAACCCAAAAACACTGAAAAAATAAAAATCCCTGAAAATCCGTGAAAAAATAAAAAACCTAAAACTATTAAAAACCCAAAAAAATAAAAAACAATGGAAATCAAAAAATATCCTAAAAACCCTGAAACCCCAAAAACACTAAAACACCATAAAACCCCTAAAATACCATAAAAACCCTAAAACCCAAAAAACCCCTAAAACACTAAAAAACAAAAAAAACAAAAACATCGAAAAAACCATAAAAACCAAAAAAACCCTAAAACCTTAAAAAACTAGAAAAAATTGGAAAAATGCTAAAAATATTTAAAACCCCACAAAATTGTAAAACGTCTATAAAAATAAAAAAACCATATAAAACCCATAAAATCCAATAAATTCTATTAAAATCATGAAAACAGTAAAAACACATAAAAATAAATAAAAACCCTAAAACCACACTATAAATCATAGAAAACCCTAAACCCACAAAAAACCATAAAACCCCTAAAATCTAGAATAAATTACAAAAAAATACTCTAAAGCCCAAAAACCCCTAAAAGGAATAAAATCAATAAAACCCCCAAACAAATTAAAGCCAAAAAAGTCCTTAAAAATATAAAAAATACAAAAAGAACCAAAACCCTAAAGAATGTAAAAATCCAATTAAAACCCTAAAATCCCCCAAAACTAAAAAACCTAAAAGCTCTACCCCCCCCCCCCAAAGCTCAAAAATATTAAATATCCTAAAATCATTAAAAATTCCTGAAAACCCAAAATCCACTAAAAAACATAAACCCCCTAAAATACCGTAAAAACATTAAAAACCTTAAAAACTCTAAAATACAACTAAAATAACCAAAAAAGCTAAAATCCTTAAAACCCGTAAAATATCCTAAAAATCCCAAAAAACCTAAATTAACTTAAAACCCTATAAAACCCAAAAAGACTATAAAAATCGATTAAACATACTAAAACTCTAAAACCCCTAAAGTGACCAAAAACATTAAAAATACTAAAAACCTTAAAATCCAAATAAAACCCAAAAACACTATATGACCCAAAACAACCCTAATACCCCTAAAAACACTAAAAAACCTAAATACTATAAAGAAATATAAAAACCTTAAGAACCCCAAAACAACACTGAAACCCAAAAAATTGAAAATCCCAAAAACCAAAAAAACCCAAAAACCATTTTAAAAACTCTAAATAATCTTAAAACCCTAAAATATGAAAAAAAAACCCTAAAACCCATAAAACCCTAAAATAATCTAAAATACCTAAAAATCCAAAAAAATTGAAAATCCACTAAAAACCCTAAGAAAATCATGAAACCCATAAAAACCCTAAGAAACTTCTAAAACCCCCAATACCCCTAATAAACACTTAGAAAACCCTAAAAACCCTAAAATCCCAAAAAACATAAAATCCATAAAAACACTAAAATCCCTAAAACACAACAAAAATATAAAAAAACTAAAAACACTAAAATCCAAAAAAAACACTAAAACCCCTAAAGAATCTTAAACCAAAAAAACCCCTAAAAACACATAAAGATCCAAAACAAATAAAACCCCGAAAAACACTAAAAGACTCTAAAAACCTAAATACCTAAAACTCTCAAAAAACCTAAAAACCCAAACAAACATTAAAACCCCTAAAAACCATAAAACCCATAAACACCCTAAAAGAACTAAAAATACCATGAAATACCAAGAAAACTCTAAATACACTACATATTCTAAAAAACCAAAAAATAAAAAAAACACTAAAAACACTAAAAAACCAAAAAACTATAAAAAATACTAAACCCCCTAAAACCCAATACCCTATAAAAACCTATTAAGCATAATAATAACTAAAAACCCTAAACGACCCACCCCCCCTAAAACCACCAAAACCCCTAAAAACTCTAAAACCCATATAAAATCTTATAAAAACATTAAACCCAAACAACCTCTAAAACTCTAGAAAACCCAAAAAAACCATGGAACCCTAAAAATCCATAAAAACACCAAAACCAATAAAAACAACAAAAATTCCTTTAAAATAAATAACCATAGAAACATAAAAACCATTAGAGTCCAATTATTAGATATCCTTCCTCTCAAGATCAGTCCTTTGTTGTGGCATGATCACCTCCGATTTCAGTGGCAGTTAATGAAGCATCAAATTCCATAGATGTATAGAACACACTGTAGGTTTTGGATTCTATTTCACACATTTAATAATCTGAGGTGGAACCTAGGGACTCAATTTAATACCTACATGATAAGATGTAACCCCTAAATCTTGTGTGAAATCACCTATCCTTGTCCCGATTTCTTCTGATGAAGCAGGGGGTCTTCTATACAACCTCTTCATGTGCATGAGGTAGCTCAATCCACTGAGCTGAGCCAGAATTCCCCCTCCAGGTTGAGGGGAAGGATATTTATTCATGGACTATTTCTAATGATGAATTTGGGGAAAATGGGTCCCCCATAACACATGATCTGGTCATTGTGGCATCACCAATGTTTCTCAAGGTGGTGCCGAGCTCAGTGAACCCCAACCCTGATATAGTTATGGATGTGTTGCACATTTGTAGTTCAAACATGGTCGTTTCTACTCTTGACAAGCCCAATTCACATCAGTACAATGTTGGATATTCTCTAAACACAATATTGGACATTCCAGTGGACCTATTGGGATTTTTGTGGCCCTTGCCTAAAAAATGGAGCCCACTTTAATTCAGATCCATAGAATGGTCACCCCTACACCCCCCCTGATGTCTCAGTTAAAGAAGGGGAACACACTATCATGTTCGTAAGGTCTCTAAACATCATTATAGAACACTAGGACCTGATAAATCCTCCTATAAAGAGGAGGGTATCATTTCATACCCCCATCCCTCTGATTAGTTGATCACACTAGGTATTCCACCTATGAAAAAACCAAATGAGTACTCTTTTACATTGGTGTCCTCAGACAAGGTTTGCAAAAATAAATCATATGGGGAACCCTCTAAAAAATGAATGCTCTCCATCAAAAAATTCACCCCACTCAGTGGAAAACACTAATATAATGATGATGAAGGTACCAAAGCCACTAAAGGTTGTGACAGAATGAATTAAGTTAAATAACCATTCCCCACCAAGAAACATGTTGGATAGCCCAAGAAAATGGGAATAAAGATAGTTGGAAAAGTATTTCTCCATCCTAGAAATAGAACTTTCCTCATTATAGGGTAATCTCAACCTCTCTTCAATGAAAAACATGTATTAGAATTTCCATGTGCTTGGGAACACACCCACAATCTCACCTCTTAGGCATTTTCTGATCTCCAACTTGCCAATTCTTGTTGGAATTGTTGAACTGAAGGTAAACATTAAAAATTAGAATACATTCAATTAGTCTACCCGTGGATACTCTTTTGTCCCACACAACATGAATGAGACTTCTTTAGAAGCCCTCTGGGTTCATAAGCATGATGAAATCCATGTCATTTCACATGAAATGAGTTCTCAACTCATCACTCTTTCAATCCACTATCATGGTACTACATTGACCACATCCATTTTTTATGCATCCTGCACATATATCAGGTGAAGGGAACTCTGGTAGGATTTAATTCAAGTGAATGAAAAAATGGATCAGAAGTGGAAAATCATTGGAGAATTCAATAATGTTATGAGAGTGGATGAAAATGTTGGAGCCAAATTCACTAGAACTTCCACAGATGAATTCTCATGTTTCATGGTTCATTGTGACATCATTGATGTTCCTATTGCAATAGCTAAATTTATATGTGGAAGTTTCACTATTTATGGAAGACAAGCAAGTAAATAAGAGAGATGCTTCTCTTAGATTAATGATAGATGTTTTCTCACTCATATTCCTCATATCACCCTACCCAAATTCAACTTGGGTCATAATCCCCTAATTTTTGATATCTGGGATGAAAACATGAGGTTAGTCCATATTCCTTTCAAATTCAATAATTCATGGCTCACAGTTCCTAGATGTAGAGAAGTGTTCATTTATGGTAGGAACACAAACTTTTAAAAAAACCTCTTCATTATGGACTCTAAGAATAAAAAATCAAATTACTGTTGATATAATGGAGTAAAATTAATTTCCACAAGCTCGATAATGACATTAAAGCTATTGAATATCAGTTTTCTCAATGCCGGATTGCTAACCAGCACCAGCACATTCCTTCATAGGATGAGATTAAAATGTAATCCAAACTGGAAAAAGTCTTGGTCCTCAAGGAAAGGTTGGATAAGAATCAATTTAATGTCAACTGGCTTAGGGATGGAGACTCAGACTCTATGTTTCTTTCCATTCAGATTAATGATTCTCTATTTAATTCTGAGATGGACATCTCCAATGTTGTGGTGGATTAATTGAAAACACTTTACAATGATGATGGAATTTGTCGCTCCCCTAACCTGGATAAATCTATTTGGTCTTGCATTTAGGAATATCAAAAAAAGGCTTTAATTGATTCTCCCTTTCAGGAAGAATTCAAATATGCTCTGTACTCAATAAATATGGAAAGTGCAGTGGGCCCAGATGGCTTTAGCAACATGTTCTTCATGCTTTATTGGTACATTTTGATTTTGGACATCCCAAATGTGATTAGGTAATTTTTTTCTCCTGCTCAATCCCTTTTGGAATTAATTCCAACATCATTTCCCGGATTCTAAATATCAAACATGTTGTTTATATTAATGATTTCCATCCAATTTCCATTGGAAATTCCATTTCAAAGATTATTAGAAAAAATTTGACCATGAGGATGTGTAATCTCATGAGAAACCTTATCACCCCAAACCAATTTGAGTTTTTCCAAGGGCCGATCATTCAGAATTGCATCTACACAGCCTCGGAAAGCATTAACATTAGGCATAGGGGAACCAAGCATGGGATATTTTCAATGAAAATGGAAATTTCAAAGGACTTTGACACAATAAATTGGAGTTATATCTTCCATGTTCTTAGAATGTTTGGATTCTCGGATACTCTTATTAAAATTATTGGCACCATCCAGACTAGTGCTAGGATGTAAATCCTTATCAATGGCTCCCCAAAAGAATTTTTTCAAATATTCCATGGTGTAATGCAGGGGGATCCACATTCAGGCCTCCTATTTGAAAATTTTTAATATTATATAAGTTGGTGTATAAATAAAATTTTCCAAGATGATATGTACAGGCCAATAAGGGCAAGAAGAGGCCTCCATGTTCCTTCTCACATTCTTTATGCAGATGATATTATCATCTTTGTTCAGGTAAACAAAAAATAACTTTCTTAAATTAAAATGTTATTTCACCGCTATAAAAAAGTGACAGGGTAATCCATCAGCTGTAATAAGTCTTCTATTCTTTATGGAAAGGGAATCCCAACCTCTAAGAAAATGAAGGTGGGAAAAAATTTTGGTGTAAAAAGAGAATATCTACCCTTTATGTATCTTGGCATCCCTCTATTTTTTGGGAAGTCTAGATGTTGTCATCTTGAAACCGTTTCGGTTAATATCACTAATAAACTTGCCAAATGGAAAGGGATATGTTTGTATCAGGTTGGAAGGGTATGTCTGATTTACTCTATCACCCCAGTAAATGTTTGTGCATGTGTTCTCTATATATAAATGGCCAATCAGGCTTAAAAACCGACATGACAAGATTAGGAATTTTTCTTGGACTAGTTGCATAAATGAAAGGAAACCGGTATCAGTTTCTTGGAAGGAATACACTAAACTGGTTCATATGGGTGGCTTAGGTATCAAGGATCTCTGGATGATCAATGATGCACTTCTTGTATAATTTACTTGGAACCTACTCACCTCACGGGATGAAGGCCTAGATTTTATCTTATATAGATTTAGCTATAGGATTCTCAATGGTTACTCAGGTTATATTCCATATTTAGTTTTTCTACCATCTAATCTTATTTTCATGACATTATTTCTTGCTCGACATGGGTTGCAACATACCATTCCAACCAGAATTGTTGGATGACATCCTAGATGTAAATGAAACTAATTAAGACAGTGTTTTCCAAAAATTATTGAGTTAAGATGTATATTGGTTATCTAAAATAGAGGTCTAGAAAACATTAAGAGATTATACTAGCTCACATAATTCTGGAAATTCAATGGTATAAATTTGTTGACCTTGATACACATCTCTAGAAACTGAACTTGGTTGGGAAACTCAATGCCAGAGAATTCTATCGACAAAAATTCTTATAGCACACTCCTTATTCATCTTTTATTTATTTGTTTCGGAGGATATCATCCCACCATAACAACACTTACTATTATACAAGATACGAAATAATAGGATCCTGAGGCATAAACAATTGAAGGCAGTCAGCTGGAATCTGGCCATCTGATGTCACTATTTCCTACAGGCTGAGGAAAATCCACAACATGTCTTTTCCACTATATTCTTACTTATGGGATTTATAATTATGTTTATATCCTTTTATAGAGTCACCCTCTACCTTGATAGTCATCTGGTGGAACTTCTGAACAACATTACTGCAATGAAAATTCACCAGTAGTGGAAAAATATTCTTCTAACAATGACTACTGCAATCATTGCCTTTATGTGGGTTTCCCTTAATGTTTTATACTTTGATTAAAAAGGATCTCCTTACATGGTGGATTTGTGGCCATCCACAAAGTTATTGATGTGGAATCCAACATCCAAACTGGTGTGATGACTAATGATGTTCATGATATTATTACCTTGCATATTCTTGGAGTGTTTGGAAAGAGTAAAAAGTCCACAGGTCCTGAATCTCATCTGTTGGATTTGCCCTATATAATCATGGATCAAGGTCAATGTGGACTGTGTGGCCTCGAGCGCACCTGGTCCCTCAGGGTGTGGTGGCATCTTTATCTCACACAGGGTATTTTTCAAAGGGTTCTTTTACCACATTATTTGGAATGGATGTGCATATGAGACTGAGCTTTGGGAAATGATAAATACAAAAAAAAATTGGTTCAGTTTGGATGGAGACTTATCTAGATTCAGTCCAAATCAATGTTAGCTATGGAAACCATAAAGGAAAAATCTAGAATGTTGCCTTTGAGAATTCTATTGCACTAGATTGAATCTCTCAAGGCCTATTAGGACATCATTCTTGATATCACACACACCTTTACGAAGCTGAACATGGTTGTGGATGCTCTCTCCAAAAAGAAAATTGTTGAAAGGAGCTAGATGTGGTCCTTTTTCATCCCACCCTTTTTTCGTCCTTTGTGGACTTGGACATGAAGGATTATCTTCACAACTGTGTTTGTAAACTTTCCTTGTAATGCGTTGCCTTTATATTTTTTAACAAATTTTGGGGGACCAGAGCACTTGGCCTTGATCCTTCTTGGCCTAAAAATCCCAAAAACACCTAAAAATCCCGACTAACCATGAAGAACTATAGAAACACCTAAAAAACTGAAAACACTAACAACCCTAAAACCAAAATACCCCTAAAAATTTCTAAAAACACAAAAAAACCTTAAAACCCTAAAAACATAAAAACTACTTAAAACCCTAAAAACCATAAATACTGTAAAAACCATAAAAACATAAAAACTATTAAAACAATTAAAAGATTAAAAATCCTTATTAATCCCGAAAACCTCCCAAAAATTCCTATAACCCTTAAATCTGTAGAAACCCAAAAACCCGTAAAACCCTAAAACCCCTAAAAACCCATAAAAACCATAAAACCCTAAAAGACCATAAAAACCGTTAAAAGACCATAAAAACCATAAAAACTTAAAAAAGTCCAAGTATACCCCTAAAAACTAAAAGTCCATAAAAATATAAAAACCCTTGAAGACCCTAACAAACCCAATAAAAACCATAAAAGAACATAAATCTACTTAAACAACCAAAAATAATCAAAACCCCATATAAAATATAAAATCATATAAAACCCCTAAAAACCATAATAACCCAAAAACAACCCTGAAAACTATAAAAATATGAAAAAATAAAAAAACCAAAAAACATGAAAAAAACCCTAACATCATTTAAAAAATCAAAAATCCCAAAACCCCCCTAAAAACCAAAAAAAATTACTAAAAACCATAAAAACCCTAAATAAATAAAAAACCCCTAACAAGAGCTTAAAACCCTTAAAATTTGAAAGAAGATAAAAACCCTAAACAAACCTTAAAATACCTTAAAACCTTAAATAATACTAAAAACCATAAAATCATAAAGGTCCCCAAAAATCACTTAAAAATGCCTAAATGGCCCAAAAAATTCTAAAAGACCCTCAAACCCCTGAATCCTCTAAAACCTTAAAAGAACATAGAAAACCCTAAAGAACCCTTAGTGACCCTAAAACCCCAAAAGGCCCCCCAAACCCTAATTACCCTAAACACGATAAAAATAAAATAAATGAAAATAAAAACCACCTAAAAACATAATAAGAACCTATGAACCTTAAAACCCCCAAATCCTCTTAATTACCATAAAAAACTAAAACCCTAAAACCCTTTAAACCCAAAAAAAACCTAAAATGCCTAAAAACCCTTAAAACCCTAAAAACCATAAAAACCTTAAAACCCATATAATGCAATAAACACATTAAAACCTTAAAATCCATAAAATCCTAAAAATGGAAAAATCATAAAACCCATATAGGACCCTAAAACCCCTAAAAATCATAAATTACACTAACTTCCCTAAACGTCCTAAAGAAAACAAAAAACCCAAAAGTTCACTAATAACTCTTTAAATCCCTAAAAAACCCTAAAACCCCTTAAACCCCCCAAAACCCCTAATAGTCCAAAAAAATCCCAAAAAAGCTAAATGCCCTTAAAAAATTTAAAACCCCAAAAGGCCCAAAATAACCCAATAAAACCACTAAAATACCCAAAAACCTCTTAACAACCTATATAACTCTAAAACCCTAAAAACCTGAAAAAAAAACACAAAAGCCCTGCAAAATTTCAAAATACCCTGAAAACCTATAAAATAACTATAAACCTATAAAATCCATTAATACTCTAAAACCCCATAAAACTGCTAAAACTCTCTTAAAACCCTTAAAACCCTATAAAACCCCAAATAAAAATAAACCCCAAAAATTAAACAAAGATCCAAAAAACATAAATACCCAAAACCCCTAAAAAAACTCATAAAAGAATCTGAAAACCCACTAAAAAACCAAAAAAACTTAAAACCATAAGAAAATAAAAAGCTAAAAACCCATAAAAAAACATAAAAATACTTAAACCCTCTAAAAGATGGAAAAAATCTAGAAAAACCTCAAAAAAACTAAAAAACCCTAAAAATATTAAAAGACCCTAAAATAACTTTATCCCCCTAAAAGAACCTAAAAACCTTAAACATTCCTGAAAGACCCTAAAAACTCTTAAATAACCTAAAAACCCTTAAAACCTGAAAACCCCAAAAACCATAAAACTCCAAAAAACATTTAAATTTCCTAAAAATCTTAAAAATCGTAAAAATACTAAATATCAAAATGACCTTAAAAACACTAAAAATCCTAAAACCCCTACAAACCTAAAGAAACCAAAAAAATCCTAACTAAAACTCTGAAACCCATAAAATTCCAAAAAAATATTAATAACCCCTAAAAATCTATAAAAAACTATAAAAACCCTAAAACCCAAAAACCCCGAAAAAAGCCTGAAAACCCTAAAACCTTTAAAACACTTGAAACCATGAAACCATTAAAACCCCTAAAAAAATAAAAAAACATAAAAACATAAAAACAATAAAAGCACTAACCCCCCAAACAATAAACACCACTATAAGTCCTAGGAATCCCTAAAAACCCTAAAATCCCAGAAATATCAAAAAACCCCCAAAACCCCCTAAAACACTAAAAACTCTAAAACCCCTAAAAATCATAAAACCAAAAAAAAACAAAAATCCCCAAAAAGCACTACAACCCCAAATAAATCCCTAAAAACTAAAAACCATGTAAAACATTAAACGACTATAAAAATATTTTGAAACCCCTAAAAGACCCTAAAACCCATTAAACAACCTAAAATCACAAAAAAACTAAAAACTATAAAATAAACCCCATAAAACCTTGAAACACTCTAAAAACAATAACAAACCATAAATCCCCTAAAAACAACTAATTACCCAAAGACACAAAAAAAACATTTAAAACCCCCAAAACTATTAAAAGCTTAAAACCCCCTGTGAACTTTTAAAAACACCTAAAATACCTTAAAATCATAAAACCCACTGAAAATAATAAAATCCCCTTAAAACCATAAAAAACCCTAGAGCCCTAAAAATAAATAAATGGTGCTAAAATACCCAAAAACCCTTAACACCTTAAAAAACCCTAAAAACCCCTAAATCCCTAAAATCCCCAAAATGTCCAAAAAATCCATTAAATCCCTAGAAATACCTAAAACCCCTAAAAATCCATAAAAATTCTAAAAACGATAAAAACACTTTAAATAAAATAAAAACCATAAAGAACATAAAACCGTACAAAAATCCTAAAACAGATAAAATCCCCAAAAGGATTCTAAAAATGCCTAAAATTTTAAAAACAATAAACCCATAAAAACCAATAAAAGACACTTAAAAACCTAACAGCTTTAAAATATCATAAAAAGCCCTCAAAGAACTAAAAAGTTCCTAAAAACTGTAAAAACACTATAATACCCTTAAAACCATAAAAACCTAAAAGAATGTAAAAGGCCTAAAAAAAATACAAACCCAAAAAGACAATAAAACAAACTAAAAATCCAAAAGACCCTAAACTAAGAAAAAACACTAAAAGACTCTAAAAACATAAAGGAACCTAAAATCCCAAAAAAAATTACTAATGGACTCTTAAAACATTAATGGACCCTAAAACCACTATTGTGGCCTGAAAACTACAAAAACTCCCAAATGGACACTAAAAACATAAAATACCCTAATGAACCCTAAAAACCTAAAAATTCACTAAACCCTATAAAAAATCAAAGAACCTATAAAAACCTAAAAACCCATAAAAATACCTAAAAACATGAAAAAAACTCTAAATCCCCTAAAACTGCCTAATATTCTCTATAAGAACCTAAAAATCACTAAAAGACCCAAAAACCGAAAAAACCCAAAAAAAAATAATTAAAACCCTTAAAATATTAATAAGACTAAAAACCCATAAAAACCCAAATCCCAAAAAAAACATAAAATTTTTTAGAGACCCCCAAAAAATATTATTGAAAATAAACCCCAAAAAAGCATAAAAAACCAAAAACCCCCCTTAAAACTATAAACTGACATAAAACACCTAAAACCCCAAAAAACCTCTAAAACCCCAAAAATAATAAAATCTCTAAAAACCGTAAAACCCAAAAATGACATAAAAACTCCTAAAACACTAAAAACCCAAAAACCCTGAATAAATAAAAAACAAAAAAAAACCCAGAAAATCCCGGAAAAAATAAAAAACCTAAAACTATTAAAAACCCAAAAAAATTAAAATCAATGGAAATCAAAAAATATCTTAAAAACCCTGAAACCCCAAAAACCCTAAAAGACCATAAAACCCCTAAAATACCATGAAAACCCTAAAACCCAAAAAAACCCTAAACCACTAAAATGACTAAAATAAATAAACAACACTAAAATACCTTAAAATACCATTCAAACCCTTTAAAAAGACTAAAAATATAGAAAACCCCCTAAAACACTAAAAAATTAAAAAATCTAAAACATCAAAAAAACCATAAAAACCGAAAAAACCCTAAAACTCTAAAAAACTAGACAAAATTGGGAAAATGCTAAAAATATTTAAAGCCCCACAAAATTGTAAAACGACTATAAAAATAAAAAAACTATATAAAACCTATAAAATCCAATAAATTATATAAAAATCATGAAAACGGTAAAAACGCATAAAAATAAATAAAAAACCTAAAACCACACTATAAATCCTAGAAAACCCTAAACCCCCAAAAAACCATAAAACCCCTAAAATCCAGAAAAAATTACAAAAAATACTCTAAAATCCCTAAAAGCCCAAAAAGGAATAAAATTAATAAAACCCCCAAAAAAATTAAAACAAAAAAATCCCCTAAAAACATAAAAAATACAAAAAGACCCAAAAACCCAAAAGAATGTAAAAATCCTTTTAAACCTTAAAATCCCCCAAAAATAAAAAACCTAAAAGCTCTACCCCCCCCCCCCAAAGATCAAAAATATTAAATATCCAAAAATCCCTAAAAAGTCCTGAAAACCCAAAATCCACTAAAAAATATAAACCCCCTAAAATACCGTAAAAACATTAAAAACCTTAAAAACTCTAAAATACCACTAAAACAACCAAAAAATATAAAATCCTTAAAACCCGTAAAATATCCTAAAAATCCCAAAAAAATCAAAATTATCATAAAACCCTTTAAAACCCAAGAAGACTATAATAATCCCTTAAACATACTAAAACTCTAAAACCCCTAAAGTGACCAAAATTATTAAAAATAATAAAAACCCAAAAATCCAAATAAAACCCAAACACACTATATAACACCTTACAACCCTAATACCCCTAAAAACACTAAAAAACCTAAATACTATAAAGAAATCTGAAAACCTTAAGAACCCCAAAACAACACCAAAACCCAAAAAAAATTTAAAATCCCCAAAACCCAAAAAATCCCTAAAACCATTTTAAAAACTCTAAATAAGATTAAAACCCTAAAATATAAAAAAAACCCTAAAACCCCTAAAACCCTAAAATAATCTAAAATACCTAAAAATCCAAAAAAATTGAAAAACCACTAAAAACCCTAAGAAAATCATGAAACCCATAAAAACCCTCAAAAATTTATAGAAACCCCAATACCCTTAATAAACACTTAGAAAACCCTAAAAACTAAAAACACCCTAAAAACCCTAAAATCCCTAAAAACATAAAACCCATACAAACAATAAAATCCCTAAAACCCCACAAAAATATAAAAAAAACTAAAATTCATAAAATCCTAAAAAAACACTAAAACCCCTAAAGAATATTAAACCAAACAAAAACCCATAAAATACCCATAAATATCCAAAACATATAAAACCCCGAAAAACACTAAAAGACTCTAAAAACCTAAATACCTAAAACTCCCAAAAAAACCTAAAAACCCAAAAAAACATTAAAACCCCTAAAAACCATAAAACCCATAAACACCCTAAAAAAACTAAAAATACCATGAAATACCAAGAAAACTCTAAATACACAACATATTCTTAAAATAAAAAATAAAAAAAGACAAAAAACACTAAAAAACCTAAAAACTATAAAAAACACTAAACCCCCTAAAAACGAATACCCCATAAAAACCTATTAAGCCTAATAATCCCTAAAAACCCTAAACACCCCACCCCCCAAAAACCCCTAAAACTCTAAAACCCCTATAAAATCTTATAAAAACATAAAACCCAAACAACCCCTAAAACTCTAGAAAACCCAAAAAAACCATGGAACCCTAAAAATCCATAAAAACACTAAAACCAATAAAAACAACTAAAATTTCTTAAAAAATAAAAAACCATAGAAACACAAAAAACCATTAGAGTCCTATTATTGGAGATCCATCCTCTCAAGATCAGTCTTTTGTTGTGGCCTGATCACCTCTGATTTCAGTGGCTGTTAATGAAGCATAAAATTCCATAGATGTATAGAACACACTGTAGGTTTTGGATTCTATTTCACACCTCTAATCATCTGAGGTGGACCCTAGGGACTCAAGGTAATACCTACATGATAATATGTAACCCCTAAATCTTGAGGGAAAACACCTATCCTAGGCCCTATTTCTTCTGATGAAGCAGGGGGTCTTCTATACAACCTCTTCATGTGCATGAGGTAGCTCAATCCACTGATCTGAACCAGAATTCCCCCTCCAGGTTGAGGGGAAGGATATTTATTCAGGGCCTATTTCTAATGATGAAGTTGTGGATAATGGTTCCCCCACAACACATGATCCGGTCATTGTGGCATCCCCATTATTTCTGAAGGTGGTTCCCAACTCAGTGAACCCCAACCCTGATATAGTTATGGATGTGTTGCACATTTGTAGTTCAAACATGGTCATTTCTACTCTTGAAAAGCCCAATTCACATCAGGACAATGTTGGATATTCTCTGAACACAATATTGGACATTCCAGTTGACCTATTGGGATTTTTGTGTCCCCTGCCAAAAAAATGGAGCCCACTTTAATTCAGATCCATAGGATGGTCACCCCAAACCCCCTGATGTCTCAGTTAAGGAAGGAGAACACACTATCATGTTTTTAAGGTCTCTAAACATCATTATAGAACACTGGGACCTGATAAATCCTCCTATAAAGAGCAGGGTATCATTTCATACCCCCACCCCTCTGAGTAGTTGATCACACCAGATATGCCACCTATGAAAAAACCAAATGAGTACTCTTTTACATTGGTGTCCTCATACAAGGTTTACAAAAATAAATCGTATGGGGAACCCTCTAAAGAAAGAATAATCTCCATAAACAAATTCACCCCACTCAGTGGAAAATACTGATATAATGATGATGAGGGTACCAAAGCCACTAAAGGTTGTGACAGAATGAATGAAGGTAAAGAACCCTGCCCCCCCAAGAAAAATGTTGGCTGGCCCAAGAAAATGGTAATAAAGATAGTTGGAAAATTATTTCTCCCTCCTATAAATAGAGCATTCCTCATTATAGGGGACTCGCAACCTCTCTTTAATGAAAATCAGGTATTAGAATTTCCATGTGCTTCGGAACACACCCACAGTATCACCTATTAGGCATTTTCTGATCTCCAACATGCCAATGCTTGTTGGAATTGTTGAACTGAAGGTAAAAATTAAAAATTAGAATACTTTCAATTAGTCTAACCTTGGATACTCTTTTGTCACACACAACATGAATGAGACTTCTTTGGAAGCCCTGTGGGTTCAAAAGCATGATGAAATCCATGTCATTTCACATGAAATGAGTTCTCAACTCATCACTCTTTCAATCCACTATCATGGTACTACATTGACCACATCCATTCTTTATGCATCCTTCTCATATATCAGGTGAAGATAACTCTGGTAGGATTTTATTAAAGTGAATGAAAAAATGGATCAAAAGTGGAAAATCATTGGAGAATTCACTAATGTTATGAGAGTGGATGAAAATATTGGAGCCAAATTCTCTATAACTTCCCCAGATGAATTCTCATGTTGCATGGTTCATTGTAACATCATTGATGTTCCTATTGCTATAGCTAAATTTATATATGGAAGGTTCACTATTAATGGAAGACAAGCAAGTAAATAATATAGATGCTTCTCATAGATTAATGGTAGATGTTTTCTCACTCATATTCCTTATATCACCCTACCCAAATTCATCTTGGGTCATAATCCCCTAATTTTTGACATTTGGGATGAAAACATGAGGTTAGTCCATATGCCTTTCAAATTCAATAATGCATGGCTCACAGTTCCTAGATGTAGAGAAGTGTTCATTAATGGAAGGAACACAAACTTTTAAAAAAACCTCTTCATTATGGATTCTAAGCACAAAAAATGAAATTACTGTTGATATAATGGAGTAAAAATAATTTCTCCAGGCTCGATAATGACATTAAATCTATTGAATATCAGTTTTCTCAATGCCAAATTTCCAACCAGCACCAGCACATTCCTTCACAGGATGAGATTAAAATGTACTCCAAACTGGACAAAGTCTTAGTCCTCAAGGAAAGGTTGGATAAGAATCAATTTAATTCCATGTGGCTTAGGGATGGAGACTCAGACTCTAAGTTTTTTTTCCATTCAAATTAATGATTCTCTATTTAAATATGAGATGGACATCTCTAATGTTGTGGTGGATTAATAGAAAACACTTTACAATGATGATGGAATTTGTCGCTCCCCTAACCTGGATAAATCTATTTGGTCATGCATTTAGGAATATCAAAAGAAGGCTTTAATTGATTCTCCCTTTGAGGATGAAGTCAAATATGCTCTGCACTCAATAAATATGGAAAGTTTAGTGGGCCTAGATGGCTTTAGCAACATGTTCTTCATGTTTTATTGGAATATTATGAATTTGGACATCCCAAATGTGATTAGGTAATTTTTTTTCTCCTGATCAATCCCTTTTGGAATTAATTCCAACAACATTGCCCTGATTCTGAATATCAAACATGTTGTTTATATTAATGATTTCTATCCAATTTCCATTGGAAATTCCATTTCAAATATTATTAGCAAAATTTTGACCATGAGGATGTGTAATATCATGCGAAATCTTATCACCCCAAACCAATTTGAGTTTTTCCAAGGGCCGATCATTTAGAATTTCCTCTACATAGCCTTGGAAAGCATTAACATTAGGCATATGGGAACCAAGCATGGGATATTTTCAATGAAAATGGGAATTTCAAAGGACTTTGTCACAATAAATTAGTGTTATATCTTCTATGTTCTTAGAATGTTTGTATTCTCTGATACTCTTATTAAAATTATTGGCACCATCCTGACTAGTGCTAGAATGTAAATCCTTATTGATGTCTCCCCAAAAGGATTTTTCCAAATCTTCCATGGTGTAATGTAGGGGGATCCACATTCAAGCATCCTATTTGAAATTTTTGAATATCATATAAGTTTGTGTATAAATCAAATTTTCCAAGATAGTATCTACAGGCCAATAAGGGCAGGAAGAAGCCTTCATGTTCCTTATCACATTCTTTATGCAGATGATATTATCATCTTCGGTCAGGTCGACAATAAATACCTTTCTTAAATAAAAATGGTATTTCACCGCTATAAAAAAGTGACAGGGTAATCCATCATCTGTAATAATTATTCTATTCTCTCTAGAAAGGCAATCCCAACCTCTAAGAAAATGAAGGTGGGCAGAATTCTTGGTGTAAAAAAGGGAATATCTACCCTTTATGTATCTTGGAATCCCTCTATTTTGGGGTAAGTCTAGAAGTTGTCATCTTGGAACCATTTCGGTTAATATCACTAATAAACTTGCCAAATGGAAAGGGACATGTTTTTATCAGGTTGGAAGGGTCTGTCTGATTTACTCTATCACCCCATTAAATGTTTGTGCATGTGTTCTCTATCATTAAATGGCCCATTAGCCTTAAAAACCGACATGACAAGATGAGGAATTTTTCTTGGACTAGTTGCGTAAATGAAAGGAAACTGGTATCAGTTTCTTGGAAAGAATACACTAAACCGGTTCATATGGGTGGCTTAGGTATCAAGGATCTCTAGAAGTTCAATGATTCCCTTCTTATAAAATTTACTTGGAACCTACTCACCTCACAGGATGGAGGCCTGGATTTTATCATATATAGATTTAGCTATAGGATTCTCAATGGTTACTCAGGTTATATTCCATACATATTTTGCCTACCATATGGTCTTATTTTCATGACATTATGTCTTTCTTGACATGGGTTGCAACATACCATTCCAACCTGAATTATTGGATGACATCCTAGATGTAAATGAAACTAATTGAGACAGTGTTTTCCTAAAATGATAGTGTTAAGATGTATATTGGTGATCTCAAATATAGGTCTAGAAAACATTAAGAGATTATCCTAGCTCACATCATGCTATAAATTCAATGGTATAAATTTTATGACCTTTATACACTTATCTCGAAACTGAACATGGTTGGGAAACTCGATGCTAGAGACTTCTATCAACAAAAATTCCTATAGAACACTCCTTATTCATCTTGTCTTTATTTATCTAGGAGGATATCATCCCACCATAACAAAACTTACTATTATAGAAGATAAGGAATAATAGGATCCCGAGGCATAAACAATTGAAGACAGTCCGCTGGAATCTGGCCATCTGATGTCACCATTGCCTATAGGCTGAGGAAAAGCCACAACATGTCTTTTTCCACTACATGCTTACTTATGGGATTTCTAATTATGTGTAGATACTTTTATAGAATCACCCTCTACCTTGATAGTCATCTGGTGGAACTTCTGAACAACATTGCTACAATGAAACTTCACCAGTAGTTGAAAAATATTCTTCTAACAACGACTACTGCAATCATTGCCTTTATGTAGGTTTCCCTTAAAGTTTTACACTTTGATTAAAAAGGAGCTCCTTACATGGTGGAGTTGTGGCCATCCACAAATTGGTTGATGTGGCATCTAGCATCCAAATAGGTGTGGTGACCAATGATGTTCATGATATTATTGCCTTAAATATTCTTGGAGTGTTTGGAAAGAGTAAAAATTCCACTGGTCCTGAATCTCATCTGATGGATTTGCCCGATATAATCATAGATCAAGGTCAATGTGGACTGTGTGGCCTCGAGTGAACCTGGTCCCTCAGGGTGTGGTTGAATCTTTTTCTCACACAGGGGATTTTTCAAAGGGTGATTTTACAACATTATTGGGAATGGATGTGTAAATGAGACTGAGCTTTGGGGAATGATAAATATAGAAAAAGTTTTGGTTCAGTTTGGATAGAGAATTATCTAGATTCAGTCCAAATCAATGTTAGCTGTGGAAACCATAAAGAAAAATCTAGAAGGTTACCTTTGAGAATTCTATTGCACTAGATTGAATGTCTCAAGGTCTATTAGGACATCATTCTCGATATCACACACACCTTTAGGGAGCCGAACATGGTGGTGGATGCTCTCTCCAAAAAGGAAATTGTTGAAAGGAGCTTGATGTGGTCCTTTTTCATCTCACCCTTTTTTTCATCCTTTGTGGACTTGGACATGAAGGATGATCTTCACAACTATGTTTGTAAACATTCCTTGTATTGTGATACCTTTATTTTTTTAATAAATTTTGGGGGACCAGGAACACTTGGCCTTGATCCTTCTTTGCCTAAAAATCCCAAAAACACCTAAAAACCCCGACAAACCAAGAAAAACTATAGAAACACTTAAAAAACTGAAAACAATAACAACCCTAAAACCAAAATACTCCTAAAAATATCTAAAAACACAAAAAAACCCTAAAAACCCAAAAAAACATAAAAAGTACTTAAAACCCTAAAAACCATAAATACTGTAAAAACCATAAAAACATAAGAACTATTAAAATTATTATGAGATTAAAAATACATATTAATCCCAAAAACTTCTCAAAAAATCCTAAAAACCTTAAATCTGTAAAAACCCTAAAACCCGTAAAACCATAAAACCCCTAAAAACCCATAAAAACCATAAAAACCAAAAAGAACATAAAAACCATTAAAAGACCCTGAAAACCATAAAAACTTAAAAAAGTCCAAGTAGACCCCTAAAAACTAAAACGCCATAAAAAATATAAAAACCCTTGAAGACACTAAGAAACCCAATAAAAACCATAAAAGACCACAAATCTTCTTAAACAACCAAAAACAATCAAAACCCTGTAGAAAATCTAAAATCAAATAAAACCCCTAAAAACCTTAATAACCCAAAAAACCCCTGAAAACTATAAAAATATGAAAAAACAAAAAAAACAAAAAATATGAAAAAAACCCTAACAACATTTAAAAAATCAAAAAACCCAAAACCCCCCTAAAAACCAATAAATAACTAAAACCCATAAAAACCCAAAATAAATCAAAAACCCCTAAAAACCCTAAAACCATAAAACCCCATAAGAAAGTCCTAAACATCCCTAAAAACCATATGAATCTATAATAAAACTCTTATGACCAAAAAAACTCTTAAAAACACTAGAAACCCTGAAACCACAAATAAAGGATAAAATCCCCTAAAATTCCCTATAAAACACAAAAACCCTAAAAACCCAATAAAGACCTTAAAATCATAAAATCCCTAAAAACACCTAAAAGAACCTAAAAAACCTAAAAACCTAAAAAATTCTGAAGACCCTAAAGTCTATAAAAACCCTGAAAACAGTAAAAAAACTAAAAAGACACTAAAAACCCCTAAAATCCAGAAAAACATAAGAACACAATAGACCATTAAACCCATAAAACCATTTAAACTCTAAAACCCACTAAAAACCCAAAAAATCATAAAACTCCTTAAAACCCTTAAAAGTCCCTAAAAACCCATAAAACCCCTAAATATATAAAACCCCTAAAAATATTTCACCCAATAGAACCGTAAAAGACCCTTACCACCCAAACAAAATTAAATCCTTGAAAACACCCTAAAAACCCTAAAACCCACTAAAAAAATATAAACCCTCAAATCAATATGAAAACTCTTTGAAACACCCTAAACCCCCTAAAACACAAAAAACCCTCATAAAACATATAAAACCCCATAAAACCCAAAAAAAATCCCTAATTCCCCTACCCCCCCCCCCACCAAACCCTAAAATCCCTAACACCTTAAAAATACTATAATCTATAAAAAAATAAAAAAATATAAGAACACAAAAAAACCCTAAAACCTCTAATAAACTCCAAAAAACCTTCAAAAACCCCATAAATCCCCTAAAACCCCTTAAAAATTTCTCAAACCCCTAAAAACCCTAAAAACCCCAAGAATCACATAAATACCCTAGAACCTATGAAACCCATTTAAAATCATTAAAGTATCCTAAAAACCAAAAAACACAAAAAGGCCATAAAAACCCTAAAATCACCTAAAAGGAAACAAAACCCATATAAAACCCTAAATGACCAAAAAACATTTAACACCCTTCAACTATAAAAACCCAAAAACCCTTTAAAACCAACAAAAAAACATTTAAAAGCCTAAAAAATTCCAAAAATGATACCTTAAAATCTATCAAAAAACCCAGAATACACTAAAAACATTAAAAACCCTAAAACTATAAAACTCCGAAAAACCTTGAAAACCATTGAAACCCCAAGAACCCCTAAAAAATCAAAAACACCCTAAAACCCATTAAAACCACTAAAATCCTAAAAAACTTCTCAAAACTCTTAAACCCCAAAAAAACATAAACCCTAAAAACCCTTAAATCCCTAAAAATCTCTAAAAACCCTAAAACCCTAAAAAAGTCTGAAAAACGAAAAAAATCACTAAAACTAGGTAAAACCGATGAAACCCATAAAACCCATAAAGACTATAAAAAAACCCAAAAAATTATAAAACCCATAAACCCCCTTAAATCCATAAGAAAACTGAAACCCCTAAAGGAATTAAAGAAACCATAAAACACCAAAAACCCTTTAAAACACTTAAAACCATAAAAAGATCCAAATAACCTTAAAAAGCTTAAAACAACTAAAACCCCTAAAACACCTAAATAAACATTAAAACCCATAAAAACCCTAAAAATCCAAAAATATCCAATATTCTCTAACAAACAATAAACAACCAAGACCTAAAAACAATCCTTGAAAACTCTAACACCCCCCCCCCCCAAATGTAAATGACCGTAATGACCCAAGAAACTATAAAACCCCCAAAAAGGCCCTAAAACACCATAAACAACCAAAAAGACACTAAAACACCTGAAAACCCTAAACAACCCCAAACAACCCAAACCCCCCTAAAATACACTAAAAATGAAAAAAATAAAAACTCCTAAAATACATAAAACCTATAAAAATCCAAAAACACAAAAACAAAATAGCACAACACCAAAAATGCATAAAAACTCTAAAACCATCTAAAGAACCCTAAAAACCCTAAAGTAATAAAAGTGACTAAAACTATAAATGAATCGAAAACCCTAAATCCCCTAAAGGTCCCTAAAACTATAAAAACCCTAAACGACCCTAAAGGACCCCAAAATCCCAAATGAAACCCAAAAGGTCCCTAAAAACACTAAAACCCCTAAATGACCCTTAAAACACTAAAAAACCCAAAAAGAAAATTAGAACCTTAAAAACCTTAAAATTTTTAAACCTCCCCAGAAACCCAAAATGAATAGGGAAGACCCCAAAATCCTAAAATAATCTTAAAAATAATTAAAATACTTTAAAAACCCACAAAAACTATAAAAACCCTAAGAACCATAAAACATATTTAAAATATTAAATGGCCCTATAAAATTGTAAAAACCCAAAAGATCCTAAAAACACTAAAACACCTAAAACCCCCTAAAACCCCCTAAAACAATAAACACCCTGAAAACATAATCCCCTAGAAAACCTAAGAACCATAAAAACATTAAAAATCCCTAATAATACCCAAAAATCATAATTGAAGTTTCCCAATAAGGATATTTATATCACTAAGAGGGGGATGGGGTGAGTCATTGATATCTTTTTCTTTTAAATTTCCTTACTTCTGAAATAACCTTTACATATTATTAAATATTTATTTCCCTACTAAAAATAAATCAAACACACATCCATATAAACAAGAGTATTTTAAAGGTTCATAATTAAACAAGAATAGTTTTTCCCTTGGTATGGTATGGAAATAATTCAATACCACACATTCCACTAGAAAACAATCATATTTTATGGAAGATAATGATTTTTATATACCCTTACACTCATGTAGCGCTATGTAAACAAACCAATAGTGTGTGTTCTCTTTATAAAAAAAATCATCCAATAAAATTTTTCTAAGAAACAACTTATGGTTCTTATTGATCAACCTTAACAGTTATGTTTGTTCAAAACAATTCTTCAATTTCTTACCTAGAAGAAGGTTAGAACTTCTTGGACTTCATAAAAATACTTATTTTGATTCCCAAGTCTAATTCCTATGCTCGATTCCCATGCCTGATTTTCTCAACACAAAAAATATACTTCTATCTGAATACCGCTAAGATAATTATGAACCACTTCGAATCTGATTCTGGAAAGTCCAATCCAATTCCCTAGTCTGATACCTTAGTTCGGTTGTTCAATATAAAAAATGCATCATTGAAAAATTACTTCTTGATTCAAATTTGGACTTCTTCATCCATAGTCTGAAAATATCAATACGATCTTTCATGTATAATTATCCAACCAAATATGATAACCAGGTGAATACTATATTTCTCTTTTTCTTCTTATATCCCTCTAACTTCATTATGAAAGAACAATCTGGACACCTTCATCGCTTTATGGAAATTAAGAGCTTCTCTCACCTCTTTCATGAGTGATTCAAGTCATAGACTACACGACTCCTCATATTTATAGGCTCGTAAGAATGGATTAAGTCAGATTCTGAAAAGTATTTCCACATTACCAAATTTCCCAAATATTTAGTATTTTTTAAATCTTGGATATTTCTTTGACTCATTAAATTCCCTATGAAGTCCATATATTTCTTTGAGTCATTAAATTCCACTTGGAATCCAGATATTTATTTGAATTCTTCCACCTTCCTTGATTTTAGGATATTATATTGAATTTATCTCCCTTTAAAATTTCTAACAAATATTCAATACAATTTCGGTTTGTTATTCTGATTTCTCCATTCTGATTTCTCCATTCTTATTTCTCCATTTCTTTTTCCCTATTCTAATTTATCTATTCTTATTTATTCATTCTAATTTCTCCATTATGATTTACTAATTCTGATTTTTCCATTCCTATATCTTCATTCTGATTTATCCATTCAGATTTATTCATTCTAATAAGGGAATTTGGTCACTCAAATTCCCTCATTGAAATGGAAGAATATACTCAAAAATAGTTTCTTCATTAAGTTTCATCGCACCAAATGAATAAAAAAATATATTATTTAAACTTTAAGTTCCCCTTTTCAATACTTTTATATCTTCTTCAAACTCTTTATGAAAGATTACAGTCAATAAAAAACTTCTTTTCTGGTTCTGAATCAGGTTTTCATTACGATATGACTCATTATGATGAAGAATAATGTAAATTAATATATTATTCTTCTCTGTTTTCATTGATCCCAAAATATTTCTCACAAACAATTATGCCTCTGATAAGGCTCCAAATCTGATATATAAAGATAAAAATACTATAAATTAGTTTTAGAATCTACTATGATAGATTTGTGGTATACTAAGTCTGATGAACCAAGACTAATGGATGATTTTTGGAAGCTCCAACTTCTTCACATTCCAATAAAACTTCTCATCCTACAAACAAAACTAACTGTATCTGGTTTTATCATACCGATGTAGTGAGTTCAGAAATCTTCGTCTTCAACAACTTCCTTATTTCACAAAATGGAGGTTGTATGATGAATTTCATCATGACTTTGATTACGTTGAAGATAGACTTTGGAATTGTCTGACTTTACAAGGAATATATTGTGTTTTCCCAATCATCCAAAAACATTTTTCATTACAATAAAACTTGAATATGATTGCAAGTTTATTTTCTCTCCCTTACTTTCGAAAGTCTTGCCTCACAAGTTCTCTAAACAACTTATGCTATTTTTGAAATGAAAATTGGAAAAGAATCATTAGATTTCTAATTGACTCCGTGATGAATCTGATTATCATCCTCATTATAATAAGAACCTCATTACGAATATATATTCCTTGATCGGACCCAAGGGGGATCTAATGATCCTTTTCATTATGAAAACAACTTCTGAATATGATAGACATAATTGAGCACTATGACTCTGAATTCTGTAATATGATAAATTCCTAAATATAATGAATTCATGAATATGATGATTTCCTAAATATTATGAATTACTGAATATGGTTCATGAGTCTGATAACCAAATTTTACAAAGTGAGTTGATTCACTTACTTTAAAATTTCTTTGAAAATTGAAGACAACCCACTTGAAAACATCTTTCAACATCCAAAAACATTCTTGAGAAGCTTCTGACATATTGTCAACATCCCAATATGAATTATAGTGTTGACTCATGTTGATGTGCTAGATTTTATTCTCATGCTTATGATTATGGATTCGATATAAAATGTCACCCAAAACATTTTCAATATTCTTTATTCCAACAACATAAAAAATTGATATATTGATAATAAATAAAACCAAAATACAACTTGGGCCTCACAATCTCCCCCTTTGTGTTTTTTGTCAATACCCATATCAATTTTTAAAAAACAATATGACTTGTTGTTTTTTCTTCTAACTTTTTCTTCTCTCCATTACTTTCATGTTCTCCCAATTTATTTTCTCTCCCGCTTATTGAAAATAAAATTCAATGGGGTCCATCATGACAAGTTTCCATCTTCTTTAATAAGTAGTCTCATTTAAAAAGTTTGGAACTTTTCATCTTGGAATCTTGGGATTCTTTTTTAGGAAAAAATAAGTATCACATGAGTTTCTTAACAAAGAGTATTTAACTAAACAAATCTAATTCAATGTGGGAGAACCCATTGTAGAAATCAATAATGTATAATCATGGTTATCAATGATTTCCATAACACAGCTTTCATGTAATACCTATTCATGTTTCTTTAAAACTTCTTATTTATGGGGATATCTTGGAAGAATTTCTTTAAGATAAAAGTAACCTACACACATCTCAAAAAACATATCCTAAATTTTAAATGTATAAACAAAACATAAAAAAGTCATTTTTTAACCATGTTACATTCTTTTTCATGAAAAGTATGAGGCTCTTCAACATCAGCTTCCTTATTTAAACTCAATCAATTCACTGCAGGTTAGTACAAATACAAATATTTTTGGAATAAGGAGAAACCTCAATTGTTCCTTAGAATAAAATATCGGACTTAGAGTCCTTTCTCAGTCTTTCCTCTTTCATGGATTTTTAAATGGATATGCTTTCCTCCTTCCTTTTATCCTCCTCAGGTTTTGTAAAAACATTCATTTCAGCTAAAGACTCTTCTGATAAGGATGTTAACTTTTCCTCAACTTCAGTAACATCATTGATACAATTAGTTTGTAACATCTTCTTAATGTATTTCTATTGGGATGGAAATATAGTTAAACAACTTTTAGTCTCATGACCATCTTTCTCACATCTCTTGCATCTTTACTGATACCTTAAATCACAATTTGTTGATATCTTTTTATCAACTTTTCTATCATCTTCAAAAAAATTATTCCCCTTTGATTCAGATGTATTTTTTGATTCATTTATCTTTCTAGACAAGTCAAATTATTCTGGAAAATTTACTAAGAACTCCTTATTTTTGAACTTAGTTTGTTTTTTTCTTCACATACTCATATTTCTTCATCTTCTGAGTTTCCTTTTTCAGTTCCACACACCTTTTAAAAATCTTTTACCATTTTTTGTGATAAAATACCCTCCTTAAACATTTCATTCTATAACACATTGAATAATTTTAATGTTCATGGTTAAACCAACGCATATTTTTCATATACCCAAATCCACCAAAACTCCAACAGTGTCAATAAAATATTATTTTACTCTGAAACATCCATATTAACCGAAGTTGTGAATATGTTTCTCAACAAAATTCTTAATAGAAAATTATTGATCACCAAACTTTATGTTTTCAAATGATACTTTCTTCCTCAGCCAAGATTTATTTTCAACCATATCAAAACCAACTATAAAAATAATATTTTTAGACTCATTATGTTTAGAAACTTATAACTTTTCAAATTTTTTGATCTTGGCCACATATATAACTTTCCAACATTTCTTTCTCTCAGAAAAAAATCCATATTTCTTCTTAACCTTTAAAGGTAACTTTTGTTGATCCTTCGTATGTTAATCCTTATAATAGCTTTTACCAACATTAATGATAGATTTTTTGAAACTTGTACCTCTCGGTTCAACTTTAGAAAAAAAAAAATTGGATAGGTTACAACTACTATTCTTTTGCTTTCATCTTGTTCTATAGATTCTCTTTACAATTCGTTTCCTTCTCAATAAATTTATTCAAATAGTCAATCACCATCAGTATCTTGTACTTCTCAGCTAAAAAACTTTCTAGAATTTTTTTTGAGGAACATTCAACTTCAAACTTATTATTTTGATTTTCAAGCCTTCTAATATTTCTCAGACATTATTTCAACCCTTCTTTAAGATGAAATTAAATTTGTGTTTCTTCTTATTTGGAACTAAGAATTATAAATTATTAATTTTTAACTTTTCTAATAAAATTATTCTCACAATTATGATCAATATAATTTTCATATTCAACTTCACTATCTTCAATTTAGATCAAATTCTAGAAAAACATTCCTCATTAACGATAGAAATAAATGTTTTTTATTCAGCACCATTTGTAAATTCTTCACTATCATCATCATTAGGAAAACATATTCTCCATTTGGATTTGGAGAACTTATTATATTTCTTCTTGGAATAGAATTTTTCTTTATCACTTTATTTCTTCCAAGATCTTCTTAGCCTTCAATATTCTTTACCACTTTCTACTTCATCAATTTATTATTCATCACCTATTTGAGGAAAACTGATATCAAAGTGACCAATGGATCTAAAACCAAAACATTTTAAGGTATTTTTCCTTTTATAAACTGCTCTACCTCTTTTCATTTTTTATCAAACAAGGATTAAAATTCCACAAGACTTTTTCATACCTCATTTTTAGATTTAAAGTAAGCAACATCATCTTCCTCAAGAAATTTTTTAGACATTTCTTTCTTGGCCTCCTTGAAATAAATTTCTATAAAATCTTTTGTTTTTTCCCTCATAAATTTATCCCTTCCCATTTCATAAGTAATAAGTGTACTAAAAATATCATCAAGAGATAGAGTTTACGGATCTCTATCTTTCAATTTGGATACTTTAGCATCAAGTTTTTCTGGGACAATTCTCAATATTTTTTCAAAAATATAAACTCTTATTACTTTTCACCATCACATATGATAATTCAAAAAATTTCATTAATCATAGTAAAGAAGTCATAAAAAGATTCATACTCACCCATCTTGAGATATTCAGACTTTAATCTCCATATTTATAAATTTTTCTTATTTACTTTTGTATTACCTTCAAAAATGATTTTCAGCTTATCCCATATACCTTTGGAAGTGGAAACACCTTTTACTATTAGAAACTCACTTTCATAAAGTGATGAGAGTAAATAATTCTTATCTCTCCAATAATTTTCAATGTTTTACTTATCATCCTTTATAAGAGGAACATTCTCATCATGAGGAGGAATCCCATATGTAACTACTTTTTAAACATTATACCCAAAGGATATAAGATATGAAAACATTCTTCCTTTATAGATATGATAATTCCTATCATTAAATATCGGAATTCCCTTACTGTTATCATGACTGAGAATCTCCATAACAAATTCTTCTTCAAATATTTTAGAAAAGAGTATGTGAAAGGTACCTTCATCTCTGATACCAATTGAAGTTTCCCAATCAATATAGTTATATCACTGAGAGCAGTATGGGGTGAATTTGTGATATCATTATGTTTTATGTTTCCTTAATTCTCAAGTAACCTTAACCTCCTCTTAAATGTTTTTTTCCCTACTGAAAACATGGGAAACAAAAATCCATAGGAATAAAATTATTTACAAGGTTAACTATTCAACAAGAATAGCTACTTCCTTGTTATGGTATATAAATAATCCTCTACAAGACAATCCACTAGAAAAAAAAATCAATTTTTGTGGAATATAATGAGTATGATATAAAATTACACTCATGTAGAACTATATAAATAATCCAACAATGCATGTTTTTCTTATAACACAAATTATACAACACTATTTTTGTAACAAACATGTTACATTGCTTCTTAATCAACTTTCACAAATATTTATATTCAAAAAAAATTATTCACTTTCTTACCTACCCTATGGTAAGAACTTCTTAGAATTCATAATAATACTCAATATTATTCCCTACTCTGATTCCCAAGTTCGAATCTGATGTCTGGTTTTATCAATAAAAAATTCTTTTTTAAGAATACTACTTAAGAAATTATGAACAACTTCTAATCTGAGTTTAGAAATTCCAGTCAGATTCCCTAGTCTGATTCACAAGTATAGTTATTCATTATGAAAAATCATTATTTGAAAAAGTAACTCTTGAAATAAATTTATATTTCTTATTCCACAGTCTTTAAATCTCAATATGACATTCCCAGGCCGATTATCCATCCAAATAAAATAACCAGATGACTATGATCTTTATCGTATTCTTCTCCTATCATCTAACTTCTTTAATAATGAACAATTTGAGAGCCTTATTCACTTTCTGTATATGTGGAGATTCTCTCACCTCTTTCATGAGTGATTCATGTCATAGATTACATGAAATATTATCCTTATATTTTTAAGAACATAAGAATGGTTTAAGAGGGATTCTGATAATGTTTTCTCTCTTTAACAAATTTCTCATATAATCAATCTTCCTTAAATATCATAAATTTCATTAACTCATTCAAGTCCCCATGAAATCCATATCCTATTTTACTAATTTAATTCCCCTTGAAATATAGATCTTTATTTGACTTATTCATCCTTAATTGAATTTCAGTTCTTCTATTGAATTCAACTCCCTTTGGCCTTTCTAGTAAATCTTCAATATGATTCCTATTTTTCATTTTTATTTCTCCATTCCCGTTTCTCCATTCTGATTTATCCATTCCAATTTCTTCATTCTGATTACTCAATTCATATTTCTTCATTATAATTTCTCCATTAAAATTTATTCATTTTTATTTATCCATTACAATTTTTTCATTCTATTAAGAAAATTTGGTCACTTTGATTCCACTATTATGACAGAAGCATCTATTCAGTAATAGTTTCTTTATTAAGTTTCTTAACACAAAATTACGAAAAAACAAAGGCAAACATATTCTTCAAACTTCAAGTTCCCCTTGTGAAAACCTTTTTATATTCTTATAAATATTCAAGAAAGATTCAAAAATTAATAAAACATCCGTCCTATTCTAAATCCTATTGTCATTATGATCTGCCTCATTATGATGAAGTCAAATGTAAAACAAAAGATTTTTCTTCTCTACATTATTCAGTCCTAATAAATTTCTCACAAAAAATTCTAATTCTGATAAGGCTTTGTATCCGATATAAAAAATTACCAATTTTATGAATTGGTATATGAATATATTATGATGGATTAGGAGCACACTAAGTCTAATGAACCACGTCTGATGGACCAGTTTCAGAAACTCCAACTTCTTCACAATATGATCAACCTTTTCATCCTACAAAAAAACTTTCTACATTCAGTTTTCTCATACCATTGAAGTGAGTTTGTAAATATTCATCTTCAATAACTTCCTCCTTTCCCAAAATTCATCTTATATCATTAATATCTTCATGACATTGATTATGTTCAAGATCAGCTTTGGCGTCATCTATTTATCCAAGGAATGTATTGTAACTTCCCAATCTTTCAAAAACATCTTTCTTTCAAATAAAACATGAATAATATTGGAAGAACCTTTCCTCCCAATTACCTTCATAAGGCTTACATCACATGTTCTATAAAAAACCTTTGATATTTTTGAAATACAAAACATCAATGAATTATATGAATTTTAATAGACCCCATGATAAATCCAATTATCTTCCACATTATTATGAGAACCCCATTACGATTATATTTTCCTTGATCGGACCCAAGGTGGATCCAATGTTCCTTTTCAACCAACAAAAAACATATTATTATGATGGACATACTTAAGCACTATGATCTTGAATTCATGAATATGATTAATTCTTGAATACTATAAATTCCAGAATATGATAAATTCCATAATATTATTTTTGAGTCTGATTATCAACTTTTACAAAGTGTGGTGATTCATTTCCTTTAAAATTTATTTGACAACAAAAGGTAAACCACTTGAAAACTTCTTTCATCTTTCAAAAACATTCTCCACAAGATTATGACATTTTATTAACATCCAAATATGATTGGTTGTATTGAATCGTGTCAATGTTCTAGATCTAATTATCATGATTATGATTCTATATTTGGTAGACAACTTCACTCACATGCTTTTCAACATTCTTTCTTCCTTCAACACCAACAATAAATTGATCTATTGAAAACAAATAAAAACAAAACACAACTTGCTCCTAACAATAAAAAATCTAAAACACTAAAAACCCAAAATAATACAGAAAACACATAAACCCTAAAAACACATAAACCCTAAAAACACATAAAAACCATAAACCACTTAAAACATTTAAAAACCCAAAAACACTAATGAACCTAAAGGAATCTAAAAACCCAAAAGACCCTATAGGGCACTAAAACGCTAAAACCCCTAAAGGACTCTAAAACCCCCAAAAAACCTAAAAACCATTAAACCCCTAAAAACCCATAAAACCCCCTAAAAACACTAAAAGACCTAAAAAATCCTAAGAACCATAAATTACCCTAAAAATAATATAAAACCAGAAAGACCCTAAAAACATTAAAAACCCAAAAAAATCCTAAAAGACCCAAGAAAACTATAAAAGACCCTAAAAATCATAAAATCCCTAAAAACCAAAAAATCCTTAAAAAATTAAATAACTTTTAAACCCCTGGTAAACCCTAAACCCCCTAAATAACCTAAAACCTCTAAAAATCCTAACAAAACCTTAAAAACACATAAAACCCAAAAACACCTAAATATCCTAAAGACCCCAAAAACCCCTTAAAATCCATAAAATCCTTAAAAACATAAAAACTTTAAACCATATAATACAACTAAATCCCAAAAAAATCCTAACATCCCAAAAAACCCCTTAAAAACTAAAAACCCTAGAAACCCTTAAAACCCCAAGAACCATAAAATCACCAAAAACACTGAAAGATAGTAGAACCCCTAAAAACCCCAAAAAAACAAAAAACCAATATACCAGAGAATTTCATTAAACCCATAGAAACCTAAAATCCATAAAAAACCCCAAAACCATCAGAAACCCTAAAAAACATAGAATCCAATAAAAATCCAAAAAACCTAAAAACCCCTAAAACCCCCTTAAACTGTGGAAACCCCAATAAAAACCTAAAAACTATAAGAACCTAAAACCCCCTAAAACCAAAAAAACCATAAAAACACTAAATTACACCCAAACCCCTAAAAACCCAAAAAACACTAAACATCATAAAACCAAAAAACCCAATAAAATTAAAAAAAATAAAAAACCTCAAACAAACATTAAAACCATAAAACTCCCAAATCAACTTAAATACCCTAAAAAATTATATTACATTAAACCCTTATAAAATCCTAAAAACCCAAAAACCAATAAAACCCCTACAACCAAAAAACCCCTAAAAAAATTCAAGCCCCAAAAAATAAAACCCTAAAAACCAAAAAACAACAACAAAAACCCCAAAACCCCTAAAATCCATTAAACCATAAACACCTAAAAACCAGAGAAACCACAAAAATGCCTAAAAACAGATGAAACCAATGAAAAAAACCTAAAGACCATAAGAACTAATAAAAATACCTAAAACTCCTAAAACCCCAAAAATACCCTAAAACCCCTAGAATATTCAAAATACCATAAAAAATCCTTAATGTACCATAAAACCCTAAAATAATAAAACCCCTAAAAATAATTAAAACCATAAAATAACCTAAAAACCATAAAACTCATAAAAACTATAAAAATACACCTAAACCCCATAAAAATCATAAAAACCCTAAAGAAATCTTAAAACACAATAAAATCCATAAAACACATTAAAACTCTAAAAACAATAATACAACCCTAAAACCCATAAAAAATAAAAATACACCAAAAAACCCAAAACCCCTAAAAACACTAAAAACCATAAGAAACCTAAAAAAATTAACGTCAATCTAAAAATCTAAAAAACCCCTTAAAAAGAGAACAAAACCGCAAAAACCTAAATACCCTTCAAAACACTAATAACTCAAAACAACATAAAACACTTAAAACTACTAAAAACCCACAACATGTGAAAACCCCTAAAATCCTTAAAAATCATAAAATCCAAATATTCTCTTAAAACCCATGAAAACCCTAAAACCCCTAAATTTTCCGAAAGACCCTAAAAACACTAAAAATGATCTAAAAACATAAAAAACCAAAAAAAAACTCCTAAAACCCCTCAATAACCCTAAAATACCTATGAAAATCCAAAAACCCTTAAAACCCCAATAAAACCATAAAAAACTTTTAAAACACTAAAAAACCTAAATAACTATAAAACCCCAACAAAATTCTAAAATAACCTACGCCCCGAAACCCAAAAAACCATAAATCATTACAATCTCTAAAAACCTTATAAAACCATAAAACCCTAAAAATCCTTTTCATGACACATGAAACCATAAAATAACTCTAAAACACAAAAACCCAAAAACCATAAAATCACAAAAACCTGTAAAAAACAACAAAAAACTTAAAAAACACTAAAATCCCTAAAAGACACAAAAAACCATAAAGACCCAAGAAAACCTTTAAAACCCCTAAAAAACCCTTAAACATAAAAAAATACTTAAAAACATAAAAAACCATTTAATACTATAAAATACCCCCAAACCCCCTAAAATAAATCAATGACCCGAACACCCCCTAAAAACCCTAAATTCAGTAAAAATCAAAAAAACCCTAAAATGTTAAAATGACCCTAATGAACTTTACAACCACTAGTACTCCTAAATCCCATAAAAACACCTTAGAACCCCTAAAAACCAAAAACCCCATAAAAACCATTCAATACCCTAAAACCCCTAGATACCACTAAAACCCAAAAAAATCCTTTAAAACACAAAACCCCCTCAAAACCCCTAAATTCCCAAAAAAAACCCTAAAACCCCTAAAACCCCCAAAAATCCCCAAAAACTATAAAAAACACTAAAACCCCTATAAAATGTCTCAAAACATTGAAAAAACCTAAAACCACTAAAAACCTGATAATTCATGAAAGCAGTAAAAACCCTAAAGCCCCGAAAAACCCTAAAAAATTAAAAACACATAAACCCCCTTCAAATCCCTTAAAACCCAAAATCCCTAATAACCATAAAACCCTTCAACCCCATAAAATCCTAAAAACCAAAAAAACCCTAAAAGATCCAAAAAATTATAAAAACGAGAAAAACCCAACAAATCCCTAAAAACCCCTAAAAACATAAAAACCCCTGAAACACCCTAAAATCCCTAAAAACACTATAACACACAAAATATCCTTAAAAACATAAAAATAGTAAATGAAATTTAAAAACACTAAAATATTAAAACCCCTAAACCAAAAAATATATATATACACTAAAAACTAGAAAAACAAAAAAAAACTAAAATACCCAAAATTACATTTAAACCCCACCCCAACCCTAAAACCCACTAAAACCCAAAAAATCTCTAAAAAATCCTAAATAACCTGAAAACCATAAAAACAATAAAAATCCCTTACAACTCTTAAAAACTCTTATGAACCACTAAAATCCAAAAAACCGCTAACAAACCCTAAAACACAAATAATGAAAAAATCACCAAAAACCCTCGAAAAAAAACCATAAAAAATCTAAACCCCTAAAAATCCCTAAAACCTAAAATATCCTTAAAACCCCTTAAATACCCAAAAAATAAGAAAAAACCCTACAACCCCATTAAAACCCTAAAAACGTAAAATACCAAAAAGTCATAAAAACCCTAAAAATCATAAAAATCCAAAACACTCTTGAATCCCCGTAAAACCCCTAAAACCCCTAAAACATACCTAAATTAAAATAAAAATCCTAAAAACACCCTAAAAGACTCAAAATAATGTAAAAACCCTAAAACCCTAAAAACCCTTAAAAACCCTTTGAAGCCCCTGAAAACCTAAAAATGTTAAATGACCTAAAAACCCAAAAAACATTGAAGACACTAAAACTTCTATTAAACCCCTAAAAGACTCTAAAAACTCCATAAAACCCCTAAAATATCTAAAAAACCCCAAAACACTAAAATCCCTTGAAATCCTAAAAACCTAAAAAAGACCACAAACACCCTAAACCCCCTATAACCCCTAAAAACCCCCTAAAACATAAAAAATATATAAAAACACCAAACACCCACCCCTAATTATAAAAAACCATAAGAACCCTAAAATAATTTCAAAACCCTAAAATACATAAAGATCCAAAAAAATATAAAACCTTAAATAACTTTGAATACTTTAAAATGCCTAAAAACTATAAATGCCATAAAAACACCTCAGAAAATCCTAAAAACCCACAAAAACCCAAAAAAACCCCAACAAAAACCCCCAGATCCTTAAAACCCTAAAGAAAACTATAAACCCTACAAACCCTTAAAACCCATAAAAATACTAAAACTCCTAAAATGCCTAAAAACCTTACAAAATTCTAAAAAACCCATAAAACCTTGAATAACACTAAAATCTCTAAAACCCCTAAAAACACAAAAAAAATGAAAAGCCATGAAACCCATAAAAATACTCATAAAGAATAAAAATCATTAAAAAAATTAAAACCCCAAAACACTGAAAGCCATAATATGACAAAAAACCTAGAAAACCAAAAAAACCCTAAAATCACTAAATACCCTAAAACCTATGAAAACCATAAAAATTTCTAAAAAACATTAAAATGCCTTAAATTACCTGAAAACTCCCTAAAAGATGAAAATTTTCCTAAAAGGAATAAAATCCTTACCCCCCCCCCCAAACATTTAGAATCCATTAAAACCATAAAATACCTATAAACCCCCATGAAATCCTTAAAACACCACAAAATCCCTAAAAATACTAAAAAATCCCTAAAATCTATAAAAACCCTAAAATTCCCTAAAATTCCCTAAAACCCATAATCTTGCACCCAAACCTTTGAAATTATTTTGTTTTATTATTTTCATGGCTTTGGATAATCTTGTCGGGGTTCGGGTTGAGTCTTGGTTTCAAATTTTTGAGTTTTTATTGAAAAGTGAGTGTTTTGGGCATGACAGCATCTGGCGCATGGGTAGAGCATGGTTTGGAAACCTTGAAATTTCGACCAAGTGATCGTGAAACCTTCCAGATGTACAAAATAAATAAAAATTAAATTAATAATAAAATTAAGTTAAATGAATTTTAAAATAAAATAAAAATATTGTTCTAATAATAATAATAATAATATTATTATTATTATTAAGAATATTTTTAGTGTTGTTATAAGCTTATTGTTGTTGTTTTTGTTTTTGTTGTTATTATTATTATTATTTTATGTTAGTATTATTTTATTTTATTTATGGTTTCCCCTTCTTCCCCCCCACCCTCCCTTCCATGCACACCCATCCCCTTCCCCCATCCTGCACGACCCAACCCCTCCCCTACACACCTCCCATGCACCCCTTCCCTCCTCCACTCACATTTCTCCACCCTTTTCTCCAAAACCCATTGGGACCACCATCCTCTTCGTTTTTCCCCCCTCTCCATCATGCAGCCTCACTGGTACACCCCACCTGCAGCACCGCCCTCCTCCTCCGGTGGCGGCTGCCCCATCAGTGAGTTTCTCTTCCTCATTCTCTTGGTTTGGGGCTCTCCCTGGGTGGGGTTTCTTGTTTGGATGAACCCTAGATTCTAAGGTTTTATTTTCATGGTTATACCTAAAACATTAGGTTTAATTTTGATGATTTAGGTAGGATTTACCTTCCCTTTGGTGTGGTTGAGTTAAGATTGAGGGTTCACACTGGTTTCCAGATTTTTTTCATTATATGAGGTAGATTTCCAGTTGAACATGCCCTTTTTATTTAATATTCATCTATTTCATGTTTTCTCACTAATATTGATTCATAGATATTGTTATATGATCCTTGGAAAAATTGTTGGGTGTGAAAAGTAGCGGTTTATGCCTCATTTTATGATAAATACTATTGTTTTGTTAAAAATGTACACACCATGTATTTGATATAATGTTCCATTAGCTTTATCAAATGGTTTATAATATATAATACAAGGTTTATCAATTTCAATGAATTTATGGCATTAAAATTGGTGTTTTATGCCTAGTTGCGTGTTAAATAGAAATTGTTTTGTTAAATATTGCATTCCTAGTGTTTGATTAATTACCTAGTTGGATTTTATGGGTTAAGTGTGATATAAAATGATTGGTTAGGATTTTTAAATAAATTGGAAATGTGAGAAGTGATATTTTCGGGACCTTATATGGTTTCCCAAGTGGATTTGGTATTATAAATAAATGAGTATTATTTTTTAAAGTGGTTTGGAATGTGTTTCTAATGAATGGACCATTTGGCAGTTTTATAAAAGTGGTTTGTACCTTGAATGTGTAAACTAAATGATGTAAAGGAGTTTATAAATGTTTTTATTTGTTAAATAGTGTGTTTAGACCCTCGTTTGAAAAGTTTATTTTTTTATCATTGATAAACATTGGTTTGGTAAAATGATTAAAGGCATGTTTGGTATCTTTGGTAAAATAATGAAAGTATTTATTATGAAAACATCCTTTGGATGTTTCTTATTCCTTTTCTATGTATATAATGGATCATAGTTCCTTGGTATGGAATCCTTTTTATCCATTATCATAGTACCTTGGGTTGGACTTTTTTTGTTATGTTTATTCTATGGAATGATATCGGTCCATATAGTGGCTCCGGGTGATGTATGTTATTTATTTATTATTATATATACATGTGGTTGGATGTGCGGCTATAATTGGTTGGATCTCCCCCATTATATACATGATACATGGGATCTTGGAATATTGTTAGAATTTTATGAGAGTGATTGCTACACTAGTAGTTTATGTACTAACCAGTGGACCATAGTAAGTGGATATATTTTGATTTATTGTTATGGGATTGGGCCCCTCAGTCTATCTTGAGTTATGGTGGCCATAAGTTTGGGAGTTTTGATTTCATAATTTGTGTCTTTCTAATAGAAATGGGGTCTCATGTATTAGTATGTTTTCTATTATTATTGATCTCCTGGGTTCATCAAGGTCTATTGGATCTTAGTTTCTTTCCATGATGATTGCTATACTTGTATGTTTATTTCGATTTCCCTTATTGTGTGATTGCTATAGTGATTTCTTATGTGGTGTTCTCTTTGAAAGTAATATGTTTCTTTAAAAATAGCCATTGAAATTTTTTTTTAAATAAATTTATTTCATAATCTTTTGTGAAAGATGAAAATGTAGGTATCAGTTTAACCATGAAATGTTAATTTCCCACTAATGGAATGAAAATGGTTTTGGAAATGAATAAGGGAAGTAGTTCACACATTTTTTTTAAGTAAAATGTGTATAAAATCATACTTTCATATATTATAGTTCAAACATGGAATTGATGTTTATATTATTTTAAAGTAATTGCATTGGGAATTGATTATCGGGATAGCCTACTAAGTTTTAATACTCATGTCTATAGTTCTTTTCTTTTTTTAGCCCTTGTGTATGTTTAATATGGAGTTTGGTTACCTATGGAGAAGGTTTAACTTTTTTTGGATATTGACCTTGAGCGTAACATATAGGGGGTGTGATATTATTCTCTAGTAGGTTTTTTTGTATCGTCCAGTTGTATTTTTCATATTATTTTATAAATGGTGTTCATTTCCATTTAATTTATATATTTATATTCTTGTACATATTCTGCGGTTTAGTTTTCCTTATTTATTTAATGGGTGAAATCATTCCTTATTTTTACTATTTTGATTTATGACACTAGTTTCTAGCCCGTGGGGTTTAGGAATTCCCCTCGGCTCTTATAGCGGACTGACTCAGGTGATTGTTCAGGGCTGACTCAGGTTGGTTCTCGACAAAATGGAATCAGAGTATGCCAGATCTTTAGTAAACCTTTTTTTTCAGATATCCCATCATTACATGGTGATTTCAAGGTAGAAGTAGTAGGATTTTTGGGGCTAATGATGTAGGATATGGAAGGACTTCAGGAACCCTTTCTCATTCCGAACCTTGGGTTATCATTGGATGTTCAGGTTTATTAGTTTTTTTATTCTTGTGGATTGTTTGCTATTGGGAAATAAAAATGTGAGTTGGGAAAGTGGAAACAATGGGATCTCATGTCCTAGAAAGCAATGTGGATCTCGGTAAATTTCTCTATAATACTCATAGTGACGGTGGTGTGACTACCATAATATTGAAAGCCATATATCAGAGTTTCCCAATTGTGCTGGTTTCCCTTTGTGAAAATTTTCTCAAAACCCTGGGTTTTAAAAATTTGTTTTAAAAATTATCCTTTTGTATTTATGAAAATATTAGTTTAAAGTGGTGACAAATGTGTTTGGAAAGGTGGAAATTTTATTTTGAGATTTTTTTAATGAGGCTTTGGAAGGGGGATTACCATGAAACAGTTTTGGTGTAAAATGAGAACAATTTCAATGTGATTGCGTTTTTATAATCAAACATGTGATTTATCAAGAGTTTTTTGATTAAAAAATGGGAATTTATTTTCAGAAATGGGTTATGGAAAAATGTTTTAAATGGAAATAAATGAGTTTTAATCAAATAGGGAATGATGAAATGGGGTTTTCTGTGTAATTATAAGTGTTTTAAAATTGGATTAATGTTTTGTTTTGGAAAGTGGAAAGGTTTTGTATTGACCTTTGGTGTTTCCATGAGTGACCACATGAATGAAAATATGTGAAAAGTGGATGGGTTCCCGGTATATCATGGGGATATTCATGTATCAGTCTCCATGGAATACCATTGGTGGGTTTGAAATCCTTTCATCTTGTTTCCTTTTCAAAAGTTCCTTTAAAAGAAAATGTAATGTTTTTTAGCTTACAGTAGTGCGGTGTGCCCTTATTTTTTTGGAGTAATGTTTCATTTGTGGTGTTTGAAATAGAGAATATTTTTTATTGTATTAGTCTTCATTGAGTTCCTTGTTTTCTTATTCTTAGTGTTTCCCCCACGATGATGTGATGGATCACCAAGGTGCAACTTCAGGGGTGCATCTTGAGGCAACACTCCAGTTGATCAACCTATAGACTAAATTCTTTAATTTTGAAAGGTAAATCATCCCATATTTTTTGGTCAATCATGTCCTCTTCAGGAAGAGGAGTGGATGTTGACGATTGAGAGTGACTTCAATATCCTTGCATTACCTGAGTCATTAAAGGTAATTTTTTCTACCATTATGATTGAAGGTCAAACTTGGAAAATGGTGGAAGTTTGTGTCTTGAAGAAATCCTTGGTAAGATCTTTCTTGGGAGTTCATCAAGTCCTCATTCATCCAACAATACTTTTCTGAGATTACAAAGGTGAGAAATAGGATAGAGATGTATGGTCTTCAGCAGGGTGTAGGATCGGTGTTATAATTATTACATCGCTTCTTGGATATAATTACATATGACCTAGGGTATGTTTCAAATAATCCTATAGAGAGTTTACATTTTGAGTTTGGGATCCATGGTGAACTGTAGACAAAATTAACAGAGCTCATCCTAACCACATTCTCTGATGTGGTGAGGCAAGCCTTTTGTGCCAAAGTTGAGTTAGTGGGATGGATTGAGATGGAAAATCTTCCTCTTGATTTTTTAAGTTTTGAAGAGGATTATCATAAGAAGAATGGGAAGCGCCCTGATGTGGGTGATGCTGGTAGAAGAATATAGAGGCCTTCACACCTCTCATCAACATCTTCAGGGAGAAATACTGTGATTTGTCATTAGTATGGAAATATTGGTCATAAAATACTGTCTTGCATGAGTGTTCCAAGAACCTTCCACACATGTGGATGCTTGGGTCACTTTCAGCAGTTCATTTTGGGTGTTACCAAGAAGCATCGTAATGCCAGACCCAACTCTTCAAAGGTCACCCTAGACGGTTCGCAGGAGTAGGGTGATATTTGGGATTAGTTTGAGGTTTTCTCTATATAATGTTCCTTGGATGTAATAATCGTATCGTTTGGAATTTGTGGTGTTTATTTCTATTTGTATTGTAATAATAGATGTTTTTTAACCTTTCTAAACATCCATTTTAATGGAATCATGTTTGTAAAATTTGTATTTTTGTGTTATGTCTGGGGGTTTCTAATGTTTAACAATGAGTTAGGAGATTCTTCAAATATCATATATCTTTCCATAGATTCTGGTGTAAATATAGAATGTAGTTGGTAACCTCCATGGGTAAAAAAGGATCTTAGTTTAGTGTCCATATTTAGTGTGGTAGGTGGAATCATTTTAGGCATCTTTCATAGATGATTCATCTCGAATGGTCCCATTTGGTGGAAAAGAACTTGGGGGGAATGTTTATACTTTGTAGGTCATGTGGATTAAAGAGTTACTTCTTAGTTATAGGCAAGTGTGGATATCTCTTTTTCTTGAGACTCAGTGTTTGTACTCTTGTGGCTGCAAATCTGTGTGTAGTTGTATGTATATGAATAGCCTTGTAAGTCCATCTCGATTTCAATTTTGGTTAGGCTCATTTGAGGATGGTAATTACCATGGGATTAGTGGAATGTGTAGTGTCTCTTGATTGTTTGGATTTTTTTTAATTAATTCCATTGCGGTGGGAAATTTGGTGCAGAGGAAGATTTTAAGTTATCCATGTCGGGTTTTCCATGTCATACTATGCTAATTAGTTAAACTGGTTAGTTATTATGGTGGGGAGACCCATAGTGGGTCTCGTAGTGTTATCCCTGAATTAATCGAGTGTTAGCCTAATCTGTATGGAAGGGAGTATTTTCATGCCTTTCCCTCAATTGGGATTCTGGTTCCATATCTGGTTCTAGTTTGTTCTTAATGGTGGTGAGTATGTTAGGTCCTCCCCATTTTGGTCTTTTTGTCTTGCTTCAGTTGTTAGGTTGTTTCAAATGATGGGGTGTCAATTTGGTCCTCCCAGTGTCTGTACTTCAGCTTTGTTCCTGGTGTCAGCTTGGTAGTAAGAATTCTCTTTCATATCTATCTAACCTCAATCTCTTATATTGACTAAACATTGGTATTGGGGAATTCCCAATGGTTTCATTAAAGTTAGGTTGTAATGTTCTCTCATTATTTTTGTTGGGATTGGGGCGTGCCCAATGGTTTCTTTAAAGTAAGATTGTAAAGTTCTCTTAGTATTTTTTTTCAAAAGTCGGGATGTGGTTTTATTTTTATTTCCCATTTTTGGCAAGTGTTATGGGTTTTGTTTGGTAATGTCCAGGTCATTTTGGTTTAATAGGTTAGATTGTAGCATGAAAGTTTATTTACTATGATCAATCAACTGGAGGTGTCTTAGCTTACGGGGGTGGGTGAAACTTACCATGGATTCCATTTTAGGTATCTTAGGTTTATTATTTAATTCTATTTTTTTGTTGATAGTGATATTTCCTCCTCTTATTTGTCAATCATTGGGTAACTCCTTAAACTATAAAGGAGTATCAGTTTTTGTTTTTGGGTTAAACCTTATTGTGGCTTTTCATGGGTGGAAAGAATTATAGTGGGGAGAATTGTTTCACCCTGACCTTTGAAATTATTTAATTTTTTTATTTTCTTAGATTTGGATAATCTTATTTGGTTTCAAGTTGATTCTCAGTATTAATTTTTTGAGTTTTTATTGAAAAGTGATTGTTTTGGGCTTGGCAACATCTAGCGCATGGGAAGAGCATGGTTTGGAAACTGTGCGGCTTCAGCCAGGTCATCGTGAGGCCTCCCCAGTGTTCAAAATAAATAAAAATTAAATTAATAATAAAATTAAGTTAAATAAATTTTAAAATAAAATAATAAAAAGTAAAACAGAACAAAAATTATTATTCTAATAATAATAGTAAGGATATTATTATTATTATTTTTAAGAATATTATTATTATTATTATTAAGATCATTGTAATTATTGTTATTATTATTATTATTAAGTTTGGTTCTGTTTCTTTTTTCCCTTCTCTCCCTCTCTATCCCCCTTCCCTTCCATGCACACCCATCCCCTTCCCCCCTCCTGCATGACTTGACCCCTCCCCTACACACCCCCTCCTCCAGCGGCCCTTCCTCTGGTGCACCACCCTCCTCCAGTGACCCTTATTCCATAACACCACCCTCCTCTGGTAACCCTCCCTTGCACGGCGCCACCCTCCACCTTGGGTGGCGACTCCCCCTCTAGTGAGTTTCTCTTCCTCCTTCTCTTGGGTTGGGGATCTCCCTTAGTGGGTTTTTTGGTTTGGCCAAACCCCAAATTCTAGGATTCTATTTTTAGGGGTTTATTCCTAAAACATTGGGTTCAATCTTGTTTCTTTAGGTTGGATTTAACTTCCCTGGGGTGTGGTTGAGGTGCGATTGAGGTTTCACACCGGTTTTCAAAAAAAATCATCATTTTAAGTAGGTTTATCATTTCCCCTACACTTTTTATTTAAGATTCATATGTTTCATGTTTTTATTACCACTATCTTTTTGTAGATATTGTTATATGATCCCTGTATAAATTAATCGGTGTGCAAAGTAGTGGTTTATGCCATGTTTTATGATAAAATGTGTTGTTTTGTAAAAAATGTGCACAATAAGTATGTTATAAAATGCTCCATTAGATTTCACACATGGTTAGTGATATTTAAAACATGATTTAGAAATTTAAATTAATTTATTGATTGAAAATTGGTGTTTTATTCCTTTTTTGGTGATAAATTGAAATTTTGTTTGTTAAATATTGTGTTCCTAGTGTTTGATTAATTTCCTGGTTGGATTTTATGTGTTAAGTGTGATATTAAATGATTGATTCATTTTCATAAATATGTTAGCAGTGTTAAAAGTAATATTTTGGGGACCTTATATAGTTTCCCATGTGGTTCGGGTTTTATAAATAAATGAGTATTGTTTTATAAGTTTTTTTTGTATGTGTTGTCGATTAATTGCTCATTTAGCATTTTTATAAAAGTGGTTTGGGCCTTTAATGTGTAACCTGAATGTTTTAAAAGAGTTTATAGATGTTTTGATGGGGAAAATTGTGTGTTTAAAACTCTTTATGAAAATTGGATATTGTATCATTGATAAATGTTGGTTTGGTAAAATGCTTAAAGGGTCATTTGGAAACATTGTGAATATGATGATATTGCTTATTATGAAAGCCTCCTTTGGATGTTTCTCATTCCTTGTCTGTGTATATAATGAATGGGATGTCCTCACTCTGGAATCCTTATGAATTATTATCAGAGTTCCTCGGGTTATACTCTTTGTGTTCTATTTATTCTATGGCATGAGAATGGTCCTTGGAGTGTCTTAGGGTGATGCTTGTTATTGATTTATTACTATATATACATGTGGTTGGAAGATCGTTTGGCATCAGTTGGTACACCCCCATTTTATACATGAGACATGGGAACCTGGCATATTGAGATAATTTTATGAGAACTATTTCTACCCTGGTAATTGATGTACTGACCAGTAGCACATAGTAGGGGGATATATTTGGGTTTATTATTATGGTATTGGGCCTCTCATTCTCTCCTGAGTTTGGGTTGTTGATCATTTGTGAATTTTGATTTCATCATGTGTGGAATGCTACCGGGGATGGGGTCTCATGTATTACTATGTTTTGCATTATTTTTTATCTCTTGTGTTCACCTATGTCTGTCGGTTGTTAGTTGCTTGGAGTGATGAATGTGACACTTGTATGTTTATTTCCATTTCCCCTCTTGTGTGATTACTTCAGTGCCTTCTAATATGGTATTTTTTTGGAAAGTGTTTAGTTTCTTTAAAAAGTAATATTGAATTTTTTAAAGAAAAGTATTTCATCCTCTTTTGTGAAAGTTGAAAATGTAGGCATCACTTTCCCCATTAAAATTTAATACCACACTAATGGAATGAAATTGGTTTTGGAAATGAATAAGGACAGTGGTTCATACTTTTTTTTAAGTAAAATGTTTATAAAAAACAATCTTTAAAATATTGTTGTTGAAAATTGGAATTTATTTTTCTTTTTATTTTAAAGGAAGTTCATTGTGAATAGATTATCGAGCTAGGCTAATAAGTTTTAATACTCACGCTAATACTTCTCTTCTATTTTTAAATCTTGTACAAGTTTCGTATGGATTTCAGCCTCCTAGGGTGACGGTAGACATTTTTGTTGGGGAGTGACACTTGGGGTCACATGGATGTGGTGTGAGCTTCTTATCTGGTTCATTGTTTTGTGTGGATTAGTTTTATTTTTTCATATTCTTTCATAAATAATGTTTAGTTATATTTCATTTATATATTGAACTCCTTGTACATATTCTGCTATTTAGTTTTCATTATTTATTTAATGGAAGAAATTATTCCTTATTTGTACTTTGTTGACACCCGACACTAGTTTTCAGCCTATGGTGATTGGGAATTCCCCACGGGGCCTAGTCGCAGACCAAATCGGGTGACCGGTTTGGGGTTGACTCAGGTTGGTTTGTGACACATAAAAACCCTAAAAACCCCTAAAATCCAAAATACCATTAAAAAAATAATAAAAACCTTTAAATACAAAAAAATTACCAAAAAAACTCAAAAACTACATAAAACCCTTAAAATCCTAACAACCCTAAAACACCTAAAAAACACCCAAAACCCACAAAAAACCCCTAAAAATCAAAAAAAACCCATTGAAACACCTAGAAATATCTAAAACACCTCAGAAACCCCTAAAAACCAATAAAACTCATAAAATAATGATAAAAAAATTAAAAGACCATAAAAAACCTAAACATCCAAAAAACTAAAAGAATATAAAACCCTAAAGAGCCTAAAAAACCCTAAAACCCCTAAAATCCTAAAATCCATTAAAAACCCTAAAACCACATAAAAACCTAAATATCCTAAAAACCCTAAAATCCCATAAAACACTAAAAAAACTTTAAAACCCCTATAAAAAATCTTAAAAACCTGAAAAAAACTTTAAAAACACAAAAAAAACCTAAAAACCTCTAAAAATCCATGAAAACCCATAAAACTTTAAATCTCATAAAAAATATAAACCCACTCAAATCCCTAAAAATCCCTTAAAATACTAAAAAAAATCTGAAAACCCCTCAAAAGTAATAAAAACCCTAAAACTCCAAAAACCCTAAATATCCCTAAAATCCCAAAAAACCTAAGTGACACAAAAAACATAAAAAACATAGAAACCCAAAAAACACTTTGAACCCCCTAAACCCCATAAAACCCCCTAAAACACTAAAAATCTCAACAAACTCTTAAAATCTATAAAATAAAAAAACCTATATAAACCCCCTAAAAATACCGAGAACCATAAAAACATAATAACCCTAAAAACTCTATAACACCCTTCACAATCCATAAAACCCTAAAAACATAAAATTCATAACAACCCTAAAACACTAAAAACCCCAAAAAACCTAAAAACCCCAAAACACCCAAAAACCCATCAATACTATAAAATCCCTAAAACCTTTAAAACCATAAAAACCCTAAAACCCTATAAAACCTTAAAACCCCCAAATATATATTAAAAACCTAAAAACCCCTAAACACCAAAAAATACATAAATGAATATAATAAATTAAAAATCACTATTGAAGCCCAAAAATTCCCTAAAAACCTTAAACACCCCAATAAAACTAAAAACTTAGAAACCCTAAAACACCGAAAAACACTAAAACACACTAAAAACATTAAAAGATCTAAAACTATAAAAACACTAAATCCCTTAGAAACCCTAAGAGCCTAAAAAACACCTAAAACCCCAAACCCCTCTAAAAACTCTAAAAATCCATAAAACCATAAATCAATCCTAAAAATACATAAACTTCCATAAAAACGTCTAAATCCCTACAAATATTAAAAACCTAAAAAAAATTAAAATCCGTAAAATCAAAAAAAAACTCTAAAAATTCATAAAGACCCTAGAAAAACTAAGGAACTTACAATCACTAAAAAACCCTAAAACATTAAAAATACCATAAAACTCTAATGTGTCTAAAAACCCCTAAAACCATAAAAAACCAAAACCCCTAAAGGACCATAAATAACTCAAAAACCTTAAGATCACTAAACACCCTAAAAACACCTAAATTCCTAAAAAATTATGAAATTCCCTAAAACCTATAAAAGATCCTTAAAACCCCTAACACTCCTAAAATACAATAAAAATATCTAAAACCTAAAAAGGGACCTAAAACCCTAAGAACCCTTAAAACCCTAAAACCCCATAATAATCACTAAAAGGCCATAAAACCCTAAAACCGCAAAGGACCCTAAAAACCCTAACAACCCTAAAGGACACTAAAAGCACTAAAAACACTAAAAATCCTAAAATACCCTAAAAACACAATAAATACTATAAATAACCATAAAATCTAAAAACTATAAAAACCATAAAGCCCCTAAAAGAGCCTAAAACCCCCCTAAAACCCTAAATGACCCTAAAACCCTAAAAACCCTAAAGTAGTAGAAAAACCTGAAAACATCTAAAAGACTCTTAAAACCCAAAAAACCCTAAAAACATAAAAAACCCAAAACAACTCCAAAAGGACCATAAAACACTAAAACCATGAAAAAAACTCTAAAAACCCTAAAAATCCCTAAAAACCCAAAAATATTATTTATCGCTAAAAGACCCAAAAACCCCAAAAACCCTTAAGATCCTCAAAGACACTAAAAATCCAAAAAACACTAAAACAAACTAAAACCCCTTCAATCCCTAAAACACATAAAAACCCAAAAAACCTAAAAACCCTTAAAAATACTAAGAAAATATAAATCTATTAAAAACCCTAAAAACACACTCAAACCCCTAAAATAATCCTAAAATTGATCAAAACCCTAAAAGCCCAAAAACCCCATAAAACACAAGAACATGAAAAAATACATGAAAATCATTAACACCCATTAAACTCCCTAAAATCCCTAAAACCCTTATAAAATAGTAAAAAATCCATAAAAAAATAAAACCCCAAAAAACATAAAACCCACAAAAAGACCTAAAACAAAAAAAAATCCCTAAAAATATAAAAACCCATTTAAAACCCTCAAAACCATAATAACCCTAAAAACCAAAAAAACATGAAAAACCCAAAAAACCTTAAATACACTAAAAACCCTAAAAACCATAACACCACCTAAAACCCCTAAACTAGTAAAAACTCTAAAAACATTTCAAAACCCAAAAAAATTCCAAATAAACATTCAAATACCATAAAGCTAAAAAAACTAGAAAACCAAATAACTCTTAAAAATCATTAAAACCTTACCAGACCTAAAAAACTATAAAAACCCTAAAACCAAAAAGAACCAAAAAACACTAAAACCCCCTAAACAACCCTTAAAACTCCTAAAAACCTAAAAACCAATAAAATCCATAAAACCACAAATAACCCCCCCCCCCCAAACCCCCAAACCCCCCCCCCCCCCCAATGACTCAAAAAACCCCAAAACCCCTAAGAACCTCTTAATAGACCCTAAAAGTACCTAAACCCGCTATATAACCACTAAAACCCTTAAACACACCAAAACCCTAAACACCCTAAAAACCCCAAAACATCGTAAAAACACAAAAAATTCCTTAAAAACACTAAAACACCTTAAAAACCCCATAAAACCAGAAAACTGTAGAAACATTAAAAGAGACCCAAAACCCTTAAAACCATAAATACCCTAAAACTTCAAAAACATTCTAAAACCCTAAAAAATAAAATAATACTAAAAATCTCAAAAAACCCCTAAAATGCATTTAAAACACTGGTAAACCATAACAAACCCAAATAAACCCTAAAAACATTACAATCTCCTAAAAACTCAAAAAAACACTATAAAATTCCTGAAAATCCAAAAAAACATAAAAACCCATTATTTCACTCAATGAAATCCTTACGCCCAACTGGGAAATGATCTTATGGGGCTGGGAGGTATATCCTTTTGATTGTGTGAAGTAGACACCATAGTCAAGATTCACATTGGTAGGTTTTTCAAAGAGAGGGTTATGCCCATCAATTAGTTTGATTATAGGTGGTTTATTGATGTGAAATAGTCGATGTTGAGTATAATCTCTTCAAGTAGTATCCAATAAGTTTTTTTGTAGAGCCAGAAACACCCAACAGTTGTCATATCCTAGATTCCTGGAAATGATTTGAAAAGGTAGGTTTTAATTGGATTATTTAGTCAATGAAACTTAATAACTCACACTGGATGATAGGATGGGAACATAGGCTCATCACACCCTTTTAGGGAGAGTTATTTCCTATTCTATGACTCACTTATATATTTAGGACATGTTCATATATTCATGAATCTATTGTTCATTCCCAATAATGTTTCTGTGGGTTACCCCTAGGTCACATTTGATCCTATATATATGCATGGTTTTAGAACCATCTATATATATCTATGATTCTCTATCAGTGGGAACATCTATATGGATAGACCAGTGATTCGTTAATTTTTTATTGAGATACCACTGGTTTTAAGCCATGTGATGGGGGCTCTCTATAGTTTTCTATCATCTAGGGGGATATGAGTTTCTTGAATGTCAGACCATAAGATGGGATTCTTATGTATCCTTGTGAGTGGTATCAGAACCCACATAGTTCAGTGCCACTTAATAGGAAACATCACCTTCAAAAGTTGTGTGATGAAGACCCAACTTTTTAGTTTAACAACATGTAGCAAGGAAGCCTAGACAAAGGGTTCACAGTCAAGATTTGATGTCAGAATTATACAGAGGTGGCCTAAGGGACCCAAGGGATATGTGATTTCCCAGGTGGGGGAATGATCTTACCAAGGATATGGCCCAATAAATATGGATTTAATTGTTGGTTTAGAGCCTTGAAGAGGCTTCCTACATATACCAATTGGTTAGGAATCAAATCCTGCATAGTTTTTTAGGATGGGACTTAATCATTATTGATTCCCATCTAAAAGAGGTATATTTTCTGATGTAGGTATTACGCATGGGAGATTACCATTTGGATTTGATATTCTTGGGAAATATAATGTATTGGAGGCCTATTGATATCTGGCCTTAGAAAGGTGTTCTATGTATCTTGGTTATGATGAGAATCAGAGTTCTCATAGTATAGTTGGTTGGACCTTATATCAGTGGAGAAATATCATTGAAGGATTTCATGTATACTACTAACCTCTAAGACCACATGAGTCATACTAGGTGTGAGAATCTAGAGGAATCATTGAAAACAATAGTTGTTTCATGAAAGTTGCACATATGGTAGATGGCATGGGGATTACGCATTGAATCTTCCCAATTATGGAGGATCACATTCCATGTGAGTATGATCCTCTTTCGTGTGAGTGGGGATTATGTGTGGAGGAATCCCATGGAAACAAATTCCAAAGGAAGAGGGATGGGGAGGTTCCTTATGCCTTTACCCTCATTTGACTTTGGATAGAGGAGGATAAGAGGGGGAATAATGCTAGATCCTGGAAGAAATACTAAGGGATTAATCGAGGAGGGATGCATTTAAATTGGTTCTGGGAAAGGGGAGTGGCGTCACACCACATCAAAAGGAAACACAAGTGTGATATCTTCTGCTTAATACTGACGCTCACCAAAGGGAAAATCCAATAATTTCCCATTGTCCCTAGAACGGTGAGGTTCACGTGAGTATCCCAAGGTTGGAACCTAAGTTACCATGGTAATTTAAACTCCAAGTAATTCTCAGGGTCTTCTATATTGATGGGATTACACTTGTGATTCCACTTACCCTAGGTATGTAAACTCAGACGGGCGCACTATTACACCTGATGGTTTCATCATACATGTCTTGTGGATTTATAAGAGGCTCTTGCATGATTCCATCAAGCTGGTTTCCCAAGGGACTGTCGAGGACACGATAAAAACATAAGGAAATGACTGGAATTGGGGCGAATAATCCTTTGGACAGTTCATTCTGTGTATCATATACATATCTATGATGAGGATTACTCTGTATAACATATTCCAATGTGGGTAGGTAGGTTTTCTTCATTACATAGTGGTAAGTAGATATAGGTTTGGTTTTCATATAATTTCTCAACATGAGAACACATTCCATCCACATAAAGATTTTCTATGCAAGGTAGGGAACCACTTTCATAGATCTTTTCTATGCAGGATGGTCAATTGAAAAAGGGGTATGATTTCTTCACCTTGTGGGGAATATGTCCATGAGGGATGAAAGGTCAGTGGTTCCTCCATTATTTTAGCTTCTCCTTTGAATGTGATGTAGTGGGTTTTATATCTATGTGGAATCATCGAAAGATTATTTCTTTGGCGGTGATCTCTTCTTTCAAGCCATCGTTGATCCTTTTAGAGAATTCCTACTTCAAAAATCCAATCCATTTTCCTATCCCCCTATGTGTCAACTTATAGAATAGTGTAATGGTCTACAAACCTTCTTTTGAATAATCTCATGGTGGATGATAGGTCAAGAGGATGACTTGGTCACTGGGGGTCCTGGTTTGTTCACAACGGCAATGCTACCTCATCCTACAGACTACTTGGTTTTTGGGGGACCTTTTATTTAGGGGGAGTAAACCACCACCTCATCCTCTGAACAAATTTATTTTTTCATGTGGAAATTTTTTCTATGGTGTCGAATAGCACCACTTCCGTCCATGAACAATTTTATTTTTTATAGGATCTTTTACTATCAACTTTATTCTATGGATTATTGAGTCTGTGGACACCTCGCAACATGGATCACCATATGAAGCAATGGTTCGTGAAGGAGTTCTGCTATGTAGATTCCTTACTTTATAGTTTTTTCTCCATCAAACAATTTTATTTCAAACTATTTATCCTATTTTTCTTCCAACATTTTCAAAAAATGGGAAAATATTAATTTCTCTTGGAACAATTTTCAAGACCCATCAAATGCCCCCATCAAAATGGGGTTCAATCTGGACAAAGAGGATGTTATTCCTATATATAAAGTGGTCCTTATTTGAATGGGTTTGTGATTAGTGAGTGGACCCAGAAGAGGATACCACACATATAAGTAGGGGGCCTAGATCATTTTTTGTTCTCCAGTTTTCATTACAAACCTAATGCTCCTGTGAATCCCCGATTGCATATGAATTCCATGTACTGACTTCTTCAAGTATTCCTTCACTAGTAGACGAAAATTTTGCATCCATAAACTCAATCAATTTCATCCACATAGGAAGAGATTCATCTTCCATGAAGAGATGGATTATTTATAGATAGTCCATTCTACAAACTATGTCTCCAATGGCCGACTCCTTATTTCCCAACTTTCCAGGGACTTGTTTTTCACGGTCTAATGTCATCCATAGACCGTTAGTACACGAACAAATTTATTTTCAGGACTTTGATGATTTTCTTAAAAACTAACTTTTTTGTGTGTGTTTAATTTAATGAAAGAAAACAAGATAGATCCTTCACAGCCTACCTCTAGGGCTAGTTCTTCATCAACTGAAGTAGTTTCTCTCCCAATCAGTTATGAACAGTGGAAGGCTTTGGTTGACTCTATTGAAAATAGAATCAATGTTTATCCACTTCATCCACTCCTTGCGGGACTACTTATTGCTGGTTAGAGAGCATATCTACTCTCAGATAGTTTTTTTCTTTATGTTTTTGGGCTAACATATGTCATAGAAATTATAGATCCTCATTTGACAAACCATACTTCCCTTTGGATTTTGGAAAACCTCAATATTTCTCAGGCCAACATTTCGGCAAAGGTGGCATTCATTTGAGAGGATTTTACTATCGGGTCTCCCTTGAATTATACTCTTTGGTAACTAGAGTACGTAAGGCAAGGACCAGATGACCATATTCATTGATACTATATAATTGTGTGAAGTTCCATTGTGAATGAGAAACAATTATGGAAATCAAAATGGGACCCTCACTCTAGGGGATCTTTTGGTTTGGATTTGGGAAGTCCCTTTTGTGTCCGTCAGAGTTGTGATGAATTCAAAGATGAGTTGTAGATTTTGGGGATATACAAAGTGGTTTGTGTTCTACAAATGTATATTCATCAAAATAAATAGATTACCCCACAGTTATTGAGAAATTGGAGTACAAACACCAATACCTTCCATCTCATGTATGGGAAAGTCTATGTCATTCTTTGGGGATACCTGCAAATTTCGTTAGTTCCTATGGTCGGGGATATGTAAAATGAATTTATCCAACCTTCCTTGGTCTGGGGAAATATGGAGAGAGCCCATAATCATTTTTAGAAACTCACATCGAAGGAAAAGTACATTTTTAACAAAGAATAACCCCACCCAAAATGAGATATTTCATTTTTTATTGGAATAATGATTTTGTTGAGAAAAGTGGTCAAGAGCCCCATGCGTGAGGATTGAGATCTTTCCCAAACTTGGAAACTCAAATATGGGAAGGATAATATTTTCCCTTCTTTAAAGACTGATAGTTTAATGAATGAGGGTGGAATATCATCCCAAACGATGATGGGTTGTTCAGATTAGTAGCCTTCATGACCATGTTTGTTAGCATATAGATCCTTCCACTATGTGATTCTGATATAGGGGTCAAATTCACAACCTTTATTATGGAGGATCAGATATCTACTGGAAATTTCATTAATCTTTCTAACTCAATGATGGAAAAAATATACTATCATTTGCGGAATATTAATGAGGGGAGGCTTCTGCACTGGGTGGTAGGTCCCTTCCAAATGGTCTAGGGCTGGATTACAGCTCATATGGGAGGATACTCATTTATTAATCCCCAATAGATCCTAAGATCTAGTATCTATTCATACCTTCAAACCACAAGTAGGTTGATTCCATCATAATAGAGTGAATATGAATTGATGGATCACCTCAACTTCCACTATCAGTTCACCTATTCTTCTTACCCTTCTCTCTTTGGTTTTTTCATGAATGATTAATATGAGGATTTTGTCAAGAGAGGATATCTTCTCTCCTTGGTAGAAGGCATTTTAGTTACTTAGATCTAGGGGGAACTTATCTATAAGGTGTATTCACATTTCATATTTTCTCATCAATTTAACTACGTCTAGATTAAGGGTCCCCCAACACTCAACAGTGCACACTTGGAGATATATTTGATGATAGCTTAGTAGATTTTGCTGATGTTTACCCAAGAAGAGACTCATATTCAGATAAAACATCCTCCTGCTGAGGTTGATAATCCTACCCTTACCATCTCTTACATAGAAACTTGGATCTTATCATATCTTTTGGGTCATTTTGAAAATCTTTTTCCAATTTTCGAGCTCCGCAAGGTGTCCTAGTCCAAGGGAAAACAGTTGAAAACGGGTGGACACCCTATGCTCAGGAAGAAACTATGAAATCCATTTTTTCTAAGCCTCCTCGAGAAGCATTAAAGGCATGGGGTTCAAACCCTCAACACGATGGTGATATTCCTCAAGAACAAAAATGTATCCCATCTGATTCCTATTTAACATCATCCTGGAGGCAATGAGATTCTCTATGGAAGGCCCACCCTACCCATGCCTTGTGGAAATTCTAGCAAGAGAATTTACTTTCTATGTATGGATATATATCATATTTTTCCAAAATTATTTATGAAATTGGTCTTGAGACGTTGGATCTATACATTTTAGATTCTGATGAGTCAATCCATTATCTGAACAACCATCATAGATTCTATTAGAGAGTGTTCACTATGGTGAGGTTAGATGGGGATGAGGATGATGATAATGATAGTAATGATTCCAAGAATACTGATGAATTTAACCATCCTATCATAACTTGAGTGGGGGAGATTCCTCATTCGCACCTAGATTCCTGTAATAGTTCAATCCTAGAGGGTTATAGGGTGACTGAGGTTCCGAGAAAGTGATATTAGTTTCTCGAACCTCGCTCCCTTCCTTGGAGGGATCTTACCGCATTACCCATTCCAATTGTTATGGAATTTCTATAATCTTAGAAGTCTTGGGATATTACGAGGGATAGCATGTCGACTGAAGCTATCAAATAAATCCCATAGAAAGAGCCCCTTAGATTAAGGGGATTTGGATTATTCATTGCTATTGGGTGGGTTTCAACTCATGTGGATCCATGTGATATGATTGTGTATTTGTAAGATATGTACACCTCCATCCATTCCTTCAAGGATTGAAATTATTGGTCTGAACGAGTAGCACACATGGAGATAACCATAGAGCCAGTGGATACAGTTAGAGAGGTAGTTTTGGTTTCTTATTCAAACCTACCCATCCCCCTTTTTTGTTTTCTTATGACCTTAAATCCCTATTCCTTACCTGTTTAGGAATTCTGGGAAATTTGGGGGCACTCTTCCCTAGAATACAACCCTAGGGTACAACTAGGGTGTTACTTCCTCCAACCCCATTATCTTCTCCTTCTAAGAGACCATCCTCATGGATTATTATGAAGCACAATCAGGCATCCTGACTGTCAATATGTGTGATGTAATGGATAATAGATTATCATCACATTTCTTTTATGTTTATCATCTTTAAATACCAATTAATAATCTTGTTAAAACTTAATGCAGTACTAATAAGTAACTAGGTGTAAATTTCTCAGGTATTTTTAGCTACTTCTTTAGAGGTACATGGGGTACCACCAACGGTGGTGGCTTAAGAGGGTAGGGAATCCATCCCAAACGAGGCTTTTGGGGGCATCCCAAGAGATAAAACCACCATTATCCCAATTGTGGGAGAGTCTTATGAGGTTGTATCCTCGACTGGGCATGTTGATTCTCCTCCTACAGTGCCGCATGTGACGAACGTGGTAGTAGCAGCTAGACCGACATGGGAAACTGGCATAAAAGAGGAAGTAAGGGAGATTTTTTGGTTCTAGGGGGTCATCTACTCCCATGAAAATAACATATTCCACCATAGAGTGAGAATCTTTAGGGTTTGATACCTTTACAGAGCATGTTGAACCAACTCCATCAGGGAACATAACCAAATATTTAGGGGTTACTTGATCTCAGTTGGACTTGGAATCAACCATTATCCATGTTTTATGACGGTCATTCATGTGGGTAAAGTTTCCATAACTGATCTTCTAGAGACTACTGACCTAGTTGAATATAATTTTGTTCCATAGATGCTTCTAGAAGGACCTTTAGTCAACCTGTAGCCTAAATATGAATCATTTACTCTACTGAGTCTTGAAATAATGATATTGGCCAGGAACATTGAGATCTTGATGAGTGAAGGCAAGTCTTTCACCCTTCTGTTCATTCTCTTTTAATTTCATGGCTTGGTTTACAACGGGTAAAATATTCTTATTTTTAGGATCACAATCGCAAGCACTCATGGTCCCAACTAATCCTTTGACCCCCCCCCCCTCCCCACTGAAACTACAAAATATGTTGTTGTTGAGGGATCAAGTTGTAATGAATCCATTGAATCAAGGTATTCTTTGGTGGAACTAATTACTGAATACATCATGTTGTTTGAGAGTGATTCTGAAATAGACCAAGAGGGTTTGGATAGCCTTTTCAATGGTCTCTAGAAAATATGGAAAGACATATGGAAGAATTTTTCTCATAAAACTCTTATAAACATTCCAGTGAAGTAGCCCAGATTACGCCACATGTTTTCTCTTCTCGAGTATGGGGGATTCAATTATCATTCCATCTATGATATCAAGGACCAGGTGGTTGCTTCTAGAAAAAGTATGGGTATGCTTCATTCTCATATTTCTGTTTTTGAGTCTACATATCATCTTTCCACAACCAGATAGATTCTTCTTAAAAAAATCCAATGAACATGCTAGGGTGTCCATGATGCGATAGGGTGAATTGTCAGAATAAAGGACCTTAGCAGAGCAACTTCGTCAAGAAGTAGAATAGATGATCCAGAAACTTGAATGGCTCCAATGAGAATTGGTGCACACTAAGATGGTGGTAGATGAAGGTAATAAGGTAGTGGAGGAGGAGTAGAATGTTAGATTTGATGTAGCTATGGAAGAGGAGGCATTACAGGTCGGTGTAGAGGTTGACACGATAGATCTTTCGAAGATCCACCAAGCCATAGAAGAGTCGAACCAAGCATTGATATAGCTCTATAAATCTATTGAATGACTCTTTTAATTACCATGCCATGCTCATGTGAAAAGAATCAATGGTGTGGATGTTCTTCATTCTCTCATTAATGGAATTAATTATCACTTGTTCTTTAGTATTTATCCTTTATCTTTTCCTATATTTCCAATCAATTATAATGATCACTTTTGAGTGACAATACTCACCAAATATCAATTTGAATCACGATCCAGGATAATGAAATTGAAATAATCAAATTAAATTTTAATCTTTGCCTGAATCAAGTGATCTAATGAGAACAATTTTACTATTTATAGGATTACATGGAAAACCCAACATACGTTATGAATTTTTTAATACCCTAGTTTTTTCCTAAACTCAATTTAGTGTGTCCTTAGCAGGAAAAACAAGTCTTTCTCTTAGGCCAAGCTTTTTTTGTTTTTTCATTAACAAGATTTTATGCATCTTTTATTTTTTATTACTCAATATTTATCCTAAACTGTACAAATTTTAGGTCTAGTGATCTGATGCTTGGCTTTTTCCCCCAATCCCCTTTGCGGGTTTTCATCCTGGATATTTTTTTTCACTTTCTATATGTAGTTTAAGGTCTTGTGAATCATACTACCATTACCAATGTTTTAGGTCAAACGACTTTATCCATGAATTATGGGGTGAGGTCCCCAATAGGGTTTATTGAACAAGGATGTCCAAATGCTTTTTAGACATGCATGGGGTATTTTTCTTGACTTTGATTTGTGATTTAAGGATGTGAAACTTGATATGAGGCATGGGAGTCATTGGGTGTATGGAGGTAGGAAAATCCTCTCCTAGGGATGCATTTTCCTTTGTATGACAGGTCATGGAAAACATATGTAGAGCCGTTGTGGAATTGTGTTCATATTCAAAAAAAAGGTTTCCTTAGGAAACTAACCTTAAATCTCTGATGGATAGGTACTTTTATGGAAATATGTGTTTCTGAAGACCACAAGGTGTGGCTTGTCAAAGGAGTGGTGTTTGAAATGTATGAGGGAATTCGTATCAATTATGAATGGGAATAAAAGACCACTCCTACATATATTTGGTTTGTATAAATAAGGGTATAATCATGGTTCATTTTTGAAGTCATGCTACTAGAACATTTGAGACTTATGGTTTAAATTCATTTCTGTTTGGTAAGGGGGAATAGTCCTCCCATTTTTCTTGGTAGTCTGACTAGGAATGTTCTACCATGTTTAGGAATGGATGGGGGAAAAGGGTATAAACTGTAATCAGTAGGGTTCTTGAATCCAAGGATTGATAAGTGATGATAGCATCATAAAGGAATACAGGTGTAGGAAAAGCCTCTCTAGAATACGCATTTTCCTTTGGATGATAGGCCATGGTAAACTTATGAAATTCCTCTGGGGAATTGTGTGCATAGTCAAACAAGGGTTTCCTTAGGACACTAACCTTCTATTTTAGATGTCCATGTAGGTTTATGGGGATTAATACCATTACAGACACATATTATGGTTTTTGAAAAGGAATTTCCAAAACATGAAGTGGAATTTCAATCCATAATTTAATGGTAATAGGTTCATACGTTCTCCCCATATAGGTATGAGGAGGTTCCTAGGAGAAAACAAGATATGATATTCAGGTGTCACTACATGTCCTATGATATTAGGAAGTAATCCGGACACAATTATTTAAGGTTTCACCACATGAGGATCTGGTTCACACATAAAATTGGGGCATTTTTGTCTTGTATATGAACCCAAAAATGGGATGAGGATCATATTGGACCTTTCTATGTAGATTTATTTCATGCATATGGACATAGGGGGATATATTCATGTTTTCTTTGGAACATTCCTATGTAGGTACGACCCATACACCAGAAAAGATGGTCCATTTTTATACTATGACTATACCCAAGATTTAAACATTGGGAATCAATTATCATAGAGTTTTAGTGTCCGTTGATTAGGACCCTGATAAAAAAATTCCTCATTAACTATAGGGAAATAGGGTTGGGATGTCCTGACATGTGTCAAATGTGTTGGGGAAGGAGGGTGTAAACCGTGATTCTATGTCTTCTCGGATCAGAAGAAATGGTATGGGGATTGGAATTCATTAATGTATCGAGGTTCTAAAATAATCTCCTAAGGATTAATTTTCCTTTAGTTGAAAGGAAATTGGAGACTTATGCAGATCCACTGAGGAATTGTGTTCATAGTCAAACAAAGGTGTTCTAAGGACACTAACATTCCATTTCTGATGTTCATGATTGTTTATGGAGATCTGAAATTACCTCATGCATGGAATTTGACAAATAGAGAGGACATGTCTAGACATATTAGAAACATTAGGTCATGGTTACCCATGTAATCGGGAATTACCTAAATAGATCATAATCATATGTAGGGGTAAAAAATTCTTTGAAAGATTATTGTAGCGGGATCTGGGGTTTGGGATCTCCTACATGGATTTTCATTTTTGTGCCATAAATAGGGGAATTTATATTTGTGAAACTAGGACCCGGAAACAGGGTCTATGTGTCACAATGTATCTCGTGATAGCAAGAATCAAGCCACATGTAGTGCCTGAGGTACCTTTCATTTTAACACTGTACGACACAGATTGGGGTGGACATTTGTTAAAGAATGGAGATGATATGGTTGGGCCCAAGGGTGGTATTTCGGGCATCACTACATATCCCAAGGGTTGGGAATCAAACCACACATAGTTCTAGAGGATGTGTTCAATTTACCAGTTTGACCCATATATAGATAGGGTTCATTTTCATCTATTCTTTTGGGATAATGGACCTATCACATACCTTTTACTCTTTGTTCGTGTGAGGATGAACCTTCACCACAACTCCTAGTCTCACGTGATCTACACATGGTGTGAGAAATAAGGAATAGAAGGGGTTTCTATCACCATGAAGAGGATATTGAGGGTACATCAGAGAAATTTTTCATCATGTGGTGGCTGGACAAAGATGTAGGATCTAGGTATCTCTACGAATCTCTTTGGAAATGAGTATCGACCCATATATAGTTCTGGAGAAAAGGATCTCCTATGTAGATCGGAATCTTATATAGAAGTAGGGGAATTTCATCATTCTTCCACACATATCTGATTCATTTGTAATGAATAATTTATTGGGATGATGATCCATGTAAAGTTTAATGCCATGTGATTAGGATGAGAACATATGGTTTAATAGCATCAGGTGTGCACCATACACATAGTTTAACATCATGTAGTGAGAATGTGGATGACCAGACATAAATGATTATGGATCTGTGAAGTTTTACATCATGTGGTAAGGAAAAATTAGTATAGAAACCTTGAATAAATAGAGACTAATCATGCTAGTACATGCCAACATGACTCGGGTATGAACACAAAAGAGAGTGTAAACCACAATACTGTGATTTCTAGAATTAGAAGAAATGATATGGGCCTTGGAAACCATTAGTCGTACGGAGGTAGGAAAATTCTCTCTTGAGGAAAAATTTTCCATTGCTTTGTAGGCCTTGGGAAACATATATAGAGCCGATGGGGAATTGTGTGCATAGTCAAAAAAAGTGTCATTAGGACATTCGCCGTCCATTTCCGATGGCCAAGGATGGTCATGAATATCTGAAATCTCCTAGTACATTGTGTATACTTAATTGAAAGGATGTATTTGAGAACATAAGAAACATATATAATATGATTATTCATGGAGGTAAGATTTTCCTTATATAGATCAGGTTCATATGTATGGGGCTTCGGTTCCATTGATGGATCCTTGAACAAGAAATCCAAACACGGGATCTCCAGCATAGGCCTTTTATTTTTCTACGGGAGGTTGGGATATTTTTATTCTTACAAAAGTGACTAGGATATTATTCCTATTCATTTCTATATAACTCATCCAAATGATAATCACATCACATATAATTTCTAAATGGCTCTCCGTTTCGGTCTGACACACAGTGGGAGTGGGAATTTTTCATTATTTCATTTTGGATCATGATTAGAGACTCAATCTCAGTACGTGTCATGTATGGGAGGGAATCAAGACAAACATAGTTCTTAAGGTAATTTTTAGTTTAACATCATGTGGTTAGGAATTGGGATTCTCACTGTGGGGAAGAAAACCCAAATGTGTTTTTTAGGTTGTGCTACCAAGACCAATAGTTGTGGGTTGATTTTTCATGTCTTTTCATGGAATCCATTGATGAGGTTCCTAATACCATGTTAGTTGTACTCAGTATATGAAATAAGGGGCAAAAAATGTTTCATTCCCCACATGGGTATGAAATAACCAAGAATAATATAATTTTCTATTTTCGTTGGTTGGACCATAATATAGAATCCAAGCATCGCTACATATCTTGCAAGGTCATAAATCAAGCCATTACATAGTTCTGTTACATGATTTGGTAGGTGACTATCGTTGAGGGGTAATATCCTCTTAGGTGGGAACATTTTTATTTTATGCAGTATAATTTTATGTCACGAGGACATTTTATGATATAGTTTAACATCCTAAAATTAGGAAGATTTCTATACAGTATAGTTTCATGTGGAGAGGACAACACAAAACAATTTAATTTCATGTTGCAGCGACCATGAATCTTCTCAAACGAGGATGAGAATGGGAGCCTAGGAGACCCAAATGAACATATATAGCATGAAAAATTGATAGCATCAATTTGAATGAGGTTATAGGATATTCGAAGTCTCACTATATACTCGGAAGACAAACCCACATACAATTTAGAGTCATGATGTTTGGACTTCATTGCCTAGTTTAAAATTATATTCCTAGGGCATAGGGGCACTTGCCTCTTAAGGTCATGCGGAAAAGACCAATGTTGTACAGTTTAGTGTGATGCATCTAAGAAATGTTTGTCTCACAGTTTATCATCATGTGGTCAGGAGGAATACCCTATACCTTAACATCATGTGGTAAGGAAGAATACCTTATATTTTAACATCATGTGGTCAGGACGAATACCCTATAGATTAACATCAAGTTGTTATGATGAATTTTCTTTTGTCTACATGAAATATTTCTTCAGAAACACACCAATGGTGGGAGCTATAGTGATCTTCCCACCCATTTAAAATAAGGAATATGCTCAATTAGTGTAGATCTTGTGTATGACATATGGTCCCTCCCATTTTGGCTCCAACTATAGAGGTTTCATTCTGAGTATCATCAGAGTTATGAGGACTACCACCAATTATCCTTTGAGGAATGATCGAAGGAAAACCATTTTGTTTAAGGCTCTAGAAATTTGATTTTGGTAAACTTCCAAATGGTGCAGGGTATTAAATATTTTCTCATCCAATCACTCCAACTCATCAAGACATTTTTTGGATTTATCAAAAATGGTAGCTGATCACAGATGGAAATGCAGAGTGAGAATAATTGGACTTCACTAGGTAGAACCTCCTCAATCCCATACACTAATGATTATGGGGTTTCTTGTGTGGTAGTGTGGGTTGTGGTCTGGTAGGACCATATAGTAATGAGGATCTTATACGACCATGATTTCTTTTCCTTGTCAAAAAAGTTCTAGAGTATATTAGATAGGGTCTTTTGAAGGCCTCAAACTATCCATTTTCCATGGTACAGTATCAGAATGAATGGTTGCTCTTTATACAACACACCTGGAAAAATTTCTCTAATTCAGAAGAATAAAAAATGGAGTCATTGTCCATCAGTACTACACAAAGGACACCAAATATAGTAATGATTTTGGATTTAAATATGATAATAATTCTTCTTACCCTAACCTATTTGCATGGTATAGCTTCCCCCTTGTGTAAAAGAATTCAATTTCTATGATAAAATATTGAAATGTTTGGCCGTAGCAGGAGGATATGATCCCACGACGTCTATTCCCCATAATGAAAAATGTTCAAGTGTACTTGGTTGTGTGAAGTAACTTCGAGGGTTGGTGGATAAAATTGGAATGATATTTTAAAGAGTGTCACTTTGTGGTGAAATTCGCACAATCCAACATCACAGTGGGCCAATAGTATCCAAGTCTTTGAATTTGGTGGGAAATCTTGAGTCCCAACTGATGGGCTCCACAAGATCTAGAGTTCACCTAATTTATAAAGGCAATGGTCTATTCTCCATCTTTGAACCTGTGAATAATCCCATCAAAGACTTGCTTATAGAGGACCTTTTGTTGATTTTTGTTTTCATATAGAACAAAGTTGATAGATTACCTATGAACATTCTCCCTTCTGGCCCTATCTAGTGGGAGTTCTCCCTTTTAAATATAATTCACAATGGGAGTCATCCAGCCATTAGTGGGACCATACGGCTCAAGGAAGGGAATAATCTCATCAATTTATTTTGTGTTGGATTGAATGAATGGTAATACCATCTAACGACAGGAAATACTGATGATTTTTTAGTCCTAATTTGGATCAGATAATGTTGTGGTCGCATTTTCTAATGCATCATCCTATGAATTTTACGACCAGATGACATAAGTTAATGTTGTATTTGAATGTAATTCTACCATTAACCCTTATAAATGGTCAAAAAAGGGGGCTAGATCTTCTTTTTTTATAACATAATCACCATTGACTTGCTTGATGACCAGTTCAAAATCACTTTTTATCTTAAAAGGTTTTCCTTTTACTTGAATTGCAAGCTCTTTTACTGCAATGTGAACATGTAATTCTACATCATTATATGTTCACCATTTTGAAAATAGGAAGGAGTAAGGAAGTACTGCCTTTTCTGTAGATATGAATATGAATCCCAGCCCAACTTTGTTTATCTTGGGGTCTTCCATCATTTTTACTATCGGGCTTATAGATACACCATTAAAATGAATATCATATGTTTGGTAGTTCTCTTAAACAAAGAAAACATGTCCATTGGGTATTTCAGAATCCAATGGATTCATTTCTCTCCAAGGGTGCTCTGCTAGAAAATCTTCTAATGTCTAGACTTTGACGGCCCTATGAGACACGAACTGGATGTAAAATTGTTTTAGGATGACCTCCCATTGTGACAGGGGTTGAGTCAGCATTGGAAAGCTGATAATATATTTGATCGAGTTGCTGCAAAATAACAAGTGGACCTCATGATGTTGTAGATATTGACACATTTTATGATCTATAAATATTATTTCCAGGGATCTCTTCTTGATGATTTAATAAAGAGTCCCAGCAACAATCATAGTCTAACTTAGATAATAAAGGTTTTTCTCACTGTCGGCGTCATTATTCAGTACCAGGAAGGCTCCCAGCAACCACTCTAAAGCTGTCGCATAGAGTATAAGTGGTATTCCTTCAACATGTGACATTTAAACTAGAGAGATTAAGAGTTATTTCTTAATACTATTGAACAATTCTTGAAAATCATCAGTACATCGGTATGCAACCCCATTTTTGATCAACCTGGTGACGGTAAAACATTTTCCTTTAAGGTTGGCTATGAAGCGTTGGAGATAGGAAAATTTCCCTTGAATCCCCCTCTACTCTGTGAGGTTGCGAGGATATGACATTCCTAGGATAGAAAATTCCTTCTTGTGGTGGACTTCGATGCCACAATGGCATACGATGAAGCCAAGAAATTTCCCTGAAGTTACACTAAAATCAAATTTCAAGGAGTTAATTTTTAGTATGTGTTGTTGTAGTTTGTTGAAGACGATTTCAAGATCTAGAAGGTGGTTTGGGGATTGTCATGATTTAACCACTAGGTAATCAACATAGAATTCAATGAATTTTCCCTAAAACCAGAAAAACCATAAAAATACTAAAACCCAAAAAAACTACTAAAAACCCTTTAATCCCCCAAACACCCTAAAAACTCTAAAAACCCAATGGAAAATCTAAAATTATGAAGAGCATACAAACCCCTACAAAATTGTAAAAACCTTCAAAACCCTTCAAAACTAACAAACCCCAAAAATCATTAAAAACCCATAAAAAACTAAAAAATGTCCTAAAAACCCTAAAAAGACTAAAATAACCCTAAAACCCCAAATAACCAAAAAACAATAAAAACTGTAAAATATTTAAAAACAATAAAAACAGTAAAAACCCAAAATTTTCACTAAAAACCCAAAAACCAAAAAAATAATAAATAAACATGAAAACCCATAAAAACACAAAAAACCAAACACACTCTAAATTTCTCTAAATACCCTACACCCACCTAAAAGATCCTAAAAACCTAAAAAACTATAAAAACACAAAAAGTCACTAAAAACACTTAAAGCCCTAAAAATCCTAAAACCCCATAGAGACACTAAAACCCACTAAATGACTCTAAAAATCCAAAAAACCCCTAAAGAACCGAAAAAACTAAAAACCAAAAAAGGTAAAATAATCTAAAGGAACATAAAACCTCTAAAGACCCTTAAAAACAATAATGACCGAAAACCCCTAAAACACATAAAAGACCAAAAAACCAAAAAAAAACCCTAAACCCCCCTAAAGAATGCCAAAATCCCCTAAACCCCCTAAAAATAATTTAAATAATTTAAATACCCAAAAACACTAAAAACCATAAAAACCCCTAAAATAGCCCTAAACCACTAAAAAACCTAAAAACACATAAAAATCATCAAACACCCAAAAACTCCAAAATCTTAACCCCCCCCCCCCCCTAAACCCAAAACCCTCTGAAAACTCATAACACACAATGAAAACCCTAAAAACACCAAAAACCCATTATCACCCCCCCCCCAAGTCTTAAAACCTTGAAATCCCCAAAAAAACACCTTAAAAACTTAAGAGAACACTAAAAACCTTAAGAGAACACTAAAAATCGGCATTCCCTAACAACCTCCAACAAACCCTGAAACCCTAAAAACCAAAAAAAAACCCAAAACCCAAAGAACCCATAAAAACCCCAAAACCCTAATGAACATAAAAACTCTAAAAACCGTAAAATCCTTAAAAACCTTAAAAAATCTTAAAACACATAAAACCCAAAAAACTCCTAAAAGACCCTAAAAACCGTAAAAACCCATAAAACCCCTAAATGCACTAAAGGATGGAAAGATAGACTAAAAACCCTATATGACTTTAAAAACACCTATAAATTCCTATAAACTCTAAAAAAACCTACAATCACCCATGAAACCAAAAAACCACAAAAAACAATAAAACTCCTAAAAACCCAAAAATCCATAAAAATCCTGATAACCCCAGAAAAAACCTAAAAACCTAAACCTTATAAAACCCCTAAAAATAACTAAAAGCCATAATCAACAACCCAAAAAACCTTAATAATTCATAAAACCCAAAAAATATTAAAAACAATAAAAACCCTAAAAACCATAAAATCCCTAAAAACCATAAAAACTCTAAAAACCATAAAACCCCTAAACAAAATAATACCCCTAAACCCCTTAAAACCCCTAAAACCCCATAAAAACAATAAAAACAAATTAGCATAAAAAACAAGAAAAAATCTAAAAAACTCTAAAATCCATAAAACCCTAAAAACCCTAAACACCCTAAAATCACCAAAAACAATTGAAAATCAAAAAAACCATAAAACCCTTAAAAATGATAAAATAACCTAAAACACTAAAAAACAAAAAAAATATAGACAATAAAACCCTAAAATACAATAAAATAATCTATAGGACCCTAAAATCTGGTAAAAACTAAAGAAATACTAAAACCCTGTAAATATGATAAAAACTCGAAAAACCCTAGAAAACCTAAAAAATCCACAAAACCTATAAAACCCTATAAAAATTATTGAATCCAATAAAAACCCCCAAAAACCCTAAGAACTTAAAAACCCCTAAAAACTACTCAAACCCTAAAACTCACAAAATCCAAAAAAACACTAAAACCCATTAAAACTCTAAAATCCTTAAAACCCCAAAAAACCCCTTATAAATATAATATCTGTAAAAATCATTAAATTTCTAAAAAATATAAAACCCCATAAATCCCTAATAAAATAATAAGTAAAACCAATACCCCTTTAAACATCCTAAAAACCCATAAATACCCATAAACCCCAAAAAATCATTAAAGACTAAAAACCATAAAAACCCTTAGTAACCCTAAAACAACCCTAAAACCATAAAAACCCTAAAGGAACCAAAAAAACCCATAACAACCCCAAAAAATCTTAAAAACCCAGAACCCCTAGAACCCTAAAGGAACCTAAACCCCTATAAAAATCCTAAAACCCCTAAAAACTCTAAAAATCCTAATAAAACCAAAAAACCCCAAATCCCCTAATAACCCCAAAACACCATAAAACCCTTAAATATCCCAAAAATTCCTAAAAACATAAAAACCCCTAATAGAGCATAAAATCATAAAAACATCCTAGAAGACAATAAAAACCCTAAAACCCAAGAGGACTATAAAATTTCCTAAAACTCCTAAAAGACTCTGAAAACACTAAAAACCATGAAGAACACTAAAACCCCTAAAATAACATAAAATACCTAACAAACATAAAGTACCCGAAAATCCGAAAATTAATAAAATCCCCTAATGGATTCCAAAACCCCTAAAAACCCTAAATGATTCTAAAAACCCTAAAGGACCCAAAAAACCCCTCAAACCCCTAAAAGGCCAAAAAACCCAAATTCCCAAATATACCCTAAAATTCCCTAAGAACATTAATGCAATAAAAACCTTATAACCCCATAAATCCCTAAAATATTCTACAAAAAAATAAAACATTTAATGAACCTAAAAATCCTAAGAATACCCTAAAACCACTAAAACCACTAAAAATGCTAAAAAAAATTTAAAACCCCTAAAACACCAGAAATACATTAAAAATTTACAAGACCCTAAAAGCCATAAAAACCCCTAAAACCATAGAAACACCTAAAAACCAAAATAAATCTACCCCTACCCCCCCCCCCCCCCAACAAAGGCCACAAAACCCAAAAATGTCTAAAAAACCATGAAACTAATAAATACCTGAACAACCTAAAAATCCCTAAAAATAAAAAAAAACATAAAATTCCTAAAACCCCTTGAAACCCAAAAAAATATAAAAACCTTAAAAACCAAAAATAGCCTCAAAATCCATAATCACCCCTAACAATAAAGGGCCCTAAAACCATAAAACCCCTCAAGGACCCTATGAAAACAAAAAACCCTAGAGGACCCTAAAAACCATAAAATATCGCAAAACCCACAAAAATACCAAAAACCATCCTAGATCCCCTAAAATAACCTAAAAGGAATAAAACCCCTAAATAACCCTAAAACCCCCCAAAAAAACCCATAAACATCCAATATAAACTTTAAAAACATTAAATATCCTAAAAAATGTAAAAAACCCCATTGTAAACCTAAAAACCCTAAAAGACACTAAAAACAGTAAAACCCAAAAAAAACTAAGAAAACCCTAAAACCCCTAAAAACAAAAAATAACTAAATCCCATAAAACTTCAAAATACCCTAAAACCCTAAGAACCCTTAAAACCATAAAAGACCCCAAAAACATAAAAAGTACCCTAAAAACCCTAAACAACCTGTATAAATTATAAAACCCCTAAAAATCCCAATAAACCCCAGAAAATCTCTAAAAATGAAGAAAACCCTAATAACACTAAAAATCCTAAAATAAAAGAATCCTAAAATCCAAAAAAAACATTAAAAAAGCAAAAAAACATAAAACCCCCCCCCCCAAAAAAATAAAACCACTAAAAACCTAAAAACCTAAAAAACAATAAAATCCCTAAGAAAATATAAAACCCTAAGAACCGAAAAAATCCAAAACCCCTAAACCCCCCTAAAAACTCTAAAACCCATAAAATTACTTAAAACCTTAAAATACCATAAGAGGCCCTATAAATTTTAACATGACCTAAAAACCTTATAAACATTTAAAGACCCTAAAAACTATAAAAGACCAATAAAAACCCATACGCTCCCTAAAACCCCTAAAGACACTAAAAATCCAAAAAATCAAAAAACCCCTAAACAACTTTAAAACCTTAAGACCCCTAAACACCATAAAACCCTAAATACCACAAAAAAACCCAAAAACACCCTAAGACCCCTATAATACCATTAAAATCCTTGAAACACTATAAACCCAAATTAGTGCTGAAAACCAATGAAAAATATGAAAAATCATTAAAACCCCTAAAAACCATAATAAATACAAAACTACATAGAAAACCCCAAAAACCCTAAATAAGCCTAAAAATTTAAAATCCATAGAAGCATAAAATCCCTAAAACCCCCTAAAACCCCTAAAATCTATATAAAATCCTTACAAACTACTAAACCCCCCCCCCCAAACTCCCAAAGGCCTAAAAACCTTAAAAAAACTAAATGCCCTAAAAATAGTAAAAAACCCTAAACCCCCAAAAAAATAAAAAACCCCTCAATTCCCCTTTATAACTCTTCAATCCAAAAAATTAACAAACCCCTCAAAACCCTAAAAACCCAACCCCCCCCCCCCCCCCCCAAACACTAAAAATCTAAAACAACCCCCTTAAAACACAAAAAAACCCTAAAATTAACAAAAAAATTATGAACTTTAAAACTCCTAAGAACTCTGAAAACCCCTAAAAACACTAAATAATCCTAATAACCCTAAAATCCCAAAAAATACCAAAAACACATAAAAAGACACTAAAATCTCTAAAACCCCCTAAAAATATAACACTATAAAAACTCTAAAACCATTAAAAACCATAAAAACCTTAAAAATACTAAAAGTAGTAGAAACCATTAAAAATACAAAAAAAAAAATCTAAAAACCTTGAAAAACCTAGAAATTGTGAATCCCTAATAAAACCATACAAAAAAATAAAGAAATATTGATGACCATAAAATGCCATGGAAACCCTAAAAACCCATAAAACCCTAAAATCCATAATAACCAAAAAAATGCTTGAAACCGTAAAAACACTAAAACCCCTTAAAACCCAAAATAAATATAAAATCCCTTAAACATATAATATACATAAAATCCCATAAAAACCCTTAAATGACCCTAAAACCCTAAACAAACCCTCACCAACCCTAATTGAAATTAAATATACTAAAATTCCTTGAATAAACATATAAAAATCCTAAATGAGACTAAAAAACATTATACACCCAAAAACCTATTAAAACCCATTAAAACCCTAAAACCCTAAAACTATAAAAGAATCCCTAAATAACCTAAAACCACTAAAACCCCTAAAAATCCAAAATAACCCTAAAAATCATAAAAATGATAAAAACACTAAATATCTTAAAATATCATAGGAACCATGTAAAACCCCAAAACATTAAACCCTAAACACCCCCAAAACCATAAAATTGATTATAAAATCCATAAAAATCCCTAAACCCCTAAAAACTATAAAAACACTAAAAACCCTAAAGATCCTTAAAACCCTAAAAAATTATAAAAGAACCTAAAAACACTAAAAACCGAAAATCCTTAAAATCTGTAAAATCCCAAAAACCCAAGAAACCCTTAAAGATCCCTAAAAACAATAGAAAACCCTAAAATCCCTAAAATCAGAGAAAAACCCTAAAACCCATTAAAACCCTAACAAACCCAAAAAACTGTTAAAACATTAATACCCAAGAAACCCTTAAAACTCCTAAAATCGAAACAAATACTAAAAATACCTAAAATCCTAAATAATCATAAAAAACATGAAAAAAACCCTAAAACATTTAACCCCTTCCCCATACACTTAAAACCCAAAAAAACCAAAAAACCCCTAAAAACACTAAGAACCATAAAAAACCCCCAAAATTCCTAAAAACCCTAAAAAGTAATACAAAAAGTAAAAAACCCGAAAACCCCTAAAAACCATAAATAGTTATTAAACCCCTAAAAGAAACACAAAACCCTAAAATACACTAAAAACACTAAAAATACAAAAAACAATAAAACCATGACACCCCTAAAACCATTAAAAACACTAAAAACACTTAAAAGCCCCAAAAACACCAAAAATATAAAATATAAAAAAATCCCAGAAAACCTAAAAATAGAAAAACACTAAAAACCACAAAAAAACACTTAAAACCCTAAAATTACTAAAATTACCTAAAAACATGAAAACTCCTACAAACCTTAAAAGGATCCTGATCCCCCAAAACTCCAAAAACCCTAAAAAACCCTCATAACCGCTAAAACCTAAAAAACCCTAAAACCACTAAAAAATTTAAATACCTTAAAACCCCTATAAAACATTAAATACACCTAAAACACCTAAAAACCAATCTATAAAATCCCAAATAAACACAAAATCCTTAAAACCCTGAAAAGAGCCTGAAAAATAGTAAAACCCCCTTAAAATAATAAAATAAACCCTAAACCCCCTAAAAACCTCTATAAAACCCTAAAACCCCTAAATACACTAAAAACCCTAAAACCGTTGAAAAATATCGAAACCCTTAAGAAATCCATAAAATCCCTAAAAACCCAAAAACCCATTAAAACCTTGAAAATCTTAAATACCTTCAAAGCCCAAAAAATTACTAAAAACCATAAAATAAAATAAAATATCCTATAACTAAAAAACTAAAAAAATAAATGTCTCTAAAACCCTAAAAACCCAAAAAGATAGTTAAATTCATCAAAAAACATTAAAATCACTAAAACACCATCAAAATAACCTAAAATGAATACCTAAAAAAACCCTTATACCCCTATAAACTGTAATAAAACTATAAAACCCATAAAAACCCTAAAACACCTAATAACCACTAAAAGACCCTAAAACCCCTAAAAACTTAAAAGATCCCAAAAAAACTAAAAAATATCAAAGTTAAAAAATCATAAAAACCCTAAAAGTCTCTAAAAACCCTAAAAAATACCAAGATGTCCATAGTATACCCAAAAACCCCAAAAAAGGCTCTAAAACCATAAATCCACTAAAGGACCCTAAATACCCTAAAAAGCCATAAAATCCTTTAAAACCCCTAAAGTACCCTAAGAACACTAAAAACAATAAAACCCCTAATAGTTCCTTAAAAATCCAAAAACACCCTAAAGGAACCTAAACCACTAAAGAACCTTAAAACCCATAAAACCATAAAAATTCTAAAACCCCTAAATACCCAAAAAGTCCATAAAACACTAGTGATAAACTATAAAACCATAACACACCAAAAAAAATACCCTATAAGACCTTAGAAAAACCTAAAAACAACTAATGACCCTAAAAACCCCAAAAACAATAAAAGATCCTAATATTCTAAAAACCCTAAAACATTAAACACTATGAAAAACCTAAAAGACCCTAAAAACCTAAAAACATTAAATTACCCTAAAAATATTAAACCCACTTAATACCCTAAAACCCTTAAAATCTCAAAAAACCCTCAAAACCAAAAAATACAAAAACACTAAAAATAGTAAAGGCCATAAAAACCCAAAAACCATAAAAAAATGAAAACCAAAAAAACCCAAAAAACCTAAATGACCCTAAAAAACGAAAAAAACTTAAAGGACACTAAAAATCCCCAAAACCCTAAAGGACCCAAAAACACCTAGAAACCCTAAAGATCTCAAAACCATAAACCAAAAAAAACCCTTAACCCTCTATAAACATTAAAAGACCCTAAAAACCATAAAACATTAAAAGTCACTAAAAATAATAAAACCCCTAAACTACACTAAAAACGAAAAAACCCTAAACAAACCTAAAAAACTAAAAACCCTAGAAAACCCTAAATGACCCAAAACCCCTAAAAATATTAAAAGACCTGAAAAACTCTAAAAACACTAAAGAAACACTAAAGAACCCTAAAAACACTAAAACCCCCAAAAACCACAAAATGCCCAAAAACCTTAAAAACATAAATCCCCTAAAACACTAAAACAACTAATAGATACTAAACCAACAAAACCCCCCAAAAATCCATAAAAACCCTAAGTCCATAAAATACCCTAAAGACATTAAAGAAACCCAAAAAACCTAAAAAACCCCCTAAAATCCCAAAAAAACATCTAAACCCCTTAAAAAAATAAAAAACCCCTAAAACCCAAAAAAACCCTAACATCCCAAAATACTCTAAAACCCCAAAAACCCACTAAATCATATAAAAACCCAATAACCCTAAAACACTAAAAACATAAAAACCCATTAAATGCCCCAATCCCCCTAAAACCCTAAAACACTAAAAACATAAAAAACAAAAAAAATACATAAACCCTAAAAACCCATAAAAACCCTAATATCTTAAAACTCGTAACCACCCCCCTTAAAAACATTAAAACCCATAAAAAATCTTAAAAACCACTAAAACCCAATAAAATCTCTTAAAACACTAAAAATAGAAAAAATAGTGAAAAATCTTAAAAGAACCTAAAATAGAAAAAATACCAATAAAAACCTTAAACACATTAAAACCTCTAAAAACCGTAAAACCCTAAATATCCTTAAAACATATAAAATTCCCTAAAAATATGATACAACCCTAAAAATCATAAAAACCCATTAAACCCATGAAACACCATAAAACCCATAAATACTCAAGAACCCTTAAAACACCTTAAAATACTAAAAACCCTAAAATATTCCAAAAACCCAAAAACCCCTAAAAAATATAAAAAACACATTAAACCCTAAAAAACTAAAAAAATACCAAAAAAATAGTATCACATAAAGACCTCTAAAAAAGACACACTAAAACCCCCTAAAAAATCATAAAACCCCAAAAACACTAAAAACTCCTAAAACCCATAAAAACCCAAAAACTAAGAAAAACCCTAAAAACCTAAAACCCTATAAAACCATTAAAAGCTAAAACCCAATGAAAACTCTAAAAACTACTAGAATCCCTAAAACCATAAATCCGAAAAAAAAACCTTGAAAACCCCTTAGAAGCTAAATAAACTTCTAAAAATCTAAAACCCCTTAAAATCCCTAAAATAACACTAAAACTCCAAAAAATCCATTAAAATATGGTAAGATTAAAAAATTTCAAATACCCTAAACCTCACTCCCCAAACCCCAAAAACCATTAAAATCTATGGAACATTAATAACCATAAAACCTAAAAGCCTCTAAAATCCCTAAATATCCTAAAAACCAAGAAAACACCCCAAAACTCAAAATATCAAAATAAATATGAAAACCCCAAACAACCCTAGAAGACCCTAAAACGCTATAAACCCTTAAAACCTAAAAACCCCCTAAAACCCTAAAAACCCTAAAATCCAAAAACTCATTATACCTCTAAACCCCATAAAAATGTTAAAAACTCTAAAAAATCATTAACACCATAAACCACTCAAAATCCCTACAAATAAAAAAACCCATAAAAATCATGAATCTCCCCAAAAACCATAAAAAAACTTTAAAACCCCAAAAAACCTAAGAAAACCCTATAAAACCTGAAAAAATGCGGAAACCCATTAAAACATTTTAAAAACACTAAAAACACTGACACTCTAAATACCATTAAAATAACTAAAACCCTAAATAGACCCTTAAACCCCTAAAATACCTATAATGACATAAACCCCCAATAAACCCCCTAAATGATCCTAAAACCTTTAAATGACCAAAAACTCCTCAAAACCCAAAAAACCCAAAAAACCATAAAAATCCCTAAAATCCCTAAAATAATCCTAAAACATCCTAAAACCCCTAAAACCATAAAAAATTATACAAGCACGAAAAACCCAAAAATCCCCTAAAAACCATAAATCTCCTTAAAACCCTAAAACCCCAAAAACTCACCTACAACGCAAAAAATATTTTAAAACCAAAAAAATCACTAAAAAGCCTTAAAACACAAAAAACCCACCAAGATCCCTAAATATCATATAGCTCTCTGAAACCCAAGACCAAAGGTAGTTTAATGGATGAAGCAATATTAAATTCCAATCAAGGTCTAGAACACAAGATACCTACCTGAGGACTCCTTATCCCTTAGTGGATAAGGACCTATATGAAGTCCTTCACCTAAACAAAGGACTTGCACGAGAAGCTTATTATCAGCTCCTCCTAGAGACCTGCGCCAAGCACCTACACACGGAACTTACGCGTGACACATGTTCCTAGGAACTGTGCAATTTAATCATTTGATATCACTTTTAAGACACTAATTTTAGGTTTCCACTTCCTCTATATCCATTTTTTTGGAGGGACTAGGTTGAGACCTCCCCTGATGCCTCTGAACATGCACAACCACGGTGAGTGTCACACTTGCTTGTCCCCCATTTGGGTGTTTATTTTGGCAGTTAGCGGTTTCCCGCATTTTTTTGGTTGAGAAATCAAGGTACATAGGGTTCATGTTAGTGTGTATTCTGAAAATCACTAGGACCCTGACCCCAAGGATGGTATTGGGGAGTTCTCAGTCCTTAAGAAAATGATGAAGATTTTATCATACCCTTGTTGTATCTAAGACCTGAAGCCTTTATTTCCATATTAGTGGGGTAAGGACCACGCTTTGTTTTCCATTTAGCATGGTATTAGATCCTCCTCTTGATGTAGAACCAATTTTAAGTAATGTTCTACACCTTCATTTATTCATCAATATCCATTCCTTGGAGTCATGTCCAACGTAAGGTGGATGGAGGGAATGTTTGTCAGCCCAACCTCTTCCATCTACACCCTAGGACATACCAGGACGAATCACCAAGTGAATTTCCTAGGTATGGAAATAAAATGTGAAATGGGCTCATTCTAAGCCCTTTCTCTCTCCTTTTGGGTTTGTTTCCAATTTCACCAGCGAATGAAAGTGAATTACGTGATCTTAAAATCTACTTCTTCCTCTTGTTTCTTACACCAAGCATGACTCGTGTGGGATTATAAGTTGGTGATGATCATGACATCTGTACAATCCCAAACCTTAAACTTCTTCCTCCTCATGATTAATCCCAAATGATCTAGAATTTTATGGTCATTATTTCAGGAATAAGACCCAACCATCCATCTTTTTAACTATGAGGACTTTGATTCCCAAAAAACATGGAAAAATAGTAATCCTCACTAAGGTTAAAGACCTTCATCAATATCTATCATGATCCTCTCTTTGACATATCCTAGGAAGGTCATTTCCCACACATGGGAGACCTTATCTCTTCCAGACCCCTTTGGTATATTCCAACCATAAGTCCATCTCCATTTATTAAATTATGGGAACACGGATTCCAGACATAACCAGGATATGTGGGATACTTACCTAAGGCAGGAGCTCAATGGGAATCCTGCTTAGAAGAAATCCCCGATCAAATCCCACAAATCACCATAGGGAACGTGTCCTAGGAATAAGACCTTAATCAACACTATTCTCTCTTTTCCATATTCCTAGTAGGTTCTATTTCAACCTGGGAGTCTATATCCCTTCTATGTTCCTTGGAACACTTTAGTGTAAGCACAACATCAAATTTGATATAGTACATTCTTCCTTGACGTAATTGACCCATTATGTTGAAATATATTGTTAGGACCTTATCAAATGAACTTAAATGTTATGATTTTACCCATTAAGTGGCACTAAACTCTGTGGGTTCTGATCTCATTCATGAGGATGTGTAGGAAACCAATCCATGTGTCTGATCCTGAAATCAAAACAACTCCCATCTCCCTAGATGATAATAAATTCTATATTAACTCCCATCTCCCTATATGATGACAAACTCTAGAGTAAATCTTGTCTCTTTGGATGATTATAAACTCCATAGTAACTCCCATCTCCCTGGATGGTGATAAAATCCAGAGTAACTCCCATCTCCTCAGATGAAAACACTCCGGAGTTCAACCCTATGTGGATTTAAACTAGTATCATTGTAATAATATCTAAATAATTTATAATTATTACATGAGAGGGTAAAATTTATGGATATTCTCAAATACATACAAATATATCCATTAACAAAGAATCATATACAGATATAGATGATTCTATGTTGGCTAAATGTTAATAATTTATTATTAATTATAGGATGACCAACACCAAACATGGGAATTAATAAAGGATTCATGAAAATATCTTAAATATATAAGAGATTCTAGGAGTAGGCAATAATCCCCCCCCCATAGGGTTTGATGATCCCGGCCTCCCATCCTCTTAAACAATGTGAGTTATTATGAATAATGGATTAAAATACCAATGAGCACAATCTTTTGAAAGGTAGGTCCTTATGGATATGGAGCCATTTATTGTTCTCGGTTCCATGAAAAAAACCCTATAAAACCATTTAGTATTAGTAAACTCGATGTGAATGACATCACCCTGTAATCAACCAACAATGGAAATTAAGTCCAATGGAAGCATAAAATGGTGAATATGATGTGAATCCTTAAACAAGATGATAATTTCACCTATCTATTAGGACCTTCTCACTATCAAAGGGAATGAGGGACAATAAATAAAATCAATCACACATGTATTTGAGATGCTACATTCACTGGGTTTTCATTTTTATATTGTCACCCTCTCAGCCAAATACTCTCAGATATCCCTTTAATCAAATGGATTCCTTCATGTTTTTTCTATTGAACACATGTGTTAATTCTCAGACTGGATCTTTGTCCATATAAAGGATTCCATCACCAAATCAGTGTCTTCAATGTTGCGTCCTGAACTCACTAGTCTAATAATACTACTGGAATGGTACAATCCAAACCCTAGAGGCCGCTCCACATTCCCTCCAACTCCCCAAGCACCACAAATTATATGGAAAATTATGACCAGTGGTCTTGATGTATATGGTTTCAAATGCAGTCTCCAAACATTTTGGGAGCTTATCCCTAGAACAGGATAAACATTCCCTCCCATATCTCAGGGATGGGGATCAAGAGGTCGCATAAATACTTATATAGGAGTATTAGGGTCCTTACCAAGGTCTCTTATTATCAATCTCCACTGCTAATACCACATGTTAATGAACCCTCAAAATTATGAGGGTGTTTTCCTCAGTTTTCTGGAGAAGGACCTTTAAGATTGGGAATGAAAGAAGGCCCTCTAGGGGTGAGAACCATCCAACAGTGAGCAATTGTACTCCTTCTCCCCTCCAGATAATGCCACTAACCAAATTTAGTGTAAAATGGTGAGTAGGCACATACACCCATCCACCTTAATTCGTCCTAACAGCAGACTCACCTAGTGGCATATAGATAAACCCACCTTCCAAATCTTGTAGAATATTGTAAGTAGGAACATACACCTTCCTACACCCACCAATCCTACCAATAGACTTATCTGTAAGCATATCGAGAAGTCATTCAGAATGTCTTGACCACAATCAGGGGAAGACACATCTCTATTCCCCCACACACGAGTACTGCTAATATATAATGGTGGGAAATGGAGGATGAAAGTAAGAAAATACACCTACTCCATATATGAAATTGGAATATATCCCTATTATAGTCATTTAAGTCCCCGAGCATATCCGGACAATGATTAAAGGGAAGACGCAAATTCCAACCTGTATCCTATAATATTGTCATGATATCATAATGATGAATACATCATCACCTAAGGTATGGACACACAATTTTGTCTTAAAAGTTTGGGTGTCCCACTAGCATTTCACCCTAGAGTAGATACACAACTCTTCTCCCATCCAAGAGGTTCATGGGGAAAACTTCTCCATATTATATGGAAACTGGATTAGTAATATGCACCCACTCCAATTGGAGATAATTTTCCTATCCCAATGGCCACTCTATGGCAAGAAATTACACTTTCTCATCATAATCACTTATCCTAGAAAGTGGGTCCAATCACTCATAAGAAGGCATCTAAGAAGAAGCCACATCAAACACGATTCAAAGATCAAGATCTAATCTATAATCCAAATATTCTTAATGTTGGATTTATTGAAGCCATATAATGCTTATTTATGGAAGATAAAGATCCAACCCTCCCATTATCAAATTATAGTAGTATTAGTTTTAATTTTTAAGGTTCTCTCTAAACGCTTCATCATGAATGATTGATTCATGAAAATAATCTAATTGATATTCAGAGCATGTATCTTGATGAGAGCCATGGAATCCCACCGTGCTACCAAAATATCCAGGATAAGGAGGACGTTACCCATCCTATAACCAAACATGGTAGTCTTCCTCATGATGTAATTCACTAAAAAAGTTCTCTCTGTATTAGTGTTTCATATTATCAAGAGAAATATCCAATCGTAAATGTAATGATGAGAATTCCACCTATCATGAGTAACTTGAAAAAATAAGGCCACTCATGTCTGATGCCTTACTATTGGAAGGTGAAATCCTTTCTCAACTAGAAAATAGCCCAAGGAAATTTTCACTCTCTGAACAACCCTTCGACTATCTACCTTCCAGTGCAATAGAGGAAATCCCATCTGATCTAACTGCCTATGATAAAATGCCAGAAAAGTTTCCAATATGGTCAAACCAATTAGAGGAACATCTACTTAAATATGAAGATGAAATTATAAGCATGAGGAAATATCTGGATAAAGATGATGTACCAGTCATGTTCTGGCACTTATCCACCCATCGATACAACATTTCATAAGTGTTATCGTAAGGTTGTATGCACGACATCCACCTCAACCTACAGAAAACTTTTCATCACTTAAAAGAAAAGGTATTACCCTATGATGAGTATCAAAATCATGTAAATTTAATAGAAGGGTTGAAATGAAAAATTGACTTGGCATCTATCCTACCATCACAACATCCAAAGATCTAAAAGCAGTAAGGATCCCTTCAACACATGACCTTAGTGCATTAATGAGGTTGTGACAACTGATCACATATACCCCATATGGTGTTCATATCAGAGGATGGGGAACACATTGGGAGTTGAATTTCACTAATCTCACCAACAAGATAATCCCATCATAGGTGGTATCATGAATTTTAATAGCCCCAGGTTGGATCCAACAAATAGATTTTGTTCATAACTTAAGATTTGGTTAGAAAAAAGAGGCCCCGGTCGAATTTCTCCGAGGATGTTCTAGAGGAGTGATGGCTATTCAAATACTATTACATCAAGAATCTGAGGATATCAAGAAGGACTCCCATTTTTGGGAAATACATCTTTATATGGTGAAGATTTCAGAAATAGCACAGAGGTCTTTGGAAATGGGTAGCTCAATTTCATGTTGAATAAAGCACCCATTCCATGTTCAAAAAAACTCTATAGAATCATAAGTGCATTTGTGGAAGTATCATCCATGATATTTTTAGAGAAACCCAAGCCCTTAGTGCAAGGGGATTTTTTAACCAAACCCTCTAGGTTTGAAAACTAGACCAGAAGGGTTGTGAATATGGATTGATAATAGCCCCAATGCTTACAGCTAGGGGCTTTTCACCTCAACAACCACCTCTTTAGAGGGAATCAATTTTATTTCTATTAGGGAATATTTTATAAAATGAATCTTCCCGTTTCATCTCATTCTGTGATTCAGTGCCATCACTTAGGACATGCATGACGAAACTATATAAAAATTCCCTTTGGGTTACTGTCCCCTAGAAAACTTCTAATGAATTGATAACAGAGTTAAAAATGTCTCATGAAGGGAATAGAAGAATATAGTATTGAAAAGACATTGATAAAATTCCTGAAATGAGTTTTTCATCAATGAATGTCATCAATTCCACCCTCGTAGATTGTACAGAACATGAGGCTAACTCATAGGGGTTATAAGAAGATGTTTTGGTTCATAATGTGCTCTACACCAAAACAAATGAAAGAGTTGTACTTACCCTAAACCAGAGTCTTTCCCGGAATATGGTAACTTCCTCAGACAATCCACCTTTACATCCTCAAAAAAAGGAAAACTTCATGTGCCAAATGATGTCTCACCTCCCTACCAAAGAGGTTACATCCCAGTCATTTTAGTATAGATTTTCCCAATAAGAGGAAGAGATGAAATAATTGAGGAGACTCAATGAAGAATTACTCTGTGGTAGAATTCCTACCAGATATGATCTGCAAGAATATACTCAACCAACACTTCTAGTTGCAACACCTCAAAAAAAGTGGTTTGATGAACTAACTAAAGAAGATCTAGAACATTCAGTCAGTGTCTGATGCCAACCACCAATATATTTGGATCCCACAATCAAGAATTTTCTTTCGTTTTGTGTGTAACCAGAGAAGGTTTAGGCACATCCTTATAGACCAGCCTCTTTGGGTTACCCATAGTAAATACCAATAGTACTACCACTAATGACTCTTCCAACCACCACACTCATTTAGGTGGAAGCCACTCCACATGTTCATGCTCCAACCACCGTACCAGTTTGAGATCTGGCTCTGCAATATGATCCTCAAATTCTAATGAACGTTATTGAATCACTAACAACATAATTGGAAGACATAGAGAGATGAAGTTCACCAATAAAACTGAAAAAAATCCTTACCCTAAGTGAGTAGATCCAACTCTTACCCCTCTAATCTTTTGGATCGCTACATTTACAATATTCAACGGCTTTGAATACCCAGAGAAGCACTTGGTGCATTTTTTTCTCTATGATCCAATGACTGTAATGCCTGAACATCATGAGATGGTGAAATTTCGGTGTTTCGTGCAGCCACTGTAAGGACCAGCCTTTGTGAGGTACATAAGTTTTTAGTCTCAGTCAATCATTGGATGGGAAGAACTCCATAAAAATTTTCTCTTCTAATTCATCTTAATGCTACAAAAGAAAATGGTATTCGATCACACAAACTGTAAAAAATGGTAGAATGAAAGGGTTTCAGATTTCATTGCTCGGTGGAAAGGAATGATAGACTCCTTAATCCAACTGCTCCCTCAAGAATAATTGTTGCCCATATGTATATAAAATCTTTATAACAAACTGTGAGAACTATTGACTCCTATGAAATATACAGGATTATTTTGGGACCTTTCTCCAATCGCTCAAAAGCTACAATACACCCTTGATGAAACTATGGAAAATTCCCAAGTAATTCCATCAACTATGTGAAAGAGAATAGGAAAAGCATAGGCTGCTACATTCACACTCATGCAAGACCCTATACCTATTACCACTTCAATGCCTGCAACATATCATACAGATCAACTAACCAAACATCAACAATAATGACCACCTTTCAAGGATGATCAAATATATTAGAGGAAAAATAGTTTGAGGAGATGAAAAACAAGGTATATTCTTTTTGAAATGACCAAGTCCCTGACTACTTCATCTTCGAATTGGAAAAAAACATAGTCAAGTGACTAATTCCCAAGAATCCTAGAAAAGAAGGTGGAGAAGATCTCCCAAACTATTTCCCTTTCCATTAGATGTTGGGACACCACAACTAGGATTTTTTTTGTTTTCAAATACCTCCTTCAAAAAATTATGGACTCTAGGGAAGTAATGTTAAATAATTCACATACTCAGGTGGAGTATATTTCTACCGTTAATATAGAGGAGGAAAGTGAATGGAAATATGTCAAGAGAAAGATTATGTGAAATTTAAGCGGTTGGATGTTTATAAAAATTATCCACCAGACTCACATTATTCTTCGAGCACAGTTGAAACAACCAACTGTTCCCTTAACTGCTTCTTCCATAAAAAAACCAACTTCATCAACAAATCAGTCCAATGAATTCCAGCCCTCAAAAAAGTGACACGGCCCGAAGGTTAAGAAGAAAATAATGGAACATGAGACTATTACAAATCCTACATTTTCCTTAACTTTTCAATAGTTCATTCCTATAGACCCAAAAGCATGGGTACCTCCCCACCAAATGGTATAACAAGAGTTGACCCATCAAAAAAATATTCATTATATGAGGAGTTGATCTTCTATTTTGTTAATGTGATTCACATAATGGACCCCTTCTCAAGTGATGAGTGTGATTATTAATCTTATTTCCCAACACTTGATTACAAAACTGGGTAAACATGTCATCATAATTGAAGGTACATAGGAGGATTTGGTTGTGTTAGAAGTCACTACATCAAACATTCCCTTACTCGGATCGTCTTCACGGATAAAACTCATAGGAATTATCTTCAAAGAGTTTGATAGGTACAAGGGAGTTCTTCCTAAACACATGATAGTGCCTTCCCTGATATGATCATCTTGTAGAACCAGTTATAGAATATTCCATTTACTCCTCGACGGATATGCACACTTGATCGACATAATACACTAAGACCATAATCACTTCCAACTCCTACCCCAAGGGACGATCAGTCTACATCAATTACTTCTTCACCTAAATCATCTAAAAAATATAATCCCCATATTGTTAAGTGTATATCTCTTGATCATTGGTATGATGTTTTGAAGAAACTAACTCAAGTGTCAGACAAGTTATCAATCATGGAAGCTTTGAGTTTATCAAAAGATATATGGTAAAAACTAATTAAGGACTTGTCCATCCACCAAGAGTCTGATGTTGAGGTTTTTGTTTTCGAGGTGTGTCATATAGAGAATGATCCTACAAAGTTCCATGATTTCATCACATCCACAGATGAGGATGGGGATATTATCATACAGGGACATGTCAGACACTTGTTCATATCTGGTAGGATAAATGACATTGATATCCGACAAACCTTCAATGACAATGGTTCCATATTCAATCTCATCCTGATCCAGACTCTTCACCAGTTGGGTTTCAATGAGTCTCACTTATCCCTCTCTACTCTGATGTTACATGGTTATAAAAATAATGAGAAATGGAATTTTGGTGAAATCAAACATAGAACTCAGTTCAGGGATCTTGTGTATGATTCGTAATAAATGGTTTTTAGACAGGATACAGCCTTCAACGTTGTGTTAGGAAGAACTTGGATACATCAACATGCAATAATTATTTCATTATACCACCAATTCCTAAAATATTGTGTCGATGTTCAAATCATGAAATTATATGGTGACAAGGCCCCATTAAAATCCTGTGAAACACAATTCAACAATGTTGGATTGTACCATAAGGAAGGGAAACAATCCATGGATGGTAATATTATTTGTATTGATGCCCCAAATGGTCTGGATATGATCTCATCCAATACTTTCAAAAATATCAGTGTAGAATATGTGATCCCCATCAACTAAATCAAATAAGTGGGTTCAAATATGAGGAAACATTTGGTAACTTTGGTGATTTCAATTACGGTAGCTGAGCCTGATGGAATTGGAGAAGTTCTTAACTCTCCAAGTGGTAATGACAGCCTGGATGAAATTTTCTTCATTTCATTCCCGGAACTCCAAAAAATCTTTGTTCCATCAGCATGGATAGAATAATTTTTCTTGTAAACATGAGGGGGTGAATAATATCATTCCCAATCCTTTGTTTCCCCTTTTAGACCCCTAGAAGGATTTATACCCACAGGCGAGCCCGAAATGGATTCCTCATCTTCTGAACATCCAAACAGAGACTCCCCTCTTCCCTTAGATGAAATTTATTCCTCATCTACTTCCCAAGTAGAGGTGAAATATGTAATTTATAAGGAAGATGAGGAATATGAATACCTTGGGGAATCCCCTATAGAATTTGAGGAAGGTGTATCTACCACTATGGATGAACTCAGGGAAATAAACCTAGGTATGGAAAAAGAACCATAACCTACTTTAATTAGTGCAGCCATGACCTCCAAAGAATTGGAGGTATATACTTCCATATTGAAGTAGCATCAAGATGTGTTTTCCTATAATTACATAGAGATGTTAGGCCTTGACACTAAGGTGGCCACCCACCATTTTTGATTTCCATAAGATCACTAGGGATACAAGTAGGTACCCATAAGGACACACTCGACCTATGCCTCCAAAATTGAGAATGAAGTGGACAATCTCATCAAATATGACTTCATCCGAGAATTATAGTATCCAAAATGAATGTCAAGAACTGTCTAAGTGAGAAATCAAAATGTTCATAATAGTGTTTTCATAAACTTTAGATATATCAAGCTGCACTATACTAAAGATGACTTCCCAGTGTCAATTACAGAACTCCTAATCGATGAAACAGCTAGTTATCAAGCCCTCTCTTTCATGGATGGTTACTCTGAGTACAACCAAATTCATATGTCCTTAAAATATTAATAAGCCGCTACCTTTAGGGCCCCCAAAGAATATTATGTTATCAGGTAATTCCCTTTGACTTGAGGAACACTAACACCACATACAAACATGACATGCATCACATCCTCAAATCCTTTTTGGGGAATTTTATCTAATGTTGTGGTGATGATCTAGTAGTTAAGTCCATATAACATCCTAACCACATGACTAGACTAGAAACCATCTTCAAAAAGATATGAAAACATATCTTGAAGATAAACCCCTTAAAATGATCTTTTAGGGTGACCTCAAGGAAGTTTCTCAGCTTCATCATATGCTATCACAGAATCAATGTTGATCCAAGAAAACTAAAGCTATCCACAACATGTCACCAACTCAAAATGTTAAAGAGGTGAGGGGACTTCAAGGATACTTTTCCAACATCTGTATCTTCATAGAAAAACTTATAGAAAAGTGTTTTCAAATAACTAAATTGGTGAAGATGGGGGGTCACATATCAGTTGACCAACAAATATGAGGAAGCATTTTACACCCTCAAGAAATGCCAATTTATCCCACCATTCTAAATGCCACCTTTTGAATGAAATCCTGTAATTATATATATTATGGACCTAGAATAACCACTAGGTAAATTCCTCTTGCATAATAATGATTTTTGAATGAAAAAAACCTTTATTATCTTATTCAAACGATGCTTGACATTGAGACTTATTATTCTGATGTCAAGAAGATCTACCTAGCATTAATCTTCATAGTTCAAAAGTTGAGGAATTATCATCAGCACCACAAAGTCCGATTGTTCCGCAAAAAATAACCTTCTCAAATATATCCTCAATTATCTTATGTAGACAAGACTTTTGGAATGGTGGGAGGTTATTCAATAGCAGTTAAATGTACAATTGTTTCCTTAGAAAGTATTGAAAGTCCAGGCCTTGGCAGATTTCATAGAATAACACTCATCTAAAGAAGAAACGTCATTAAATACTGAATTTATAGATGATGATATCTTCTATATTCATGGTAACCCCCAATTGTGGGAAATTTATTTTTATGTCACTTCTATAATCCTAATAGGGAATAGAATGTAAGACCCTACACCCAAAAAAGAAGGGATAGTTATTATACTTATCTCCCCAGAGAAGGTAGTCTTGTCGTATTCCTTCCTATTATTTGAAGGTTGTACTAAAAATGAGAAAACACATCAATCCCTCATTACTATCCTATAATTGGACATTCAAAATTTGGTATACCACCTATATGTGAAAGGAAAATCATAGTTGGAAATCAAGTAGATCAATAGGGATTATTCAATTGAAAAAGAGGAGATAATTCCCCTATTTGACTATGTTCAATGGTTAATGATAGAATTTACCTTAGAACCAAAAATGAATAATGTCCTACGATCATAGAATTCCTAGGAAAATGCATTGTAAAATGTAGCCACGACTATAGTAGGTCCAAACTAGGATGAAATAGTCATCAACATTTCCCATTACCGAATGGTCACACCTTTTATTCAAGTCAGAATAGATGATATCAAAGAAATCATCCCCATCCTTGTGTCATATGGACCCACCACTGGATGGATGATCCCAATCATGGAATACCTTCCACATGGGGTAACCCATTTGAAATAGCTATAATATATAAGATTCAGTAGTGAGAAATCAATTTCACACTTTATGATGGACCAAATCACATGAACTTCCTCTAAAAATGAGGCTTTGATAGAGTCATTCTCAAATGTGTCAATGGAGAAGAGATTATGGATATTATGGAATAAGTACATGTAGGAGATTATGGTGCCCATCAGTCATGATATAGGTTTTCTAATCTAATCTAAATTATAAGATATTTCTATCCTTCTATGACTTAGGATTGCACAAAATTCCCCCTGAAATTTCATTCCATCGAATTGTGTGCAAAATTTATTAATCAACCCCATGATTTACTATATACATCCAAATACTCATGGATGTTTTCCACATGGGGATTGGATGTTGTGGTAATATACCCTCTAGTTATGGATAAGTAGTTTAGGTAAAACTTTTCTACTACTGATTTCTTATCTTAATGGAAAGAGGTGATACCCCTAAAATGAGTTGATGCAAAAAAATATTAGCAACTTCAAAGCTAACTTCATTACCAGATTTTGTGGCCCTCATACAATAATAATGGACAAAGGAATCAATTTCTATTTTTATGAAGGGAAAAATCTATATTAGGAGTACAATATCAAATCTAATCATTCCTCCCGCTACTATACAGTGGCTAATGGATATATAGAGGCCTTCAGAAAGACCATGTTGAGCATACTTTAGAAGATGGTGGAAAAAGATAAAAATCAATGGCCTGAAAAGCTCTTTCATGCCTTATGGGGTTACCAGATTATAACTCGTATGAACACATGGGAAAACCCATACTCATTGGTATATGAAATAGAAGTATTCATGCCCATAGGTGTTCAACTACCATCACTTCATATTTCCATTGTTGACCAGTTATCCATGGATGAGAACTCTAAAAAACGACTGGATGAGTTGGACTGATGGATGAAAAAATATTTCATACCTTACATCTCCTGGAAATATACCAAAATCAAAAAATTTGGGTCTTCAACCAGAAGGTCTAACTCCACTCATTCCTCCAAGGAGAATTGGTATTGGTCATTAAGAATCCAATGATTCCAAGAAAGAATACCCCAAAACATGATTCAAAGTTGGTGGGACCTTATTCCATACACAAGATCCACTCTAATAGAGATTATTACTTGATCTCAATACTTGGGTGATTCATCATGACTTCAACCAATGTAAGGTTCCTGAAAAAATATTTCATGTAATCACACTACGTACATCCTAGATGTAGAACGTTAAACTACATAGTACCATATATATCCCATCTACAAGATGTTAAACTATGATTTGGGTCCTTATCCTATGACATTAAAAGGTATGAAATAATTTTCATGATGCATGACATTAAACTTCATAGCATCATCATCTTTGTCGAATGACAATAAACTACACGATATATGGTCCTAATCAAATGACCCAAAATTGAAAGAAACCAGTATTACAAACTAAAATATATTAAATGGAATGGTAAAAATCCCTTTTATTAGACATTAAGAAACCCCTGAATTACCTTGAGTGGAGATACTCCTCATGGTCCTTCCCTTATAGGCCTCTCTCTCAAATGTGAGTCCCAATCACATCTATTTTACCCCTTAGTGGGTCGAGAATATGCCTTTAGTAGATGTGAGGGTGAAAGAATGAGAGGCATCCACGCATGATCCATGTTCACATCATTTCCACTCTATAGTGGAACTTGGTTCTCCTTATAGGTATATTCACCAATATCATCACGTCAATGCTACATGATGATAAACTGCACGATAATTTCCATAACTACATGTGTCCTGACTCTCATTCCAATGAGATATGTAGTGACACTCAGATCCCTTATCATGTGTCCTACCATAATTCAACAACAAATCCCCTTTACTCCCTCTGTATGAGTGCATACCTACATGGTGAGTGTCTTTTTAGAACTACATATTGCTTTATTATCAATCCAATGAGATACATAGTGACGCTCAGATCTTATATCATGGGTCCAACTACAAAAAAAGTAAATCCCCTTCACACTCCTATGTGTATGGGTCAAACCTGTATAGGAAACCTTTTAAGAACTACATTTGGATTGATCCTTTCCTAGAAAATTATTTAGTGACACAAAAACATCATTTTTTTAGGCCCATCCATCATTCTGGAAAATATCAAAGCCCCATTTTCCCTACGTTAAATCTCAAATGATGCAGGGAATCATTCCCTCAATAACTAAATGTGGATTGATTATTGCTCCAACAAGATACCTAGTGACATACATATCTCTAATATCAGTTCCATCCATAATAAAAAAAATCCACCATTCCCAATGTGTGGATCAATACTACATAGTGAACCCTCTAAGAACTATGTATGACATGATTTTCATTGCAATGAGATATGTAGGGACCCCTAGGTCATACCTCCTCAACCAGTCCCCACATAATATAAATTCACATATCTTTCACTTGAGTTACCTGTGTACTAGAGAATAAACATTTACCACTCCTTGTTTCTCACACTGACCATAGATCACATGGGATTAGGATTTTGGTAAAAGAGGACTCCACATAAGTGTGGTAAATCAATTCACATTGGGGTTATCTTGGTCATGGATGCAAGACCCTAAAAGGAACACTATATGTCCTCATAACATTACAATAAAATTCATGAAGAGTATAAAACTATGTGTGGCTTTATTATTTCCACAACAAGTTTTGGTGTGGCTCTCAGGTCCAACACCCCAGTCCAGCTGAATTATTTCTTTTCACAACGGAATCACCCATGTCCTTACCGCATGATGATACACTACATGGTCTTCAGGAAACTATATATGTATTGATTCTCATCCTATTGAAATACATACTGATTCTTAGGCCTTAGGTCCTAGTCCCCGGCATAGGGTAAAGAAAATTATCCCTTCTGTATAAAAACAAAGGACCTTGTAGGAGCTTTTATATTTTAGGACCCGTCAATATGAGGCTTGCTGAGGAAAGAGGGATTCCCCCCTACAAATACGAGTCAAATATATGCAAGGTAATTCCAACAGGTGGACAATATCAGTCCAAATTATTTTATTTTACTTTTACATATCCCTTATTCATGTCATACTCCTAATATTGGACACTTTTATATCTTCATAATATTTACCCAGATTCTGGGGGAAGAAATGTCTGATACCATAGGGATATTTTTCCTAACTAGGCTGTAATAATCCCCAGTTGTATTTTCTTAAAATTGACCTCATAAGGGGTATTCTAACCAATGAATTCCACTGTTTAACTATGTTTTTCGAACAGTGATAATTTCTCCCTTCGGAAAATCCTCTTCTTCCCTTGTTAGCTTTAATGACAATATTCTAGAACTGATTATTCAGATTCAATTAAGGTTTACCCCTTGCATATTTTTCTCATGTCCTCTCTATCGATATGAAAACATCTAATACTATGGTTTACATTTCCCTCCCTCATGACTAAAGTATACAGGAACAACATTGGTCCGATAAGGCCATGCTTCACCTATTGTTTCTATAATGTTATGGTCCAAGTCATAAGACCTAAAACTAAAAACACAATACTTTCTATGCTTGGGTCATACCTACATAGAGAATATGTTTCCCCATTTCATTGAAAACTATGACTTGAAATTACTCTTCCATATTTATGTGATTTCCTCCCGCAAAACAAAACTATGTTCCCGGGGAAATCAGAATCTCCAAAAACATTCATTTTACTTTTAATGATAGAATGTCAAAATTATTGAGGATTTCTTTGCATGAATATTTTATAACACACCCCAGTTGGAGTTTTATAATTTTCTCCTAAATTTCAGGGTTTTTATCCAAAGGATTCCAACATTGACTATGTAGTACTTTCCCTAATCATCCTTGCATAAAATATACTTCATAACAGGTTTTTCAACCAACAATAACTTCTTCCTCAGAAAAGACCTCCAATAACAACATAATCCTTTTCCCAATATAATTTTTGTATTTATAAATCCTCATATTTTAACTTACACATTCCCTTCCTCATACCTTAATATGGTAGTAAATTCCCATATGGATTACCAAGAACCATAGAACTACCAACTTTTTGTTCAAATCTAGTAACCTTAAATTATAGCCCCCATAATTTCCTCATTGTGTGACTTTAAATGTCATTTCATAATGTCCTTATTGCATGACATTAAACTATATAGAAAAATTCCCTAGTCACATGTTATTAAAACTACATATTATTTCATCCTTTGTTAGAAAGGGGTCTTCCCCCTGACATCGACCATCTTATGAACTATACCCTACTTCACTCGATCCAAATTAATATAGAAATTGTTTCCCATTCATGGAAAATGCCAATACAGATACTTTTCTCATTCTCATAAAAAATTCCTAATTACCCCCCCCCCCCATGTTATTGAGAAATATGAATCTCCATAAGCTTCCTCCACCCATGAGAAATAGAATTTCATAATTCCTGAGAGATCCTTCACCTGACTATATTGTAACACAGCCAATTTTTCTTTGTATAAGTCACCTTCATAATGGGTATTTCATCCTAAGGATACCACTACATGACTATGAATTATGCTCCCTAGTTGGACTTGCATAAAACAAACCTCATAATGGGTTTTTTACTTAGAGGTAACTTCATCCTCAGGAAAGACCTCCTCTATTCTCATGTATCATGTTTTATATTTTGAAAACAAAAAAGAGTTGATCAAGATTCCCCTTTTGGAGTATATTAATAATATTGGAACATTCATGGCCATTAATCCTTATTCAAATTATTATTTCAAACTTTATGGTCAAAGTTATTTGACCTAAAACATTGCCTTTATTAGTCCAGAATACATGACTTTTAACTATCTGTAGAAAGAGGCATAGTAATCACCATATTGAAAACCCACAAAGGTAACTCTAGAAAAAATTTGAGTCACATCTCGCTAGACCTACACCCCATTTTTTAGTAAAAATAATCAAGAAATGAAAATATAAAAGGCACAAAACTTTTTAGGCTAAAAACCTAAAAATGATTGTCTAAGAAAAATCAAAGTCTCTCCCGCTAAGTCTCCTCCATGATTGGATGAGAAAAAAATTAGGGTGATGACATAAAAGATGCAAAGTTTGTAGGGTTATTCATACGACCCTAGAAACTTTCAAACTATGATTTCTAGGGCCCACAAATTAAAAGGAAAACAAAGATAGAGAAACCAATTATTAGGTGTAAAAAAACATTTTCATTTACATTTTAGACCACAGGGCGACTTCCTCATGTCAGAGCCTCTCTACCAAATAAGACAATGTTTCCTCGATATAGGATTTTATAACTTTAACTAAACCTAGAGAAATTTTCATGTCTTCCCAAAACTTATCCATTTGTGCAATAGTAGCCTCTTCATCTTTACAGAGCTTCTCCTACTCATCACTGACAACATTTATACTTCATTTCAAAGCCCCTACCATAGATTGGTGATGTTGGACTGCCTCTTCCATTATTGAATTTAATTATTCTTAAAGATTCATTATTCAAAGATAATTCTCATAAATGTGGTATTGATACTCTTACACCTCTAAGGAATGACTATCTTCAGCAAGGATTGCAACATCTATAAGTTTCTCAAATTGGTCAGCCTGCTGCACCTCGACCAACTGCAACCATCACTCCTCTTCCCTTTTATAGATGTTCACCTTCACCATGTCATGGATTTCATGATAATTAAACCCACCATATAGTATAATGGAAATAATCAATGGAAGTTAATGAAGTGACAATATCATTTTATCTAGAGGTATATCCCCCATTATCTTCTAGATATCTCTCTAGATGAGAAGAAGTGTAGGGAAAAAAGCATATTGTGTCTATAGATCAGAATCATAACCACTATTAGTGGGAGAGATATAATCTAGAATAATCATTATCAATTAGATGGATTGTTATGATCCCACCAAAGTAACCTAATCTTAACTTACTAATGTCGTTAAATCTGGCATTGAATCCCCCATCTCAGGTCCATCCACCAAATCCAATGGTGCTAAAAAAATAGGCAAAACATATCATCAACATCAAAAGTTCAATGGTTAATAAGGACTATGAGGTAAATAAAAAAGTTGATAACATTCACCGGTTGTTGGGTCGACATATAAAGCCAATTCCCTCCTAGTCCCACCAGCCTTAATAATGGAATCCATGAAATCTCGATGAATAATTTCAACCTAAATTTGCTCAGAAACTATGATCAGAGGCTCTTGGGGATTATCTTCTAATATTTACACCCCTCCAGCACTCACGGCCTCTATTACTAAAAACAAATCTCCTAAAAAGGAGTATATTTTCGATTCTTCTTGTAAGTTGCGATTAATGACTCTCAAGAATCCCCTACTTCGGGATTCTCACATGTCATTCCATTGGAAATAGGATTAGGGTGGGCCAGGGTGCCTCATTCACAAAGTGATTTTGAAATGTTTTCTATAGATAAAGCTTCACAACTTGATCATTGATTTAAAGTATCTAGTAATAGAAAATAAAATATGTTTAGAAAGTGTGAGACTGATAAACTCACATCCATCCAATTCTTTGCAAAAATCCTCGAACTCCTTAAAGTGAACTAGAATGTCAATGCCTAGATTATCAGTCTATCAATTAACCAAACCATCATATCATGGTATATATCCTAGAACCTCATGGAATCCTCACCATTAGGGATATCAGAGGATTATTTCTTGAAACTCAAATTGGGATCTCCATCGATCTTCTGTGCTAATTGCTTAGTAGGCACAACATCATCAGGTCTCACAGAGTTAGGATCATACTCACCACTTTCATCGGACTACCTAAGATCCATGTCATCCACTTCTATAGTGCAATGGGATAGACCTTGGATACTACAACACATTCCTCTAATAATAGAGAAAAAACAAAAATATCATGGGGAGAGAAAAGTTTGAAGTTGTATGTGATAGTCGAGGGATTGTATCTAACCATACCATGACCCTCTTCCCTCTATGAAGAACTAGGGAGGTAAATAGGTGCACCTCTTGATACTTCGTCCATCAAGATTACGGAATATTTAGTATGAATTTGTACCTCCCCCTGAGAATCCTCCTTAACCCTTGATGGATCAGTACTATATCCCTTAATGGAGTAAAGTGATGCAGATTTTTTAGAATATAGTCATGGTCATAAATCTAGGTCAATAAAGTCATGATATCGGATTTCATCACAAAGACATACTATGGAACATGAATTAGGCCATCTTTAATTCCCTCAGTCACTTATTCAATTGAGACAGTGGAGGGACCATGTTAACATTCTTGGTAATAGATACCTAAGGTGATGGATAAGGAGTTCCCACCTCCGGCACTTCCAGCATGGTCCTCTGCCTACGGGATAGTTTTGGGGACCCAAGAGCCTCATCCACTACCTCGATAAGGGTTCTCATGGGACCATAATTCTATAATATAAGTGCCTCTACCATTGTTCCTTCTTCAACCATCCCTTATTCTCCTTATCCCATTATAAAATGAAAAATAAAATCCACTCAAGATTAATCATGGTTGATGGTGGATGGTGGATGGAATAGTAGAAAAGTTAACGGATAAAAGAGAAATATATTGGAAGAATTGAGGTGGATGTCCCATTCCTCCTTAGGGTGAATAGAAACCCCCTCACACACTCCTTGATCTAGCATATCAAACACTCACTTAGTATCTATGGTCTAATCATTGGTTACATATATTGAATCTTGTAGCTCCAAAAAATATTTCATCACCTTGGCCATATTATTAATAGGGAGGATATTCGAGTGTTCTATTATATCACCTACTTTCAGGATTTGCAGGACAGCCTGAAGAAACACCCATCCATCTCTAACATCATTATTCATGCTCTCCTAAACATGTATTGTTAGGGGTTACATGTAATTTGTCTTCTATGTGGCTGGTTTTGAGGAGGACCCATCACACTTTGACTTGGAAACCTTTTCAAGTCTCCTTTGTTTTTCAAACTAATGAGGGGATGTAACATGGGCCTCATCCTGATGGTGATGACTAGACCACGTTGGAACTAGAGGTGTGGTCTTTTCAATAATATCCAACTTTGTAGTCTTCACCCAGGATCATTTTGAGGGTTATGAAGCTTCATCGTCATCAGTTTTATCCTGAGTCTTTTTATAGCGCATTCCACGATCACCATCATCTTAGACTCAACCTGATAAATTTTTTTCATCAATTCCCCCTGAGAGTATGAAGAGATCTACACCCTGTAATAACCAACCTCTATCTCTGTTGATGGATCCAACAGAGGCATCTTGATTACCATTTTGGGTACCTCCATGCTCATCAGGATCCAAGGATGGAAGGCTACCATTAAGTGCTTCTCAAACCTGATATACATAAAGGGAACAATGCTTGATTGTTGAATAAATTTGAACCAACATGTAGACTGGTACCGAGAATAATCCTCCCAAATGGTCTCGCTATCAATACGAGCTTCCAGTAAACTATCTCTGAAGTATATCATGTATGACCTTAGCTCATAATTCTGCTCCCTTCCACCATCAATGAATGTCTCTATTAGGGCGATACCATGCGAGAAGAAATTAAAATCTCCCAAAATATTTATCATCTTCAGTATATCATTATAATTTAGGTTTAGAGGTTTCATTTCAAAGAAATATAGAAAAATTGGATGGAACCATTGGCTAGTGATTTTAACTGGGATGAGAATAGAATATGAATATAAATGCGCTAAGACACATCACCACATCACTTGGAACATCCCCGAAATCCAAAATGGGGACTTCCTATTTTATATGTGTAGTTGACACTGATATATTTTTTCCAATAGTGGGGAAGCCAACCCAATGTAAATCCCCTCTACTAATTTGGTTGGGGAAACAAAAGTCCCTAGCCTCGCACTGCCCTTGGACTCAAGGATTGGAAGTAGGAAAATACTTAACCACATGGCGAGGAAGCTGGCTATGAGAACCTTCACATCAACCTCAGGTTTGACCTTATTACCCAAATCATACACTTACAATTCTCCAATGTGCTTCCAAAATGTTCCCGAATCACACTAATTCTCTATAGTGGGGAATATTGTGGGGCGCTGGCACTTGGGACCTTCCACTACAAGGTTAAAAAAGGCACTCATCCATGTTTCAGGATCAATTTCACCCATGGGGTGAGGATCATTCTTCATTAGTTTATTCACTATATTATAAATCATGTTGGCCAATGGTAGTGTCTTTTCAACATCATCCCATGTTAATTTTGGAGGGATGGACTCACCATAAATCTCCCCAATAATAGGGCCTCCAAAGATGTGGTAGATATCCCACATGATGATACCAACTTCTCTATGTGTCAGATGGAAATAATTATTCTTCAGACTCCACCGGCTAAGCAATTCAGTAATAATATGCAAGTTCATGTAGACATAGGTCTTCCTAACATAGATAGACTCATAAATATAGACATATTGATTATAATTATTTAACTTTGTATATGTTTTACATAACTAATATTCCCACATCCACTTTGCCCTAACACTTTCATTAGAGAGAATGTCCCACTCTTCCTTCTATCCATGTGTTTGATTAATCTGTGAGACACAAAAGGTTGAATCATAACAATGAGGCCTCGACTCTAGTACATGTGACCTCAAATCTAGAGTAAATTTTCAATAATGAAAGATGAAAACAATAGGGATTGTCCCTTCCTTGATATGGACACCCTTGGATGAGATGTTGGAATAGGTGTAGTTTGTGTACCATAAAAACCATGACTTTGGAATATAATTATAAGGCCCAAGGATGGTAGAAACACCCAAAATTTCAATATTATATTGTGGTAGATAGTCACCTATTAGGTACTCAAGCTGATATGGAATCAAGTGTTTCACCATATTCAGTATGGAAGGCTTGGTGATGTTATAGTAATCTAGACCGGTGGTTTTGATCATCTCAGAAGAACATGCAGCAGCCCACATAGTAGATGTCAAGGAATAATTAAATGAAACCATACAAAAGGACACCAAATATTTCAAGTTAAAATAATAAATTAGAAATTTATTGAATTATTCTATGAATTACCAAAATTTTGGTAAAGGATGGGTGGTGTGAAGCCCCTTCAACTAGGTTATGCACACAGCCCTCTCGACCAAGTCCTTCACCAGAGTCTTTCTGCCAGTCGTCTCACTTAGACTATCCATTGAGGTATCTCCACATAGAAACACTGCTTAGGTGGACATACCAAATGTATCTCCACATGATACCTTTGTGAAATTACATCATGAAGCATCTGGGTGAACTATTTGTGTGGTGAGAGTGGGGAAATTTGCGAGAGGGGAAAATGAAAAGGGGGTGGTATTTATAGGCAATGTTGTTCCACACCTAGGACCAACGTGACCACACTACGATTTAGGACTATGAACCAGACTTATGCGGACAAGATTTGGGGCTCTATTACGTAGTTGGGTAGGCTCACCTTCTTAATATTTTCTCTATTATACCTCAGGACTCAACCCTTTATTTCGATTGGATCCAATCTGAAGGGGGGATTATGTTGAAACTCGGTTTTTTTAAAGTAAGGAAAATATTATGAAAGAATCATTGATAAAATTAATATTGTGAAAAAAACCCAAACAAGATAAAATTCTCCTACACAAAAAACATGCATGAATCACTTAAACACAAGAGTACTTGCGTAGCCCACCCTGCATGGCACCAAAGGCATGTTTTCCCCTACAAGGTGGGCCAACACTGATCACCTACATAAGGGACATATATGGAATAACTCCTTAACCTAGAGTACCATGTTTTCATATAAAGAGGACCCTTAGGATACCCATTTGAGAGACAAAAGATTTGGAATCAGTCTCAAAGATCTTATCATGTTTCCCTTCTGCTTAGGTCCCCAAAAAAACTCTTAAGTAGCTCTCCCAAACCGACATCAAATAGAGTTTAAGGGAGGAAGTAGGTTCAAAGTATCATCAAGGTCTATAACATAGGATACATTTCCAAGGAATCCTTCTCACTTAGTGGAGAAGGGCCCGATAGATGTCCTTCTATTAAAAAAAGGATATGTGAAGACCCATAAAGGAACACCTAGGAAGACCCATGGTCCTTAGGATAAAGCCTTACCCAAGTTTTGCTTCCTAGGTGGACCATTTATCAAGGAATTTTCAGCTTGAGTGGGATCATTTCCCCCTGCACGAAGCTTATTTTCAGCTCCTCCCAATGGCCTACACCAACCACCTACATGCTGAACCTACACACAATACCTGTGTACAGGACCTATGCGAGTTACTCATTTGATCCCTCTTTTCAGCCACTAAGGGAAGGGATCATCTTATTATGGATACCTTATCTTAGAGGGAATGGGTTGAGACCTCCCCTAAATCCTTTTAAATTTCCCAACCATGGTGAGTGTAATACTATCAGGTCCCCCATTTGGGTTTTGATTCTAATAGTCAGATATTTTCCACACTTGTCTGGTTAGCCAGTCAGGGTCCTCAGGGTGCATTTGAGTGTGTATTCTGACAGTCACCAGGACCCTGACCCCAAGTATGGTGTTGGGGTGTTCCCAATCATAAAGGAAATGGTAGTAATTTTATCCTACCCTCGTAATCTATAAGTAATGGTGCCTTTGGTTTGGATTAGGGAGGGTAAGGACTACACTTGATTTTCCATTCAAAATGGAATGAGATCCTCCTCCTAATATAGAACCAATTTCATGACATGACCTTAACCTCCATTCCTTCTTCAGTCTCCATGACTTGGACTCATGTCCAACATAAAGTGAAGATAGGGAAGATTTGTTGGATTGATAAATTTTACCTTCACCCTAGGAAATACACAAATGAATCACCAATTTACTTTCCTATGTATGGAAATTAAATAGGAGATGGGCTCATTTTAGGGCATTTCTCTCTCCCATTTGGTTTTGTCACCATGTCCACCAGTGAATGAAAGTGGATTGTGTGATCTTCATATCTACTACTTCCTCTTCTTTGTCACACTGAGCGTGACTCACATGTTCTTATAGGTTAGTGAAGATCATGAAATCTTAATGATCCCAAACCTGAATGGGCATCCTCTTCAGGAGTAATCCCCCAATGATACCGAGTTTTATGGGCCACCTTTTCAAGAATAAGACCCAATTTTCCATCTTCATAACTATGAGGACATTGATTAGAAACCAACTGGGGTACATAAGAATACTCCCTAATGTTCAAGTCCATCATTCATGTCTATCATAATCCTCTCTGGGATAAATATCAAGAAGGTCATTCCCCTCACTTGGGAGATCCTATCTCTTCCATGCCCATTGGGAAGCTTCCATGTGTAATCCCCACACCATATTTTGAACTATGAGAACTCTGATTCTAGCCATAACCAAGATATATAGGACCCCTAACTAAGGCCAAAACTCAATCTGAATTCTCCTTGAGAGTAATCCCCAATGAAAACCCACAAATCACTATAGGGTGTCTTTCTCAGGAATAATCCTTGAATTAGCCCTATTCTCTCTTGGACATATTACAAGTATGGTCTATCTCAACCTGGTATTCCATACCCATTTTATGTTCTTGGGCCAATTCATTGTAATCCCCATATCAACTTTGACTAGGTTCCTTATTCCTATATTCTATTTCCACATGACGTTAAAATGTATGGTTAGGTCCTTATCACATGACCTTAAAAGGTATGATGTGCCCCATTAAGGAAAACCAAACTACATGGGTTATAATTTCTCTCATGAGGATACATAGGAAACCCATCTATGCATCTGATCCCAACATCAAAAAGACTCTCATCTCACTGGATGAAGATAATCTTCAAAGTAACTCGTGTCTCCCTGGATGAGGATAAACTCTAGAGTAACTTCCCTCTCTCAATGTGATAATAAACTCCTGAGTAACTCCCATATCCCGGGATGATGATAAAATCTAGAGTAACTCTCATCTCCCCAGATGAAAACACTCTAGCATTACCTCTGTGTGGATTACAAACTTTTATCATTGTAATAATAGTTAAATAATCTCTAAGTAGTTCATTAGATAGTATCATTGATGGAGAGCCTCAGATACATACTAATGTATCCTTTTATGAAGAACCTCAAATATATATAGATGATTCTATGTTGGATGTGTTTCAATAATTGATTGTTAATTCTAGGATGACCCACATCACACTTGGGAATTAATAAATAATCCATGAACATGTCATAAATCAATAAGAGAGTCCCATAATGGGTATTACCCCCCCCCCCAATGGGTGAGATGATCCTGACCTCCCATCCCCTTGACCAATCCGAGTTCTTAAGAATTGTGTATTAAAACCCCAATTCACACAAACTTTTGGAAAGTAGGTCCTTATAGATATGGAGCCATTGGGTGTTTCTAGTTCCATGAACAAACATGTTGGGCATAGTTTAGAAGAAGTAAACTATATGTGAATGATTTCACCCTACGATCGAATATCAATGTGAAAACATTTGGTGAGAAACAACCCATAAAACCCTAAAACCATAATATACTTAAATACTCTGAATATCCTAAAAATCCTCAAAATACCAAGAATAACCTAAAAACCTTTAAAATTTCCTAAAATACCATAAAACCCCTAAAAACCGAAAAACCTCTAAAAAACATAAAAACCCCCATTAAAGCCATAAAACACCTAAAATCACCCTAAAATACAAAAAACCTAAAAACCCATAAAAATACCCAAAAAACCTAAAATAAAAAAAACACTAAAACCCAAAAAAACTCAAAAATAAAATAAAATCCCCGCAAAAAACCCTAAACCCTACAAAACATTAAAACCCATAAAAATGCATCAATCCCCCAATAACCCTTACATTCCATAAAATGGAACCAAAACAACCCATAAAAGGCCTAAAACACTTTAAACCCCTAAAAATACTAAAATACCCAAAAAAAGGAAAACCCTTAAAACCCTAAAAACATTAAAAAGACCATGAACCACTAAAAACACTAAAAACCCTAAAAATGCATAAAACTCTATAAACCCATTAAGACCCCTATAATACCACCCAAATCTCCAAAAACCCTAAAAACCCCAAAACAATAAAAAATCATAAAAACACTTTAAAATGCTAAAAAATATAAAAATCCTAAGAAACCGTAAAAACCTAAAAACCCATAAAAACACTAAAACCCATAAAAAGACTGAAACCCCCTAAAACTCCTAAAAACCATAAAACCCCTTGAAAACCCTTCCCTTAAAAACTTAAAACCCCCCAAATCCTAAAAACATATAAAAATATTAAGAAAATAAAACCATAAAACCCAAACATTAAAACCCCTAAAAACCCCAAACCCCTATACCCTAGAAAAAACCCTAAAACATTGAAATTCCCAGAAAACCTAAAAATATCTACAAAATCACAACCCCCCCCCCCCAATCACCCACCAAAAAAACCCTAAAACCCATTGAGATTCTGTGAAAATTCTAATAAAACCTTACAATCCGTAAAACCCCTAAAATCCCTAAAAACTATAAAACCCCTAAAAACTATAAAATCCCTAAAAACTATAAACACCCAATAAAACCCTAAAACACATGAAACCACTAAAAAAATTTTAAAAGACCCAAAATCCCAAAACCCCTAAAACCATAAAACCCCTTAAAACCATTAAACCCTAAAATACTATAAAACCATAAAGGCCCTAAAACCACTAAAAACTCTAAATGACCTTAAAACCCCTAAAAACACAAAAACATCCTAAAAAAACACAGAAAACTCTAAAACACCATAAAATCACTAAAACTCCCTAAACCCATAAAAACCCCTATAAACATTAATAACCCTAATGCCAAAAAAAACCATAAAACCATAAAGACCGTAAAACCCCTAAAACAACAAAAAAATCTGATAAACTTTAAACCACTAACCACCCCTCCCCTAAAAACCATAAAAACACTAAAATAACCTAAAAACTCATGAAACTCTAAGAACCATAAAGACCATGAAACCCTAAAACAATAAAATAAACTAAAAAACTAAAATTCCAATAAAACCCCTTAACCATCCAAAAAAGACTAAAATTCTAAAAATTCAAAATAATCCTAAAAATCTCTAAAAACCATTGTTTTGAACCAATTCGCATTGTACCCCCTTTTTTGTAGATGAGATGGTCTAGCAGGGACTAGAAAGTAGATATCTATCATGTTGCGAAGGAGGTATCGTAGTTGAGTAGTCTCGGTGAGAAATTACAGTGGGTTAAGTGTGTGTTAAATTGGCTCATGTTTGGTATGATGTCCTCGTATGGTCTCCAATGGGTTTATTCGCAGAGCCAAAAACACCCAACAACCCTTTTATCCATGATTCATGGACCTACTCTCCAAATTTAGGTTCTCATTGGATGATTTCTCCAATGACACTTAAGGACTCCATTGGTCGAGAGGATTGCAGGTCGGGATCATCACACACTTTTGAGGGAATTATTACTTACACTGGAACTCTCTTATAGATTTAATCAATGTTCATATGTCCCTGAATACTTGGTTTATTCCCAAGCATGTTTCTGTGGGTTACCTCTGGGTTACAAGATCAATCATATGTATGCATGGGTCAGTAATTACTAATATAATTCTTGTTTAAACCATGTGACATGGAACTCTAGAGTTTATCATCATCCATGGGGTGAGGGTATTGTTCTGATGTCTAGGTAAAACCCATGAGAAGGGATTTCTATGTATCCTCATGATAGGAATCAGAGCCCATGTAGTTCGGTGTCACTTAACTGGACATATCACCTTTTAAGTTCATGTGACGAAGACCCATCCACGCAGTTTAACGTCATGTGGTAAGGAAATATAACTGTAATATTCCTATTCATGATTTTATGTGGGACTTATGCTGAGGTAGACCAAGATGACCATAAAATATATGGTCATCTAAGTAGATATGAAACTACTAGGGATATGGCCTAGAGAACATAAAGGTGATATTGGTGTCGGGTTTGGACCTCATGGAGTCTTCCTATGTATCCTAGTTGGTTGGGAATCAAATCCCTCGTGGTTTAGTTTGAGTTGGGACTTACACCCTCGAGGTGGCATATTCTTGTGGGCATGACTGGGGCTTATGCATGGGAGCGACCCATTGGAGATCAGGCCTTTAGAGAGGCGTCCAATGTATCCTGGTTGGTGCAGGAAGCATATTTCGTGTAGCTTATTCTGATGGATCATGCAAATGTTGTGATCATCACAAATCTCTAAGACCACGTGAGTCATGATAAGTGTGAGAAATAAGAGGTTGTTCAAGATTAAACAATGATACACATGTTACATTCTCTATTAATGGAAAAGGAGGATATTCATGGGGTAAGAGGTCATGGAGCCCAGAGAGATAGATAGAGAGGGGATTTGAATGTGCCAATTTCCTCTCCCATGTTGATATCCAGGATAGTCACATTCGGTGACCTATGTGAACATTTATCAGTTTGATCCTAAGAGGAGAAATAGAACCACCTCCCATATAAATTTTAAGGACTTACCTCGGTGGGAGTTCCTTTATATGGGTTCTAGGAAGGGGGAGGAGAATTGTTCCTTGTCAAAAGTAAATTCAAGCGTGAGCTCTTCATTAGTATCTAGTGCTCAAGAAATGGAAAAATCAGTAATCACCCTTAATCCTGAGAATGGGGAGGTCCACGCCATTATCCCAAGGTCGAACCCCAGGTTAACATTTAAATGAAGGCTTAGGAACATTCCAGGGGCTCGTACTGATTTAGGGATTACCCTCGAGACTCCGCTTACCATGGGTATGTAGACCCAGAAGGGCATGATAATGTTCCTGATGGTCTTATAATATGGGTTGTGTGGCTTTGGAAGAGGATTTGTATTGATGCCATTAGACTAGTTTGTAGAATGGATATGGAGGATGTAATGGTAATGAAAGGAGATGATAGAATCCGAAGAGTGGAATGCCTAAAGGTACCCCATTATGTATACCATTTGTTTATATGGGGTGGGGTAACCTCTTCATTTCATGTTACTGGGCGGGTGGAGGGGTTTTCCATGTATCAAAGTGGTACATGGACCTGGATGTGTTCTGTGTACCATGGTGGTACACATCCCTAGGATCCATCCACATAGCATGGTGTTATACAGTGATCGATTCCATCTTTTTAGAAGATTTCTATGTGGGGTAGGGTTTTGTCTGCATAGTGATGTGCTATGCGGTATTCCAGATTGAAGAAGGGGTTTTGGTCATGTGGTACTCAAGAAGTTTCTCTTCCATAGGGATATGGTTCGCGATTCACCATTTAGGTTCATAGTATGCCAATTATTATTATGTATTCTTCTTTATGCCTTGCGTTGTGTTTGTACCTTCTTGGGATCATTCACAGTTCCTCCCTTCATCGATCAGTGTTTTTCAAATTCTTTCTTAATATAGGCATCCAAGCTCTTGTTTTTACATCCTTCTTCAAACCCACTTTTAGGTCCTTTTATAGGGTATCGAGGAAGCTATTTCTATAGATCGCTCAACACTTTTTTATCGAATCCCATAGGGAAATCACTTGGATCATAGACGACTCGGTCAATAGAGACCCATGGGGATGCGGTTCACAATGGTGAAAATCAATGCCTCAATATTGTGACTAACATTGTCTTGTTCACAGGATGTTGATAACTTCTCCTCATCCACAGACTATTTTTAGTTCATAGAGACTTAGGTGGGGGAACATTTCTCCGCCACCTTTTCCACAACGATGATTTTTGCAGGGGCGTTATATGTGGATGTGGAATTCTTCTCCTCGTTTCTGCGAATGATGCAGTTTACAGGTGTTAGTGTTGTTGCCTCTGGTCATTGTACTATTCAGTTCATGGGCGATGCCTTTGGTGAACTATACATGGGATTCAGTAGGTGGATGTATTTTTTTCATTTTCCAAATATGGATTCTCCAACATTATTGTGCGATTATTCCTTTATATTTTTTCCTTCCTTTTTCAAAATCTATGGGAGTATTTTATGTCCCTTTGCGAAGTTATCAAGACCCAACAAATGCCACCGATCGAAATAGGCTCTGGTCTGGATAAAGAGGAGGCTATTCTGATGTATAAATCTCTTGAATCAAACTAGTTTATGGTTAAAAGGTGGACCCATAGAGGACCATGCCTATATATAGTGGGGCCAAGGTCATTTTTCATTTATTTTTTTTCTCAGAGAACTCACTGATCCCAATTTTCTCTCACTCATTCTGATTCTATGAACTGTATGATTTGTTATTTCCTTTGTCTATGAACTGATCTTTACAACTTGTGAACTATAAAACCTTCACGGTCTCCATCGTCAATGAACTAAATTTTGAATCTATGAACTAGAACTTGAATCTTCAAATGGAAAGTTTGAATTTCCACATAGTGAGGTTTGGTATGCGGCTTTCTCATTCTGTGAACTATTTAGTTTGATGGTTAACGCTCCACGGGCCAGCGCCTCACGAGGTTCCATGGGATGTTGGTTCATGGTCAATCCTTTCGGCAAACCATTCATAGATTTTAGTACACAGACCACTTTTTTCCTTTTCCAATCTTTGTTAGATTGAACATTTTCATGGTCTTTTGATGCGGGTATTTCTATGTCTCTTTATCTTATCTCTATGGAATCGATCAGAAAAACTATTTCTATGGTCTAGAATATCTTAGAGAACCTTTCTTCTCATGTCATCCCTCGAGAGGGTATTCTCAGAGATCTCCTTTCACTATAGTTTATGACCTACCTATTATCTAGTTGGATACCACTATGTCTTTGCACTCCAAGATAACATTCCATTGTCACCGGTTGATCAGAACAGCCTTACAGTTCACCTTGAGGTGTCTCACAAGCTTGATCATGTGAATATCTCAACCATAGGGGAGATCATAGCTTTTTCGAGCCAAGAGGGTGTGTTTTTTCTGAATAGTTTTGTGTGGATTAAGATAAGTCGAATAGATATAACATATATTTGGCATCATTCATCCAGGATTATCCTTTTATCATCAACATTTCATGAGGCAAACCCAATGGAGGGTGGAGCTCCAAATGGGACCTGCGATCTAGAGGGTACTTCTCCGATGAATGGTCTTGGGCCTTCTAGGTGCAACAAAACTGCCAAGAGTTCCCTAATCATTTGGAAGCTATCAGTCTGTATCAAGTAGTATGGGTATCCCAGTTTACTATCTATTCACTAGGTGAAATGCTTACCAAACAGCTCATCCACTGGTGTTCAAGCACCAACACCTTCCACTTATCACATGGTGAAGTGGGGATAAGTTTATTGGATATTTACCAGGTCAGGTGACTTCATATCCTTAGTGAAATGTATGAAAAATTTATACCAACAGCCAATACTTGGGAGATTTTTGAACTAGTATCACTATTAGTGAGGGTTTTACTAGTACTAGAAGAGGGATTTCTTGGTCATCCTCTTCATGCATGCTTTCTAATTTCATTTGTGAAAACTATATAGGATTTTTCTTGCAGGAGAGTGGGATGAAACCAAATTTCTACCATAGTCGGACCAATCCAACTCAAAAGTCCCAGAAAATTCCCTGTTCATACTATTCCACCCTTGAGGTGGGTCAGTATACCTCTTGGGGTTCTGATGTTTGATTAGACGTATCGCATGTGCTCATATTGGCAGGTTTATTTTCCATGTTCCAAATTGGATGGATTTTCCCATACCATGATGTCTACACCGGCGTTAGGGATTTTAATTTGATGACGGAGGCTACCCTAAAGGAGGGAAAACCTATTAAATTATCCATCCCCACCCTCTCTTGTATCTATGGATTTTTGTGGTTTATACAGGAACGAAGGCCTCTGTATCGCCTTAGCAGTCCGTTTTAGTTTTTGTAAGGATAGATGGCATAACATTTCCCCTGTTATGAGTATCATCGTACTGTAATGGTTCCTTATTCTAACTTCCTCCCAACTCTCCTCAATACTACATCCATTCTCCCTTGATCATAGAATGTTGATGGCATAGTCGAAATTCTGAGTTATGTTTCTCAGTTCACTTTTGCACCTTATGTTGTGCCCCATAGAACTATGATGGATAATGGAAAGGGATATTCAGAAGATTTTTCTTATATCATTGATATTTGGGATGGAATTTTATCTACATATATAGATAGAATAGCCATCTACAAACCCTACGCCTATTATAGGATTTCTCATAAATTTCAATTCCTTCAATAGGTCGCTCCTCTCCCTATTATTCTGTTTAAGAGGAAGTCTCGTCCCATTGTACTTCACCAATTGTGGCTGATAATGACACTAGAGGATTATAATATAGAAGTCCTTATTCCTCCCATAGTAGACTCCACTTACATGTCACCAAAATATGCTCAACTATGGGTGCATTACTTTCCCTGTGGGTTACTGGCAAGGCCAATTAAGTGAGTTCATAAGCCACTGCCTACCTCAAATCATGTCCCAATTGTGCCCGTCGTACCACCTCCCTCCATTACGATTTTGACGAGGCATTATATTCATCATCACATCTTTTCAGAAGGTGATTTATCTACAAAACCTATCTCTTTAGAGAGTAATTCAGATCATATATATTTGGTGGATATATTTTATAGCCCTACCAATGCTGGTCCGAGTGGGAAATTGACAGGCATTCCTGAAGTTTCCTCCATCCCCTACATTTAGTTCTAGAGGTTGAACCATCTATTGGGAGGAAAATTCCCCCATCTTGGGTGACTTAGCTCAGGGTGGTTCTGTCTGTCATGATGGCACTTCCTGATTATATACCTTTCACATCAAAGGGACAAAAACAAGGTTCCAACATCATTAATAGGTGTCAAGCTCTGTGTAAATGGGAATGGAATCAAATTTGTGATCTTGCTATAGAGACTCCCCTGACACGATTTTCCAATGAATAGGATAAATTCCAATGATTACTCACTGACTTAGGTTTAGGTGGATTTATTACTGACACTTGCATCTCCTTGTGTACTAGATCATCATACACCAAGAGGATCTCGCTACTTGTGAGGGAAACTCTGTTCAGTTAAATTCCTCTCACCATCAAACAAATAATTTCTAGGATATTGCTAATGAGTTTCACCATTTGGAGGCTGAGGAGGAAAATGAACATGATCAAGTGATCGGCCAGAAAGAAGAACTGTGAGAGTGTGAAGTTTGTGTAGCTAAGGTGAAGGTTCAACTGGCATTGTCAGGTAAAAATTATGAATCCTTCAAATAGAAAGGGTGAGATCTCCATACCTTCATGAAATGAGTATGTCCAACAGTGGAGGTTGAACCCAAATAGAGGATTGCTTTTGAGTAGAACCTTGATGTCCCTTTTTAGGAGATCATTAACATGCATGAAAGAGAAAGTTGGGCATCATTGTAATCTATTGGGATACCTTGTACCATCTTTTATTTGATGTTAGAGAGAGACTCAAAATTATGGACACCCCCCCCCCTTTCATTTTATTTTATGGAATATGAATATTTTTCTTTCTAGTATTCTTCCTTTTCCTTTTACTACACTATCAATAATTTATAATTGACTACTTTGTGAATAAAATTTAAACCAAATGTTGATCTGAATCATAATCTTGGATAAGTGAAATAATCAAATCATGATCTAATTTTTTTCTAAGATGAGGGAATTGGAAAGAGTTGTTTTACTATTTGTAGGGTTACATGGAAAAACCTAAAAACTTTGCTTCATTTTTGTTATCACCATAATTTTTGACTAAGTCCATTACAGGGTAGACTTAGCTGGTATAATTTGACTTTTTCATAGGAAACCATAATGGGTTTTCAACCAAACAAGATTTTTGTCTCCTGATTTTTGGTTGCTACATATTTTTTCTAAACTATATGTAGCATAGGTTTAGAGAGATAGCACTTGGTATTTACCTAGGGTTCCCTTTATGGGTTTTCATCCTGGTCAGTGTTGTGACACTTTTTCATGGGAAGTTAAATTATTTACAACTAGAATATCATAACTGATGTTTTAGGTTGAACAACATTGAACAAGACTGATGTTTTAGTTCAAAAATCTTTGACCATGACTGATGTTTTAAGTAGAACAGCTTTGACCATGACTTGTAGGGAAAGGGACCTAATTTTTGGATCATTAACCAAGGATGGGCCAATAACTTTTAGACAAGGATAAGGGATTTTCCTTGACACTTATTTTGTGCTTCCTATATATATGATATGATATTGGGAATGGGAACCATGGGGCATATTGAGGTAGGAAAAGTCGCTCCTGGGGACGGATTTTCCTTTGGTTGACATGACGTTTTGTGGGCAATATATGAAAAGCCACCAGGGCATTGTGCTCATAGCCAAAAAAAGGTTTCATTAAGAAACTGGCCTTCCATTTTCAATGGCTAGGAAGTTTTATGGGAATTTAGGTTTGTTTATTTTTGAAGACCATAGTGGGAGGCCAGTTGAGGGAATGGTGTCTGAAAGTAATAGAGGTATTTATATTATCTTTGGATGGGAATGCAGATCCCATGAAAATTTTAGTTTTGTAAAGGAGGGTTAAATCATGGTACAGTTTAACTTCATCTAACTAGGACATTTTATATTTGTGTTTTAATGTCATTTTACTCTAACCAGAGGGGTAAAAATACTGCCTCTTCCACGACAGTCTGACCAGAAATATTTTTTCATCTTTAGGAAAGAAAATAGGAGAAATATGTGTAAATTATAATCTGAGGGTTCTAAAAGCATGGAATAAGGTGAGACATAAACTTTATATGGGTTTATAGAGGTAATAAAATCCTCTCCTAAGGATGAATTTTCCATTGGATGATAGTCTATTTTGTGGTAAACTTATGAAGATCCACTGGAGCATTGTGTTCATAGTCAAACAAAGGTGCCTATAGGACACTGATTGTCCATTCCCAATGGCCATGGAGGATTATGGGGATTTATACCTCTATGAAAAAAGAGTATTATTTTTGAAGGGGAGTGCATGAACATGAAAGGGGGAATTTCATGCTGAAATCGACCGGAAATAAGTTGTTTCATTTTTACCCTATATATGTGAATCGGTTCCTTAGGCAAGTTTGACCCTCGCGTAGGATGTACAACATTGTTTCCAAGGTGGACCTGAGATATGAGGCTCAAGAATCAATACGTATTCTATAATGATAGGAATCAATATATATGTAATTATTTTATGATTCTATTGTAAATAAATCTAATTCACACAAATTGGTGGGGAATTTTTGTTTTATATACAAGATTTCCAATGAGTTGGGATTTATTTTGGACTTTCCTATGCAGATTCATTTCATGCACATGATCATAAGGGGAAGACATTATTTTGTGTATTGATTCCTGATAGTGAACATTTACAAGTCATCATGCAGTTTTAATGTCGTGCAATTAGGACATTGATATAGAAGCCCTGATGAGCTGTAGGATAACCGAACTGGGATGATGTGACATATCTATGATGTGGGTAGAAAGGAAAGTTTAAACCATGGTTCTGAGGGATATTGGATTGGGAGAAATGATATGGGGCTTGGAATTCATTGAGCATACAGAAATAGGAAGAACCTATCCTAATAAAGAATTTTCCATTGGTTGATAGGTCATTTTGTGGGAAATTTACGCAGATTCACTAGGGCATTGTGTGCATAGTCAAACAAAGGTGTCCAAAGGATAATGGACTTCCATTTTTGGTAGTCTGAGAGGTGTATGGTGATCTGAAATTGCTCATATAATGGGGTTTCATAAATGGAAAGAGTGTACATAGATATGTTATAAACATCCAGGACCTAATTACCAATAGAGTTGGAGATTTCCCTTCATAGATCAGAATCATATATGGAGTGGGAATCTGAATTATTTTGTTTAAACTAGACCCTGTTTTGATAGTCTGAGTGTCCTGGAATTAGTCTCCCAATATAGGTTTGGTCTATACATAGGGGAAAGGAAATTTTAGATATATTTTGGGTACTTCATATTTTAAACTTATACAGTTAGGACTTTGGGCACTATATTGTGTAGAAAAGAATAGAAACATGCCTTTTAAGGTTTTATAGCCAAGACCATCCCTTAGGGATTTATTTTCCATGGCTTTATGGGAGGAATACCCTACTAAAATTCCTAAGCTCACGTGGGTTGTGCCCAGTGTGAGAAACACGGGGTGGCAAGGGTTTTAACTCACCACTGAGGGATGGCATGATCAAGAAAAAAGGATCATTTTATACTCATGGTGATGATGTGTAGTTTAATGTCATGAAACAAGGACATACTATTATGCAGTACATCATCATGAATCTGGGATGTTCCATCATATAGTTTAATGTCATGTTATTAGGATGGCTTCCATGTAGTTTAACATCATGTTTAAAGGTCATATCTAGACCAATGTGAAAGAAGGAACATATGGTTGTTCTTGAGACAATCCCAAAAATATGAATTTCTTGAGAGTCCTTGGTTTGAACCTAGCTCTCATTCAAAAGAGGGGACATTTTTAGCACTTCACGGTCAGGTCAAAATCATCAGATCCAGGTATCACTACATATACCCCAATGTGGGAATCAAACCACACCTGATACTTTATAGAATGCCCCCTTGTGAAGGTCTGACCCATTCATGGGGGGGATTTTATTTTCCTTGATTTGGAATGGCTAGATTAGGATGAAGGTACGGAAATCTCCACATATCACGTATTGGCAGGAATCAATCCAGACATAGTTCTATGACATGACATGGTAGGTGAACGACATCGGAAGTGATATCCTTTTAGGTGAGATCATCATTGGGCCATGCTGTTTTAAGTCTTGCGAAAAGGAAATTGGCAGAATATTTTAATGTTGTGTTGTAGGGAAAAAGTTTATAGAAATCATGAGTATGAACTAATCAAGAAGGGATATTCTAGCATGCCCAAGACATGAGTGGGAAAAGAAAGTGTAAACTATGATCCTAGGGATGCTCGGATCAGGAGGAATGATATTGGGATTGGGATCCATTGGGTGTAAATAGGAAGGAAAAGCCTCTCCTGGGTATGAATTTTCCTTTGGTTAGTAGGACCTTTTGTTGGAATCTTATGTAGAGACACTAGGTCATTATGTGCATAGTCAAAAAATGGTGTCTGCAGGACACTAGCCTCCCATATTTGATGGTTGTGGGTGTTTATGGGGATCTAAAATTTCCCTTGTCACAGATTTTGATGAATGAAAAGGATATCTCTAGGAACATAATGAATATTAATACTATGATTAGTTATGAAGCATGAAATCTCCCACATAAATCTAATTCATACGTTGGGGGCATGATCCCTTAACAAACCCCAATTATGGGGACCAAGGTATGGAATCTCCTGCCCGGCTTTACATTATCATACAGGAGATGGGGGAATTTTCTTTTTCTTTTTTTGTACAGCTGGACCCAGGTATATGAAACCCAAGTATCACTATGTATCATGTGAGGGTAGGAATCAATCCATGCATAATTATTGAAAGGAAATTTTTTGCATAGGTCTAATCCATATGTAGGGAAAAGGGGATTTTTTTTGCGGCTACACTTGGACAAAGAATCCAGGAATCAGTACATATCCTATTATGATAGGAGTTAATCCACATGTAGCTCTTAGGGTACCCTGCAGTTTAAATTCATGCGGTAAGGACTTAGGAAATGTAGTTTTACATCTTGAGTTAATGACTTGATCTTGTAATGAATTGATACACTTGTGGGGAATCCCATTCCAAAACTCCAAATACTACATGAGTTGTACTTAGTGTGAGTGAAAAGTGACAAAAAAGGATTATTCTACCACATAGGGGGTGCATGTTGATGGATAGAGGCATTTTCCCTCATTATTTTTTCACATATAGGCCTTTTTCTGAAGACTTGGGTGCTGATTTTGTACCCTATGTGGATGGGGATCAATCTTCATGTTTTTTTATGAATCTATATGTAGAAGTTTGATCTATATGCAGGGAAGGCATGCATTTTCTATATGGAGGCTAGACCAAGATGTAATAACTGGGTGTAAATACATATCCTATAATGATAGGAATCAAGCCACAAGTAGTTATTAAAAGCAAATTACCTACATATGTCTGACCTATACACAGGGAAATGGGGAATTTTTTGGGTGGTGTATGGCCCAAAACAAATAATCTGGGTGTCAATACGTATCATGCAACAAAAGTAATAAATAAATATATAGTTCTAAAGATCCATATACCAGTCATGTTCGTGCACAAGGAAGAGGAATTTTTTTGATGGAGGTGGAAGTTGGGCCCAGATGTAAGATCTGGGCTTCACTGTATATCCTATGATGGTATGAATCAAGTCACAAATAGTTCTAGAGCTGGAAATAAATTCCCTACATGGGTCTGATCTGTACACAGGGAAAGGAGGAATTTTCATTTGGTGGTGGCGATACCATGATGTAAAATCATGGCATCACTAAATATCATGTGAGGGTAGAAATCAAGCTTCATGTAGTTCTATGAGTACCTACCTATATAGGTTTGGCTCATACACAGGGAGGGGGCATTGTTAAACTTGTTTATGGGCATGTGGCATACCTGTAACCTTTGTTTTTCTATGGGGAAATCTTTATCACCATTCCTAAGATCACATAATCTATGCTCGGTGTGAGAAACAAGGAATATCTAGGGTATCCTCCCATAATAAAGATGTAACATGAGGTACAGCAGAGGAATTTAATTATCATGTGGTTATTGGACCAAGATCTAGGATCGAGGCATCTCTATGTATCCCATTGGCAGATGGGAATCAAGATGTATGTAGTTTTGTTACAAGACATGATAGGTGAGTGATGCTGGGGGGGAAATGTCCTTCTTGAGTGATAACATTGTCATACCATTCATTTTAACGTCATACGATGAGGATGAAGATTCTATGTAGTTTAACATCATGCAGAGTGAGTGTTTTTGGTTCTATGAAGTTTAATATCATGTAGCTAAGACAACCTTTTTATGATTACAAAGAGTATTTATTCATGAACCTCACATTGGTGGGAGCTTTGGTGAGTTTTCCATCCATTGATTTTAAGTGATATTCTCTACTGGAGTACAGCTTGTGCATGAAATATTTTCCTTACCATTTCGGCTCCAATTTCGGAGGTTTCTTCCCATGTATCATTAGGGTTCTCATGACTAGTACCATTTCTCCTTCAAGGAAGGACCAAAGGTGAACCTTTTTATTGAACGCACATGCGATCTGGTTTTGGTAAACATCCAAATGGTGAAAAGTGTGCAATCTTATTTTATGCAATCACTCTAACTCTTCAAATCATTTTTTGGGACTGCTCTTCTGTGGATATTAGATCACATAAGGAAACATGGAGAGATGGTAGTTGAACTTCAATGGGTATCACTGAATCCATCCCATATACAAGAGTACGTGGTCAATTGAGTGGTAGTGTGGTTTTTAGTCTAGTAATCCCACAGATTATGCAGAAGCTTGTTGATTGTTTTTTCAAGAGCATCAAATTAGTTGTTTAGTTTATACTAGAATTTCTAAAATATAGCAGCAACCCTTGGTCATCTCTAAATGCAGACTTAGATCATTAATTTAAAAAAAATGTTTTGATTATGAAAATAAAAGATTAACAGGGATTTATAAAACATGGAGATTGTTTATTTTAACACATAAATTGAAATATACTACAAAGTGTGAGAACAGTATGGAGAAATCGTGATCAACCTGGGTAAGTGTCTTTTGATGCTCAATCTATCATCGCTCTCAAGGGAATGGGAAGGATCCTTGATTACATGATTTATACACACTAAAACCATTTTGTTATGTGAGTTATTACTAGGTTACTACCAAGTATTTGATTTACCAATGATATTGATTATCAACGATAGCCCAAAATCAAAAAACTTGAATCGATTTAAAAACGAAACTCAATCAATTCATCACATAAAAAATGTGATGAGATGACTAGATTTTTTTCAATGATTAAATATTCCAAAAGACAAGAACATTCATATTCATGAGTTCAAACTCTTGGAATTTATCAACCGACATAATCTGTTCACAAACTAAATAAAGGGATGGGGTGAGAAAAGAGGAAACCAGACTCAAATCATCACAAGATTTGGGTTATGCATGAAAGAATGGGGATTAATGTTCCCTTTATTTTTATTATATAAAACCAAAATAAAAAAATAAAAAGGGTGAAATGAATATAAATATAAAACAAACCTGGAAATTCAATTACCTCAGGAATATTACAAGTGTCAAGCTTGAGATTACAATAACAGACACGCCCAAGTTGATCACTAAGATTCTTAGAAGTACATGATGAAGAACATGGGGATAATGGATGAAGAAGTTTCTCTAATTAGACTCACCCCTACCCGTAGTCATTAAACCTGAGATAATGAGGGGGAGGAATAATTTTATGGAAAAGTACATCAAGATTTCCACAAAAATTGGTCAAGTATCTAAAGGTCTTGGTGACTATTCAAGGAAGAATATTTACTCCATTTTTATCTAGATGGTTAACTAAATAAAACGTGTAAAAATTGACTTTAACTTAAGTGGAGAGTCGGGTCTTCGAGATAGCTGTCCAATGAAGGTGGAATCATCCCACTTGGAGTTCTGGGGCCTAATTTATGGCCTAAATACAGAAGGGCATTCCAATATATCCCGCCCAGAATTTCTTCACAATGTGGACCTCTTTTGGGCCTCCTAATAGACGAATTGGGATCTAGAATCATATTGAAAAATGTAAAACACATGGTTTCACATTCACGCCATTTATCAGATAAATTTGAGGCATTTATTATCCACATTAGATATTTAACTCCACAAGTGTGCTTGGGCTCGCATGCAGTTTGACCCATCTTTCTTGAATTCCATCCTGGCCTCTCCAAATCACCTCCTACTACAATGTAAATACAAGAAAAAAGTAAAATTTACCTATTAAATAGTGATAAACTTAAATTCATTGAATCAAACATGAAGTTAATATTCTTATTATATTTGGAATATTCATTACAAAACCAGTTTAAAACAGTGGTGTAAGGGTGGAAATGAATAGTGAATCGCTATGTGATCACACCCCCACTCCTAAAAATTTTCACTCCTAGGAAAAGTCGCATATCAAAAAAAATTATGCATTTATATATTCCCAAAATCATGAAGTTTTAACATTCATGGAAATTTTAATTCATTAATGTAATTTGATCAAATCACAAACCACACCAAAAAGTTATTCCTAGTGAAAATGGAAAAAGATATCTCATAAAGTATATCACAATGAAATTCAAAGAGAATCATGATACCAAATTGAGAAAGGAATTAAAAAGTCTACCATTACACTAAATCTACATATGTGTGTGTGAAATCAATTCCATGATATTGTTTCCACTATCTATCCAGTAAATATAGGCAATTTTAACATTTTTCATCTTAAATGATTTTGTCCACCGAACCTGCCCTACATCCTTTCCAATTATATTTCAAGAACCGATCACATAAGAATTCCTGAAATTCAAACCTTAAGCTCTTAACCTAGATATCCCCATATGTTTCACATTTCATCACTCCTCTCATTTTTTTTTCACAAGTTGCTTTTGGAACAAATCTTACACTCATCTCTCAACCCTTATTTGATCTCCTCGCAACACTAATTGTAATAGTTATAATAAGATAAAAGGTTGAGGAGGAGTGTTTCTTGACATACCCAAGACACCACACATTTATTTTATTTTTTTGTTTTTTATTTTATTGATTTTTTTTTATTTTTTTAGGACGTACAACAATTGAATATCATGTACACACTCAAAGGTCAATCTGATACAGTAATGAAACAGAACAGTTAAGGAGAAAATGTATATAAATATCATTCTAAGATAAAAATATTAACCTAAAATATATTTACCTTCTATTAAGTAATAAATATTCACACTTTTTGGTTTGGTTCAAAAAAATGTGGGGAGATATTAGTGACACATTTTTCCTAAAAACTACTCATACAAGGGGTATCAATTATCTCAACGTTTTCAAAGAGATACAACCATTTATATAATTGACAGAAAACCATTTTACTAAAATCACTCTCCAATGTTAAATTCATTCAAATATTCATTCTATAACAGAGACAAGTTTTCATCCAATGTTAAAACAACATGGAAAAAAAATTCAACATGCATTTTTAGAAGCTTCCATGATTTGGTGACCATAAGGGGGGAAATAAAAATACCATAAAGAAGGAGAAAAAAAGAAGAAAGAATAAAGATGATGAAAATCATAATGAACCCTATAAGATAAATAAAATTGTAAATACCATAAATAATGAAAAAAAGAGAATAAATAAGAAAGTTGATAAAAATCCTAATAAACCCAATAAGATGGGAAAAAGTGAAAATACCATAAATAAGGTGAAAAAGAGAAGAATTAAGAAAGACAATAAAAATACAAATGAACCTAGAAATGTGTACACCCCCCCCCCCCACTCACACACCTAGAATGTGTAGTGTCCTCACTTTAATAATTGAGAATGTGAGAAGGAAGGACAGAACCAGGTGTGTTTCATTGGTATGTTGCTTCAAGAAGGTGGATTTCCTCCACCAAATTATTTGAAAAATACTCATAGAAGTATTTTATTAGCTTTCCATTGACGATAATACTTTTTCCACTCTACTCATGTAAAATCTATATTTCACCAAAAGGTTAAACATTAGTAAAATTATAAGGACCAAGCCATCGAGAATGAAGCTTACATGGGTAGAGCATTTGCCTGGAATTGTAAATGAGGACCTTCTCAACAATATGGAACTTCCGTGGATGAATCATGCTATCATGGATAGTCTTTTTATTATCTTTATAGATCTGGCAGTTCTCATATACATCACATCTAATTTCTTACAACTCTTGAGTTTGTAGCTTCCTAAGCTCACCTGCCACTGAAAGATTCATATTACAATGTTTAACATCCCAATATACATGGTGTTATAACTCTATTGGGAGGTGAAAATACATTACAAACAAAATTATGTATGTTAAAATTCTTATTGGGGTTTTAGAAGTTGTATGGTATGCCCAAAGATCATCATCAATATGAAAACACCAATATTTCCTATTGGGTTGTAACATTTTTTCCAGGATTCTTTTAACTTCCCAATTTGATATTTCTACTTTTATATTAGTTTGGGGGTGATATGAAGTGGATAATTTATTATAAAATCCATACTTACAAATAAAATTTTTCATGTTGCGATTTCAAACATATGAACCATGATAACTAATGATGAACCTCAGCAACCCAGACCTACTAAAAATCTGGGACCTCACAAAACCACCAACAACTTGAGAGTCATCGATCCTAGTAGCCTTTTATTCCACACATTTAGACAAGTAGTCCATAGCCAATAATATGTACACAAAGACAAATAAATTTGGAAAAGGCCCCATGAATTCAATTCCCCATGCATAAAAATTTTCACATAATAACATGGGCTGTTGGGGCATTTCATTCCTCTCAGAGATATTCTCTGTGAATTGACAACAACTACAAGAGTTAAAAAATATATGGCCATACCTATACACTTTTTTCCAATAAATTCTTGATTCAAGTACCTTTCAAGATATACGTTGAGATCCAAAGTGGCCCCCACGGGCCAAAGTGTGGAAAAAGGTCAAAACAGAGGTGAACTCATGGTTAGGGACACACTGACAAACTACTTGGTCACCATAAATTCTCCAAAATGATTGGTCATACCAAATTTACCACTGAGAATCCGGTTTGTGACTCTAGGATTGGGAAGTTATGAAATCAGTGGGGACCCTAGATTTTTCTAGAAAATTCACAATGTCTACATACCAGGGAGTATGGTCCACAACATCATAAAGGTTCTCATGAGGAAAGAATTCTCCAATGGGGAGGGATGAGTCAACATGGTGGACCAGTGGTGGAGAAATCCTACTAATGTGGTTAGCTACGACACTTTACTCTCCCCTATTATCTCTAATCTCAAGGTCAAACTCTTGGAGGAGGAGCATCCACCGTCTGAGGCAGGGCTTAGCTTCAGCTTTCTTTAGGAGAAAACGAAGGGAAGCATAATCAGAAAAGACAATGACTTTTGACCCAAGAAGATATGAAATAAATTTTTCCAAGGAAAACATAATCGAAAGGATTTATTTTTAAGTCGTTGTGTATTTTACCTCGATAGGTTCAAGGGTATGTGAGGCATACACAATGAAATGAGGAGCCTTATTAACCCTTTGTGTTAAAACCGCCCCAACTAAAAATTTAGTGGTGTCACACATAAGTTAAAATGGGAGATCCCACCTGGGGGGTTGGATTATTGGAGGTGATGTGAGAATCCTTTTTAGTGAATTGAATGAATCATCAATAATTTTATCAAACACAATATCCTAATTTTTTTGTAATAATCGGGATAAGGTAAGTGTGATCTTACTAAAGTCTTAAATGAAACCAACATGACCCAAGAAAGATCTCACCCAAGAAAACATTTTGTATATAGAAGGGTTGAAATTAATTCAATTTTAGATTTATCAACTTGAATTAACTTATTTTAAATTACATGCCCAAGAACTATCCATCGCTCAACCATGAAAATTCATTTCTCATAATTTAAAAATAAGATCTTTTTCAATGGAGTGACAGAGGAAAGAACCAAGGTGTTCCAAAAAATCATCAAAAGAAGAACCATATTCTAGGAAATAATCCATAAAGACTTCCATAAAACTCTAAAGGTACTCAGAAAAAATACTAAATATACATTGTTGAAAAGTACCATGAGCATTATATAGACTGAAAAGTGTCCTTCTATATGAAAATGTGCCAAAAGGCCCAGTAAATGTTGCCTTTTATTGATCCTCAGGGGATATATGCATTTCAAAATAACCCAAATAGGCATCAAGGAAATAATTATGGTACTTACCAGAAAATCTTTCTAACATTTAGTTAATGAACGGTAAAGGAAAGTAGTCTTTCTGTGTGGCTTGATTCAGTCAACAGTAGTCAATACACACTCGCCAGTTGTTTTTCACACATGTTGGAACCAAATCATTCCGTTCATTTGAAACAACTATTATTCCAATTTTTTTAGGCACAATTTGTACTTGACTAACAAATTTACTATCAGATATAGGATAAATTATCCCAGCATCAAGTAATTTTAGACTTCCAATTTTACCACTTCAAGGAGAGTGGGATTCAACTGGCATTGATATTGTCTTGCAGGATTATCCTCGTCATCTAAAATTATATGTTGCATACAAGTAGATGGGATAATCCCAGTAATATCATCAAATCTCCATCCTATCTCCTTTTTATACTCTCTCAAAAGTTCGATCAGTTTCGATTCCTATTGTGGAGAGAGGTTATTGGAAATAATGGCAAGCAATTGGTCAATACCCTCAACATATGCATATTTTAAATTAGAAGGAAGTGGTTTATGTTACAAAACTTGTGGTTTTTGGATTGGGGAGGGGGTTTAGGGGTACTGAGGTCCATGGAATTATCTATATACTCATGCTTATTCTCTAAGGAATGATAATCTATGTAAATGAGATTTTCATAAACATCGACGGTCATGGGTACCTCGGAATGAACACAATCATCAATCAAATCAAAAAATTTACATTTTTCAGAACCCAAAAAAACACTTAAAACATGAATCAAAACTCAAATCATCCAAGGGTGAAGAGTAAAATGTGTCAGAGTATGTGTTGAGGAGAGAATTGTTTGTGTGTGTGTGTGTGTGTCATTTGAGATCACTTCCATCGAATATATATGAAGAGTAAAGTTCTCTTCAATAGGGGTGTTTCATTGCCTCAAGGATTTAAAAACATACCTTTTCTCCACTAAACTCCATATACAACATACCATTGTGAACTTTGATGATAGTATTTACTATTTTGAGGAATGGACACCCAAGTATGAGAAGGGCATGTCCTTGGGTTTAGGTATCCTCCATATCAAGAATGTATAAGTCGGTGTGGAAGATGAGATTATTCACACTTACAAGGATATCATAAATCACTCATATTGGATTTATAGTACTTCGGTTATCAATTAGCATAAAAATGCCTATCGATTGAAGCTCTTAAACCTGAGAAAAGTGTACACGGAGTGAGGCATTACAATAATGGAATAAAACTAAATCTAACATAGCATTTCAAAATAATGTCTCCCCTATGGTACAAGGTATCGTGAATGTGTCAGGATCCTTACATTTGGTTGGTATTGCTGGCTAAATCAAGGCTGTGACATTCTTTCTCGGGTTGACTCTCTCATTCCCCTTCATCCTCTGTCTATGGGTGCAGTTCTCTTTACGAAATTTGACAAATCGAGAGATATTTTTAGCTACATCCAATAAAGGAATGTTTACTTGAACATATTTAAATTTATCCATTATTTATTTATCAATGTCATTTTCAAAATTCGTATTAGATTTAGAGGTTATTTGGGGAAAAGGAAGAGGAATGGATTGTTCACGGGAATCCTGAATGATAATTTTATTACCATTTTTATTTTTTTTCTTTATTGGAATCTTTTATGGGTGGAGAGAGTGTGTTTTCAATAGGGGGACATACATGTTGGGTAGAATCATTGGACATTGAAACATATTTACCATTGTGTAGTGTTATTGAAAAAATATTACCTTTTTATTTTTGATGGGCAATAGGTTGGGAAGGTAATTTTCCAGAACCTTGAATATTTATCTCACCGATGGTGTTCCCCAATTGTCCCACTTGAGTTCGTAGGTCTTTAATAGACAATTGTGTGGTCTGGTGTAATTGGAGGTTCTAGGTTTCCATTTTATTCACCATATACTCGAGGCATGGTTATGATTTGGGAGGAGGAGGATGATTGTTTCAAGAATGGGAAGGATAAGAAGGTTGCATACATTGAACATGTTGATACCAATTCTTCTTGAGGTATCTTGAGTTTCCCCCTTGTCGGTATTGTGGTTGTGCTTTCCACCTGGGGTTTGAATTTGTCCTGAATGGTTATTTCATGAAGGGAGGTTCTTGTTGGAATGGATACCCTAGGAACATGTCTACACAAGACTCATATGAATATTTTAGTTTTGGGAACTGGTCAGAAAAATGATTATTATCAGAACAAATACCACAATGTAATGGAACTGAAGAAGTGTGTGAGTTACCTTGTGATTTAGTTAATTTCCATAGAAGGGTATTCATCTCATAAAGCTTATTATCTACCTTTTTTATAGGGCTGAATTAATTACCTCATGAACTCCTCAGGTTGGTGCAATAGGCTGTTTATGAATTTTTTTGCAATTTGAGCCATATTGGTTGTTAAGTCAGAAGCAGTGGAAGGAATTTTATCAACCAGGGAACCACCAGCTCCAGCATCAATAATTCCATGATCCATAGGGATAATTCCCTCATATAAGTATTATATTAATATTTGTTCACAAATCTGGTGATGGGGTAAGCTTGAGAAAATTCTTTTGAATCTCTCCCAGTATTCATGAAGGGTCTCACCTTGTGATTGCCTGATGCCATAGATTTATATCCTAATTGATGCAGTTTGGGAGGCAGGGACGAACTTCTCTAAAAAGAGTCTTTTTAGGTCATTCCATCCCCCAATTGTGGTAGTAGTATAGTACATCCAATCTTTTTATACACTATCAAGGGATAAAGGGAAGGCCCTAAACTTAATTAAGTCCTCAAAACACATTTTGGGGTTTTATGGTGGAGGACACTATGTGAAACTTATTAAGGTGTTTGTGAGGGTCATCACTGGGAAGACCATGAAATTTAGGAAGAAGGTGGATTGTTCCTGATCTAAGCTCAAATTTTTATGATTCTTTAGTATATTGGATGTATGCAGGTTGCTACTCCACATTCGATGTGGTCGGTTCTTTTAAAGTTCAGTTATTTTCAGCCATGTTTTCTTTGGTTTGATTTGGTTCAATTTTTGATTGGTTTATGACCACTTGTGATTCCAAAAGAGGTTATTAAGTGTTACTTTATTTTAATACTATATATGACCTCATTTGTGAGTGAAGTGACTTTTCAATTTTAGGGTCAAATTCAAGTAGTGTTTTCTTGCCATATCTTGTTATGAAACAATGATGTCCAGTTTGTTTTATTGATTATTTATTGTTGTTTTATTGATTTTTTTTATTCTTTTTGTGGAAGATGAATGAAATAAAAACAATTAATAAATTAATGGAGAAAATAAAATAGAATTTTATACTACAGAATTAGTGAGAGAGGGAAAAAAGAATAAGAGAGAGAGAGAGAACACACAAAAACAAAAAAAACAAAAAAAAATAGGGAGATGGGACATTAAAATGAGTACTAAATAAAAATAATAATAATAAATATAATAAAATGATTTTGGATTCCTGGAAATGATGCCAAAATTTGATCGCGTTGTCGAGTGCATCAAATTAGTTGTTTAGTTTTTACTAGAATTTATGCAGTATAGCAGCAACACTGGGTTATCTCTCAATGGGGACTTAGATCATTAATTTAAAGAGAAGGTTATGATTATGAAAATAAAAGATTAATGTGGATTTATAAAACTTTTAGATTGTTTAATTTAAAACATAAATTGAAACTATATTACTAAGTGAGAGAACAAGATGAAGAAATCATGATCAACCTGGGTAAGTGTCCCTTGAAGCTCAATTTGTAATTTCTATCATGGGAATGGGAAGGATCATTGATTCCTTGATTTATAAACACTAAAAATAGTGTGGTATGTGATTTATTACTAGTTTACCACCTATGATTTGTTCGACCAACGTTATTGATTATTGACGACCTCCCAAAATCAATAAACTTGAATCGATGTAAAAAATGGAACTCAATCAAAGCATCAAATAAAAAACGTGATGATATGGAAGATTTGTGCCAATGATGAAATATTACACAATAAAAGAAAATTCATATTCCTAAGTTCAAACTCCTATAATTTATCAACTGATATAATCTGTTCACAAACTCATGAAAGGGAAGGGGTGAGAAAAGAGGCAACCGCACTCGAATCATCACAAGATTCGGGTTATGCATGAAAGCATGGGGATTATTGTTCCATTGGTTTGTATTATATAAAACCAGAATAAACACGATATCAAATGGGTGAAATGAAGAACAATATACAACAAACCTGTAAATTCAATTACCTCATGAATATTACAAGCGTTGAGCTTGAGATTACAACAACAGATACCCCCAAGTTGATCACTAAGAATCTTAAAAGTACATGATGAAGAAGAGGGAGTTAATGGATAAATAAAGAACTCTAATTCAACTCACCCATAACTATGGTTTCTCCACCTAGGAGAATGAGTGGTAGGAGTGATTTTATGGAAAATTACATCAAAATTTCACAAAAAGTAGTCATGTATCTAGAGGGATAGGTGACTATTCAAGGTAGAGTTTTTACCCCATATTTATCTGGATGGTTGAATGAACAAAACGTGTGAAAATGATTTCAAATTTAGTGGATAGTTTGGAGTTCGAGTTATCTATCCAATGAAGCTGTAATAATCCCATTTGGAGTTCTGAGTCCCAAGTTATGGCCCAAATGCAGAAGGGTGGTCCAATCTAGCCCACCCAGGATTTCTTCACAATGTGGACCACTTTTGGGCCTCCAAATGGACAAATTAGGCTCTAGAGTCTTATTGAAAAATATAGAAAACATGGTTTTCACATTCTCACCAATCAACATATCAATTTGATTCATAGATTATCCTCATTAGATATTTAATTCCACAAGTGTACTCGGGCTCCCGGGCAGTTTGGCCCGTTTTTCTTTAATTCCATCTTGGGATCTCCAAATCACCTCCTCCTACAATGTAAACATTGAACCAAGTAAAATTTACCTAATAAAAAGTGATAAAAATTAATTAATTAAATCAAACATGAAGTGAAATTTATTATTATATTTGAAATATTCATTACAAAACCATTTTAAAACAGTGGTGTAAGGGTGGAATTAATAGTGAATCATTATGTGATCACTTGTCGAGCCACGATTTCTTATCCATTTATACAAATTTCAAGAGTATATTGGATAGGGTCGTATTAAAATCCTCTATATATCTATTGTTCAATTCATGGTAGGAGGATGAACAATTAGCCTTGATTCCATACTCCTAATAGAGCTTTTCTAATTCAGAAAAGCATAAATTGGTGCCATTGTCCCTTAGTATTGTATGAGGGACAATAAACCTAGTGATGATACTGGATTTCAAAAGGCTAAAAATTATTTTCACTCCAACTACTTTGAGGGGTACACCTTCTTCCCATTTGTAAAATAAGTTAGTTGTTGTAATGATATACTTGAATTGTCAGGCCGTTGTGGGAGGATATGGTTCCACAACATCCATTCCCCTCATGGAAAATGGCCATGATTACTTGGATATATAATGTAACTCTAGGGGTTGATGGATGAAATTGGCATGGAATTAGCAAGAATGGAACTTCTTGGTGAACTCAGCATAATCCGGCATTATAGTGGACCAATAATATCCAAGCCTCCAAATTTGATGAGAGAGATTGGATGTCGATTAGTGTGCCCTATAGGCTTTGGCATGCACTTCTTTCATGATAGAAGTGGTCTCTTATCCATCGAATAACCTAAGAAGGACTCCATCAAGGCCTCTCTTATAGTGGAAATTTATTTGGTTCTCACCATCGTATAATACAAAGTTGATTTAACGTCTTTAGATCAGCTCCCTACTATCCCTATCTGGTGGGAGTTCTCCCTTTTGGAGATAATTTGAAATGGAAGCTATCCAACTAGAGGTATGACCATGTGTCTTAAAGATAGGACTAATCTCATTGATTTCTTCTATCTCGTCATGGATATATGGTAAAACCATCCAATGGTGGGAAATGGTGATGATCTTTTCATTCTAATTTGGGTCAACTATAGTTTTGGTTGCATTTCTAATGCATCAGCCTATGCATTTTGAGACCGAGGGACATAAGTCAGTGTCGGGGATGATGGGAATTTTTCCATTAGTTCTCAGACATGGTTCATCAAAGGTATCATATCATCTTTCTTTATAGCATAATCACTATTAACTTTCTTCATGACCAGTTAAAAGTATCTTTTTATCTTCATGTTATTGGATTGTACTTTAAGGTCTAGCTTCATGTTTGCAATGAGATATTGGTATTCTAACTCATTGTTTTTTCATCCTTATGATTTTATAAAAGAATAAGATAAGAATTCCTTTTTGAGATATATGAGTATGAATCCTAGGACCACTTTGATGAGTCTGGGGTCTTTCATCCTTCTTCCCATCAGTCTTCTGGATGTGCCGTTGAAAGGAATCTCTTATATCTAGGAATCCTCTAGGATGGAGAACACATCTTCATCAGGTAGTTTGGAATCCAATAGAGTCACTTCTGTTGAGGGATGCTTTGTCAGGAAATCTTCTAATAGATGGTCGTTGACAGCCATCTGGGGTATGAACCATATATTGAACTGATGTCGGATGACTGCCCACCATGATAGACATCCAATTAACATTGGACGACTGATAATATTCTAAGAGAGACTAGGTGGACCTCATGGTGCTACAGGTAATTCCTTATCTTTTTGACTACGAAGATCAAGTCCAGGCATCTCTTCTCGATATTTTAATAATGATTCATAGCATCAATCATGGTTCTACTGAGATAATAGAGACAATTATTATTGTGGGCATCATTCTTCTATGCGAGGAAGGTTCCTAGGTATCTATCTAGGGTGGTTACATACAAAATTAGTGGTCTTCCTATGACAGGATTCATTTTCATTAGTGGTCATAATAGATACTTATTGAGATTTTTGAATGATTCCTAACAATTGTCAGTCGATTGATACATAACAAACATTCTCATCAACCTGGTGAAGGGAAAAAAATTTCCTGTGAGGTTGGCTATGAAGAATCAAATATCATCTAGATACCCTTTAATTGCTCTCAACTAAGTGAGGTTTCAAGGAGGTGACATGCCAATGATATCATTTTCCTTCTCGGGGTTGAATTTAATTCCATGATGGCTCATGATAAAGATGAGGAATTTCCCTGTGGTTACATCGAGATCAAATTTTAGGGGGTTAATTTTTAGAGTGTGTTGTCACAATTTTATAAAAACATTTTCAAGTTCTGACAGGTGGTCTGAGCAAGGTCATGACTTAACCACCAAATCATCCACACATCATTAAATGAATTTTCCTAGGAACGGCTTGAAAATTCGATGCATAGAGCATTGATATGGGGTGATAATGATTTTCAAGCCAAAGGGAATTACATTTTAGAAAAATACTCCATGGGGGGAACTGAAGGTAGTGGATTCATCATCTCGGACCATTTAGATCTAGTTATATCCTAAATATTCATCCATGAAAGAGGGAGTCTCATATCCTACAGTTACATCAATTAGAAATTATATGATTAGGATGGGAAAATTATCTTTCAAGCAGTGTCGTTTGAGATCCATAAAGTTGATACAGACCCTGATTTTTCTATTCTTATTTTTAACGAGGACTATATTTTCCATCCATATGGGATATTGGACCTATATAATGAAATTTTTTGTAATTATCTTGTCGAATTCAACCTTTATCTTGGCAGAATGTGTCGAGTGAGTCCATCCAGCAGCCTTCTTGTAACTAGGATGATCTTTAGGCCAGCCTAGGTGGTGAGTGGCCACCATGGGATTGAGACCTGTCATTTCTATATAGTTTCAGGTGAAAACATCTCGAATCTACTTTAGTAAGGAGGTTAATACCACTTTCTCTTTGGAAATAATGGCCACACTAATCAGAGTGAGTCACAGGTCTTCTTTAGCACCCAGGTTTATTTTCCTGAGTTCATCAATGGTAGTAGAGACACCTTCCTTGAACACCTAAGGGGAATCCTTAAGATATTATTCTTCTTCATATCACATATACCACTCAAAATAATCATCCTACTCTAATGGGAAGACAATTATTGAGATTAATTCATTAGAATTGGGAGAGAAATCACATTTCTAGTACTTAGAAGATTAAATAACTTCTTCTGTCCCGACTGACAGTGGGGGATTTTTTAGAGAGGATAAAGTGAGGGGTGGAGAAGTTTCCTCACCTTCTTTTGGTTATGACACATCCTATTATTCCTTAGGGCATAAGGAAAGGGTTTTCGGGGGGTTTGAGGATGGTTTGATGGCATTTTTATTTTAGCACTCACCGTCTTCCTAAGGGTCGGTGTACTTTTCAGCACAAATAGGTTGGGCAGCCATGAATGAGATTATGAAGATGGCAGAATATGTGTCTGAATTCAAATCATACACTCCACCTGAATGGTGGGAAGTATGTATTCTTCATCGCGCTTCCTAAAAGGGTCGATTGGGACCACTTACTATCTGTTTGTGGGGGTGAACCAATCAACACCATCGGCTGAAAGTCTCTTCCCTTTCAGATCATATAATCATGGATCGATGTAGTGTGATATATAGTACTTGAATGGGGACTTATCAGCATACAAAATTTCATTCTTACCATCAATTTAATGTTTGATGCATTGATGGTATGATAAAGGTATTTCTGTGTGATGATGCATCTAGGGATTTCCTATCATGACATTGAATGATGTATGTTGTCACACCACTAGAAATTCAGAATTGATGTTGAGGTCTCCAAGCCTTATTTTGAGATTTATTTATCCTAATGGATTTTTCTCACTTTTTTCAATGCCCAAAAAGGTTTTGGTGCAGGATGTCGGGTTTTCTTCATTATATCCATGCTGGAGAAGTGTTTATAATGGGATGAGATTAAATCTGGATCCATTTTCGATGAAGATCTTTCGAATATCGACAACATTTATCTTTCCAAACATGATTATGGTATTTATGTTCCCTTACATGATTATTTCTTTATATCGATCCATGAAGTAAATGATATAATGGAATTCTGAAGGTCCATTCTCTATCCGATAGACTTTAGCAGGGACTACTTCGGCCCCCAATTCTTGGGGGATCAGTAAATCTTCAATGAGTGCTTCCCTGAGATCCACCGACAGGTTCAATGCATCTAGGATTAAAAGTTTTGCTGGTAATATAGCTAACTCTTTCATAATACCATATTTATGATCTAAATGTCGGTGATTACCATATTAGGGATGTTGTTTCATAGGTGATTTAGTAATTTGTGGATTTGGCCAAGTAGGTCTGTTGGCACGCCATAGGTGATCGAGAATTTTTTCATCTTTTAATGGAATGATGATCTGACCTGAGTTTATTTTGACGGGGGAGGATAAGACTTCCTGTTCTTGTTGAGTATTCTGAAGGTCTCTTTTATCAGTCTTTGCAACATTAACAGTTTGAGTACGAGTGCAGACAAGAATTTTGTTTCTTCCATGGTTATGTATTCCTGGGTAACCTCATATTTTGTAGCCTATTCCTATGGTTCCTTGATTGGGTTTGGGGAACTCAATTCCATATCTAGATTCGTCATCATAGAATGGATCCACTAAATGGATGACATTAATGGATCCAAAGATCAATTCTTCATCTAATGATGTTTCTGCCTTACTGGATTCCTCCCGTTGTGTCATTTTTTTGGGTGATGCATGTTTTCTCATTTTCAGGGGTAGTGCCCATGGTTTTAGATAAGATGGCCTAAAATATGATAGTTTCAAATCAAACAGTGTACTTGGTGCAATATTGTCTTCTTACACATGATACCTACCTTCTCGATCCTTATGAGATTGTGGGGATAAGGATATTGGATGTGTTTCATCAGGATATATTGGGGGAATTTTGGCTGCTTCAACTATTCTTAGTGTATGACATAGGCTCATTTGACTGTTTTCCAAGTCATCCAATAGTTGAACTTATGCTCCTTATTTCTAACAAACTTTTTAGACTCTGCTTCTTCATTCAGGTCTGTGGTAGAGACATAGGCCACTTGTGCTGGATGTGGTCACATCTTGACTTGCCTAGAATATATCATTCTTTGTAGGATTTACTTGATGAAAAAACACTCTTAGATGGTGTGTCCCAGTATCTGTTGATAGGGATAATAATCCGGCCAGTCATCTAGACCTACTTCATTATCCCTCTTCGGCTCTAGTAGCTGAAGAAAGTTGCAGTTCATAGTGGCTACAAAGTAGTTACAGACATGGTCACATCAGAATGAGTAAACATTATTTCTTCACACCTCAAATTGATTTATTCTAGTCTCTATTCGATCATCTTTTCATGGAAGGGGTATCTATTGACATCTAGAGGACCCTACATGGTTTTGTGGGGGTCATGGAGCTTGATCTAGTGGAGGGGATGGCTTAAGCATAACGGAATCCAATTCAACTATCCCTACCATTTTCCCTAGGGTTGATGGGGCTTTGCTAGACTTTATATTAGTTCATTTTAAGGAGTCTTCTATACTTTTGGTGATGGAAGATAAATCTCAAAATCCACTTTTGTGTTTCATGGGAATGAGTGGTGTTTATAGCTCGTCATGGAGGTTATCAATGCACATGGTGAGAATATAATCATGGGGTGTGTCTGGTTCAAGTATTAAGTCAAAACTTTCCATATTTCAATGAAATTTGAAACTCTGTCATTATTCTGTTTCTTTCAGTTCATTAGGTCACTAACTATTGTCTTCAACAACATCTAATTGAATAAGAAGAGAAATTTCTACTAGAGATCCTCCCATCATGTTATCAAATTATCCAGAAACTGATGTACCACACAAAGGCTTATACTTGCAGAGTTCTTACGAAGCATCTAATTTTCACTGCTTCTTGTTGCTCTAGGGTGACCATCTGGGGATCATAGTAGGATTCATAGTGCATTAAATGTTATTTTGGGTCACCTAAACCATTTAACATTGGAAATATAAGGTTATCAAAATTTGGTGGGGGCATAGCATTGCTCACCCAATATGGGTAAGGTTTTTTTCTAATTATATCGGAGCATGCCTCCCTCCCATGACTTATAATCGATCTGTCGATAACTCAATGGTATTCATGAGACCTTGATGCATGCCATGTTGGACTTGAGTATAGGAGAGTACAACATGGGGGAAATTTTATGTGCCATAACTGCTAGTATTTGGGGTGGATACCCATCCGAGTAACCTCTATTATAAGTGTGTGATGACTCTCTACATAAGAGATATATCTGGTGGGATGGATTTCTTGAAGAAGCTCAGCATTAATCCAACTCATTTCTTTCATTTCTTTCACATGTCGGGTGAATCTCTCATCAAGGATTGGGGGTCATTTTCATGGGGAGGTGGTGGTGGGTCATATACCTTTCTCTTATTCTTATCCTTGTTGTGTATTCTCATGAGAGGTAATGGTAGATTAGCTAAGGGGGTGCCAAAATTTAGGACAACACTTTGGTTCCTAGTGTCCACGCCTCTACGATTGTTGTGGACCGCCACTGGAAGGGAACCATCATCTATTTCATCCTCATCATTTGTATTATATTCAGTGAGGTCTATGGGGTTGATATCCATGATGTTCACTGATTCATACCGCATTGGGGATGGCGTAATAGGTGCTTAATGGTAGTAGAGCTTCTTTAATCATTTGTTGGATCTTCTCCTTCCATTCTATGATCCTCTTCGGGTTTCTTGGTGAAAAGTGACTCAATGGGAACCTTTATATGACCTTGTTGTATGCCTTCAATATAGGGGATATGAGTCACTAGATTTGATGGAATGGGTACCCCTATATTCATTTTTCTCCCTAGATAAGAAAATACTGATATCTGATGGGTGGGAATTTGAGGTAAAAATTCCCCAACCTTGAGGGAAGGGTTTTCTCCCTCTCCTCTATTGACATTAATCATACCACATTTATTAGTATTATGGGGGAATTTTGTGTTAATATTTACCCCATACCTATGGGCTGGGGCTCGTCTCGTATTGCCGCAGTTGCTGCTTATATGGCCTCTTTCTTGATCTCATGCATCCCGATGCGGGCACGAGCAGGATATGGTGTCGGGTCTTCACATGAATTACTTTCTTTTGAGGACATAAGTAGTTATCTTTGATTGGATTCACTTACACAATAATCATGTTAAATTTTTATTCATTATCCTAGTTCAGGATATTTTTAATGGCCTTCTCTCGTTGGGCCTGACACTTTTGAGACTTACAGAGGGTCGTTCTTATTGATTGTACCACCTTTCCTGGATAGGTATTTCACTTGACTGACATCTGGGATGATGAAATTATAATATTTCACTTAAAATGATTTATATTCGATGAGATGTGGGGTGAATTTTAGAGCTCCATGTTCTCCCCATCCCTAGATATGAACATCAGACAGGGCATTGCCGATAAGGCAGTGCAACTAGTGAACACAAAGAGGCAAGCTAGATCAAGTTATTTATTACACCTCTTAGAATGTGGATTCCGAACAAAAGAAAGGTATTTTAGGTCAATTTTATAAAAATATCCCCCAATATATTGACATGGTCTTTGTACCCTTCATAGGGAAAAATTTTCTTTCAACTAGTAGACAGTTGTCCAGATATTGAGGTGAATGTTGTGCATGAATTCTTCTGACAACTCTTTTGGTATGCTAAACTGAGAAGTGGTCATGGGATAGTACATCGCCGGTATGTCTTACCTAGATAGTTATCTTCTCACAAGAAACATGTCATATTATTATTCCATTTGGGACTCCTCTTCTTGATCTTCCCAGCTTTACTGCTTCTTAATGATTTTGTTCCAAGCAGCGAGGCTGGTAGGAGCCTCATTGATATGTGTGTGGCATAGGGGTGGCTAGAAAGATGAGTGTGGCCACAGACAATACTTTGGTTTAGAAAATATTTTTATTTTCATAGAAAGAGTGCCTAACTTTTCTAACACCATATTTCTAAGCACCTTAGCATACGAGGGCTTTCTCGTATTTGGTTCGGCGAGGGGAGGACATTCTTGCCTGTGTAGATTTTGACTGCTAGGAGGACCTTCGTAGTTGGTGCTACAATGTAAAGGGATGTTATTGTAGCTTACCTTATAACCATGGTGAGTGCCCCTATGTCGTATACCCTGGGGAGGATCTTCAGGGAAGACTATATTAAAGGGAGGGCCTTCTTGTTGGTTGATGTAGTTGCGAGGAGGACATTTGCAATGACTACTATTATAGTGAGGAATACCATCATATATCTAGTTGTATGGAGAATATATGCAGTGTACATTATTGGTATAACCTTTAGGATATACTACAATGAGGGGATGACCTTCTCATTACTTGATTTCACTGCAAGAAGGGCCTTCGTAGTGACTTCCATCATGGTGAGTACTACCATCATAGCTTGAAATCCGACTACAGGGAGAAACATATCTATAGTGTATACCATTGGGAGGACCATTAGGGAGGATGAAAGCAAAGGGATGACCTTATTTTTGCTCGATCTTGTAATCAAGGGGAGGGATACCCAAACACGCATCAAGATATAGGCACCTATGATCGATCATTTCAGACCCACTGAGTAATCCCCCATGGGTTCTCTAGGGAGGGCCTTCAGAGCTACCAGTGGTGACATTGAGGGGAGGCCCTTCACAACAATTATTTCCACTTCCATAATTTGGTAATGAATCGATAGGATCTTGATCTTATATTTATAGATATGGGATAACATCAAGAAATCTAGCTTCCATCAGAGCAGAATCACGAATATGCTCTTCATTTTCCAATTGCCTTCGGCTTGTTTCATTTTTTGATGCTCTTGTGTAGGTCAGTAGGTCCACTTGTTTTTGGAAATGGAATTCATATATAGGACCATGTTTTTTTTATTACATTGATTCTTCTTGGATACATCGATGAGGATCTTGAATTATGGTAGCAATATATGCCTTCCCTGGGGTGGCCACCATGTTGGACCAGCATCCCCCAATTAGAACGAGTATTTACTCCCAATATGGTTGACCTTGTATCATAGAATATGGTTATGGAACCTCTTGGAATAAATAATGGATGAAGGTATACTCCGGAGTGACTCTCTGATTTTGTGGATGAGTCACCCCACTTAGGGAGACTGGGTCATGGGTCTGACTCCTTTATTTTTCCACAGATGCAATTACATCATGACAGTTTTGGAGGATGTGATCTGGAATCGATGAGTGATCCTCCATCATTGATAATATTTGTTGAGAGACATATTTGTATGGAAAGGCTATAAATTCCAATTCCAATTTTGGAGAAGGGGCTTGTGCTTACTCCAGTCCTCCAGGTGTTTCCAGTGGGTACCGGCAGTTCTTCTATGTCAAGGCAGAGAAATGAGTCTGACCTTCACTTGTAGATGGGATATGCAAGCAGTTTTCTCAAGTTTCCACCATATTTGGGTGGTGGGATTTATATTTTTTATAAGGTATTTTTTCATTCTCATTTTCCATTTTATTTTAATCGGGGTATTGGTCTGCATCCATAGGAATTTAAATATTCTTATATTTTCTTGACACCCTATTAGACTGGTGGGATTTTTTGTGGTAGGTTGGAATTTTCATCTACCTGTTAATTTCCACTGTACTTGATAGGAAATATTCATATGCATTGGGAGTGTTGTATGAATTACCGTAGTTTTTCTCCCTTTTTTATTGCAGGATTGATGTGCATCAGTGGGAATTTGTGCCTTCTTGTAGCTGGTTATTGTCCTGCTGGGATGACGATCTTCTTGCACATCGGCAAGGAATTGCATCCACCTACAATTTTATGCTCTATCTGTGCAGTGGGACCGATGAACATTGGTGGGAATTTTTTTTAGACTCTGTTATGCCACTGAATATCCATGGTGGGCTTCATAGGAATGAGTGGTAATATGAATCCACTCATAGATTTCCATTCTGTTTTTGTGGCGGACTAGAGAGGAGGGACAGAGTTGTATGTCTGCCTGTGGTATGTCATTGCATTTGTATAGAGGATCTCCCCATCATGAACTAGGGTAATGACCTACTCATTATTTTATATTTTCCACTGTCAGTGGGTATCTCAAGGGGCATGTGTCTATTGGACTTCAATAGGGTACCTCATTGTAGTATCCTCCTCAGCATGAGGATACTGAGTCCCGCCGTGTCGGCAGCGACGTTCTCTAGTAGGGGCTCGTGAGTAATAACAATGTGTAGTTGGGATGAAGTCATTTATGTTGACTTCATATTCCTCCCTTAGTTAAGGGAGGTATTCTTTATCATTATTTGGGGATAGGCTCCTGAATTGATTGGAGAAAAACAGTGGGGTTGTATTATGCTAGATTTTCGGTCATGGATAAAGATGCAGCTGGCGATCTTTCACCGATTAGAGGGACTACCTTAAAACCTCCACCTTGGGGAGAGTACCATTTTAGTTGTAATATTTGATTATTTTGTTGGATACCAAGTGTTGAAGATGTTGGTTAAGTGAGTGAGTCATGTTCTTCACCAAGGAATGGGTCACCTGTGTGGTTGCTGATGTGTGTGTCAGAGCAAGCTGTTGAGATGCCATTGGATTAAAGGTAGCTCAGTGAAACACCTGCAATATATATATGAAATACAGACAACAAAACCCCATAAAAGTAGCATCTCATGACCATATGAGTTATTGAAAATCGTTCTTTCCCCACTTCCTTTTTATATGTGAAAGGGGATTGAGTGGGGGTGTTAATGCCACCTTAGTTAAGGATTCATGTTGGGTTCACCATTTTTTTCGACCCAATTAACGTCATACCACCTTTTTTGTGGATGAGATGGTCTTGCAGGGACTAGGAAGTATGTCCTTGTCATGTTATGAAATAGTTTTCATAGTTGAGTAGTCTCAACGGGTGATTGTAGGGGGTTAAGTGTGTGTGAAATCAGACCATGTTGGGTATGATGTCCACATATGGTCTCCAATGAGTTTATTTGTAGATCTAGAAACATCCAATTTACCTATTATACATGATTCATGGACCTAATTTCCAATGGTAGTCACTCATTGGATGATTTATCCAATAAAACTTAGGGAGTCCACTGGTTGAGAGGATGGGTGGTCGAGATCATCAAACCCTTTTAGGGGGGATTATTGCCTACTATGGGACTCTCACATAGATTTAATCTATGTTCATATGTTCAAAAATCCTCACTTCATTCCCAATCATGTTTCTGTGGGTTACCCCTAGGTTTCTAGATCAATCATATGTATGCATGGGTCGGGAATTACTCAGACAGTTCTAGTTTAAGCCATGTGATGAGGAACTCTGGAGTTTATCACCATCCATGGGGACAATAATTGTTCCAATGTCACATTTGAACCCATGGGATGGGCTTCCTACATATCCTAATGAGAGAAATATAGCCCATGTAGTTCGGTGTTGCTTAACTGCACACAACACCTTTTAAGGTTGTGTGATGAAGACGCATCCATACAGTTTAACGTCATGCGGTAAAGACGTCTAGGTTGAAGATTCCTAGAAAATATTTGATGTGATACTTACACTGAGGAGGCCCAATATGAACATAAAATATATAGACTTGTGAGTGGAGATGGCCTTGCTGAGGATATGGTCCAAAGAACAATAGGGTGATCTGGGTGTCGGGTTTAGACTTCATGGAGGCTTCCTACATATCCCGGTTGGTTGTGATTCTAATCCCAAGTAGTTCGATTAGAGTTAGCACTTACACACTTAAGGGGTCCCATTCATGTGAGCGTGACTGGGGATTATGCATGGGAGTGGCCCATTTTATCTCGAGCCTTTAAAAAGGAATCCTATGTATCCTGGTTGGTGCATGAATCAAACTTCTCATAGTTAATTATGATGGATCATTCGAATGTTGTGATTATCTCAAATTTCTAAGCCAATGTGAGTCATGCTTAGTTTTAGAAACAAGAGGATGTGAAAGACTCAACAAATCCACGAATCTTTACTTTTATGATAATGGAAAAGGAGTATGATGATGGAGGAAGAGGTTGTGGAGCCCGGAGGGAGAGAGGAGGGCCTTTAATTTTCCAATTTCATTTCCCATATTGATATCCAACATAGTCACATTTGGTGATCTATCCAGATGTTTCCTGGGCTGAGACTATGAAGAGAAAGAGTTCCACGCATCACAAAAAGTCTAGGGACATACCTCAGTGGAAGTTCCATGAAATGGGTTCTGGGAAAGGGGAGGAGAATTGTTCCTTGTCAATTGGAAAGGCAAGTGTTTGCTCCTCATTCACTATCAGCACTCATGAAAGGGAAAATCTATTGATCACTCTTAATCCTGAGAACCGACAGGTTCACATTGGTATCCCAAGGTCAGACCATGGGTTACCATTGGAATGGATCCTTAGGAACATTCTAGGAGGCTGTACTAATATGGGGATTACCTTTGCAAGTCCACTTAGGCTTTGTATATAGACTCATAAGGGCGCGCTAATGCTCCTGATGTTCTTATCATATGAGTTTGGTGGCTTTGGAAGAGGGTTTTTCCTGATGTTGTTAGAATTTTTTGAGGATGGGATATGGAGGATGTAATGAGAATGGAAGGAGATGACTAGAGCTGAAGAGTGGAACCGCTAAAGGTACCCTATTCCGTGCATCATTTGTTCATGTGGAGGGGGGGTAACCTCCACATAACATGTTGTTGTGCGGGTGGACAGAAACTCTATGTACCGAAGTGGTACACAAACCTGATGTAGTCCACATACCATGGTGGTACGTGGCCCCAGGTTCCATCAACATAGAATGGTGTTATGCATTGTTAGATTCCATCGGTGTAGTAGAACTCAATGTAGCATACATTTTCATCTGCATAGTGATGTGCTGTGTGGTATGCTAGATTGAAGAAGGGACCTTGGTCCTGTGGTTCAAAATAAGTTACACTTCCATAGGGATATAGTTCATGTTTCACTAATTAGGTTTTTGGTCTTATAATTATTTTTATGTGTTCTTATTTATGCCATGTGGTGGGTTTGTACCTATTGGGAATCATTCTCAGTTCCATAGTTCGTTGATCGGTGGTCTCCAAAGTCTCTCTTCTCGCAGGCTTCCAAGATCTAGTTTTTTCATACTTATTCTGGTCCCATTTGAAGTAATTCTATACAGTTTAGGGAAATCTGGGTCAATAGATCACTCAAAACATTTCGCAAAATCCCACAAGGAAATCACACGGCCAGCAGATGACTTGATCAACAAAGACCCTCAGGTCTGCGGTTTGTAGCGGAAAAAAATCACCACTTCAATCATGCGACCAAATTTGTCTTGTTCGTGGGATGCTACTGGATTCACCTTGTCTGCAAACTATTTTTGGTTCACAGGGATGATATTTGGGGGCAAGTTTTTGCACCTCCTTTTCAACAGATATATTGTTTGTTGGGGGGCATCGTATGCAGATGCGGAATTCTCTGCCTCGTTTTGGTGAATGACCCATTTCTCTGATACCAGTGTTTTATCCTCCATTCGGTTTACTTATTAGTTTGCGGGTGATGCCTTCCATGAACCGGTCACAGGATTCCGTACACAGAAGGATTATTTTCCTTCTCCAAATATGGCTTCTCTAACATTCTTGTTCGATTCATCCTTCTATTGTTTTTCTTTTTCAATATCTATTGGAGGATTTTCTTCCCCTTTGCAAAGTTTTCTAGACCCAACAAACTTAAAACCCTAAAACGATAAATCACATAAAAATCTTTAAAACCATAAAACATCCTAAAACCAATAAAACCACTATAGAACTTTAAGAACCCTTAAAATTCTAAAAACCCTAAAATAAACCTAAAACCTTGAAAAACACCTAAATACCATGAAAAAAAACAAAAAAACCCTAAAACCCTTAAGAAAATATAAAAAATATAAAGAAACATTAAAAACTAAAAATAACTAAAAAACACCTAAAACCCTTTAAATCCCTAAATCCCCTAAAAAATTAAAAAAATCATAAAATCCCTAAAAACCCTAAAACCCTAAAACTCACTAAAAACCCTAAAACCTCTAAAATAATAAAAATCCTAAAAACCCATAATACCCTTCAAAAAACACTCAAAACAATCAAAACACCTAAAGCCCTAAAACCCCAAAATAAATCTAAAAACCCTTAAAAACTCTAAGTATCCGAAAAAAATATAAAAAACCAAAAAAAAACTACCCCCCCCAATCCTAAAAACCCAAAATCCCATAAAATCTCATAAAATCCATTAAGATCCCTAAAAACCTAAAAAACATAAACACCCTAAATACCCTAAAAATCATAAAATCCCTAAAAACTTTAAAAAACCACAAAACCCCAAAAAATACCCTAAAACCCTAAAACCCCGGAAAAAATGAAAAAAAGAATAAAAACCCTAAAGCCTATAAAAACCAAAAAACTCATAATACCCCTAAAAACCACAAAACCCCTAAATTACACTAAAACTCATTAAAATACTAGAATAAACCAAAAAACCTAAAAAAATAAAACCATTTAAAACAAAAAAAACCATAAAAACCTAAATAAAATTAAAAAACCTTGGAACACTAAGAAACCCATAGAATCCCTAAAAAACACTCAAACCCTAAAAACATTTGTAAATCCTAAAACCCCATAAAACCCCTAAAAACTACAAAAAAATGACAAATCCTTAAAACCATAAATCCAATAAAAACCAAAAAATCCAAACAAATCTAAAAAACCCTTTAAACCCCTAAAACCCCTAAAAAATAAAAAACCTCTAAAACACCCTAAAAACCTGAAAACCCCCTAAAAACCCTAAAAGACCCTGAAAACCATAAAAATAGTAAAATGACCTAAAATAACCCAAAAAACCCCTAAATGAACCTAAAAACAATTAAACACCCTAAACCCCCTTAAACCCTAAAAACCATAAAAAATCCTTAGACCTTAAAATCCCTAAAATAATCCTAAAAGGCCCAAAAACCATAAAATCCCTAAAACCCCTAAAAACTCTGAAACCATAAAAAATAAATATAAAATTCATAAGAAATACTAAAATCCCCAAAACCCAAAAAAACCATGAAAACAGTAAAAACTCTAAAAATTTTAAAAAACTAAAACCCAAAAATCCCAAGAAATCCCTAAAAACCTAAATCCCGGTAAAACTCCCAAAATCCAGAAAAAGCGCTAAAAATCTGTAGAAAACCCATAAAACTATAAAAGTCCATAAAACCATAAAAATCCTAAGAACCATTAAAAACCCTTAAAAACTCATAAAACCCCTAAATCACTTAAAACCCCAAAAAATCACTAAAAGCACTAAAACACTAATTAACCTAAAAATAATGAAAACGCTAACAATCCCTAAAAACACTAAAAATTTTAAAATCCCTAAAAACTTAATAAAACCTAAGAAAACAACATAAGGTGTTCGCGGTATGACTCTAAGTGTTAGCTATCAGTTTAAAATTGATATTTAACTTCATAAAATTTCACTCACTAAAAACCATGAAAACATGATCAGATTGTTGTGATAATTTATGAAAATGATTCCTAAGTCATTTTGGCATATAGGAATTAGTCTCCCTTTAAACCAACACATTATGAGACCTGTAGGACTCAAAGTGCATGTTTCCAGTTTAAAAATACATTTTAGTAAAAAAAGAAAAATGACCTGCTCAAAACCAAAATAACACATTCATATTGTTTTGATACTTGAGGAAAACAATCAATAAGTCATTTTTGACATGTAAGAATAAGTTAAACCTCAATACCATGCAAGGTGTGATTGGTATGACTCCAATTGTTAATTTTTATTCAAAATTTACATTAATTTGATTAAAAAGACAACTAACACACTCAAAACTTATAAAAATGAAACTGTATTGTTTTTATACTTTAGGTTAATGATCCATAAGTAATTTGTGACATGTATGAATAAACTTCACCATAATATGATACAAAAAATGTTTGGTATGACTCAATGTATTCATTATCAGTTTAGAATTGAAATTTTAGTTCAAAAAGTGTCACTCACTGAAAACTGAGCAAACATGCTTGGATTATATTGATAATTTATGACAATGATTGAAAATTCATTTTTGACATGTAAAAATATTTCTAGCATCAATCTTACAAACGATGTTACCGGTATGACTCAATGTATGTATTTCCATCTTAAAATGAAATTTTGGTAAAACCACATGCGACATACCAAAAAGTAAATGAACGAATTTAGATTTTTTTGATAATTTAGGAAAATGATACATAGGTCATTGGTGATAATTAGGAATCATCCAAAACTCAATTCAATGTATGGTGTGATAGGTATGACTCCAATTGTGTGTTTGAAACATATATGTGTCATTTTAGTTTAAATTGAGCATCACATTGCCAAAACGGAGCAAATGATCTAAGACTGTTTAGTTTAAAAGTTTAGTCTAAAATTAACACTTTCTATTTAATTTTTTAGATTTATATATTTATAGTATTATTGAAATAATAATTTTTTTACTATATAGGTACATTATTTTTCTCAATTCGGGATGGTTTGTTCAACAATAGCATTAATTTGGGACACGAGAAAAAAAGGAACATTAATGTTTTTGAATGTTTATGATAATTTTTACTTATGCATGTAATTGTATAAATCATTGTTTAAAATGTCTATATCATAGTTTTTTTCCTTGTATTTGTGTTTTCAATTTTATCTCATTTATAATTTTTATTGTATCTTTATGTTGTTTTGGGTGCTATTTGTATTGTACCTGTGCTATTTATGGAGCTTTAGTGTGATATAAATTTAGAATCACACTGTAGTATGACCCTGTATAAATTCTTTTCAAAGTGTTGATAAATGGATGCTTCATCAGTGCTTCTAAGAGTGTTGATAAATTGGTCCTTTATGAGTTCTAGATAAAATCATTGATAAAAGCCTATATCTTTTAATCTTTCACTAGTAGTCAACACTTTTTTGGCACTGAAAAAGGGAAATTTTATCACTATTAAAGGCATGTTATTTATATGTGCTACAAGACCCCTAAGTGACCATAAAAACCCAAAAAGACCCTAAATCCCCGAATATACTCTTAAAACTCTAAAACCCCTAGAAAAAACTAGTGTACCCTAAAACCCCTAAAACACTAAAATCCTCTAAAAACCACAGAAAACATTAAAACCCTAAATGGTCCTAAAACACCTAAAAACTCTAAAAACACTAAGACCCTAAAAAACCCATAAATGCCATTAAAAGACCCTAAAACCCCTAATAATTGTAAAAAAACACTATAAACCCTTAAAATTCAAAAAGACTATAAAAACACTAAAACGTTTAAAAATAATTGGAAACCCTACTGACCCTAAAACCCCTTAAAGTGTGTGAAGAATAGTAAACAAACTAAAAATCCCTAAAAACACTAAAACCAGTAAAAACATTAAAATCCTTAAATACCATAAAACCACTAAGAGATTCTAAAAACCCTAAAATACCTAAAATATGATAAAAACCCCCAAAAATCTAAAATAAATCCAAAAAACCACAAAAACCCAAAAATATCTAAAATACACCAACAAACCCTAAAACCTAAGAAACTCTAAAACACGATAAAATCCCTAAAACACATAAAAATGATAAAAATGCAAATAACCCTAAAAGACATTTATAAAAACCTAAAAACCCTAAATGCCATAAAAAACCCTAAAACCCTAATCCCCAAAAAAACTAAAAAACCTTAAAGACCAAAAAAACATAAAAATTCATACAAAACCATAAAATAACCTAAAACCCTAATAATCATAATAACACTAAAATATAATTTTAAACCACAAAAAAATCCAAAAAAAAACCTCTAAAAATAATAAAAACCTCTAAAACTCTAAAAACCCTAAAAACACTAAAAATATAAACAACCCTAAAAATCTAATAAAACCCCCAAAAAATCAAAATAATCCCAAAAACCCCCTAAAACTGAAAAAACCCCAAAAGCCTTAAAAACCCTAAAAAATATTATACTCCCAAAAAAATCTAAAAAATCATAAAAACCCAAGAAACACTAAAAAAACATAAACACCCTATAAAACATAAAAAACCCAAAACACCCTTAAAACCTAAAAAACCTTAATACCTTAAAATCCCTAAATTGCCCAAAAAACCGTAAAAGACACTTAAAACCCTAAAACCAATAAAATCACTAAAACCTTAAAAACCCATAAAACAACTTAAAACCCCTTAACACATTACAAGACTATAAAAACCATTAATCACCGTAAACACACTAAAAACTAAATAACACATAAATTCTAAAAACCCTAAAACCCCACAAAATCCTAAAACCCCTAAAATCCTAAAAACCCTCAAAAACCCATAAAACCTTTTAAACCCCCATTAAAACCCTTAAAATGCTAAAACCCCTAAAATAATTAGAAACCCTAAAACAATCCTAAAATACCCTAAAACCCAAAAAACCAAAAAAAACCCTAGAAACCCTAACTAGCCCTCAAAACCAAAAAACCCTAAAAATAATTTAAATGTCCCTCCAAAAACACTAGTAACCATAAAAATAAATAAAAGTCTAAAAATCCCTAAAAACACAAAACCCATTAAAAACCCAAAAAATATATAAATATCATAAATATCATAAAAAACCCTTAAATACCAAAAAACCCTAAAAAACTAAAATCTATTAAAACCCTAAAACACCTAAAACCCCAAAAATCCCAAAAAAACCTCAATACTCCTCTAAACACTAAAACTCAAAAAAGAACCTAAAAACACTAAAAACTATAAATGAACTCTGAAAACCCTAAAACCCCTAAAATAACTCTAAAAATACTAAAACAAATCCTAAGAACTCTAAAGGAACCCTAAAAGGATCCTAAAATAACTCTCAAAAACTCTAAAGGAGACTAAAAAAAGAAAAAACCAAAAGACCATAGAAACCACTAAAAACACCCAAAAACCACTAAAAACCTAACAATATTAAAAACAACAAAAAAATCCTGAAATTCATAAATTTCACTAAAAATACCAAAATTCCATAAAAACCTTAAAACCACTAAAAGACCCTAAAACACTATAAAAATCCTAAAAACCACTAAACCCAAATAAAAAAAATAAAAACTCTTAAAATCCCCTAAAAACTTTATAGACCCTAAAAACCCACTAATAATGTGAAAAACACAAAATAACCCTAAAAATCCACAAATCCTAAAAAAGTAAATAAAACAGAAAACCCTAAAAAACATTAAAAATTCAAAAAATCCCAAAGAGCCATGAAACCGTAAAAAACCTAAAATACTGAAAAAAAAACTAAAACAATTAGAACACCCTAAAAACCCAAAAACCAAAAAAAACCTAAAAACCCTAAAAACCCTTTAAACCCCTAAAAAACCTAAAAAACTTAAATTCCATAAAAACCCCTAGGAGACTCTAAAAACCCTAAAAAATCTTATAAACCCAAAAAATCACTAAAATAATCCAAAGGACCCTAAAAACCCAAAAAAAACTTAAAAGACACTAAATAACCCTATAGAACCCTAGAAGACACTAAAAACCCTTAAACACCCAAAAAAAACTTTAAACACCCTAAAACCCATAAACACCCTAAAACCCATATAAATATTAAAGACACTATAATACCTAAAAAATTAAAATGATAAAAAAAACCATTAAATACCTAAAAAAAGAAAAAATCTTTAAAACCCTAAAAATCATAAAAACCCTAAAGCACTGAAAAAATTCCTAAAACCCCATATACACCCAAAAAAACTTTATAAACCCAAAAAACCCTAGAAAAACCTCAATAACCTATAAAACCCTAAAAACTCAAAAAAAAAATACCCAAAAAAAACTAGATACTCTTAAAATGCACTAAAAATCCAAAAACCTTAAAATTCCAAAATAAATCCATAAAAATACCAAAACCCCTATAAAACTCTATAAACCCCAAAAAAAACCTTTAAGCCCCTAAAAAATAAAAAATACTATGGTAACTAAAACCCTAAAAACCATTAAAAACACAAAAATCATAGCAAAACCCTAAAACACTAAAAAATTAAAAAAAATCTAAAGGATCCTAAAATACCATTAAAACCCATAAAAAATATTAAAAACCCAAAAACCCATGAAAACCCCTAAAATCCCAAAAATCCAAAAAAAAACAACAAAACCCTAAAACCCAAGGAAGCAATAAATAATCCTAAATAACCCCTAAATACCCTAAATACCCCAAAACCCAAAAAGACCCGAAAAACTATAAAAACCCCCCCATAAGACCATAAAAATACTTTAAATTCTAAAATAAACTGAAAATCCTGAAAATTCATAAATTAATATAAAATTCCCTAAAAACTAAAAAAGTCTCTAAATCCAAAAATAAACCTAAAACTAATAAAAAATCTGCAAAACACCAAAAAACCTTGAAAAATGAAAAATAAAAATAAAACCCCTTAAAACTACTATTGGGTCCTAAAAACCCCTAAAACACATAAAGGACCCTAAAAACCCTAAAAATCATAGATGAACATAAAAACCCAAAAAACCATAAAAATCCATAAAAATCCATAAAAATCCCAGAAAAGACCAAAACAACCCGAAAACCATAAAAACCCCAAAAACCCAACTAAAACACCTTCCAACCCTGAAATATATTAATAACACTAAAAACATTAAAAGAACCTAAACCCTAAAAACCCCTAAAGACAAAAACACCCTAAAAATTATTAAAAACCTTAAAATACCAAAAAAATCCTAAAAAAATTAAATGATCGTAAACAACTCTAAAACCCCTAAAAGACCATAAAACCCTAAAAACATTTAAAAAATCAAAAAACCCTTACAATCCGCTAAAATCCCAACAACCTAAAAACCCCTAAAAACCTAAAAACTCTAAAACCCCTAACAAACCCCGCAAATCCATAAAAAGTCTAAAAAACCATTCAAACCATAAAAAACCTAAAAGAATGTTAAAACTTGTAAAATTTTGGTTAAATACACAAAAAGAACCTAAAATCCCAAAAATACCTTAGAAATCACTAAAATCCCTAAAATACCCTAAAAACCAAAAAGACACAAAAAACCCTAAATATCCTAAAAGTACCTAAAACACCCAAAAAGACCCTAAACCCCCCTAAAACTCAAAAAAACATAAGAATATCTAAAACCCTAAAAACCATTAAAAACATGATAAATACCAAAAAATATCAAAAAAAAACCTAAAACCAATAAAATATCTAAATCCATAAAAACACTAAAAACCCTAACCACTCTAAAAATCCTAAAAACCCTAAAACTGCTAAAAACACTACAATCCCTAAAAAGACACTAAAACCCCAAAAAACCGTAAAAATCCTAAAACTCCTGAAAACCCTAAAGACATATAAAACCCATATAAAAAACTAAAACACTAAAACCATAAAAATCCAAGAAAATAAATCATCCCTACAATAACTATAAAAACCCTAAACACCATAAAAACCATAAAAACCCTAAAACATTAAAAAACTTAAAAACACATAAAGGCCCTAAAAACCCTAAAACAAGCTAAAACATCCTTAAAATCCCTAAAAACCCTAAAAGACCCTAAAACACCTAAAAACCATAAAATCGTAAAAGAGCCTAAAAATCATAAAAAATTCCTAAAACCCTCTTAAACATCCTTAAAACACTGACAACCCTAAAATCCCTAAAATCCCTTAAACCTAAAAACAACTCCAAAACCCCCTAAAAACTCTAAAAAAATACAAAAGGACCCTAAAAACCATAAATACAATAAAACCCCTGAAATCAAAACGAATATAAAAACTATAAAACACCTAAATACCCTAAAAACCCTTAAAAATAACTGATAAAACTAAAAACCCAAAAAAGAATCCTAAAAACATTAAAATTCACTAAAAACTCTAAAACCATTAAAACCTAAAAATACCTACACCCCCAGAAAACCATAAAAAAAATAAAAAACCCACAATATCAATAAAAAACATTAAAACATGCAAAATCAATCAGAAAACCTAAAACCCCATAAAACCCCTAAAACCGATAAAACCGAAAAATACCCCTAAAAACCTAATTACTCTAAAAGAACCCTAAAACCCCCTAAAACCCTAAAAAAACCAAATAAACCCTAGGAACATTAAAAACTTTAATACCCCTAATAAAATGATAAAATCACTAAATATCCCAAAAATCCCTAAACCCCCTAAAATATCGTTAAATCCCTAAAATGTTAAAAACCCAAAAATCACTAAAAACTGAAAAAATATCTAAAAACAATTTAAATTATTGAAAGCCACAAAAACTATAAAACCCTTAAAACCCTAAAAACCTAAAAACCCCTTTTAAACCCTTTAAAATGCCTAAAAACCCTTAATTACCACGAAACCCCTTAAAAATACAAAAAAAACCCATTAAAACTATAAGCCCCCCTTAAAAAACATAAGCACAAAAATTCCATAAAATCACTAAAACACCATAAAACCCTAAAAGCCCCTAAAAACTAAAAAACATTACAAATAACTAAAAATCCTTAAAAACTCAAAAAACCATTATAAACCATAACAAATCAAAACCACAAAAAGAACCAAGAAAATCCTAAATACCTACAAACCCTAAAACCCTAAAGGACCCTAAAACCCCTAAAACCCATAAAATATTTAAAAACCCTTGAAAACCTTTGAAACCAAAATCTAACTTCCCTAACCCAGAAGCCACTAAACCGGTGCTCTGAGCCGAGTCGTTACATGACCTGAAGCGCGCCTCTTTGTATGCCAATGGTTTTCGACTAGAAGCGGGGGTCCAAATAGTAGATTGGGGAGACTATACCCCATTTTTAGCAGAGTAAGACACAAAAGAAAATAAACAAAATAGTGGAACAATAACCAATAATACAAGAGTATGCATAAACTACTATTCCCTAAAATAGGGTACAACCATGTCCAATAGTAAATATTCCATGCCATTCTACAAGTGAAAAAGTGAACAAAACCCAAAATGAAGACAAACTATAAAATCCCCCAATGGTCCCAACACCAATTCTGGATTCTCCTCCATGTACACCCATGATAACCCAACTCCATAGCAGGAGCCTTTTCCCTTCCCCTGACCTGTAGACATGAAGTCTGCTCGGGTACCCAGTGGTGGCCCGAGAAGGGTGTGAGTAAAACTCAGTAGGCCACCACCAACGGTGTCTACAAAATATCTAGAATAAATAATTTTTCATGCCAAGGGAAATGAATAAAAAATTAAAAGGAAAATATTAAGTGCATGTAACCAATTTTGACACATTACCAACCTTTATTACCATTTCCTCGTCTTTCTATTTCCAACACATTTATCATGGGTTCATTAAACACAACAAGTAGCACGGGATTAAAGTTCACAATCAAATGCACCAGGAAAACACACAATTATCCTATCTCACTATGACTAACTTCCTCATGTCAACCATATCCTCATCTCGATGCCCTAGTCCAGGTCGATGCAACTATTAGGGGAACAGATCCTCAGTCCTCTTCCATAACCCGTCCATTAGGGGTGGAGTTTAGAGCCTCATTCCAACTCGACCCATGGGCATATAACCTCAAGTCAATACCACACTCTACCAAGACAAGTGCACATTTTATGCATATATTTATCCATTAACCATTCTCACAACATCAAAACCATTTCCCAAGGAAAACATAAATCATAATAATAACCTGAGAGTTAATACCATGCCTTAACCCATTAACAAAATTACCAGATTTCACATCATTTAGCCATTTATCCCAATTACCTTTTATTATGCTTATCCCACTAAGCATTCATTCATTGTGTCTATCTCACCAGGATTATCTCATTATTCCTAACTCACTAGGCTTAATTACCAACCACATAATCCATTCCATTATGGTCTTTAATCATTACCACACATTAACCCAATATCCCTTAGGTTATTATTAAGCCTAGGTGCATCACCTAACTTCTATTCCAACACAAACTATCATATCAACGTTTATTAAAGGATCTATATAAATAATCCATAGTCTCACTTGTTCTTCACAATTCCCTAGGTCGGGGAAAGTTGGAACACCCCATGGGTGGACCTATATTAGCTTCATCACCCTCAACACATCCTATGGGGATCATGAGGGTTTCCATTTACCTTATTAATAACCATTTTACCTAAACAAGGCAGGGGTTATCAAAACATACCAAGATACACCCAAGAACAAACCACACATGAAAAAATCCACAAATAAACCATGGGATATAACTTATAGACCACCTACCTTGATTATGTGGGTGAATGAACTCTTAATTGAGCCCTTAGATTACGATTCAACCAACCATTGAAGCTTAAACCTAGATCTCACCCAAAGAGTAGGGTTTTAGAGATTTGGAAAGATATGAGAAGAAGATACAAACCCTAAACTCAAAGTAGAAGCAAGGATGGGATTAGCCTTACCTAGATCTTCAATCCACAACCAATGGCACCAAAAATTCCTCAGAAACAAGGGAGATCGATCTCTTTGAGATCTTGGGAGATTTGGTTCGTTCCTAGGATGAAGAGGGGTGAGTGTTGAGGAAATCCTGAGTTGGGTTTTAAAATCCTAGAGTGGAAAAATTGTAAGTTTTTAAAAGTTTCTAGGTCGTACGGTTTACCTGCTTGGTTTTCCAAAATGTTAACAAATTGTGTAGAGGACACTATCCAAAATACCACCTCCTGAACAGTTTCCTTGGGATATCCATAGGGTTAGCACTAACTATGCGCAGACCGTGTGGCCTTCCCAAAAAATGCCATTTTCTCTTTTTTCCTGTCCCAAACCCTTGGAACACCCCTGAGCCTTCACAAGTAATTGGGTAAGAACTTAATTAAACAAAATAAAAATGGATTAAACTGAAACATAAGTATAACATTCCTTACAGAGAAATACAAGATCTTGCAACCTCCCCACTTTATAACGGCTCATCCTCGAGTTGAGCTTCCAAGCTTCACTACACCTCCAAGGAAAGGAGATCAGACCCTGGGCCTACATAACTAATTACCACCCCCATGTTTCTTCCTGAACATTCCCATGCTTCCATATGACTCATATTAATGGCACAAACTTTCCCCGTTGGACTTTCTCGCTACGATCCACCACACAAACTGGATGCTCCTCAAAGGACGCATCAACTTCAGGCTCAACATCCTCAACATCAACCACATGGGTTGGGTCAGGGTGATGCCTCTAAAGCTAAGACACATGAAAAAAACATGTATCCCACAATACATATGAGGAATATCCAATCATTATTCCACTAGCCTGATCCTCTCCACAACCTCAAACAGCCCCACATACCCGGGCACCAACTTTCCCTTCTTCCGAATTTGTCAGTGTCCCAACCTTGGAGACACCCGAAAGAATAAACCATCACCCACCTCAAACTCTAGAGGTCTATGCCTCCAATCAACATATGAATTCTGACTACTCTGAGCCATTTCCATTTGTATCTGAACCAACTAAAATTTATCCATTGTCTCCCACATGAGACTCGGTCCCAACAGATTGAATTCACCAACCTCCAACCAACAAAGAGGAGATCTACATGGAATCCCATAGAGAACACCAAACGGTTCCATCTGAACCATAGCCTGAAAAATATTCTTGTAAGAAAATTCAACAAGAGATAGGTGCTTTTCCTAGGAACCACCAAAATCCAAGACACAAGCCCTCAACATGTCTTCCAACACTTGGATTGTACGCTCTGACTACCCATCCATTTGCATGTGGAAATCCATAATCGAAAGAACCTATGTACCAAGTGCCTTAGGAAACCCTTTTCAGGAGCGCAATGTGAAATTAGGATCACGATCAAAAATTATAGTCTGCGGTACACCATGAAACCGTACTATTTCTTGAACATACAACTCACCCAGCTGGTCAACTATGTAAGTCTCCTGGATCGGTATGAAATGACCCACTTTAATTAGCTGATCCACAACCACCCAGATTGCATCATTCTTCTGAGGCATCCTCAGAAGACCCACCACAAAATCCATCATCACATCATCCCACTTCTATTTCGTAATGTGAAATGTATGTAACAAACCACCTGGGCATTGATGCTCGGCCTTCACTTGCTGATAGGTAAGGCACCGTGCCACAAAGCCCGCAACTTCTCTTTTCATTCCCAGCCACCAAATCTATCTGTGGAGATCACGATAAATCTTGTTCAAACCAGGATTCACTGCCCATTTTGATGCATGGAACTCACACATGAACTCTTCTCGTATGCATACCATCATAACCACATGACCTTGAATAAAAACAACCCCATCTATACTAATGGCCCAACCAGAAGGAGGATCCCCACCTTTAAGTCTATCCTTCATGGCCAAACATTCAGGATCGTCAATAAGAATTTACCTAAATCAACTCAAAATCATCGACTCAACCGCCATGGAAGCAAGAGTCACCTGACCCTCTTTATCTCTCACATCCAGGTGCATCTCCATGAACAAAGTCATCACCTTCCATTTGGTGTTGGATTCATGAACCACCTGGTTCTGACCCTTCCTTCTCAAAGCATCAACAACATTGTTCCCTTTCCCCGGTGTATATACCATATCAAATTTGAAATACTATAGATACTCAACCAATCTTCACTACCGAAGATTCAAATCCCATTGTGAAAACATATACTTTAGACTCTTATGATTGTTATACACCATGAACCATTACCCCAACAAGTAGTGCCTCCAACACTTTAATGAATACACTACTGCAGCCAACTTAAGATCATGAGTGGGATAATTCCACTCTTGGGGTCTCAATTTCCTTAGCCCATAAGGCAAAACCCACTCATCTTGCATCAACACATCCCCAAACCTGATACCATACTCATCACAAAATAGGACATACTTCCTACCTAGCTCAAGTAAGATCAATATCGGTTCAGTCTTCAATATATTTTTCAACACTTGAAATGAATTATCACAAGACTCAGACAACTCAAACCTAATTCCCTTCTTGTACAAGTCCAACAGTCCTTCTACCAAGAAAGAGAAATCTCGGATGAACCGCCGGTAATACCCAGACAAAACTAGAAAAATCTGAACAACTGAAACACTCTTGGGATTATCCCAAGACACAACAGCCCTCAGTTTCCCCAGATCCACCAACACACCTTCTTCAGAGATGATGTGACCCAGAAAATGCACTTCTCCAATCCAGAACTAACACTTTGACATCTTGGTATATAGACGATGCTCTCTTTGTGTACTCAGAACGATGTCAAGATGTTACACAAGATCATCATGAGTTTTTAAGTGCACCAATATGTCATCAACAAAGACAACCACAAACTGATATAGGTAAGGATCAAATATTTGATTCATTAGGGCCATGAACATCTTCGGTGCATTGGTCATGCCAAAAGGCATCTCCACAAACTCAAAAAATCCAATACTGACTACTGAAAGCTGTCAATGTTACATCAGAAGGAGTCACCCTCAACTGGTGATAACCCGATCTCAGATCAATCTTAGAAAAAAACAATTCACCCCTCAGTTGGTAAAATGTTTCATCAATTCTAGGAAGAGGGTACCGATTTTTCACTATCGTCTGATTTAACTTCAGATAATCAACACGCATCCTTAACAACCTGTCAACCTTATTTTCAAAAAGAATAGGAGATCCCCAAGGAGACGTAATAAGATGTATTAACCCCTTACTATACAAATCTTCATGATAAACCTTTAACTCCAAGAGTTCTACCGGTGTCATTCAGTATGGCGGAATAAAAACTGGATATGCTCCTAGAAGCAACTCAATCCTGAACTCAACGTCCCTCTCAGGTGGCAACCCTGAGAAATACTCAGGAAACACATCCTGAAACAAATCCACTACTAGAGGGAAGATAGAACGTTCCCATATTTCATCATCGATCATAAGACAATCTACCTGATCTGTGAGCCTACCCAACTGCTGAAAAAATGGTCATGCATAACCTTCTTGAACATCCCACTCTCCACAATGGACATAAGCATCACCCTCAAGGTACCTTAATGATACCCTATGACGGTAACAGTCTATGTGCACACTATAAAACACCAACTAGTCCATACCCAAGATCAGTTAAAATCACGATATCTCAAGAATGAACAAGTCCCATAGGAAACGATACCCAACGACTCTCAGAGCACGTCCCTTACACTGCCTGATATCTTAACTTCACACCCCCAATGGAGTGTTAATCGATATAACCCCATAAAATATCTCCACAACCAAAACCAATGCTAACACAATTTCATTAGAAATAAAAGAGTGTGTGGGACCAATGTCAAACAATGCACTAGAAAGCATAAAAGCTATACGTGTCATACATCAAACAGTCGATGGCTTAGCTTCTCCATCCCCAGGTGCAGACTGAACTGCATGAAGCTGAACTGCCCCTCTACCCTGGGCTCCAACTTATATTCCCTGCACTACACTGCCTTGCTGACATGGGTGATCCTAACCTGAAGTTCCACATCCATCGCCCCTACCAGTACGGCCCGTGGAGCTCCAAATTCTAGCCTAATATGGAGCAACTGATCCCTTGCCTCCTCTTGGCATATTCTTGTCACCAATATTTAAGCTCACATGATGAGGGTTCCTACAAAACCTCTGCATGTGTCCCAATATTCCGCATGATCGACACTCAACTAGAGGTCAAGGACACGAGAAACGCATGTGCCCCGATCCACCACACTGATATTAGAACACCTGATCACCACCCTGAGAGGATGACACTCTCTTCTGACCACCTTGCACACTTCTTCCCTACTGAAAACTTCCAAAATGATGCTTCCAGACCTCGGAAGCTGCACCACTTTCCTTCCCAGCTGGCATGACAAGCCCACTACCTAAATCTCTCCTCAATTTCCCTTCTGAGATCAGCACCTGATCGACTACCTCTGTAAACCTATTCAAGAGAATGATATTCACCTAAGACCAGATCTCATGTCTCATTCCATCCTAGAAACACATCGTAACTATTGCCCCATCACCCGCCAACCCTGGAACAAAGCATTATAGGCCAGTGAAGTGGCCAACATACTCCATCACCGAAATCGATCCCTGAGTTAGGCTCATGAACATTGTACCCTAACTTGCTTCAAAGTATCTGGGTAAAAATTATCCAGAAACATTTCCTATAAAACTTCCCACAACATCCCCTTAGCCTACTCAGTATGATCTAGGATGTCCCACCAACACTTTTCATGGCCCCATAACATATAAGCTTCCAACTTGACTCCCTTCCCAACAGGTGTATCCAAAAGGTCAATTATTTTCTTGACATACTCTATCCAGAACTCTTCTACCTATGGTCCACCCTCTATAATAAAGGTCGGAGGGTGCTACAGCTGAAACACTATGGTCAGCTCAAACATAATCGGCGCAACCCACCCTGGGTCCTGATCCATTATCTGTATAAAATGAGCCATGTTCTATCAGAACTTCTCTTCCCCACTTTCTTGGATCACCACATTATCTTGGTCCTCTACTGGAGGAGTGTTCTCAGCAACATACTCTTGTTTCCCAACTGGCACTCAACGTCGTGGTGATATTTCTCTACATTTCCAAACACGAGGTTTAGAAAACATACCATAAAACATTCACAACTTCATAACAATAAAGATCTTCACCAATCACAACAACCCACCATACATGCACCATCCCAAAAAACCTTAACATTCTGAAAACATCACCCCGACCATCCCTACCATGGTCCATGCTTCATTATGGGTAAACAACCATAATCCACAACAAGGCTAACACAACATGTTACAAAAACCACTTTCATTTCATTAGAAACCCTTAATTACAAATATTTCATTAATCATCACTTATTGTTCTTTTATCCTCACCCACTTACATTGTTTTGTTTATGAAATTTTCCATTTTCAATTATCAAGATGCAAGGTGAATTCTATCTTTCATGCCTCACACACCCAACCCGTGTGTTCCTACCATGATTCATATCACCTATCTATCTAGGTTCCTATAATGATGCATGAATGTACAACCTCATTCCATTGAGGCCACGAGCTGAATATCATAAAACCATCACATCACACAACATTTGAATCACCTAATGGTGAAATATCATCAACTGTAACATCACACAATCAAGAACAGTAATTCCTATCCTGGGTGACTTGGGTTTTCCCCCGTACATGGGTTAGCTACTCCCAAGAATGAGCTCATTACCAAGTCCCAACAGATCCTAACTCCCATATACCACACCAAATTACAAGATTCCAGAAAAGGATAAGAAATACCACCTCTGATACCACTTTGTAACAGCCCTGACCAGGAAGCCACTAAACTGGTGCTCCGAGCTGGGTGGTTATATGACCTTAAGTGTGCCTCCATGTGATCCAAAGGTTGTCGACTAGCAGTGGGGGTCCAAATAGTAAATTGGGGAGACTATACTCTCATTTTATCATAGTAATCCACAATATAAAATAAACAAAATAGCATAATAATAATTAATAATACAAGAGTATTCATAAAAAACCATTCCCCAAAATGGGTTACAACCATGTCCAATAGTAAATATTCCATGCCATGCTACAAGTGAAAAAGTGAACAAAACCCAAAATGAAGATAAAATGAAAAATCCCCAAATGGTCCCAACACTAAGTCCAGGTCCTCCTCCACGTACACCCATTCCAACTCAACTCCCTAGAAAGAGATTTTTCCCTTCCTCTGACCTCCAAACATGAAGTCTTCTCGGGTACCCAACAGTGGCCCAAGTAGGGTGTGAGTACAACTCAGTAGGCCACCACAAATGGTGTCTACAAAATATCCGACAGAAATAGTTGTACATGCAAAGGGAAATGAATAATAAATGACAAGGAAAAGATTAAGTTCCCTTAACCAGTTTAGACCCATTACCAACCTTTATTACCATTTCCTCATCTTACCATTTCCAATGCATTTGTCATGGGTTCATTAAACACAACAAGTTATACAGGCTTAAAGTATATAATAACATGCACGATGAAAACACACATTTATCTTATCTCACTAGGACTAAATTCTTTATTTCAACCATATCCTCACCTAGAAGCCTCAGTCTAGGTGGATGCAACTGTTAGGGGAACAGATCTGCAGTCCTCTTCCCTGACCCATGCATTAGGGGTGGAGTTTAGATCCTCTGTCCAACTCAATCCCTGGGTGTAGAACCTCAAGTCAATACCCTACTCTACCAAACCATGTGCACATGTTATAAGTATATGTATCCATTAACCATTCACAAAACATCACAACCATTTCCCAAGGAAAACATAAATCATAACAATAACATGAGAGTTAATACCATGCCTTAACCCATTAACACAATTACCACATTTCACGTCATTTAGCCATTTAGGCCAATTCCCTTATATTATACTTACCTCACTAATAATGAGTTCATTGTACCTATCTCACTAGGCTTTTCTCATTATTCCTAACTCACTAGGCTTCATTACCAAGCTCATAATCCATTCCATTATGGTATTTAATCATTTATACACATTAACCCAATATCCCTTAGGTTATTATTAAGCCTAGGTGCATCACCTAGCTTCTATTGCAACACAAACAATCACATAAACTTTTATTGTGGACTCTAAATAAATACTCAACAATATCACTTGTTCTTCAGGATTCCCTAGGTATGGGAAGTCGACACACCCCATGGGGGGTCCTAGATTATCCTCATCACCCTCGAAGGATACCATGGGGATCATGAGGGTTTACATTAACCATATTAATAACCATTGTACCTAAACATGGAAGGGGTGATCAAAACATACCAAGAGACACCCAAGAACAAACCACACATGCACAAATCCACAAATAAACCATGGGATATTACTTTTAGACCACCTACCTCGATTATGATGGTGAATTCACTCTTAATCGATCCATTAGATTCTGCGTCAACCAACCCTCAAAGCATCAACCTAGATCTCACCCAAAGAGTAGGGTTTTAGAGCTTTATAAAGAGAGGATAAGAAGATAAAAACCCTAAAATCAAAGGAGAATCAAGGATGGGATTATCCTTACCTAGAGCTTCGATCCATAACCAATGGAACCAAAAATTCCTTAGAAATAAGGGAGATCGCTCTCTTAGAGATCTTGGTATATTTGGTTCATTACTAGGTTGAAGAGGGGTGAACGGGGAGAAATCCTGATTTGGGTATTAAAATCCCTGAGTGGAAAAACTGTAATTTTATAAAAGTTTCTAGGCCACCTAGTTTTCCATGCTGTGCGCAAACCGTGTGTAGGCCACTGTCCAAAATCCCACCTCCTACATGGTTTCCTTAGTTTGTCTGCATGGTTTTCCCTAACCATGCGCAAACCATGTGGCCTACCCAGAAAACCCCCCCTTGTCTCCTTTTTTGTGTCCTAAAACCTCGGAATATCCCTTAGCCTTCATAAGGACTTGGGTAAGCACTTAATTAACCAAAATAAAAAGGGATTAAATTGAAATGTAAGTAGGACATACCTTATGGAGAAATCCAGGATCTTGCAAAAAATACCCTAAATACCATACAACCCTAAAGAACTAGACTCTAAAAAACATTTAAACACCCTAATACCCCTTAAAACCCTAAAACCCCTATAAAACCTTAAAACCCCTAAAAGACCCCCAAAACCCATAAAACACATAAAAATACTAAATAAACATAAAAACTATAAAAACCTAAAGCTTAAAAAATAACACTAAAAAACCCTAAAAGTCTCTAAAATACACTTAAACCACTAAAAGACTCTAAATAATACCAAAACTCCTAGGGACCCTAAAAACCCCCCAAAACCCTAAAGGACCATAAAACCCCTAAAGGACCCTAAAACCCATAAAACCCTAATGGGCCATAAAAATTCTAAAATATTAAGGAAATTAAAATACAATAAATGTATAAAACCCAAAAATACTTAAAAACTCTAAAAGACCCTAAAGACCCGAAAACCACCTAAAACCCCTAAAAGACCCAAAAACCACTTAAACCCCCTAAAAGACCCTAAAAATCATAAAACCACAAAAAACACTAAAGGACCCTACCCCCTCCCACACAAAAAAAACTTTAAAAGTCTATAAAACACTAAAATAGTAAAAAACCATAAAATACCCTTAAAACTCTAAAAGCCAATAAAATAATAAAACCCAGAAAATCCAAAAAACCCTAAAAACCCTTAAAACGCTAAAATCGATAAAAAAACTAAAAATAATAAAAACTATTAAAACCCAAAAACCCATAGAATACCCTAAAATCCCTAAAAACACTAAAATCATTTAAAAATCCTAAAACCCAGTAAAAGTTCCTAGAACCCTAAAAACCCAAAAACCTCAAAAGACCTCAAAATAATAAAAAAAATAAAAAACCAAAAACACCATAAAAATCCTAAAACAATAACAAACCCTAAAAACTATTAACAAATCCTATAAATACTAAAATACTCTTAAGAACGCCTATAAACCCTATAAACACTAAAAACACAAATAACCCAAAAGGAAAAAAAATCCCAAAAAAAACATTAAAACCCCTAAAATCCACAAAAACCAAAAAACATGGAAACCACTAAAATCCCTAAAAATCCTAAGGCCCATAGAACCACTAAAACCCCCAAAAATCCATAAAATCCCTAAAACCTCTGAAAACGATAAAAACCCCTAAAAACTCTAAACCCATTAAAACCCATAAAAACACTAAAACCATTGAAAACCCCAAAACCCCCTAAAAACCCAAAAAACCCTTAAAACCCCTAAAACCCAAAAACACCTTAAAAACACTAAAAACATTAAAACCTTAAAAACCATACAAAAATTCCATAAAACCCTAAAAATACTAAAAAACTGAAAACCCTAAAAACCAACCAACCCTAAAAATACTAAAACCCTTAAAACACCCCTAAAAACACTAAAACCATTAAAAATCCTAAAATACCGCAAAAACCATAAAAACCCTAAAAGATGCTAAAAAACCTTAAACCCCTAAAGGACCCTAAAAATATTAAAAGCCCTTAAAGACCCTAAAAACACTAAAAGACCCTAAAAACAATTAAGTAGACTAAAAAATATAAAAAATAATAAAAACATTTTAAATCCCATAAAACCCTTAAACCCCAAAACACCCCCTAGAAACTCTAAAATCCCTAAAAAACTAAAAACCTTAAGAACCCAAAAATAACCATAAAAAACCCTAAACCCAAAAAACCCTAATAATCCTAAAAAACTAAAACAATCGTTAAATACTATAAAACCATTAAAATCCCTAAAATCATTAAAAACCCTAAAATATCTAAAAACAATATAAACGCTAATAACCCTAAAAACTTTTAAAAATATAAAAACACCAAAAAACCAAAAAATCTCTAAAAACCCAAAAAACACTAAAAATGGGTAAGACCCCTAAGAACTCCTATAAGAACCCTAAAAATTTAATGAACACCTAAAACCCCTTAAAAGTACTAAAAACCAGAAAAATAAAAAAAACCCTAAAATAGTAAAACCCCTAAAGCGACACTAAAAACCCTAAGACCCCTAAAATACAAAAATCATTTAAAAACAATAAATAAACTCTAAAAAACCTAAATATACTCTAAAAACCCTACAAATCCTACAAATCCTTTAAAAACACTAAAAAACCTAAAACCCCTAAAACAACTTAAAACCAACTAAAAATCCTTAAAACCAATAAATACCCAAAAACCCAAAAACCATTAAAAAATCAAAAAAAAACCCTAAAACCCCTAAACCAAAAAAAACACCCTAAAAACCCCCTAATGAGCCCTTAAACCCCCTAAAAACTCATAATATCCATAAAAACTCTAATAACCCTAAAAACCCTAAAACCCATAAAAACATCCAAATACTCTAAAAACCCCTAAAAACCCTATAAACGCATAAAAATATCTAAAAGGCCCTAAAAACCCTCAAGATACCACAACACTATAAAAACACATTAAAACACTAAAACCCATTATAAATCCTATAAAACCCTAAAAACCTAATGAAAACACTAAAAACCCATAAACCCCTAAAAAATCATAAAAAAATAAAATCCCTAAAAATATTTAAACCAAAAAAAACTCTAAAACCACTAAATACCAAAAACCCTAAAACACATAAAAACCCTAAAACTGTCAAAAATAAAGATCATGAAAAAAAATTAAATTCCCTAAAACCTTAAGAAACCCCTATAATAGAATAAAAATAATAAAAACCCCTGGACCCCTAAAAATACTAAATGGCCTTAAAACCCAAAAAAAATTAAAAGACCATAAATACCATAAAAATCCCATAAAAACCCTTTAACTTTCTAGAAACCCAAAACCCACTAAAAATTTGAAAACACAAAAAAACCCAAAAAACAATCATAAAAAACCCTAAAACCATAAAAACAAGTAAAACCCCAATGAAACCATAAAAACCCTAAACACCCCAAAAACCCTTAAAACCACTAAAACCCTAAAAACCTTCAAAATTGAAAAAACACTATAATTCCCTAAAAACATTGAAAATCAAAAAAACCTAAAACCACTAAAAACTTGAATAGCCCTAAAAAATTAAAAAGACCCTAAAACCCCTTAAAACCCCTAAAAACATTTAAACCCCCTAAAAACCCAAAAGACCCCAAAAACCCCTAAAAACACTAAAAATACCTAAAACCCTCAAAACCCCTGAGGACCTCAAAAAAGATACAAAATCCTAACAAATATCGAAAATACCCTAAAAACCCAAAAACTAGAAAAACCCATAAAAACCCAGAAAACCCTAAAAAACACTCAAAAAACAAAAAAACCTATAAAACACTAAAAACCCTAAAATCCCTTAAACCCTGAAAACCCTTTAAAAATATAAATACCCAAAAATTCCAAAAAAAAACTTTTAAAACCAATGAAATCCCTAAAATCCTAAAAAACATAAAAACCAAAAAAAAACTAAAACTCCTTAGTCAACCCTAAATAAGTATATAAAAACCCCAAAACCCTAAAAACGTAAAAACCACTAAAACAATTAAAAACTCTAAAATCCATAAGAAATCCTAGAAACCATAAATAACTAAAATACCACAAAAAAAAAATCTATAAAAACCCTAAAACCCCTTAAAAATATTTAAAATCATAAAAACCACTAAAATAATTATATAAATCCATATAAACCTCTAAACCCCTAATAAAACCCTTAAAATCACTAAAAACCCCTAATACAGTAAACCCCTAAAACCCCTAAAAATCATTGAAAAAACCCTAAAAACCTAAAAACCCATGAAACCCTAAAATATCCCAAAAAATTCAAAAATAAAACTAAAAAAATACCTAAAACCCCTAAAAACCATAAAGCGCCTTAAAAAACAAAACCATTAAAAGCACTAAAAACTCAAATAACCCTAAAAACATTGACAACCCTAAAAAATCTAAAAAATAATAAAATCTACAAAACATGTAAAAAACCTAAACACCCAAAAAACCCAATATAACCACTAAAATGTCCTTAAATATCCTAAAAACCCTAAAAACACCTAAACCACTTGAAACATTAAAACACCACTAAAGACCCTTAAACCGGTAAAATACTCTAAAATACTGAAAAACCCCTAAAAGACCAAAAACCCCTAAAATACCCAAAAACCCCTAAAAGGACCTAGTCCTCCTAAAAGATAAAAAAATGGCCTTAAAATGCTAAAAGAATCTAAAAACCCTAAGGAATTCAAAAAACCCTAAAAGACCCTAAAATACCTAAATGATCCTAAAATCCTTAAAGGGCCCTAAAAAACCTAAAGGATCCTAAAATATCTAAAACCCCATAAATTACCCCCAAAATCCATAAAAACCTAAAGGAACCTAGAAACCCTAAAACACCTAAAACACTAAATTCCATAAAATCCCTAAAAAACCTAAAAACCCTTAAAACATGAAAACCCCCTAAAAACCATAAAGACCATAAAACATCTAAACCACCATAGAGACACTATAAAGTCTTTAAAAACCCTAAAAAACAATAAATACTAAAAAACCCTAAAAATTATTTAAGAACCTCAAAACCCTGAACAACCCTAAACAACCCTAAAAGCCCAAAAAACACTAAATATGCATAAAAATTTTAAAAACCCTTAAAACCCCTATAAACCCCTAATTTTTTTTAAAATCCAAATAATTCTAAAAGCCCTAAAAAATAAAAAAACCAATGAACCCATGAAACACTAAGAACATTAAAAGCCCTAAAAACCTTGAAAACCCCAAAACCCCTCAAAACCCTAAAAACATTAAAAAGACTCAACAAAAACATAAAAATATTATAAATTCCCTAAAACCCTAAAAAACTTAAAAACCCTAAAAGCCCTAATAAAACCCTAAAAATACAAAAATCCATAAAGGGCCATAAAATCCTAAAACTCTGGAGGGCCAACCAAATCCTTAAAAACCCTAAAAGACCTTAACAAAACCTAAATCCCCTTAAAGCACCCTAATACCCAAAAAACCCAAACTAACCCTAAAAACCCCTTAAAAACCATAAAAACCCCAATGACTATAAAAAACCAAAAAATACCCCTGAAAATCATAAAAACATAAAACCATTAAACCCCCTAAAACTTAAATACCCTTTAAAAACACTAAAAACCCTTTAAACCATAAAAACCCTTAAAAACACTAAAATTCCTTAAAACCTTAAAAATTCCTAGAAATGATAAAAGCCACTTAAAAACTTAAAAACCATAAAAACCCCTAAAAACACTAAGGGATCATAAAAAACCCCAAAATTCCTAAAAACTGCTAAAAACCCAAAAATCCTCAAAAATCCAAAACAATCAAAATATCCTAAAACCCCCCCAAAAGATAATAAAAACCCAAACCACCCTTAAAATACACTCAAAATTTTAAAATCCCATAAAATCCCTATAAGACAATAAAATTTTAAATGTCCTTAAAAACCTATAAAAGACGCCAAATACCATAAAAACTTCATAAAATCCCTAAATGACCAAAAAATACCCTAAAACACTAAGACTCTGAATACCCCTAAAGCCCTAACTGATCCAAAAAGACCATAAAGCACCCAAAGAAACCCTAAAACTGCCTAATGTGCTATAAAACCCCTAAATATACCCAATGGACCTCAAAAACCCAAAAAACACTAAAATACACTAAAACCCCTAAAAGACCCTAAAAACTAAAAACCCAAAAAACCAAATAAAAACCTTAAAAAAATTAAAAATCCCCAATATCACCTAAAACACCAAAAGACCTTAAAATCCCCCTAAAAACTAAAAAATAAAAAAAAACAAAAATAGTCCCTTAAAACCATAAAAACCCTACAAAACCAAAAGATACTAAAATATCCCTAAAACCCCTCAAAACCTCAAAACCCCTCAAAAACACTAAAAAAACTAAAAACCCTAAAAATATATTGAAGCCCATAACACTCTTAAAAACACTAAGAACTTTCTAAAGACACAAAAAACATTAAAATTCAACTAAAATCACTAAAAATTCTTAAAAACATTAAAAACACTAAAAAAACAAAAAAACGCTAATAAAATCCTAAAAAACACTAAAAACTCAAAAAAACCCTTCAAACCCCTTAAAATTTTAAAAAACTAGAAAACACTAAAATCCTTAAAATCCCCAGAACCTTAAAAACCTGAAGAAAATCTATAAGGAAGATGGTGGAGCAAGGAAGGAACCCTGGCGACAATGGGGATCACATGTGATTTCAGATTATAGAACCCCCATATCACAATATCATAGATATTGTCATGGATAATATATATTTTCTTAGATATATGGATCTCTTTCATATTTGGAAATCCAACAGTCTAAAGTTGATTGATACTTGCATGGTCCAAGGGAAGGCTGAGCCAAGGAGGAACTTTGCATAGGTCGTGAAAGCACCTACATCTTTCTCCTTATATAATTTTGACATACCTTTTCTCATGAATGATATCAATAAGGGGTGTGTTGCCCATGTCTATGAAAATATCAAGTCAGGGGAGGAAAGTCTTAGATTATGTCGGTTCTCCATCATTGAAAGAGTTATGAACACCAAAGGGGAAAGGCTTTGGAAATTCTAAGACCTTGCTAAGAGAATTTCTGATGTTTTGGGGTTTGATGAATGGAAGATGAATGCCATGGGAAAGGGTTATTATCACATTGTTTTCCCTTTAGATTATTCTAAAAGGAGGACTTGGTGTTTCTTCTCAAATTAACTCAAACCAAGCCTTCTTTGGATTCAAGACTGGGACCGTAATTTTGATCCTTCCAGTGTAAATAACACCTTCACTCAAGTTGGGTTCTATATATGTAAGTTGAATTGGATCTAATGGAACCCTTGAATTTTGTGGGACATTGTCTCTTTGACTAGTTTCCCTATTAGAATTTATAGGGAGACTAATAATCCCAGATTTGGGAATTATTCCAAAGTGCTGGTTTAGGTTGACTTGGTGAGCACCCTAGTTGAGGAGGTGGTGCTAACCACTCAGTAGGACAGTTTCACCATGGAAATTCAATATGAAAGAATGCCTAGATTTTGTAATAACTTCCTCATTCTAGGTCATTCAATATTTTAATGTTGAAGGTTCAAGGTGTAGAGTATTTTCAATATTTGTGGGCATGATGACAGCGTATTCCAGAAGCGTTGTAGGAAGGGTAATGAGATTCTCCCAAACCCCCACCCTTAATCAACCCTCTATTCACATGAAGGCTTATGACCCTCCCTGGGATCATGATGTCTAAACTCCATACCCCCGGTGAATACAAGGGTCGGAAATGTGGATCACCCCTCAGGTGAGCGTAACAAGGTGGATCTACAAGATCTGAAAACTAAAGCACCCCCAGATCATACTTCTCTCGACATGGATAATTCGAGGGAAAATATCCTCTGTTAGGGAACAAGTTGGATCTAACAAATTCATCCCTATTTTTGGGCCACCACACCGGGAAATATCTAATGAGTTGGATCCCCCTCAGGTGGAGGGGAGGAATTATACTACGGTCTTTGCTGATGAGGCAAAGGCCTTGGTGACCAGTGTAGCACTACACCATATTATGGATGAGGATTATAATCATTCTCCTAGTAGATCTTCTATGCAACGGATTGAGAGGATAGTGAAATCCTCACCCTATGTAATTTATACAGAATCAGTGGACACTAATTTTGTGGAGGAAATCATAGAAATGCCACTTTTCATTCATCAATTACCTACTATCATTGGCACTATGGAATCTTCCAAGTATGATACATAGCTGGCTGAGGAGAGGGATCTTGCTTCATCCCCTACATATCCTATTGAGGTAGTAGTTATCATTGGGAATTCAATTCTGGTTACACCTCCTAATAGAATTGAGGATGACATTGTACTGGACTTCTTTAAGGTGCATGTTGCAAACTTGAAAGGTCTTCTCTACCTAGTCCGGGTGATGGATCTTTCACAGTGGTGCCCTCAAGCACGGTTACCAGTAAAAAACCAGGTGGGGAACCACCTAACTAATTTCTATGATCTAATAATAAATTAACCCTGATCAACGGTCAATATTGGGATGATAATGTTGAGGAAAACCATCCCCATGAGGATGATGACTAGATGGAGAAGGGAAATGACCCCCATCACCTCAAGAAGCATGTTGGTAGGCCCAAAAATAAAGGGGAAAAGGAAAAGGGAAGGGTAGAAATCCCTGCCCTTAGACAGTGGAAAATATCATACCTCACTCTAGGGGGAATACACGTCTTTTAAAATGAGGATCATGTATTGGAAATTCCAAGGGATAGGTAACTCTCCCATGACCTCAGCCATTAGGCACCTTCTTACCTCCAATAGGCCATTTCTGTTTGGAATTGTTGAGCCCAAGATGAATTTTGATAACTAGAAGGGATTTAATTTGGAAACCCCCAGTTACTCATTTGTCTCACACAACCTAAATAAAACGTCCCTGAAAACATTATGGGTTTTTAATCATGATGATGTCTAGGTACATTCACATGTGATGACTTCTCAAATAATATATCCCTATCAATTTTGTTTTATGGGGATTCCCATAACATCTCCTTTATATATTCCTCTTATCTATAAACTAGGTGAAGGTAACACTAGAAGGATTTTATTAAATTGACTGAGGAAATGGAATATAATTGGAAAATCATTGGAGACTTAAACATTTATTTGAGGCCAGATGAGAATATTGGATCATTTTTCTCTCGAAATGTTGCTGAGGACTTCCCATACTGCATGGATCAATGTAAAATCGTTGAGGTACCTATATCTAGAGATGAATTTAAATGGGGAAGGTTCATCATAAATTGTATAAAGGAAAGTAAACTTGGAATATTCTTCTTCTATATCAATGATAGAAGAACACCGACTGAACTCATTGGGTTCACTCTCTCCAAGTTCATCTCCGACCATAACCCACTCATTGTTGACACTCGGTTGGAGATTAGCAGGTCAGTCTCTATGCATTTTAAATTCAGTAATGTATGGAATATGATTCTTATATGTAGGTTAGTGTTCATCAATGGTTTGAATAGAACCTTTTATGGCAGTTCCTTCATTATTTTGATCTCAAAACTCAAAAAAAAATAAAGGACTTTTGAGAGAAGGATAAATAACTCTTTTTCTAGGTTAGATGATGACATAAAGGCTTTTGAAGCTCAGATTTATCAATGTAAAACTAATAATTAGTTGTAGTAGATGCCTATCTGGGAGGAGGTGCAACTCCATTCTAATTTGGTTTATATCTTTATTCTAAAATAACATCTAGAAAAAAACCAATTCAATGTTAAACGGATCAAATATTTGGATAGGAACTCCAAGTTATTTCACAGTCTATATAAGGAGAAAAAGGCTAATAAAGGAACATCTTCCATTCAAATCAATTACTTGATCTTTACATCTGAGACTGACATTTCCTATGCTGTATTAGACAACTTCAAAATAATTTATAAGGAAGACAATTTTCATGACACCAATCAATTGGAATATTCCATTATAACATGCATTGAGGATCATTATCATAAGACTCTAACTGCTACCCCTTTTGAAGAAGAAGTCAAATATTCACTATTCTCTCAGAACATGGAAAGCATAGTAGGACCAGATGGTTTTAGCAACATGTTTTTTATGTTTTACTGGGACCTCATGCATATAGAAATTAGAAAAGCAATCAAGGATTAATTTCTCTATAGTTCACTTCATCATGGATATAACTCCAATTTCATTTCCTAGATTCCAAAGACTAAAAATTTTATTGACATAAGTGACTTTAATTTAGTTGCAATTGGAAACACCATTCTAATGATTATTAGAAATATTCTGACCATGAGGATGGGGAATCCCACAAGGAACTGTATCACCCCAAATAAATTTGAGTTTTTCACTAGGAGGAGCATTCAAAATTGAATATATACAACCTCGAGGGTATCTTGGTGTCCCCATATTCTAGGGGATGGTAGAATGCTAAAATCTTGAGGGAATTTCGGTGAAAATTACTAATCAGTTATCCAGTTGTAAAAGAAAATGCTTGTATCGAGTGAGAAGGGTCAATCTGATTTACTCTGTTATTAAATACAAGTTTTTTCATGTGTTCTCTATTTATAGAGGGTCTATAATTCATTTAAAAAAGCCTACAAGATTAGATTCATAACTTTTCTTAATATTTTTCTCCAGTGGAAGGAAACTACTCTCAGTTTCTTGGAAGCAATGCACTAAACCTGTTGACGTGGGTGGTATAGGCATTATGGACCTATGGAAATTCAATGAAGCACTTCTTGGAAAATTCACTAGGAATTTTTTTAACCCATAGGATGGAGTTCTGGATTTTCTCAATAATGGGTTCACCCATAGGCTCTATAATGGGTTCTTAGGGTACATCGCTTGTTCATTTTAGTCAGCCATCAGATCCTCTTATCATGACGTTATGTCCCACTTGAAATTGGCAGTGTCAAGGCAATAAAACCTCAACTATTGGACTATAACTTGGTTGGACAACCACTGGATGAAATATTGTTGCCTCCCCATAATAGATATCACATGTCCATTATTTATCCCAATTAAAGGATTGGAGAACTTGATGAAATTCTTCCTATAAACATCATTTTAAAAATTCACAGATACATATTTTTTGACATTGATACTCTTATATAGAATCCAAAACTATTCAAGCAGTAAAATGAAAGAGAATTTTACCTGCACAAATGTTAACATGAGACTATTTCTCCAACCAAGCTCTCCATATTCAGGAGTCCTTTCATTACATCGGAAAAAAAATACTGTGGAAGATTTGCAAGAATATATTTTCACTAAATAAAAATATGGTGAATTTTGGATTGCATCTAGAGATTGTGTGTAGTCTCTATCTGCAGGATAAGTAAAACACACAACACATCATTGTTCAATGAAAGTTTTCAGCAGATCTATGGAATTACAAGAAACAACTCTTAGGTGTTGTTCTCTGCCTGGATGACCAGACGATGGTCCAGCTAAATAGTGTTGTAGTGCTAGACCTCTGTGAGAAGGTGCTTAATTATCTCCTCACATCATCTTCCTCAATTATTTCCAATATATGTGATTCCCGAAATGTTTCAGCCTTCATCAACAAAAGAATATCCTTCCATGGTGGGGTTGTGGTTATTCACAAACAATTCATGCGGCATCTAGTCTCCAAATAAGTTCAATGGCCAATGGTGTATCTGACATGATTATCTTGAGTATTCTTAGAGTTTATGCTAGGAGTAAAAAACCACAGGTTCTAAAGGTCATATATTGGATTCCACTGATTCCAATATGGATCATGGTCAATGTTGACGGCATGGCTACGAGAACACCCAATCTCTTGGGGTGTGGTGGTGTATTCCGCACACACAAAGCCTATGTGAAGGGGATATTTTACCACTTCATAGGGAATGGTTGTGAATAAAAGTTTGAGATTTAGTTAATGATGATGGCATTTGGTTTTTCATCTCAATTAGGGTGGAATTCACTTTGGATTGAGTCTGATTCGATGTTGGCGGTGGAGACCTTGAAGAACAAATCTAGAAGTGAACCTTGGTGAATCCTTCCACAGTAGATTAAATGTCCCAATTTCTCCCAGGATCTCTCTCTAAATGTCACACATGCCTTTAGGGAGTTGATCATGGTGGCAAATGAACTCTCTAAAAAGTAAATTATTTAAAGGAGCTCGATGTGGTCCTATATCACCCCACACTTTTGTGCGTCTTTTGTTGATTAGAATATGAAAGGTGATCTAGAAACTTGTGTTTATAAACATTACTTTTAACACTTTTCTTTTACTTTTTGTTAATAAATTTTAGGGGATCGAGCATGATTGGTCTCACGCATTCTTTACCTAAAAACCTGAAAACCCCTAAAACCCCTCAAAATCCCTAAAAACCCCAAAACCCTCAAAATGTGAAAAATTCCCTAAATTTAATAAAAAACCTAAAATCAATGAAAAACATTAAGAACCCTAAAAACCCCAAAAATATAAAAATACTAAAACAGATAAATACCCTAAAATCCCCTAAAACCATTGAAAACATTAAAAATACTAAAACCCCTTAAAAATATTTAAAAATCCCTAAAAATACAAAAATAAACCATAAAACCCTTAAAACCCCTAAAAACATAAAAAACATTACATGTCCTAACTGGACCTAAAAACAAAATAAAACCTTAAAGGACCCAAAATATCAATTAAACTGCCTAAAACCCCTAAAACCCTGAAGACCATAAAAACCCTAAAAAAGGTAAAACACCTAAAAACCTAAAAACCAAGAAACCCAAGAAACCATAAAAACCCCAAAAACCTCTAAAAACCATAAAACAAACCTAAAATCCGATAAACCCTATAAAATCCTCAAAGTATTTAAAATCCTAAATACCCCTAAAAACATTAAAACCCTAAAATCATTAAATATACATGAACACCCATAAAACCATAGAAAACCATGAAAACCCTAACAAAATTAACTAAAAAACCCAAAACCCACCTAAAAACACTAAAAATCCTTGAAAAACCTAAAAATTTAAAAACCACAAAACACAAAAAATACTAAAACTCTAAAAACTCTCAAAACTGTAAAAACCCTAAAAATACTAAAAATCCTAAAAACCATAAAAACCCCTATAACCCCTAAATCCCTAAAAACCTAAAACAACCCTAAACCCCTAAAAACCCTTAAAAATCCCATAAAACCATAAAAACCCTAAAAAATATGTATAGCCCCCAAAACATGAAAAATCTTAAAACCATTCAAAAAATGAATAACCAAAAAATCCCTAAAACCATAAAAACCAAAAAAACCTTAAATCCCTAAAAATTTTAAAGAACTTTTCAAACAATAAAAACCCAAAACACTGGAAAAACCCCAAAAAACTCAAAGCCCCTAAAAACCCTAAAAACCCTAAAACCCCTAAAACCCCTAAAAACACTAAAAACCCATAGAACACTAAATCATAGTACGAAACCCTAATAAATCCTTAAACCCCCAAATAACACCTAAAACCCCTAAAAACCAAAAACACCCTTAAAGGACCCTAAAATCCCAAAAATAAAATAAAAACTCCAAAAAAATACTTAAGGGTCCTAAAACCCCTAAATTTCACTAAAACCCTAAAAATCCTAATAACCATAAAAGAAACCAAAAAACATTAAAAAATAATAAAATACCCTAATACCCTAAAACAATCTAAACCCCATAAAAATCAATAAGGTCCCTTAAAACACTAGGAATCCCCTGAAATCCAAAAAAGGACCCAAAAAACTCATAAAAATCTCTAAAAACCTAAAGTGTACTAAAATCCTTAAAACCCCTAAAGGGTCTTAAAACCCCTATAAACCCTAAAGGACCCTAAACCCCTCAAAAATAAAATTGGATGCAAGAAACCCTAAAAACCAAAATGAATTTAAAAACCAATAAACCCATAAAAACACTGAAAACCCTAAAAACAATAAAAACCCCTTAACCCCTAAAGACCACAACAACCCTGAAACCCTTAAATCCCTAAAAATACATAAAACCATAAAAACATTATAACCCTAAAACCCATTAAACCTCAAAATAAACCTTAAACCCTATAAACCCTAAAAATCATTAAAAAACTCTAAAATTATTTTAGAACATAAAAAACCCCTAAAACCCGAAAACTCATAAAAACACTAAAAAGCTGAAAAATCCAAAAACCACTAAAACCCTAAAAAATATAAAAACACTAAAGGATTATAATAACCCATAAATACACTAAAATTCCTAACCCCCCACCCCAAAAATCTATAAACCCTAAAACCCATAAAACCCCTAAAAATCCGAAAAACCCACTACAAACCCTAAAAACACTAAAAACCACTTAAAAGGGCCTAAAAACCCAAACAAACCCTAAAAACCTATAAGAACCTCGAAGTTTCCCAAGTAGGATTATTTTATCGCTGAGGGGGTGAATAAGTGATAAATTTTTCTATTAACTTTCATTCTCTTTTAAAACAACCTTCACCTCCTGGTAAAGATTTCTTTCACTATTGAATACAAAACAAACACACATCCACAAAAACACAATAATTTACACGGTTCACTATTCAATAAGAACAGATACGTCCTTGTTATTGTTTGTAAATGATCCAACACCACACAATCCACTATAAAACAATCCTTTTTTGAAGAATACAATGAGTTATATATTTCCTTTCACTCATGCAGCACTGTGTAAATAATTCAATAGTGCATGTGCTCCTTCTAGCAAAAATTATATAAAACTAAGTTTTGTAACAAAACATTTTATGGTGTTTCTTTATAAACTTTAAAAAATGTAAAATTTCAAAAAAATTATTTACTTTCTTACCTAGAAGCTGGTAAGAACTTCCTAGACATTGTAATAAAACTCGGCTTAATTTTCTGGTCTGATTTTACCAGTCTGATTTTTCCATTCTGATTTCCCAATACGAAAACATAAGGATTTTTTAGAATATGGTTGAAAAAATTTTGAACACCTTTTTCATAATTCTGGAAAACTCAACAAGATTCTCCCAATCTGATTGATCATCTTAATATAATAACTAACTAAATCTGATGATCAGCTGAATACATTATAATCTTTTCTATTATCCTTCTTCGTTTGTCTAGAGACAACTTCTTTAAAAAATGTCAATTCAGAAGACCTATTCTTCTTTCTTGGGCTCTACCTTCTCTCCAATTCACTATAAATAGTACATTAGTAATAAAATCACAATGTGATTTTCTATTTTTATAGGTGACTCAAAATAGTTTTGGGAATGAATCTGAAATTTTTTCCCACTCAACCAATTTTCTATAAAATAAAATTATCCTTGAATTTCAGTTGCATCTAGGAAATCTTCAACGCTTCTTGATTTTTCTTGAAAAATATTGAATCTTTTATCAAACTTTAACTCATTTTTGAATTCCTTAAAAAAATCCAATCCAATTATATTACTTCATTCTGATTTTACCATTGTGATTCTTCATTATGATGGTCATCTTTATTTCTTGGCCCATTTGTGAATATAGAATTGGAGACTTCTAAATTCATTTCTCTAAACCAAATATAAAACAAATATTCCCATTCTAATTTTCTCATTTCAGTGGAAGCATATGTTTTAACAAGAGACTCTTTATTACATTTCTCTACACTAAAAAAATGCATATTCTTCTTATTTATTCTAGGTTAGTGACTCTAAATCCGATTAATTTATCGATGTTAGGATACTTCTGTTAAACAGTTTATCCTTCATTCAGACAATCCAAGACTTCAATACGATGTCCCTTAACACATTTGAAATCAAAATAGTTCAATCCTAATGAATGCTTGATTCATTTTTTATCGTTCTTTAAATCACCTCCAAAAATTTTAAATCCTTTATCATTGTTCCAAACATCTCTTGTTGAACACAAGTTTGCCTTTGATAAATATGATGGACCAGTGTCAGTGGCTTCGAATTCAGTAACTTATTTCTTCTCTCTGTTACAATATTTTATACCTTATCAGCCTCCAAACAATTATGAATCTAATAATCTTAGACTAGAAAACATTGGCTTCACTATCTTTCTTCTTCAAAAAACTATTTCTTGTAATCATGAATTCCTTCATAACATTGATTACAATTAAGATCATCTTCATCATTGTCAGATTTATTAAGGAAATTATTGTAACTTCCCTAGCTTCCACCAACATCTTTATTTCTAATCAAACATGAATATGATTGGCAGCAGCTTTTCTCCCTCTTTGGTTAATCACATCCATAAAAAATTATATATATTACTTATGATTTATGAGAACTCCAAGACTAGAAAATCAGCGTCATATTTTTATTGGATTCATGCTGAATTTTTTTCTCAACCTCATTCTGACCAGAACCTCATTCTAAACCCAAGTTGATTCTGATGAGAATTTTCTTCTAGAAAAAAGCCTCCTATTTCGAAGAAATTTCTTAAGAATAGTGAGTTCGTTTTTTCGGAAATATATGGTCAATTATATTTTTCACGTTTTACAAAGTTAGTTTATTTATATTCAATGAAAAAAAAGACAACACATATTTCAACACAAAATTATTCTTACTTACAAACCTTTTCCACTAAACTCGGTCCCTAAAATATCCCGCTATAGATTTTTTTGTCAACCAAGATTCATAAATCACTGAACTTTGTAACCTAAAGATATGGATTACTTATCAATAATTCTAAGCCTACATGATGTAACTTAATATAGAAAACAAGAATTATTGACAACAAGACCATGTTTTCCAAAAGTAGTGACTATAAAACTTCCTTATATTTATTCCAATTCATCAACTTCCTTGGAATACAAAAGTTTTTTTCCTATAAGAAATCCAAAAAACAATTATAACAGTTTACAAAATTACATGTTGGATTCCTACCTTACCCACAACTCTTTCTTTTTTACATGCATTCAAAAGGATAGATTTATAAAGAAATTCACCCCCTTTGACAACACTATCCAAAAAATAAGGTAAGATGTGAGACAAAAACACATACCTCAACCTTGATGAGAATGAGGTTGTATGACCATGTTCAACCTAAATTTATAAAAAGGTTCTTTTTTTAATGGTTTTGTGAAAATGTCAGCAACTTGTTATGATGTATAAACATACTATAGATTTAATTCATTCTTCTCCACATGCTCTTTGATGAAATGATATTTTATATCAATATTTTTTTAATGATAATGTTATACGGAAATCTTGGTTTGGTTGATTTAGCTTAGATTATAGAAACCCAAGAGAAAGGGTAACTTCACTTCAGTAAGTAATTATTCTAATTGAATCTTCATCCACATAAGTTGGGTAGCATCTTCTGTAGTGGAAAAATACTCTCCTTCAGTAGTACTGAGGGTTACTGAATTCAGTTTCTTTATATTCCAACAAACACAACTTTTTTCCAAAATGAAAAATCCACCTGATGTGGATCTTCTATCATCAACATTTATTTCCAAATTAACATCTGAATACCCAAATAAGTAAATACTTTCTGAGATATCATACCTGATTCTGAATTTTTGTGTGTGTTTGATATATCCTAATTTTTTTTTCCATCCATAAAATGTTATTCTTTTGGAGAACTATGAAATCATACACATAAGGTAATAGAATAAAAAATGTTGATTATCAAGGTAGTAAAATAAAACAAACTTCTAATCATATTTTGATATTTTTTATGATAAATTTCCTTACTTTCTCTATCTTTACACAACTTGGTTTCAACTCAAATAGGTGTAGAAACTACTTGTTAATTCTCCATGTAAAACTTCTTTAGAAGTTCCTTAGAATACATTTATTGAGAAAGAAAAATGTCTTCCTTCTTTTTTAAGATTTATAACCCAAGAAAGTACTTCATTTCTCCCATCATGGACATTTCAAATAACCATTTAATTTATTTAGAAAATATTTCACATGCCCTTTCATCATTCCCATTAAATATAATTTCATAAACATACACAATTACAATGAGGGAAACCTTTGGACTATATTTGATGTAAATATTTCCATCAAATCTTCCTCTCTTAAAACTCATTTTCCTTAAGAAAGTATCCAATTTGTAATACCACGATCTCAGATCTTGTTTTTCCCGATACAAGGTTTCTTCAATCTGCACACATAACTTTCATCTTTCCCAACAACAAATCTACAAGGTTGTTCAATTTAAACTTCCTCATCAAGATCCCCATTCCAAAATACGAACTTTACATCCATTTGAATGATTTTGTAACTTCATTGTGTAGTAATAGAAAAAAATTATGATAGTTTATAACCTTGCATCCAGATAATTTTTTTTATTAAATTCAACAACTTAAATTTGTGAGTAACCTTTGCACACTAATCTTGCTTCATTTTTTATCACATCACCATCTTAATTCAGCTTGTATTGGAAAAAACCCATTTTGTACTAAAAATATATTTGTTATCTGGTTTAGGTATGATTTCTCATGTATGATTTTTTTCTATCAGATCTGTCACTTTACTCAAGTCCTGAACCCATTTCAAATTCTCAAAAGATTCATTCACATCTTTCTCCTATACTTTTTAATACAAATAAATATGTGTAATAAATTTTTACGGTCTTCTTGTTTGAACCTTTTTATATTGTTCACCAATAATTTTCTAAGCCTCTGCAAACATCCTTAGTCTCAGATGAATTATTTGAGATTCATCCTCATCACTTGAAATAACTGAATTTGAATTTTATTTTTGAGTAGGATTACAATTTTCTATTTCCTTATCAGATATGTTAATAAAACAATCCTTATCCATATCAACTCCCTTATATTAATGAGTCTATTTTTCTTCCTTAGTGTTTTAAATAACTTTCCCATCAACAGAATTAGAAATTATTATGGTTTCTTTATTGAAGAACTTTTAAACTCTTCCTTTTGGAGCATAGTCAAGAAAAATTCTATCTTCACCTCTATGCTCAAATATTCCCAAGTGTCCACCTTTCTTCTTTATGATGCATGTACTTCCAAAGACTCTTACGTGTTTCAAACATGTATTTTTCTCATAAAACATTTCATATGGATTCATATGTGATCTTGGAATATAGAAACATCAGTTTTTGAATATACTCAGCAGAACTCATGGTTTTCCTCCAAAAATAATGAGAAATACCATGTTCAAGTAACATAGTTCTATCCATTTCTACCAAACTTCTATTCTTCCTTTCAGAAACCCGATTTTTTTGGAATATAGGGTGAACTATACTCATTCTGAATTCCCTAATTATCAAGATAAATTTAAAATTTCTCATTTTTGTATTCACTACCATTATTAGTTCTCAACTTCTTCACTGAATAATCACATTATTTCTTAGCTTTTCTCCTAAAAACTTTAAACAATTTCCAAGAATCTAACTTATGTTTCATATACATAACACAATTAATGTGAGTAAAGTCATCAATGGATGTGATGAAATACTTATATTAAGTTTTTCATTGTCTTCTCATCAATCCACTTATATCAAAATAGATAAGTTACAGGGGTATTTTTGAACAAATTTCATCTATCATATGCCCAAAATTAGTAATCTTTGCTTTCTCACAAATAGTTCAACACCAATATCTACTTATCGGCATATTAGTAATGTCATGGACACTATTAATTTTATATTACTTTCTCGTGTTTCTTTAAAACATGTGCCCCTACCTTTTATTTCAAAATTGATTTTCTTCAACCATGTCTAAGTAATAATAGTTTTTTATTTCACCAGCTTCGGACAAATTTTCTTTTGTATGTTGGCCCCTTTTAACTATCTTTAAATATTTCTCACTTTTCACAAAAATCCCATCTTCTTTGAAGATAATGTTGTTAACCTCCTCACAATGTTTTAAAAAACTCATCAGATTTTGTTTCATCCCATCAACATACAATTCTTTCTTGGATTTCATCTTTTCTTTCCCAATTATGGTTGATCTAACACCTTTGATTCTCATAGATTCATCATTTCAAAATAAAATTGTTACTTATTTGAATTCTTTCACATTCTTCAACAATTTTAAGTCTCCTATCATATGATATGAACACCCACTATCAATAATCCTAGTTTGTTCTCCTTTTATATCTTTCAAAGGGGTTTTAACAAAAAAAATCTTTTCCCTTCTCTTTCTTCACCTCTGGTTTCTAAGAATTGTTAAGAAATTTTTGTTGTGATGGTAACAAAAAAAAAAGACAACCCTTAGAAATATTTCAATGTTATTCACATCTTTAACAAATCGCTTTCAGGGGTTGTAACCTATACTAAATATTCACACCAACCGTCTCCAGTTTCATCCAAGCATCCTTCTCCGACTTCTTCTTTTGAGATATTTGACTCCCCCTCAAACTATTCCTTTCACAACCTATGGAATATTAGTAATATTATTGGTTAAACCAACACATATTTTCTATATGTATTAATCCATAAAAATACCAAAAATATCTATAGAAATATTATTTTCCACTAAAACGTCAATATTGACCAGTGTTGTGAGTATGTTTCTCAGCCATATTCTTAACAAAACATCGTTCACCACTAACCATTCAATTTTCAAGGGAAACTTTATTCTTCAGCTCATATGTCTTTTAATCCTTATTAGAACCAAAATTAATAGAAATTTTTTAGATTAAAGGTTTCTAGAAACTTTTTTAGACTTTTTATTTTTTGAAACTTATATATTCTCCACTTTATTGGTCTTGGACACATACACAACTTTCATAGCTTTCTTCTTCTTAGAAACTACATTAGCTTTATTCTCAACCTTTGAATGTAAATTTTGATCCTTCTTGGGTGTTTACTTTTTAAAAATGTCACCAAATTTAGAGATATAGTTTTCAAAACATATATCCCTCTGTTAATATTTATAATGTTTTTTTGTAAAAGTTTCAACTCCACTTATTTTACCTTTATCTTGATCTCCATATGATCCTTATGATTCTTTTCTTCTTCAAAATATTTCATCCAATCATAAATCTCTACCAGCATCTTTTTTTCTCATCTTAATAACTTTTTTTATTTTATATTGAGTAATATTCATCTTCCAACTTCTTTTTTTTCAATCCTTATAATGTTTCAAAGTGATTATTTCAACTCTTCTTTAAAGTTAAATTCAAGTTTAGTTTCTTCTTAATTATAATTGATGCTTTCGAAATCTTCATCATTAATTGTTAAAATAAAAGTATTACCTCCATATTTCTCAGAAAAATATTTTTTGGATTCAACATCACTATATTCTTCTTCTTAATCATTGGAAAAAAAAGATTTTGATTTTATATTTGAATAACTTCTTATCTTTCCCTCTGAAAAAATATTTCTCTTTATCACCATATTTATTCCACAACCTTATTGGACTTCTTTATTTTTTATCACTATATTCTTTATTTATTTGAGTAAAATTATCCGTAAATTTCCCAATGTCTCCACATTAAAAACATTTCAAGTAAATTTTACTTTTGTATTTACATGTGTCTCTTTTCACATTTTCAGAAAACAACGATAAAAATCATTAATATTTTTTACATACATCATTTTAAAAATCAAAATCATCATCATCTTATTAAATAATAATTTTCTTTGAATTATCTTTATTGATAGTTTTGAAAGGAATTTCTCTATCAACTATTGTTTTTATTTTCATATAATTATCCCTTTTCACTTCATAAGTGATGATATTTTTCTGAAAATAATCTATATATAATGTTTTAGGATATCTATCTTCCAAGGAAGATATGTTAGCATCAACCTATCCAGAAGGATTCTCAATATCTTTTCAAAAACTATAGAATAATCTATCATTTCACCAAGACATCTAATATTACTAACAATTTCATTTACCCTAGTAAAAAAGTCCCCAATAGATTCATACTCACCCATTTTCATGTATTTATACTTCAGCCTACATATTTATAATTTTTCCTTCTTGACTTTTTTATTTCCTTCGTATATGTTTTTCAACTTATTCCATATAATATCAGCTATGGGAACTCCCTTCACTCTAAAAAACTCACTTTGAGAAAGTGATGAGACTAAGAAATTCTTGGATCTTCCATCATTCTCAATATTTTTCTTATTGATAGATATAGGAGGAACTTTATCATCAATTGGAGAAAATTCGTCTATTGTAGCTTTAAAAATATAATACCCAATAGACATAAGATAAGGAAATATTATATATTTCTAGATATGATATTTATTACCATAAAAACTAGAATACCATTACTATTGACACAATTCAGATTCTCCATCAACATATCTTCCAAGATTCTACAAAGAATAAATGAAGGGAACCTGGCTCTGATACCAATTGATGTTTCCTGAGTCAGATTGTTTTATCACTAAGAGGGGGTGAATTAGTGATAACTTTTTCTTTTAAGTTTATTTCTATTTTAAAACAACCTTCACCTCCTGTTAAATATTTATTTCCCTACTAAAAACAAAAAAAATACAAATCCACAAGAATACAAAAATTTACAATGTTCATAATTCAATAAGAATAGCTACATCCTTGGTATGGTTTGAAAATGATCCAATACCACACAATACACTATAAAATAATAATTTTGTGTCGAATACAATGACTAGGATATTCCCTTTCACTCATGTATCACTATGTAAACAATTAAATAGTGCATGTTCTCTTTCTAGAACAAATGATTTAAAATAAATTTTTGTAAGATAACATGTTATGGTGCTTCTTTATCAACCTTAACAAATGTAAAATTTCAAAAAAATCTTCACTTTCTTACCAAGATATTCGTAATATCTTCCTGGACATTGTAATAAAACTCAATCTGATTTTCTAGTCTAATTTTCCCAGTCTGATTTATCAATATGAAAACATATGGATATTTTAGAACATGGTTGAGACAATTCTGAACACCTTCTTCCTCATTCCGGAAAACACAATATAATTTCCCAATCCGATTGATTAACTCTATAATATTACCATCTAAATCCAATGATTAGATAAATATGTTGCAATATTTTCTCTTATCTTTCTTATTTTGTTTGGTTACAACTTCTTTAATAAAATTCAATATGTAACTCCTCTTCTTCTCTCTAGAGATTTTCTTTCTCTCGACTTCACCATGAACATTACATTAGTCAGAAAAGTACAATGTAATTTTTACCTCTTATAGGTGACCCAAAAGAGTTTTGGGTGGGAATCTAAAATTTTTTACCACTCAGCCAAATTTCCTTAAACTCAAATTCTCCCAGAATTTTAGATGCATCTATGACTTATTCAACATTTCTGGATTATTCTTGAAACTTCTCAAGTATTCTATCAAACATCAGCTCGCTTATGACTTCCTTAACAAACTCCAGTCCAATTCTATTTATTCATTCCATTTTATCCATTATGATTATTCATTATGACGTTCATCCTGATTTCATAACCATATTTTGAATCTAGAACTGAAGACTTCTGAATGTGTTTCTCTAGACTGACTGTAAAAAAATATGTCAGTTCTGATTTTCTCCTTCCGATAGAGGCATATGTTTTAACAACAATGTATTCATTTCATTTCTCTTTACCAAAATAGGACATATCCTTCTACTTATTTATTATAGGACAATGATTATGAATTTTATTAATTTAGTGGTGTTAGTATACTTTTGTTAAACAATATCTCCTTCATTTAGACAATTAGAGTCAACTTCCATTTGATGGGTCTTGGCCCATTTTAAATCAAAATAATTCAATCCTATTGAATTGTTGACTTCGTTATTGATAGGTCTATGAATCGCCTCCAACAATCTCAAATTTTTTATCATCGGTCGCAACATATCTTGATGAAAACAAGTTTTCCTTTGATGAATATGATGGACCAGTGTTGGTATCTTGGACATCATCGAATTCTTTCTTTTCTCCATTGCAATCTTGTAAACCTTCTCAGCCTCTAAACAATTATGAATCTGATGATCTGAGACTGAAAAAATTCATCTTCACCAACTTCCTTCACCCAAAAATATTTTATTGTAATCATGACTTACTTCATAACATTGATTATGATTAAAATTGGCTTCTGTATCACCAAATTTTTTAAGAAATGTATTGTAATTTACCAAACATCCACTAACATCTTTTTTCCAATCAAACCTGAATACGATTAGCATCACCTTTTCTCCCCCTTTATTTCATCACTTGAATAAAAAATTATACAAATTACTTATGATTTATGACAACTCCATGGTTATAAAATCGTCATAAAATTTTTATTGGTTTCATAATTAATCTGATTATCATCATTATTATGATCAAAACCTCATTCTGGACTCAAGGTGAGTCTTATAAACCTTTTCTTCCAAAAATTAGCTTCTCATATGATGGAATGTATTAAGAATATTGTGTCTGATGTTTCTGGAAAAAGATGGTCTGTATGATTTTTTAACTTTTATAGAGTTAATTGATTTATCTTATTTGAAAACAAAAGACACTTTTCAAGACAATCTTCTTCTTGCTTCCGAACCTTTTCCACCAAACATGGTCCCAACAACCCTAAAACCCTAAAAACACTAAAAGTCACAAAAAACCATAAACCCCATTTGAAAATCAAAATATCCATAAAATACACTAAAATCAAAAATATATCTAAAACCCTATAGGATCATAATACTCCCAAAACACCCTAAAATAAATAAATAACATAAAAACAAAACATTTCACAAAAACCTCAAAAAACCCTAAAAACATTAAAGGACCCTAAAACCTTAAAACCCATAAATGACCATAAAAACATAGAAACCCTAGAGGAACTCAAAAACCCAAAAAATACTATAAAAACATGACAACCCTAAAAATCCCAAAAAGGTACAAAAAACATAAAACCCTAAAAACCCTAAAAACCCCAAAAACCCAACAAAACTTTTAAAAAAACTAATCACCCTAAAACTCCTAAAAACCCTAAAAAATTAAACAACCTTAAAAACCTAAAAAATACTCTAAAACCCATAAAACACTAAAACCCCTAAAATATAACCCTAAAACCGTAGACTCTTAAAAACCCTAAAACAATTAAACAAATACCAACCCCCCCCCCCCCACAAAACCCTAAAACCCTTAAAACCACACAAAAACCCCAAAAAAACCCTAAATCCAAAAAAACACTAAATATCCTAAAAAACCCATAAAAATATATCAAAACCCTAAAAACATTAAAATCCCATGAAATACTAAAAAACTGCAAAAAAAATTAAAACCAATAAAAACTATTATAAACCCCAAAAAACCAAAATTCCATTAAAATTTCTAAAACCCCTTAAAAACATAAAAAAACTAAAAAAATGAAAAACCTAAAAAAAAATTTAAAAAAATAAAACCCATAAAAAATCAAAACCTATAAAACCCCAAAATACTAAAAAATATCAAAAACATAAAAAAACAAAAAAAACTAAAAAATACTAAAAAATCGTAAACCCCCCTAAAAATACCTAAAAACCCTTAAACCATGATAAAATTTGAAAACCCTAGGAATATCATAAATACCCTTTAATCGCAAAACACACCAAAAACCATAAAACACTAAAAACCCTAAAAACCCCAAAAACCCATAGAACCCCTAAAAATCCAAAAAAAAATCCAATAAACCCCAAAAACCCCTTAAAATAACTAAAAATCCTAAAAACCCCAAAAAAATATAAAACCCTTAAAACCCAAAAAGACAATAAAAACCCTAAATGTTCCTAAATAACCTAATAAAAACCATAAAAGACCCTAAAAACCCAAAAAATAACATATAAAAAACATAAAACCCTAAGAAACCCTAAAAACTCCTAAAACCCATAAAACCCCAAAGAACCTAAAAAACACCCCAAACCCCAAAAAAATTAATCATAAAAAGAATAAAACCCCCAAACCCCCTATAAAACATAAAAAACCATTAAAATTCTAAAAACCACAAAAAACACTAAAAGCACTAAAAACACCTAAAAACTACTGAGAACCCCTAAACCCCTGAAAACCCATTAAAAACCCAAAAACTCCCAAAAATCCCTAAATAACCCTCAAAATCAATAAAATCCAAGAAAATTCATGAAACCCTAAAAATATTAAAACCAAAAACCCTAAAAAACATAAACACCCTAAATAGCCTAAAAACCCCAAAAAATAAGAAACCCTAAAAACACTAAGAAACCCTAAATATCGTAAAAATCCAAAAACAATAAAAATCATAAAAACCAATAAAAAAAATATCCTAGAAATCCCTATTAACCTTAAAAACCAAAATACCAGTAAAAACAATAAAAAAACCTAAAACCCTTAAAAACATAAATTCCACTAAAAACCGTAAAACCCTAAAAATGTTGAAGCCCCTAAAACCCCCAAAAAAATCAAAAAAACACAAAGAAACCTCTAAAAACACAAAAAAAACTCTAAAATCCCTAAAAACCTTAAAACGCAAAAAACCCCTAATACCTTAAAACCCCCTAAAACCCTAAAAACCCAAAGATCCCTAAAAACCATTCAAACCCCTAAAAATTATAAAAACCCTAAAATTCCCATAAATTACGTAAAACCCTTAAAAATCCCAATATACTGTAAAAAACATCAAAACCCTAAAAGACCCTAAAACCCTCAAATTCCATAAAACCCATTAAAACACGGAAAACCCTAAAAGTAACTAAAAAATCTAAAAAACCCATATGAAAATAAAATACCCTAAAACATGGAATAGACTCAAAAAACTCTAAAAATCCTAAAGGACCCTTAAAACTACTAAACACCCAAAAGAACCCAAAAAAAATTTAAATGAATCTGGAACCATAAAAAACTAAAGGAAAATAAATGGCCCTAAAAATCCTAAAAACTACTAAAAATCCAAAAAACCCTAACAACTATAAAAACCCCTAAAACACTTAAAAATCCCTAAAAACCCTAAAAACATAAAAACCCAAAAAACACCCTAAAACCCTTTAAAACCTAAAAAACTGTAAAACCCTTGAAACCCAAAAAACCATAATACCAATAAAAATTTCTATAAAAACAACTTAAAATCTATAAAACCCCTAAAAACTAAAAAAACATAAAACACTAAAAAAACCCTAAAAACAAAAAAAAAACCTAAAACCCCCATAAAACCCTTAAAGGGTCATAAAACACCCTAAAACACAAAAAAATTCCTAAACACCATAAAAAACCCCGAAATCACTAAAAAACCCTAAAACACTATAAACCCCTAAAACCTCTAAAAAACCTAAAAACCCCAAAAACATAAAAAAATATAAAACCCCTAAAAGTCCTTAAAACCCTAAAAGTCCCAAAAAAACATAAAAGCACATTAAAACCCCTAAATCACCATAAAATACCGTAAACCCCAAAAGGACACTAAAACCCTCTGAAACACCATAAGGACCCTATAAACCCTTAAAAATCCCTAGAAGACCTTAAAACACTAAAACCCCCAGAGATCCCTAAAACCCAAAAAAACCATTAAAAACCCTTAAAGAACCCTAAAACCACTAAAACCCTAAATGACCCCAAAAATAATAAAAGACCTTAAAATCCAAAAAACACTAAAATGCCCTAAAACCCCAAAAACCCCTAAAAGACCACCAAAACCTAGAAAACCCCAAAAAACTATAAAAAACTCAAAAACCCATTAAACCCCTTAAACATAACTAAAATCCCTAAAATACCCTCAAAACCCCTAAAAATCACTAAGGGATAATGAAAACCCATAAAACCCTAAAAGTCCCTAAAACCGAAAAAAATACTAAAAAACCCTAAATACCATAAAATACCCTAAAACCATAAAAAATCATAAAAACCCCTAAAAACACTAAAAAACCAAAAAGTCCCTAAAATCAAAAGAAAAAAACCGCAAATCCCTTAGAACCCCTAAAAATCCTAAAAACACTAAAAAACATAAAATCCCTATGAACACCTAAAACACCAAAACCCATAAAACATTAAGATAATTAAAAAAACTAATACCAAAAAAACCAAAAAAATACTAAAAACCCAAAAAAACCTAAAAACCATAAAAACCATAACCCCCCAAAAAAACAAAAAACCCCTAAAGGACCCAAAATACCATAAACACCCCTAAAGGGTCCAAAAACATTAAATAACGTTAAAACCCCCAAAAAAATATAAAGGGACATAAAAACACTAAAAACCCCTATAATCCCCTAAAAACCATTAAAACCTTGAAAACCGCTAAAAATAATAAAAAACTATAAAGTCCTTAAAAGAGAAACAAAACCCAAAACCCCCCTAAAAGACCCAAAAAACTCTAAAAAAACAAAAAGACCCTAAAAACCTTTAAATAATCCTAAAAGGCTGTGAAACCCCTAAAATATCCATAAAAATCCTTAAACACCTTAAATCCCAAAATTCCCTAAATACCCTTAAAAACCCTAAAAAACAAAAAAAAAATGCCCAAAAACCCTAAAAATGTAAATCCCCCCTAAAAATCCTGAACCTCCTAAAAATAAATTAAAACACTAAAAACCTTAAAATATCTTGAAATCCCAAAAACCCTAAAAAATATGAAAAACCCTCTTTAAAACCTAAAAATAGCATAAAACCATAAAAACCCATCAGAAAACCTAAACCCAAAAAACCATAATAATTTCTAAAACACCCTAAAACCCGTAAAAACCAAAAAACCCAAAAATCCCTTAAAAACTATAAAAACCATAAAAACCCAAAATACACAAAACCCTAAAAACCCAAAGGTAACACTAAAACACTAAAAAACCATAAAACCCCAAAAATACCCTAAAACCCTTTAAAAACACTGTAAAATTGTAAAAACACCTAAAATCCCACCCAAACCCTAAAAACTGTAAAACCCCAATAAAAATACCTAAAAACCCTAAAACCCCTAAAAACCCTAAAACCCCCAAAATACTAAAAAATATTTAAAAATCCAAAATACCTAAAAACACAAAAAATACCCTAAACCCCTAAAATCCTAAAAACCAAAATCTCCCTAAAACACTAAAAAACTCTTACAAACACATAAAAACTATTAAAACTCCTAAAAACATATAAACTCTAAAAAAATTTAAACCCCTAAAAACTCTCAAAAGACATAAAAACCCAAAAAAACCCATTAACCATCCTAAAATACCTAACAAGCTATAAAAATCCAAAAACCTCCTACCCTCTAAAATCCCCAAAAAATAATAAAAACCATAAAAACCCTATAAACCTTAAAAATCCTAAAAAATATTCAAAACTAAAAAACCCCATAAACCCCTAAAAACCTTTAAGACCATAAAAAAACCTAAAAACTTAAAAATCCCCTAAAAATCATAAAGTTGATAGAAACCCCAAAATACTCTAAAACCATTATGGAACAATAAAACCCCTACAAACTCTAATAGAACTGGAAACCACAGAAAAACTTAGAATTCCATAAATAACACTATAAAAACCCTAAAAGAACTTAAAACCATAAAACACACTAAAAACCCTAAAAAATCTGCTAAAAATCCTAAACCCAAATAACCCCAAAAAACCCAAAAAAAAACCCCTAAAAACTAAATACCCTAAAATTCCATAAAACAATCTTAAAAACCCCAAAACAAAAAAAACTATAAAAACCCTAAAAAAATATAAAAACCCTAAACCCTTAAACACTAAAACCCATCATATCTCTAAAAATCCATGAAAACTCGTAAAACCCCCTCAAAACCATAAAACTCCCAAAAAATATAAAAATTACCAAAATTACTAAAATCCTTTAAAACCACCCAAAAGTGATAAAAACCCTAAAAACATAAAAATATTAACCCCCAAAAAACCATAAAACCCTAACAACCCTAAATAATCCTACAAACCCAAAAACCCTAAAATCCCTAAAACCCCTAAAAACCACTTTAAAACCTAAAAAACTCTACAAACCCAAGAAAAACTGAAAAGAAATCTAGAAAACCTTAAAGAACTTAAACACCCTTAAAATCCCAAAAACCTTGGAAAAGCTATAAAACCCCCTACACCCCTAAAACCCATAAAAACACTAACAACACTAAAAAGTTTAAAAATGATTAAAACCATTAAAGCCCTAAAAACAATAAAAACCCATAAAACACTAAAGAACACAACAACCCCTAAAACCCTAAAACCCCTCATAAATATTAAAAATTCTTAGAAATACTAAAAAATAAAAATAAAACCCAAAAAAATAAAAGACCCTAGAAACCTAAAAAACTCTTAAACCCATAAAACCCCAAAAAATCATTAACATCCAAAAAACCATAAAAATCCAAAAAACTCTAAAAACTACAGAACCCCTAATAAATTAAAAACCCATTAAAATCCCTAGAAAACTATAAAATAACCGAAAACCCAAAAAACCCAAAAAACCTAAAAAAACCCTATAAAACATTAAAACCGCTAAAACCATCAAAAACTCAAAAAACTTTAAAAACTCTAAAAACCATTAAATTTTTTTAAAACCCCATAAAAATCCATAAAAACCCTAAAATGCTAAAAAAATAAGTAAAACCTGTTTGGACCAAGTTGATATGGAATTTTACCATCTTTACATATTTTACTTTGTTGTTATGAAAATTTAAGAAGAAAATAAATCACCTCACATTCTTTTTGGTTAAAATTGGACTGAACATCATATTCAAAAAATTACTCTCATGATACTTATGAAATTCTATCACATTGAGAAGATGTTTTCTGGAAGAAAAATATCATCAGACTCACCTTGAGCCAAGAATTATGATATAATGATAATAAGGAAGGGGATAAAATTTAGCATGGATCCAATGAAAATATTATGATGATTTGATGATTTTTATTTCACAAATATCATAAGTTGTTTAGAGAACTTGTGATGCAAGACTTATATTGGTAAGGGGGAGAAAAGTTGATATCAATTGTCTTCAGGTTTGATTGGAAGGAAAGATGTTTTTAGAAGATAGTGAAGTAAAAATACTTTACTTGGTAAGTCAGATGATGCTGAAGTTGATCTTAAATGTTTCAAAGCCATAAATATGTCATTCTTACAAGAAAGAAGTTGAAGAATAAGAAATGCTGAATTATATTCCAAGTAGGTCAAGTGAAAATAAGAAGAAGAAACTATTGTTTTATATTTGTCTTCATTTTAATGAGGATGTTCAAAATTGAGATTAAAATGGAGAAATTGGAATAGAGAAATAAAAATAGAGAAATAAAAATAGAGAAATCAAAATGGGGAAATTGTAATGGAGAAATTGAAATGGAGAAGTTAGAATGGATAAATCATAATGGATAAATAAAAATAGAGAAATAATAATGGAGAAATACAAAATTAAAATCTTAATGGAGATATCTTAATGGAGAAATAAAAATGGAAAATCAGAATAGAGAAATCAGAATGGATAAATCGGAATATAGAATCAGAATGAAGAAGCGGAATCAGTCTAAAAAATTTTATTAGTCTTTAGATCAAGATTTACAGGTGGGTCAATAGAGAAGGGTAAACATTATAATTGGGAATCATAATTAAAAAATTATAATATAAAGTTGGAATTAGATTGAAGATTTTTTAAAAAGACTAAAGAGAGATGAATTAAATAGAAGAACTGAAATTAAAGTAAAGATCTGGATTTCACAGGGAATTGAATGAGTCAAATAAAGATCTAGATTCCATAGGTAATTTAATGATTCAAATAAAGATCTGATATTTAATGAATATTTAAGATTCTGGAAATTTGGTATAGCGGGAAAACCTTTTCAGGATCCTGCTTAAATTGTTCTTGTGATCCTATAGGTATAAGGAGAGTACTTTGTGTATTCCATGACATGCATCACTCATGAAGTAGGATAGATAAGCTATTAAATTCAAGCAAGAATAAGTTTATATATTGTGTTTTTTTATAAAGAATTTATTTGGATAAGTTAAGAAGATCATATTCAGAGTTTCCAGAATCTGACTGAACTTTTCATATTATGATTTCTAGACACAGACAGAAGTAGTCCTAATTTGTTTTAGTGGTATTATAACAAAGTAACATTTTCTGTATTGAGAAAATCAGACTTCAGAATCAGACTGGGTTTTCCAGTCTTAGATATTAAGTGGTTGAGAATTTTTTCAGTGTTATTATAATAAAAGTATATTTTCTGTATTGATAAAAGCATACATTCAAATCAAACTAGGGAATTAGAAAGAGGTTTTGTTACAATGTCCCAAAAATATTTACCAACTTCTATGAAATAAATTGAAGAATTGTTTTAAAAGATCATATTTGTTAAAGTTGATCAAGAATCATCATAACATTTTTATTAAAAAAATTGTTAAATCATTTAATGATACTTGAATCACATGAACTATTGTATTGATCATAGTGCTACCTGAATATAAGGGAATGTCCTACTCATTTTATTCTACACAATAGGATTGTTTTATATTTGAATGTGTCATATTAGATTGTCTTCCAACCATACCAAGGATGTAGCTACTCTTATATAGCAGTGAACATTATAAATTTTGTGTTCCTGTGGATGTGTGTTTGTTGTTTTAGTAGGTAAATAAATCTTTAACAGGGGATAAAGGCTGTTTCAAAATAATTAAAAAAAATAAAAGATAACACTCATTTACCACCTCCCCCTCTTATTTATACAACTATCCTACATGGGAAATTATAATCGGTGTTAGAAAAAAGTTTCCCTTCATTTCTTATTTTCTGATGTTTTGAAGAGAATTTGTGATGGAGAATTTTATCATGTGAACAGTGAGGGGATTACAATATTTGATGGTGAGAACTATCATATCTAGAAGGATAGAATTTTTCCTTATCTAATTTCTATTGGATATAATGTTCTTGAAGTTACAACAGATGGATTTCCTTTATTGATGACAAGGTTCTTATTACTTCCACTGATATCAAGATTCTTGAGAATAATGGAAGAGCTAAGAATTATTTACAATCATCACTTTATATAAGAGAGTTTTAAAGTTGAAGGGTGTTTCCACAGCCAATGGTGTATGGGATAAGTTAAAAAACATATAAAAAGGCAATAAAAAAGTGAAGAAGGAAAATTTTCAAATCTGGAGGCTGAAGTATGAAGATCAGAAAATTGGTGAGTATGAATATATTGGGGACTACATTACAAAGGTAAATTAAATTGTCAGCACTATAAAATGTGTTTTTGAAAAGTTGTATAATTCTATAGTTGTTGAAAATATCTTAAGAATTCATCTTGAAAAGTTTGATGACAAATTTTCCTCATTGGAAGATAGATATCCAGAAACAACACCTCTAGATGATTTGCATATTACTGTCATTAAATATGAAATAATAAGGGATAAAGTTATAATGGAAAAAACTAGATAGAGAAATTCCATTCAAATCCATCAAGAAAGAAAATTTTAAGAAAGCTTGTTAGGAATATGATGTTGATGAATCTGAATCCAAAAATGAGGAATGTAAATATTTTGAAGAAATTATATCCTTGTTTTATAAAAATGTGATAATTAGAATAGGTAAATATAAAGGGCAACTTCACATTATGTTTTTGGGAATTTGGATCTATTGGTTACTTTGTGTATAATTTTCCTTGAAGAAATAAAGAAGATGATAGTGATGAAGAATAAAGAACACCAAGAATGTCATGGAAGAAAAAGGGTGATGAAGATAAATATTTTTCAGAGGAAAAGAAAAAAAGTTATTCCAATCTAAAAGAATAATATTTTTCTATAATGATGGATAAGAATAAGGTGGTGAAGTTGAATCCAAAAAATATTCCCCTGATAAAGTTGGAGATAATAATTTTATTACAACAATATATAATGGAAATTTTTGAAGTAGCATTTCTGAAGAAGAAGCAACTCAACTTGAATCTCATTTGGAAGAAGAGTTGAAATAATGTCTGACTAATATTGGAATGATTGAGAAGGAAAATATTTAGTTGATAAATATAAATTCATCATCAAAAAATCAAGATGTTTTTCCTGATTATAAATTCAAGTTGTTGAAAGAGATTATTGATTTGGAGAAATCTCTTAGTAAAGAAAAGAATCGTAATGAACATATAGAAGTTAAATTGAAGGCAAAAGAAAAGGCGTTGGAACTTGTCCAACAAAAACTTTTTGAAGCTGAACAGAGAGGTACAAGTTATAAAAAGTCTATCTCTAATTTTGGTTAATGTTCTAGATATAATTAATTGAATAAGGATCAAAATTTACCTTCAATGGTTTAAAATAAAGTTGTAATTATTTCTGAGAAGACGAAATCTAAGAAAGTTATGAATGTGGTTAAGACCAACACAGTGAAAAATTTATAAATTTTTAATAACCTGAGTTTGAAAAATCTTTTAATGATCTAGAATCTAAAAAAAATATCAATTACTTCTGGTTATATTCAGGCTGAAAATAAATTTGGGCTGATGAATAAATATTCATTTGAAAAATGAAAGGTCGGTGGTCAACAAAGTTCTAGTAGGAAGGTTTCTAAAAAACATACTCACAAAACCAATCAATCTAAAAGTTTTATAGGAAAATAATATTTCTATGGGTAATACTAGTATTGTGGTGGATTCTTAAAAACATAAAATATATTTTAGTTCAATAATCAACATTACTAATATTCTATAGGTTTTGGAAGGCAAGGTCTTAGGCGGAGTCAATCCTCTTAAAATAAGAAGTTTGAGAAGAGAGTTATGAATAAACCTAAGAAGGTAGGTGTGAATGTTGAAAATAGGTTCCAACTTCTGGAAACCATTTGTGAAAGATGTGAAAAACCTAGAAATATTTATATTGGTTGACTTGTTTTGTTACTGTCACAAAAAAACTTCTTAATTATTCTCAAAATCTGGAGGGAAAAGAAAAATATCTGGTCGTTGAAACTCCATCAAAATATATAAAAGTACAATGACCTTGGATTCTTGATAGTTTGTGTTATTCTCATATAAAAAAGAGACTTAAAGTTTTTGAATAATGTGAAATACTTTAAATAAAGAATGGTGACATTTGGAAATGGTGAATCTTTGAGAATTAAATGTGTTGTATCACCTATCATTTGGAAAAGAAAAGATGAAATCAAAGAAATATTTGTGTTATTATGGGATGAAAGAAAACATTATAATTGTTTCAAAAATGTGTTATGAAGTCAACAAAGTGATTTTCAGATAATATGGTTTTGTTGTGAAGAGTGATAAAGAAGGAATGATAGTTACAAGGTTCGAATGTACAAAAGGAAACCTATTTCAAGTTGGTGAAATAAAAAACTCTTGTTACTTGGGAATGGTGGAATAAAATTAGTTATTCCATAAAAGGTTTGGGAACATATGTCAAATAAACATTGGTAAGTCATCTAAAGGAGACAGTATCCATGAAATTCATGATATGTCAAGAATATGATATTGGTGTTGCACTATTTTTCAAAAGGGAAAAATTACAAACTCAGTGCAGAAGTTGAGATTTGTTCCAAATAACCCCTATAACTTATTCATTATGATATATATGTGACGATGAGATAAAAAATCAACAAATGTAGATAATTACCTCATCAATTTCATTTATTACTTTAATCGCATCACATTCAATATGTATATGAAACATAAGTCAGATGCTCTAAAAATGATTAAAAGGTTTAGGAGGAATTCTAAGGAGTAATGTGATTATTCTTTGAAAATTTTAAGAACTGATAATTTTTTTGAGTATAAGAATGAATAATTTTATAGTTATCTTGATAATAATGTAATTCAGCATGAATTTATTTCACCATATACTCCTCAACAAAATGGGGTTACTAAAATAAAGAACAGAAGTTTGGTGGAAATGGTGAGAACTATGTTACTTGAACATGGTATTTCACATTACTTTTATAGGTAAGACATGAGTACTTCTATGTAAATCCAAAACAAACAATCCTATAGGAAAAGTAAATATATGACTCCATATGAAAATTTTATGATAAAATTCCAAGTTTGAGCCACTTAATATTTTTTGGAAGTCCATGAATCATTAATAAGGAATGTGGAAACCTTGGAAGTTTGAGCAGAGAGGTGAAGATGGAATTTGTATTGTCTATTCTCTAGAAGGAAGGGGATATAGGTGTTTCAATTAAGAAACATAAATAATTTTTTATTCTATTTAAGTGAAAGTTATTGAAAAACTTGAGGAAGATAAAAAAACTCTTGTAGATAAGGAAGTTGAGTAGGATAAGTAATGTTTTGTTAACATTTCTGATAAGGATATAGAAAATTGTAATCCAACTCAAGAAGAATTATCAGAATCATATTTCATGTGATGAGGATGAAACACAAATAACACATCCAAGGAAAAGGAATTTAGTATAGGATCATAACATTAATGGTTATTAATAGCAAAAGGATCAAACAAGAAGAACATATATTGTTGTTTCATGTACATCTTTTTATTCAAAAGTTGATCTGAAATATGTGAACGAAACTTCTGAGAATCTAGAATGGGTTTAAGCTATGAATAAGGATCTTGATCAAATAGAAAAGAATTATACTTTGAAACTTGTTCTCAATCTAGAAAAAAAATTCATTGGTACTAAATGGGTTTTCTGGAACAAGCCGAATGAACAAGTTGAAGTGATAAGAAACAAAGCAAGATTAGTGTGAAAGGGTTACTCAAAAATAGAAATTGTTGATTTTGATTAGATTTTTTCTCTGGTGGCAAGGTTATAAATAATCAGAATATTTCTTTATATTATTTTATAATGAATTTACAAAAAAATTCAAATGAATGAGAAGTCCTCATTTCTTAATGGGTTTCTTGATGAGGAAGTTTACATTGAGCAACCATGTGGATTTTTTGTTGGGAAAGTTGAAAGTTATGTATGAAAACTGAAGAAATCCTCTTATAGTATAAAACAATCTCCAAGAGAATGATTTTCTAAATTTGATACTTAATTAAGGAAGATGTTTTTTAAGAAAAAAATATTTTATGGAAATATTTATATCAAAGAAATTGTGTAATTTTACCTCATCGCAATTGTTTATGTTGATGACATTATCATTGATTATAATGATAAAATATCTTTTTAAATATTTATTGGAGAGAAGATTTTTTTTTAGATATCCATGTTGTTGGAAATGAAATAATTTCTTGGGTTACAAATCTTATAAAATAATAAAAAAAATTTATTTCTCAAGAAAATTGTGCTAAGAAACTTCTTAATATGTTTGGCATGGAAAACTCAAAACTGGATTCTACCCTAATCTCAGTGGGAACCAAGTTGTCTAAATATAGTGAAGGAAAAAGAGTTGATCAAAAATAATTTTAGAAGATGATAGGAATTTTTTTTTGTATTTGACTACCTCAAGAACTGACATTGTTTATGATGTTACCTTATGTGAAAGATTTCATAGTGGTCATAAATAATCACAATTACTTAGTAGAAAAATAATTCTCATATATATCAAAGGCACAAAAAAAATTAGAATCAAGTATGATATCATAGAAGATACTGACATGTTTGGGTATTCAAATATTGATTGGGTAAGAAATGTTGATGATAGAAGATTCACGTATGGTGGAGTTTTCTTTCTGGGGAAAATTTGTGTTCATTGACATACAAATAAATAAAATTCAATAAATCTTGGCATGACTAAAGCTGAGTATGTTTCTACCACTCAATATTCTACCCAACTTATGTGTATGAAAACTCAATTGGAAGACATACTTGTTGTAGTAAAGTTACCCATACTCTTGGTATTTGATAATCAAAGGGCAATAAACCTTAAAAGGAATTTGGTACAACATTCTCATCCAAAACATGTTTACATAAAGTATAACTTCATCAAAGAGAATGTGTAGAAAAAATGAATTGAAGTTTGATTGTGTTCCTACATCAAAAGAAGTTCCTGACATATTCAAAAGAACCATTACCAAAGGAACCATTTAATAAATTGATGTTGAACATTGGCATCTAGCCTATTTCTCATCAAAGTTGAGGTATGAGTTTTTTTCCCCTCTCTTATCTTATCTTTGGATAGTGTTTTCAAAGGAGTGAATTTTTTCATAAATCTATACTTATTAAATCATGTATAAATGTGGAGTTTTGGGTAAGCTATGAATACATCATGTATGTGTATGAAAGTTTCTAACTATTTATTGGAGTAGTTATTAGAAAAAAAAATTGTATTCCAGGGATGTTAAATAAATATATAGAAGAAAGGCTGAGGAATAAAACTGAGGAATAAAGGATTAGGTAGAAAGGTTTGGGAAAAAAGAAAAAGAAGAAATCTTAGGAATAAAGTCTTAGGAATAAAGTTAGAGGAAAAAAGATAAAGAATAAATCAAATGAATAAAGGTTGTGGAAGAAAATATGAGAAATTTTTTCATGATTCACTACTTTTGGACAACATGGTTTTGTTGTTAGTGGTTATTATTTCCTATAATGAGTTAGCTCAAGTAAGAATACAATTATTGATAAGTAATATATTTCTTGAGATTACAAAGTTTAGTAATTTATGAATCTTGTTTAACAACAAAATCCAAAGGGGAGATTTTTTATACTAAGATAATAATGAATTTTATCATATTCAGGTATTATATTTTGTTTTGAAGAATGTTTAGGAAGAAAAGAAATCAACTCACTTTGTTTTTCGTGAAAATTTAGATTATCCATCATATTCAGATTATCAGACTCACAGTGTTTAAGAAATTCTATCTTATTGAGAAGATTTTTTCTGGAATAAAAGGATCATGAGACTCACTTTGGGTTTGTAATGATGTTCTAATCGTAATGAGGAATAAAATCAGGTTTAGCATGGATTCAATAAAAATCTAACGATTCTTTTCTAATTTTTATTTCACAGATATCATAAGTTGTTTGGATAACTTGTGATGAAATACTTATAAAAGTAAGGGGGAGAAAAGGTGATTCCAATCATATTCAGGTTTGATTGGAAAGATTGATATTGGTGTAAGATAGGGAAGTTACAATACTTTCCTTGGTAAGTCATACAATGTTGAAGCCGATCTTAAATGTTTCAAAGTCATTAATAGGTCATGCTTACAGGAAAAAAGTTGATGAAGAAGAAAAAGATGAATTTTATACCAAGTGGGTCAAGATAAAATTAGAAGAAGAATCTTTTTTTTACATTTGTATTCATCGTAATAAGGCAGATCATAATTGAAATTAGAATAGAGAAATCAGAATGGATAAATAAAAATGGAGAAAATAAAATGGAGAAATTGGAATGTAAAAATAGGAATGGAGGAATCATAATAGAGAAATCAAAATGGAGAAATCAGAATAGAGAAATCATAATAGAGAAATCATAATGGATAATCAGAATCATTATAAAGTTCGTTAATAATCCTTCAGTTCCATATTTACAAGTGGGTTAAGAAATTAGGATGACCATAATAATATAGAATGGTAATTGGAAAATCTAAATGAAAAATCGGAATCGGATTGACTATTTGTTAGAATGATTAAAGGGACTGGAATTCAATAGTAGATCCAAAATTCAGGGAAAGATCCATATTTCAAGAGGAATTGAATGTGTCCAAGAAAGATTCATATTTCATGGGGAATTGAATGATTCAATGAAATATCCTAGATTTAAGGAAGATTGAAGATTATGGAAATTTGGTAAAGTGGGAAAACCTTTTTAAAATCCCACATAAACCAATCTTGTAAACCTATAAATATGAAGAGAGTAATTTGTGTGTTATGTGACTTGCATCGCTCATTCAAGATGAGAGATAATCTCTGTAATTCTAGAAATAAAAAGTTTCGAGATTGTTTTTTTTAGCAAGATAATCTGATTGAAGAAGTGAACAAGATCATATTTAGAGTTTCCATAATCAGACTGACCATTTTTATTGGGATTTTCAGACTCAAATAGAATCAATCCTAATTTTTAGGGGATTGTGTGATATTTGATTGTTTCCAAACTATGCCAAGGATGTGGCAACTCTTGTTGAGTAGTGAAATTTGTGATTTCTTGTATTCCTATAGATGTATGTTTGTTTTGTTTCAGTAGAGAAAGAAATATTTAACAAGTGGTGAAGGTTGTTTCAAAATAAAAGAAACTTAAAAGAAAAATATAGCACTAATTCACCCCCTCCCCCTCTATGTGATAAAACTATCCTACCTAGGAAACTTCAAAAACCCTAAAAACCCCAAAAATTACTAATAAAACCCTAAAAAAACTAAAATACCTAAAAATAAAAAAAACAAAAGAAAGCCAAAAAAATAAAAAAAACCCCCCATAAAACCCTTAAACCCCTTAAAAACATTAAAACCTAAAATATCCAAAAATCCCTAAAACTTATAAAACCCCCCAAAAAAATTTAAAAAACATAAAAACCATAAAAATCCCTAAAAGAACCTTAAAATACTAAAAAACCCTAAAAACACTAAAACACCCAAAAAGACCCTAAATTACCGTGTAAACATCATAAAAGACCCTAAAAAAGAAAAAAACCCCAAAACCCTATAAAACCATAAAAACACTAAAAAACCCCTAAAAACCATAAACCCCCTAAAAACCATAAAACCCTAAAAACACTAAAAATCTAAAACAATCCTACAAAACCCTAAAAACTCATAAACTCGACCCCCCTAAAAACCATAAATACCCAAAAAACACATAAAATCACTAAAAACAAAAAAAAAACTCCAAAAAAACAAAGAAAAACTAAAAAACCCATAAAACACCTAAAAACCTCTAAAAATCCTATAAATACCAAAACACCTGCAAAAACCTAAAAACCAGTAAAAACCATAAAAACTTTAAAAACAAAAATAAATCCATAAAAAACTTAAAACACTAAAAAACCATAAAAAACATAAAGACACTAAAAATCATAAAAACCCTAAAAACCATAAAAATACTAAAAAACATAAAAAACATAAAAATATTAAAAACCCTAAATCCCATAAAAAATCAATAAAACCCCTAAAAACACTAAAAACCCATTAAAACCAATCAAAACCCTAATGATTCTAAAAATCATAAAAACATTAAAATACCCTAAAATCCTTAAAATCCCTAAAACCCTAAAAATCATTAAAACCACATAAAAATCTCCAAAATTTCTAAAAACCCCTAAAAACCAAAAAAACCCAAAAAATAACAAAAATAACAAAAACCCATAAAACCCATAAAGGACCATAAAACCCCTAGAAAACCCTAAAATCCTCTTAAAATATCTAAATACCCATAAAACCCAAAAATCCTAAAAACCCTTAAAATCCAAAATATCCCCTAAAATACCCTAAAAACTAAAAAATGCCCTAAAAGCCCCAAAACCCCTAAAACCACTAAAATCCTAAAAAACCCTAAAACACCATAATATAATCTAAAACCCATAAAAGTCTCTTATAACCCTAAACGATCCTAAAAACACGAAACCCACTAAAAATCTTAAATACCCATAAAAAACCAAAATGAACATAATAATCCTAAATTACCCTAATGCACCCGAAAAATCGGAAAAAAAACTGAAGGACCCTAAAATACTAAAAGCCCTAAAGGATCCTAAAACCCCTAAAAACCTAAAAAATTTATAAAAACCCCCAAAGGAATCTTAAACCCCTAAAACCCAAAATGATCCTAGTAACCCTAAACTATGCCAAAATCCTTAAAAACCAAAAAGAAACACAAAACAAACTAAAACCCCTAAAAGTTCCTCAAACCCCTAAAAACATTAAAAGGAACTAAAAACACCAAAAACCCAAAAGACCCTAAAATCCTAAAAATACATGAAAACCCTAAAAATATTAAAAGAATATAAAAATCCTAAAACATTTAAAGGACCCTAAAAACCATAAAACACCTAAAACCCCTAAATGACCCTAAAATCCCTAAAAACCCTAAAAACCATAAAAACCCCTAAACCCCCCCAAAAAAACCTATAAACCCTAAAAACCATAAAAAACTCAAAACCACTCAAAACCCCATTAAACTAATAAAAACGAGAACCCCCCCCCCCCACGAAAACACTAAAAACTATAAAATAATCCTAAACTCCTAAAAAACCTTAAAACCCATTGAACCCCCCCCCCCAAACCCCAATACATATAAATAATTTGAAATCTTCGAAATACCCTAAACGTCTATAAAAGACTCCAACCAACCCTAAAAATTAACCTAAAAATAGTAAAACCCAAAAAAACTACTGAAGGAAAAAAATCTAAAAGACTCTAAACCCAAAAACACCCAAAAATTTATAAAAGACCCTAAAACCCTAAAACCCCTAAAATCCTAGAAACCCAACCCCCCTAACCCCTATAAAACTTTAGAAAAAACCAAAATAACCCTAAAATAACCTTAAAATACTAACAAAAACCAAATCCCCTAAAAACCTCAAAATATCATAAAAATGGTAAAAACCCCCTAAAAACCTGAAAAAACTGAAAACCCTAAAAATAAACTAAAAGAACTAAAACCATAAAAGACTTGAATAACCAAAAAAACCCTAAAACCCTTAAAAGTATTTAAAAACCCTAAAAACCATAGAAAACACTAAAAACTATAAAAACACTAAGAAACCTAAAAAGACACTAAAAAAATCAACCATAAAAGACCTTAAAAGCACGAAAACCCCCTAAAACCCATAAAAGTAGTAAAACCCATAGAAAATCCTAAAAAACATAAAAACACTAAAAAAGAAAAAAATCCTAAAATCCTAAAAACCATAAAAACCTTAAAAAACCAAATAACCCCTAAAAGCACACCCCCCCTAAAAGACCCAATAATCCCCAAAACCCCTAAAACCCTATATATCTCTATAATATCCTAAAAAATCCAAAAAACCTTAGTAAACCATAAATCCACTAAAAACCACCTAAAAGATCCTAAAAACCCTAGAAAACAATGAAAGACACTAAAAGACACTAAAAGACACTAAAACCCTAAAATAACCCATAAAAACCATTAAAACACTAAAAGGGCCTAAAAACCTAAAAATCCATAAAACCTTAACACACTAAAAACCCAAAAAATACCTAAAAATTAAAAAAAAAACCTAAAAACCCAAAAAAAACCTAAAATAACCCTAACACCCCTAAAAACACTAAAAAATAAAAAATAACCATAAAAACCAATAAAAATACCAAAACACTAAAACCCTTAAAAACCTAAAAACGCTGAAAACACCTAAAACCCCTAAAACTCTAAAATTACTAAAATCCCAGAAAAAAACCCTTAAAACCCCAAAAAATAACTAAAAAAATAAAAAAATTAAAACACAAAACAATCTAAAACCCATAAAATATCCAAAAAATAAAAAAACCCCTAAATTTTCAAAAATATTCCAAAAAACCATTAAAACCCCTAAAAACCCCAAAACACCAAAATCCAACTAAAACACTAAAACTATCTATAAAACCAAAAAACCACTATAACCCCAAAAAAAATAAAAAAAAAACTCCTAAAATCCTAGAACCACTAAAAACCTAAAAACCCTAATGGCCATAAAACACTATAAAAATCCTAAGAGACATTCAAAACCCACTTACTGTAAAACCCCTAAAAATAAATAAAACACTAAAAACCCATAAATATCCCTAATTCACCATTAAAAACCAAAACTGCCCTTTTAGAAATCCTAAATAAATACTAAAACCCCTAAACCCTAAAAAATGCTAAAACCCATAAAAATCATAAAACCCCCAAAAAAACCATAAAAACTCGAAATAAAAACGAAAATATAAAAATACCTAAAAACCTAAAAACCCTAAAACCCCAAAAAAACCCTAAAAACCATTACAACCCCTAGAAGGCCCTAGAAACCCCTAAAAAACTAAAACTCTTAAAACCCTAAAAAAACCACTAAAAGACCCAAAAATACTGTTGAAACCCAAAAATACACTAAAACACCCCAAGAAACCACCAAAACACTAAAAATAATTTTAAACACTGAAAAATATTAAATCCCTAAATCCATAAAATCTTTAAAAGTGCCCTAAAAATCTTAAAAACATTTAAAACCCCAGAAAACCCATAAAAACCTTAATAAAATCAAAAAATCCATAATTACACTAAAAATGCCAAAAAACTCTAAAACCCCTTAAAATCCATTAAAGCATTAAAAACCCTAAAGACCCTAAAATCTATAAAAACCTAAATAAACCCTAAAGCCCCATAAAAACCTGAAAACCTCTCAAAACCCTTAAAATATCAAAAAACCCTTAAAATTTTAAAAATCCCTAAAACCCTAAAATCCCTACAAACCCCTAAAAATATAAAAAATGAAAAAACTCTAAAAACACAAAAAACCCATAAAGCCCCAAAAAACCTGAAAACCTCTCAAAACCCTTAAAATCTCAAAAAAAACCCAAAAAACCTTAAAATATTAAAAATCCCTATAACCATAAAATCCCTAAAAACCCCTAAAAATATAAAAAACACAAAAACCCTAAAATTCCAAAAAAAACAAAAAAACATAAAACATTAAAATCCCAAAAAACACTTAAATTCCCAAAAATCTGTAAAAACCAAAAAACCCCCCTTAAACCCTCAAAAACCCAAAAACCATAAAAACAATAAAATTTACAAAAAACATGAAAATACCAAAAAAACTCATAAAAGACACTAAATAACCCAATAAAAAACATAAAATTCTGAAAATCCCCATAAAACCCCTAAAAATCCTAAAACCCTAAAATCCCTAAACCCCTAAACACCCTAAACACCTAAAAATCCTAAAAACCGTAAGGTACATAAAACCCCTAAAAACCCAAAAACCCCATAAACCACCCAAAAGAAATCCAATAAAAACTAAAACCCTAAAAACCCTGTAAATACCAATAAAACCATTAAACCCCAAAAAACCAATAAAAGTACTAGAAACATTAAAAATCTATAAAAAAATTCTGAAAACCCAAATACTCCTAAAAAACCCAGAAAAAACCCAGAAAAATCCCAAAAATCCCTAAATAACCATAACCACCCCCTTCCCTAAAAACCCCAAAAACTAAAGAAATGATATATAACCTTAATGATTTCAAAAACATAAACACCAGTAAAATACCTATAAACACTAAAAACCCTAAAACCCTAAAATATCTAAAAAACCTAAAACCCATTACATACCCTAAAACCCCTCAATAACAATAAAAACACTTAATGCACCATTAAAAACACTAAATCCAATATAAACCTAAAAAACTCATTAAATCCAATTAAAACCACTGAAAATCCCCAAAACCCCTAAAAACAAAAAAAACCAAAACCCATAAAAATACTAAAACCCCTAAAACCCCTAAAACCCAAAAAAACATAAAATACCTTAAAACTCCAAACAAATGATAAAAACCCTAAACACCCATAAAAACCCTAAAATGACTTAAAACACTAAAATACCATTAAACCCCTAGAAACATAAAAATGATTCAAAACCCAAATATTCCATAAAACCCTAAAAACCTAAAAAACCCCAAAAACCCCAAAAACCATTATATGAATCTGAAAAACCCAAAAAAACCCTAAAGACTGTAAAACCCATAAAAATCCTAAAGGATCCTTGAAACCCCTAAAAGGACCTAAAAATACTAAAGTAACCAAAAAACCCTAAAGGATTCTAAGAACCATAAAGGACACTATATATCATAAAAACCATAAAGGGACCTAAAATTTCAAAAATACCTTGAAGCATGCTAAAAATTCAAAAACCCCTAAAATACCCTAAAAACCTAAAACCCCCAAATGAACCAAAAAACCATTAAAATTAATTAAAATCCCTCAAAACCTTAGATATATTAAAACCATAGATATCGTAAAATCCATAAAAACTATAAGACCGCTAAAAATCATAAAAACCCTTAAACCCATAAAAAACCTAATAACCTTAAATATCATAAAAACCATTAAAACCCCTAAAAACCCTTTAAAACCCCAAAACCCTTAAATAAAAAAAGCAGAAAAATTCCCTAAAACCCCAAAACCCCATAAAACCATAAAAATCATAAATTTTCCTAAAACCCCAAAAACCAAAAAACCCATAAAAACCCTAAAAACCTATAAAACCCCATAAATGACCCTAGAATCTCTAAAAGAACCTTAAATACCTAAAGGGTCCTAAAAACCCAACAAATCCTAAAAGACCCTTAAAACCAAAAAAACCCTTAAATCCCTAAACAACCATAAAATACCCTAAAACCCTAATATAAGCTAAAAACCCAAAACCACATAAAGGACCCTTAAACCCATTACAACCCTTAATAAAGCCTAAAATCCCTAAAATCCCAAAAGTTCCATAAAACACCTTAAAAACCATAAAAACCATAAAGGACCCTAAAAACACTAAAAACCCCCAAAATACCGTAAAACCCTTAGTGGACCTTAAAAAAACATTAAAATACCATATAATTATCTAAAATCAAAATAAACACGCTAAAAACCCTAAAAGGCCTAGAATCCCTAAAAACCATAAAAACATAAAACCCCAAAAAAACCCTAAAAGACCCTGGAAAACCCCAAAAAAACTAAATGACCCAAAAAACCCAAAAAACCATAAAAGATAACAAAAACCATAAAAACATAAAACCTTTAAAACCCCTTAAAACCCAAAGCAACTCTTATAACCCCTAAAACCCAAAAAAACATTTAGACCGCTAAAATTCCCCTAAGATCCCTAAAAATTATTAGAAGTACTAATAATTCATAACAATAATGAAACCCATAAATAAATAAAATATTAAAACAACCTAAAAATACTAAGACCCTAAAAACATTAAAATGTGTAAAAATCAAAAAAAAATATTAAATCTCTAAAAATCCTTAAAACTGCTAAAAACATTAAAACTCTAAAAAACCTTAAAAACCATAAAATCGTAAAAAAACAAAAAAAAATAGAACCAAGATGATATGGAAGATAACCATATTCGGGTATTTTATTTGGTTGTTAAGGAAATTTCAAAGAAGGATAAATCACCTCACTTTGTTTTTGGTGAAAATCAGACTGACCATCGTATTCAGAAAATTGGAATCACTTTGCTTAAATTTTCCTATATTGAGAAGAAGTTTCCTAGTTGAAAATGTTTATTGGACTCAAAATTGGTCTGTAATGAGGTTATGATCATAATGGAGATGGTATTCAGATTCTGCATGAATCTGATATAAATCTGATGATAATTTTCTGATTTGTATTTCACTAATATCATAAGTTTTTTGGAGAACTTGTGATGAAATACTTATATAGGTAAGGGGGTGAAAAGTTATTTCCAAACATATTCAATTTTGATTGGAATGGAAGATTTTTTTGGAATATTTGGAAGCTACAATACTTATCTTGGTAAGTCAAATCAGGTTTAAGCTAATCTTAAATGTTTCAAAGTCATGAAAAAGTCATCATTACAAGAAATAAGTTGATGAAGAAGAAAAGTTGAATTGTATTCCAAGTGGTTCAAGAGAAAATAAGAATAAGAATCTATTGTTTGGAATTTCTCTTCATCATAGTGAGGGAGATAATAATTTAAATTGTATTGAAGTTATGTTAATCATGGAACTTTTCTTGAAGAGTTTGAAAACTATCTAAAGTGTTGTCAAAGGGAACCTAAAGCTTAAGGAATATGTTTGTTTTTCAGTTGCTATGGAGAAATCATAATGGAGAAATCATAATGGAGAAATCAGAATGTAGAAATTTGAATGGTAAAATTGGAATGGAGAAATCAAAATGGGGAAATCAGATTAAAGAAATCAGAATGGAGAAATCAGAATTAAGAAAGTGGAATGGAGAAATTTGAATTGAGAATCAGAATCGTACTAAAGTTATTAAACAATTCATAAGTGATCTGAAGTTATTTATTGATTCCATAAGGTTTGAGAACAGTTTAGAGGTGATGAAGAAGCCAAAAAAATATTCATATTTTAAGGGGAATTGAATGATTCAAAGATAGATCAAATATTTAAAGAAGTTTAAAGATTTAGGAAATTTGGATAAGTATGAAAACCTTTTCAGAATCCCACTTGAACCATTTTTTGCGAGCTTATAAATATAAGGAGAGTACTTCATGTATTTTTTGAATTTCATCACTCGTGAAATAGGTGATAGAATCTCTACATTTACAAAAAGTGAAGAATGTTTCTAGATTGTGATTTCTTAAAGAAGTAAGTGGGATAAAATAAGAAGAAGAAGTGAAAGATTGTATTCAGCTGGTTATCATATTTGGTTGGATAATCAGACTGGTAGATCGTATTGAGATTTCTAGAATATGGAGAAATAGTCTATATTTTTTTCAAGAAGTACTCCATCAAATCTATATTTTCCATATTGAATAATTAGACTTGGGAATAGGACTGGGGAATCAGACTAGAATTTCCAAAATATGATTAAAAGTGGTTTAGAATTGTCTCAGAGGTATTCGAATAGAAGTATATTTTCCATATTGAGAAAATAAAACATGGGAATCAGACTTGGAAATTGGACTTGGGAATCAAATTGGGGAATTGGAATGAGTTTTACTATGAAGTCTAGAAATTTCTTACTAGATTTTGGGAAAGATAGTGAAGAATTGTTTTAAAAGATTGTATTTGTAAAAGTTGATCAAGAAGATCCATAACATGTTTTTCACAAAAAATATATTAAATAATTTTTTAATATTGAAGCACAAGAACTATTAATTGATCATATTTCCACACAAGTGTAAGGAGATATCAAATTCATTCCATTCCACACAAAATGATTTTTTCTATAGTGGATTGTTTGGTATTGGATTGTTCCCAAACCAGACCAAGGACGTAGCTTCCCTTATGGAGTACTGAGCCTTTTAAGTTATTGTGTTCCTATGGATGTGTGTTTGAATAGTTTTCAATAGGGAAATAAATCTTTAATAGAAGGTGAATTTTTTTTCAAAATAAAGGAAAACTAAAAGAAAAAAATCACTCATTCACCCCTCACCCTCTCAGTGATAGAACAATTTTATTGGTAAGTTACAATTCATATCAGAGACAAGTACCCTTCATTTACTCTTTTTTGAAGCTTTGAAGATAATTTGTGATGGAAAATTTGAATTTTGTGAATATTAATGGGGTTCCAATCTACAATGGAAATAACTATCATATGTGGAAATATATAATGATTCCTTATCTTATTTCTCTTGGGTATTATGTTCTTGAAGCTATAAAAAATGTATTTCCACCTATTGATGATAAATTTCCAATTACACCTATTAATAAGAAGAATCGTGAGAATGATGGAAGATCTAAAAATATTTTACTCTCATAATTTTCTAAAAAAGAGCTTTTAAGAGTGAAAGGTTTTTCCACTTCCAATGGTATTTGGAATAAGTTGGAAAACATTTATGAAGGAAATAAAAAAGTAAAGAAGGAAAAGTTAAAAATATGGATGTTGAAGTGTGAATATCTCAAGATAGGTGAATACGAATCCGTTGGTGACTTATTTACCATGGTAAATTACATATTCAGCACTATCAAAAGTATTTGTGAAAATCTATAAGATTATAGAATTTTTAAAAATATTTTAGGAATCCTTCCCAACAAGTTTGATGGCAAAGTTTCCACATTTGAAGATAGATATCCAAAAACTCTATCTCTGGATGATCTTTATATTACTCTCATCTCTTATGAAATGATAAAGGAAAATTTTATGAAGGGAAAAAATCTGATAGAGAAATTTCTATCAATGCTACCAAGAAAAGTCGAATAAGGTTCTTGAGGAAGATGTTGTTGATGACTCTGACTCTGAAAAAAACGTATGTAAAAACCTTGATGATTTATTATCCTTGTTTTCTAAAAATGAATGAAAATTTATAGTTAAATATAAAGGAAAATTTTCCATAAAATGTTTTGAATGTGGAGACATTACCACTTTGCGACTAATTATACATAAAGAAATAAAGAATAGGATAAGTGATTAATAAGAAACAAAGCCTAGAAGGTCATGGAAAAAATATGGTGATAATGATAAATATTTTTCCATATGGAAAGATAAAAAATTCTTCAAATCCAAAAGAATATGTTTCTTATCTAAAGATTAGAAAGAATAGGAAAGTAAAGATGAATCTTAAAAATAATTTGAAAAGGTTGGATAGATTAATTTTATTTAAATAGTGAATAATGAAGAGATCATAAGCATATATTCTTATGAAGAAGAAAATAAACTTAAATTTCATTTAAATGAAGAGTTGAAATGAAGTTTGAGAAAGTTTAGAAGGATTAAGAAGGAAAAAAAGAAGTTTAAAGATTATGTTTCCTCAATAAATAATCAATAATTTTAAGATTCTTGATGAAATTGATATCTTGAAGAAATATATTGAGAAATAAAAGAATCGAAATAAACATTGAGAAGTGAAGTTGAAGTAAAACGAAGAAGAGTTTGAACTTGTCCAAAAAATCTAAAGATGAATAGAGGGATAAAAGTTTAAAAAACTCTATCTTTGGAGTTGTTGAATGTTCTGGAAGGGAAAACCCTAAGAAAGATCAAAATTTAACTTCAAAGGTTGAGAATAAAACTAAAGTTGTGCCTGAGAATAAGAAATTTGAAAATGTTTCTAAAAAGATGAAATTTGGTAAAGTTATATATGTGTACAATAACAAAAAAGTCGAAAATTTGGAAGTTTCTAAAAAAAATCAATATGAAAAATTTTCTATTACTTATGGTTCTGATAAGGATGAAATGAAATTTGAGTTGAAGAATAAAGTTTAATTTGAAAAAATAAAGGTTGGTGGTCAATAAAGTTCTGTTAAGAATCTTGCTGAGAAACATACTTACAATACTGATCAATGTGAATGTTTTAAAGGAAAATAATATTTCTATGGATACTTCTGGTATTGTGGTGGATTCAAACATATGGAAAATATGTGTTAGTTCAACCAATAACATTACTATTATTCAACATGTTGTGGAAGGCAAGGATTGAGGGGGATTCAAACCTCTCAAATGAATAAGTATGAGAAAGAAGTTCTGAAGAAACCTAAAAAAGTTGATGTAAAAATTGATAATAGGTTTCAAACCATAGAAACTATTTATTAAAGATGTGAAAATTTTGGATTCCTTTCTAAGGGTTATCTTTTTTTGTTACCGGCACAATAAAATTTTCTTAACAATTCTCAGAAGATGAAGGTGGGGAATGAAATGGGAAAAGAAAAGAATCTTATTGTTCAAACTGGTTTGAAATTTATAAAAGGTGAATGATATTGGATTATTGATGGCGTTTGACCTTATCATATGATAGGACACTGAATGTTTTTGAATAATTAGAATGACTTTAAAGAAGTAATGGTGACATTTGGCAATGATGAATCTCTGAGAATCAAAGGTATTGAATCATTAATCATTGGGAAACAAAAGAATAAATATAATAAATATTTATATGTTGATGGGTTGAAACACAACCTATTGAGTGTATCAAAACTTTTTAATGAGGTTAAAAAATGTATCTTCAAAAAATATGTGTTTTTTTTTGTGAAAAGTGAGGAATATGGAAATATAGTTATAATAGGCCAACATACAAAAGGAAACTTGTTCCAAGTAAGTGAAATACAAAACTCCTTTTACTTGGGTATGGTAGAAGAAAAACAGATTTGTCATACAAGATTGGGGAACATGTGTCAAAGAATCATGAGAATGTTTTAAAAAAGAGATAGCCTTTGTGATGTTATTTATATGTCCAGAAGAAGAGACTCTTGTTGCACTATTTTTCAGAAAGGAAGTATTATTAATTATTTGTATAAAAAAGATGAAATTTGTTCAGAAAGACCCCTAAAACTTATATATTCTGATATTTATGGCCTGATGATAAAATAATCAACTAATTTGGACAAGTAAATCATTAAATTAATTTATTAATTTACTCACATTTCTTATTTCAGTTACATGAAACATAATTCATATAATCTAAAAATGTTTAAAACTTTCATAAGGAAAGATGAGAAAGAATGTGAGTATTTAGTGTAGAATTTGAGAACTGATAATGGTGGTGAATAAAAAACTAAAGAAATTGAATATTATCCTGAGAATAATGGAATTCGATATGATTTCAGATCACCATACACACCTCAAAAAAATGGGATGTCATAAATAAAGAATAGAAGTTTCATGGAAATGGGAAGAACTATGTTACTTGAACATGGTTTCTCCCATTACTATTGGATGCATTGCATGAGTACTGTAGTGTATATTCAAAACCAATGTTTCTCTAGGAGAACCTCTAATACGAATCCATATGAAATGTTTTATGGAAAAACTCTAAGTTTGAAACACTTAAGGGTTTTTGAGAGACCATGCATTATAAAGAAGAAAGGTGGAAACCTTGGAAAGTTTGAGCAGATAGGTGAAGATGGAATTTTTCTTGGCTATGCTCCAGAAGGAAGAGTTTATAGATATTTCAACAAAGAAATAGGAAAAAGATTTGATTTTGTTGTTGTAAAAGTTATTGAAAAATATGAGTAAGATAAACAAACTTATGTTGATAAGGAGGTTGAGCAGTATAAGGAATGTTTTGTTAACATTTTTGAAAAGGATACAGACAATCGTAATCCTACTCGATAAGAATAATCAGAATAATCTATTTCATGTGATGAGTAAGAAACTCGAAAACCTAAAACTAGGATGAGAAATCTTGTGGATTCTCAAAACGTAATTATTGATCAGCATCAGAATGTCCAAACAAGAAGAACACCAAAACTTGTTACACATACTTCTTTGTATATAAAAGTGGAATCTAAAGATTTTAATAAAGATTTTGAGAATCTTTAATGGGTTCATTCTATGAATAAGGATCCAGATCAGACAGAAAATAATGATACATGGGAACACATTCCAAAGATGAATAAAAAATATATTACTAGAATAAAATGGGGTTTCTCGAACAAGATGAATGAATATGGTGAATTGATAAGGAACAAGGAAATAATTGTTTTCAAAAATCATTCACTTGATTTTGATAAAACCTTTTCTCTAGTGGAAAGATTAGAAACAATCGAAATCTTTCTTTCTATTTATGCACAAAAATTTTACAAAATATTTCAGAAGGATGTCAATTCCCCATTTTTGAATGGTGAACTTGATGAGGATGTTTACAATGAAAAACCTAGTGGATTTGTTATTAAGAAAGATGAAATTTGTGTTATTAAGTTGAATAAATCCTTTTATGGGATAAAACAATCTCCAAGAGCAAGGTATTCCAAATTGGATACTTGCACAAGGAAGATGAGTTTCATGAAAGGAAGAGTTGTTAAGAATCTCTACATTAAAGAAATTTAGGATTTTCCCCTTATTGTAATTTTTTATGTTGATGATATTATCATTTATAGGGTTAATGAAAGAATTTTTGAAAGTTTTATTAAGATATGAAAAAGATATTTGAAATGTCCATGTTGGGTGAAATGAAATACTCTTTTGGGTTAAAAAACTCACAAGAAAAGAAACACATATTTCATTCCCACAAAAAGTATGCTAAAAAACATCTTAAGAAGTTCAGAAGAGAGAATTCAAAACCAGTTTACACACCTATTTTAGTGGGAACCAATTTGATTAAAGATGGATAAGGCAAGGAAGTTGATTAGAAAGATTAACAAAATCTGATGCAAAGTTTTGTATATTTTACTACCTCAAGACCCGACATTGTTTATGTTGTTAAATTATGTGTAATATTTCAGATTTCTCCTAAATAATAATGTTTACCTACTAGAAAAATAGTTCTCAGATATATAAAAGGCACAACAAATTTTTGAATCAGGTATGATAACTCAGAAAGTATTGACTTGTTTGGGTATTCATATGCTGGTTAGGAAGGAAATAAATATGATAGAAGATCCAAATCTGGTAGAGTTTTCTTTCTGATGAAAAGTTATGTTAGTTAACATACAAACAAACAAAATTGGGTAACTCTTAGCATGAATAAAGATGATTATTTTTCTTCCACTCAAGTTTCAATGCATCTTATCTAGATGAAAACTCTATTTTAAGACTTACTTGTTGATATAAATCTACCCTTGCTCTTGGGATGTGATATTCAAAGTTCCATAATCCATACCAAGAATCTAGTACAAAATTCTCATTAAAAACATATATATATAAAGTACTACTTCATCAAAGAGAATGTGGAGAAGAATGAATTTAAGCTGTAGACATATTCACAAAAACATTACCAAAGGGAAATTTTAATAAATTTAGGTTGAAAAAGGGCGTCAAACCTATTTATTATCAAGGATGAGGTATGTGGTTTCCCCCTCTATTACATTATCTTTGGATAGAGTTTTCAAAGGGGTAGAATTGTTTCATAAATCTATTCTTATGAAATCATGTAAAAATGGGGAGTTATGGGTAAGCTATGAATCCATAATTTAAGTGTGTGAACTATTATAAATTTTTGTTATTGTGGTTTTAGGAAAAAAATATATATATTATAGTGAAGTTTAAGAAATCTGAAGAAGAAATATTAGGAATAAATGTTGAGGAAGAAATATGAGTATTTTTTTATGAGTCACTACTTTTGGACAACATGGTTTTTCTGTCAATGATTTTTGTTTCTTACAATGAGTTAGCTCACATAAGCTTATAATTATTGATAAGTAATACATTTCATGAGGTTATGGGGTTCATTTATTTATTAATCTTAGTGGAGAACAAAATACAAAGGGGGTTTGTTAGGACCAAGGTCATAAGGATGATAATTGTATCCAGGTATTGTCATTTGTTGTCAAGGAAATTTCAAATAAGGAGAAGTCACCTCACTTTCCTTTCGGTGAAAATCATACTAACCATCATATTCAGAAAAGTAGACTCACTTTTTTTTAAAGTTCTTCATATTGAGAAAATTTTTTATGGAATAAAAGGTTTATCAAACTCACCTTAGGTCCAGAATATGGTTCTTATTGAAATGAGGATAATAATCAGATTCATTATGGATTTGATATAAATCTGATGATTCTTTCTTGATTTGTATTTCAAAAATATCATAAGTTTGTTGGAGAACATGTGATGCAATACTTATAAAGGTAATGAGAGAAAAGTTTCTCCCAATCATATTCAAGTTTGATTGGAAAGAAATATGTTGTTCAAAGATTGGGAAGTTACAACAGTTTTCTTCATAAGCCAGACGATGTTGAAGATGGTGTTGACACTATCATTTAATAAAGGAATGAAGAATATCATGAAGAGCACCTAGAAATATCTTAAAGTGTCAAAATAATTTAAGTAAAGTAAAGGAATTTGTCTCAATAGACCGACACAATATACATGCACAACATCAGGCCAGTGCAGCTCCTTCCAATACAGCCTTAATGTGCAACCCCCTACGACAAGAAGCTATGCTAGAGACACCTATATAGACCATTGATTTTTACACCCCTACATGGGAGATTTATACTGAGGATCTATGCGGAAGACCTATGTCGAAAAACTCCATTCAACTAAACCCCTCCTTACCTATAAATAGGACCCTTCATGTCCCCATTTCAAAGACTGAAAAATAGAAGAGCCTCTAAAGCTCCTCTTGCATAGCTACTTCACCCAGATCCCCCAAATATTCTAAGGTAGCTATTTAAAACATGAGAGAATGAACAGATAAAGGGGATGTGCAAGATTTAAGTCCTTTCAAAGTTTGAAATACAAAACATCTGATTAAGGAAAAATCTTCCATCAAGAAGAACCTACCTACGTAAGGTATATTCCCTAAGGAAAGACATGCATTGGGATCTTACAAAGATAGCAAAGAAGACTCGGGGGGTGCATAGGTTTAAATCTCACCCAAGTTTTTTCTTCTCATCAGTCCTTTTCAATCATGTATGGGCTTAATTTCCCCTGTGTTAAACATTTTTCAATCACTCCTAGGACCGGCATGACATACCTATGTGGTACAACTACGTTGTATACCTATTCTGCATAGCTATGCACATGACCTATGTGATCTACTCTTTAAGACTTCTTAAAATACATTCATGGTAGGGCTTCTCCTTGTTTGGATTCTTTTCTTGAAAGGGACCAAGTTGAAACCCCTACCAAGACCTCTTGAATTATCAAACCCTATGGAGAGACACATCAGTTTCTCTCCCATTTGGGTTTGTGTTTCTACAGTCATAGGTTTCCCACATTTTTTTTATTAGGGATTCAATATCCTTGAGGTGTATGTAGGTTTGTATATCTATAGTCACATGGACCCTTCTACCAGGAAAAATGTTGCAAAGTTCCTAATTTAGAGGATTAGGGTTTGGGCTCAGTCATCCCATTATCATCTCTAAAACCCAAAGCCTTAGGTCCTATGAAGTGAAACATTAGGGTTACAACCATTTTTCCTTTTTGACAAAGGAGAATTATCCCTCCCCACTACGGGGTCAATTTTAGGGCATAAATAAAAGAATAAGCCCCTAGCCTTTTGGGTCAGACTACATTGAATGGTCCATTGCTCTACACCTTCATCCATAATTACAATGACATCCTTCACTGTAATCTTTTTCTCTTCCACCAATGGAGGAGAAAGTGTTCCTTTATTTAATATTTTAGATCCTCTTGTTTCTCACACTGGGCATGAATCACATGGGATTCGAGGATTATAATGATTACAACATCTACACAATCCCCCTATAATCTTGAACTACAAGAACTCGTATTCATTCTCTAACCAGGATACACAAGATGCCTACTAAAGGACTGAGCTCAAAGGATACCCTCCTTAGGAGTTAGTCCTACTCAAAACCCCCGATTTCATCAAGCATCCTCCTTTGGAGTAATACCCAAATTGGAACCTCAAATCTCTATGAGTTAAAACACTCTTTTAGACCCTATTACTATTATTACTAGACATCCTTTTTAAGAGTAAGACCCAAATTAAAAGTCCCATATTATCATGATTCCTTAAATTACCCATGATACCTCATACAGGGCATCCTAATTAGGAGTAAACTATAACTCATTTCTCTCAAAGGACCACACTCTCCTGCGAGACCTCCCGAACTATGTGGGATTTTATTCCTATATAAATAAGATGCATATCAAGCCTACCATAGGTTCAAACCCAACAACTCAAATTAACCTAGTTCTCTAGGAAACATTCCCAATAGGGTCTAATCCAACTTGGAATCACATATCCCTTCAAGGTTCCTTGGGATGCTTCGGCATAAGTCTCACAACAAATCTTGACTTGGCACATTCTGCAAAGGGGTCATTATCAAATGACCTTAAAAGGTATGATTTTTCACATTATGTGTCAACAAACTATGTGGTTTCTAATTCCTTTAACAAGGATATATAGGTATCCCATATATGGGTTCGATCCCAACACCAGAACAACTTATCTATTCCTGGAAGATGATAAACTCCAGAGTAACCTCCCATCTCCCTGGATGATGATAAAACTCTAAAGTAATCACTTTGTCTACCTAGATAACAATAAATTTTAGAGTTCCCCACTACGTGGCATTAAAACCACCATAGTTGTAATAACAACCAAGTAATATATATGTAATGTATAAAAGGATACCATCAATGGAGAACCTTAGATACATATAGATGTATCCATTGATGAAGAACCTATGATACATATAGATGATTATCAAATTCAACACATGCTAATTATTGATTTCTAAATCATAAAGGGGAACTCATTTCATACTTAGTGAATTAATAAGGATTCATGAACATATGGTAAATCTATGAGAGAGTCCCAGAGTATGCAATAATTCCCCTCCAAATGGTGTGTTGAGCCTGACCTCCCATCCTATTGACCAATGTGTCTTCTCAAGAATAATAGGATAAATTACTTGATGAATGCCTACCTATAGAAAGAAAGTTCATGTAGATAGAGAACCATTGGGTGTTTTTGGTTACATAAAAAAAATTTATGGAAACCATTTAGGAATAATGACTCCTATAAAAGTCACATTTACAAGGGAAATAAAAAAATGGTGAACCTGATGTGAATCCTTAACCAATATAATAGTTACCCTAAAAACATCTATAAATATAGAGAGATAATTATTCTCAGTTGGACCATTTTTTTGCACCCATGGGGGAAACGAAAAATGGTGAACTCGATGTGAATCCTTAATCAAGTCAGTAATGTTGACCATATTTCAGAACCCAATCAATTGATAAGAGGTCGGAAAAAGAAATCAATAACACATTTGATCATCTAAAATATGCATCTTTTACCAAACTTTCCTCATTATATCTGTTATATATCAATAGGTACTCTTTTTCCTAGATCTACTGTCAATCCAAATGGCTTCCTTATGGTTTTCACCTGTGAATCCCCCAGTTGCTGATCAAGATGGATCCTCATCCACACAAATAACTTCATCACCAACTCAACATATTCAATGTTGGGTCTCCAATGCACTGGTCTAAGAGTACCATAAACATAGTACTATTCCAACTTTGGAGGCTACCCGATAAGACCTCAAAATCCGCAACCCCTGATCATCCGGTCAGTAATGACCAGTGGTTCAAAAGAAGATGACGCCAACTACCATCTTCAACCATTTAGGGAGCCTATCCCCAAAATGAAATAACCATCCCCTCCCTTGATTTAGGGAGGTGGAAAAAGAGGCCACTCATGGACTCACCATGAAGAAACAGGAGTCCTTTCTGAAGTCTCCTACCAACAACTGCCACCATCAACACCATGAAGAAGTAACCCCTCAACAATATGAGGGTGTTGTCTTCGGCCATCCGGTCCAGGTTCCTCAGACCTAAACATGCAAGATAGTCGGCCAGGGATAACAGCCGATTAAAAGGAGAAGGTTTCAACTTTTTCCCCTGTAGAGAATCCCACCAACCCAATTTCATGGAAAACAACAATTGGACACATACACCCACTCACTTTAATTCTACTAGCTAGTAGACTCCCCTGGCAGTGCCTGACCAATCCCACCACTCAGATCCATTGGAGTGTCATGATCTTGAACATACACCTGCTTACCATCATCAAGCCTACAAACAGTCTAATATAGTTGTATTTAATCAATCCCACCATTAAAATATAGTGTAGTATAGTGATCATGCATATACACCTTCTTACAATCATCAAGACTACCAATAGTATCATTTGGAAATAATTGGAGAATTCAATCGGAAATATCCAATGAGAAGAGGATGAATAATAAACTCTTTTCCCCCACATATGAGTACTATCAGTATCCACTAATAGAAAAAGGAGGATTGGAGCAGGTATATACACCTACTCCAGATACAGAATGGATGTATATCCCTGTTCTAGCTGCTGAAGTCACCAAGCACATTTTGGAAATGGTGAAAGGGTAGACAAAAATTCCTACCCATATCCTTGATACCTACCAGAATATCATCAAAGTAACTTTAGAAATTCCAGAGGGATAAACACATAACTTTGTACTCATACCTGGGATGACTCATCATCATGTCACCTTGGAGCAGATACACACCTCTGTTCCAGTCCAGGAGGGTTATGTGGAACGCTCCCCCATATCATCTGTAAAATCAGATCAAGAACATACACTCATTCCAACTGGAGATAAGCAGCCAATTATGATTGCCACTCCAAGGAAGGCACATACACCTACCCATGTCAACCACTTCTCCCAGTAGGTGTCCCCAACTGAGATTAATAATACATCTTAAAAGAAATATTATCAAGCACAGTTAAAGAATCAAGATCTAATCTATGATTCGGATCCACTTAATGGTGGAGTTTTTGAAGCCCTCAGACATCTATCTATTACAGTTCAAGATCCTACCCTCCAATCACCAAATTATGGGAAGAGTAGTAGTAATTCTAAAGGTACTTATAGGACACTACCTCATTAAGGATTTATTCATGATCATTCAGTAAATCTTGAGACTACATCTCTAGATTAGATCCATGGTAACCCTCCATGTGGATAGAATACTAAGGAGAAGGTGGGAATATCCCTTACTATAATCCATCATGATATTCCTCCCCATGATGTCATTCAATGCGAAAGTCCTCTCCATAGTAGTAATTCACATTGTCAATAGAATTTAGTATATCAAAATGTAGTGATAATAAAACCCTCTTATCTTGAGGAACTTTCAAATACAAGTCCATTCATGTCTGATTCCCTGTCACTAGAAGGTGAAATAATTTCTCATCTAGAAGATATTACAAGGCGACGGTCATTCTTCAAACCTCCCTTGGGCAATTTTCCTTTCAATACAATAAAGGTAATCCCAACCAATCTTAGTTTATACAATGAAATAACTAGGAATCATCCACTCAGGTCATACCATGTTGAGGAACTCTAGCAAAAGGTGAAAACAATATACTAAAAATGAGGAAACAACAAACAAAAAATGAAGTACCAGTCACATTCTAGACATTGGCCACTGCTCAATGCGTTATTCCAAAAATGTTGGAAGAATATTTTATTCATAATATTTTCCTCAACATATGGAAGACTCTTCATCATCTCAATGAGAATATATTACCTTATGATGAATATAAAAGTCATGTAAAGGTAATATAAGGGTTTCATTTCCAAATCGACTTGGCATCTCTCTCAGTTTCCTAACATCCAAATATTGAGAAGCAATAGGGATCCTTTCAACGTGTATTCCTTCATGCATTAAAAAGGTTACGCCAATTAATATCTAATACCCCATCTAGTGTTCATATAATAGGATGGGGTGTACATGGAGAATTTTATTTCACTATGCTCTAAAGCCAACAATTCCCACCAAAAGTGGTCTCATGAAATGTTATTTCCCATAGTCGGCTACAACAGATGGATTTGGTTCATAACCAGAGATATGCTCAGTAAAAATAGGCTTCAACCAGATCTCACCAAAGTCAAGCCCAAATATATAAGGTTGTTGAAAGAATTTTTCATCAAGTATCTAAAAATATTGAGAAATCCTCTCATTTAAAGTATTTCCATCATAAAATTATGGAAATGTCTGAAATAGCACAACGGTCCTCCAAAATAGGCGAATTAAGTGGGTGTCGGATAATTCACCTAGTCAATGCTTGGATCAAACTACGCAAAATTAGAAGAGTAGCTAAGGTAATTTCATCCATAGCAGTTCAGGATCCACCCCAGCCTATAGGGATGAAGGATATTTTAACCCAACCCATAGAGCCAGTTAATAAAGCTTGAAGGATTGAGCTGAAAGAACAAGAGCATACCCAGCCCGCGAGGATGGAGGATTTTTAATATTCATAGTATCCTCATTAGTGAATGTTAGTTTTCTCCCAATTAGGGAAGAATCCAAAAAATGAACGCACAACAGATTTATTAGAGGATTTAATACAAGTTAATGTTTTCCAAGAAATTTCTGAGGAATTAACCAAAAGGAGGACACGATCTCATGGAGGACGTGGAAGGAGACGATATAGTAGAGATACTGATAGAACACTCTCAATACATTATTCATCAGTGAATTTCATTGATTTCATCACTTTAGATCCTTCAAAAAACATTTCTAGTTTAGGGGAATCAGAAGAAGTTCATATTCATAATATGGACCACACTGAAGAAAATAAAGGAGGTGTGCATACCAAAAACCAGAGTATTTCCCAAAATCAAGGTGTTCCCTAAAATAATCCACTTCCACATTTTTTAAAGGAAATTAATAGGGAAAAAGGTAAAATTCATACTATATATCACCTTATCCTAGGAGAAGGTCAATACCTTTTTTTGGAAGATAGATTTTTGTAGTATGAGGAAGAAATAAAGGAGTTAAGGAGACTCAATTCAAAGTTACTACAGGGTAACCTTCCTTCCAGATATGATCTGTAAGAAAATCCCCAATTGGAATTTCCAATTGTAGCACTTCAACAAGTAGGTTTCATCGTGACAACCAAGTAAGATCTATAATTCTCTCCATTATGGAGGCATGTCCCTGTGGTTTATCCATGATAAATACCAATAATGCCACCACCAATGGTCCTACTAGTGGTAACACCCGTTCAGTCCCCAGCTACTACACCTACTCAGGTTCCTACTAATACATATGTCCCTCGAACTCTTATGAGTACCATTGAGTCATTAATAGATCTATTGGAAGCTATGAAAAGATGACGTGCAGTGGTAGAGGAAGAAAAGAAGGCCTACCCTAAATGGGTAGATTTGACTCCTCCACCACCAAACTTTTGGAATACAAAGTTTCCAATCTTCAATGGCTCAGGAGACCCAGAGAAGAAAAAAAATCATTTCTTCTCCCACTATGATCCCATGATAGGGACCCCTGGACAACAAGAAGCAGTGAAGCTCAGATGTTTTTTTCAATCACTGCAGGGTCTAGCCTTTGTCTGGTATATAAGTTTTCCATCTCAGTCAATTAATGTATGGGAAGATCACCATTAGATATTCCTCTTACAATTTAGATCAACACTTATGAATACAACAATCTTAAATCTTAAAAATTTCAAAGAAATGGAGAATGAAAGAGTCTCATATTTCATTTCTTGGTGGAAAATATTAATATATTTCTTAAATATACCACTATCTCAAAAAGAGTTTCTACCTATTTTTGTTTCCAATCTCTGTGATGAGTTTTGAACACCACTCATCCCTTTGAAATACATATGAGGTTTTTAGGACCTTTCTTAAAATGCTCAACAAGTGGAAAAGTCAATAGCAGAAACCACGAATAAATCTCAAGTTATTCCATCAGGTTTGGGAAGGAGAACAAGAAAATTAGAGGCTCCTACAATTATGCTTAATCCAACACCTATACCCGCCCCTAATTCAAATCCCTCATCATACCATTTGGATCCACCTCCCGAACATCAAAAATAATGACCACCTCGTCAAGATGATTCAAATTATCAGAGGAAAAAATGGTTTGAGGCGTTAAAGAACAAATTCTATTCTTCTTGGAATGAACAAGTTACTGACTATTTCATCTCAACTTTAGAGAACAACTTAGTCCAGTTGCCAATACCTAAGAGGCTGAATAAGGAATGAGAAAAAGAACTCTAAAAATATTTTCCCTTTCATCAAATGTTGGGAACCCCATCCATGAGTTTTTTTATTTCAAATACATTCTATAAAAGATGGTGGATTATGAGAAAGTGAATTTGAAAAGTTCATCTGCCCAGGTAGCATCTATTTCTGCTACCGATATAGAGGAGGAAGGTGAATGGAATGAAGTCAAAAGAAAGAATTCATAGAATTTTGATTATTGTATTATTAGGAAAAAAATCAATAGAACTCATTTCATTCTTTGAACACGGTTGAAGTAACAAAATTTTCCTATTTCCACTTCCGCTACAGAAAATACATATTTTTCAAAAGCTCAGTCCTCTAAAGGAAAATACTCAAAGAAACAACATGTCCAAAAGGATAAAGATCAGTCATTAGAAGATAAATACATGTGAAGGATGAAGTTATCCTTGAATTTGTAATATTTCATGCCAACTGTCTCAAAAGCACCATCACCCCCATCAAATGGTACAACAAGAGTCAACCCACTAGGAATAATCTTTATCAAAAGTGGATTTGATCTTTGGTTCCATTAAATTCATTCATTTAATGGTCCCCTTATCGAATTATGACTATGATGATGAATCTAATTTCCCTATACTTGATTGGGGAACTAGTGTACAGGGTTATTGAGGTCGAGTATATAGGGGAAGAAGTGGTTATACCAGAAGTCGCTACTTCAACCATACCCCTTATCAAACCATTTATGCAGCAGAAACTCATGGGATAGCCCTCTAGTGAGCTCAATAGGAACAAGGGAACCCCCCCCCCCCCACACACACACACACATGATAGGATATACCCTGATATAATCACCTTAGAAGATTAGTTAGATACTACTCCACCACCACATCGGTGGGTGGGAAGGCCTATCCGACCTAATACAGCAAGAGAAGAAAAACTTCAAGCTCCAATTTAAAAAGATGTTCCACACACATCAGGTACGTTGACTCCCAAGGAACCTGTAAAAGAGAATTTTCATACAAGGAAATGTAGACCTTTGGATCAGAAGTATGATGTTTTGAATCAATTGGAATAAGTTCTATCCAAGTCATTTATCCTGGATGCTCTGAATTTGTCAAAATATCTCTAGGAATAAATTATTGAGGCCCTATCAAGACCTTAAGAGTTTGAAACAAATGTTTCTACTACTGAGGTCTACCATATAGATAATGATACAGAATAATTCCATGCGGTCATATCTTTCATTGATAAACATGTTGATGATATTGTGCAGGTACACATCAGTCCCACGTACCTATTAAGAAAGATTGATGAAATTGATATCTAACGAGCCTTCATTGATAATATCTCAAGGGTAAATCTCATTATAATTCGAACACCTTTCTAGTTGGACCTCATTTAATCACACTTGTCTCCCTACACATTGATGTTATAGGGTTATGATAAGAAAAAACAAGAACATCTTAGTGAAATTATGCTCAGAAACAAGTTTAGAGACCTTTTTTCTGATTCATATTTCATGGTTGTCTGATAGGACACAGTCTTCAACATTCTATTGGGGAGACCCTGGTTACATCAACATATAGCCATCCCTTCATTTGGGATTGCCATAAGAACATCGAGGATACAAGTAGGCAACAAGAAGAATTCACCCAACTCGTGCCTCCAAAATTGAGGCTGAAGTCAAAAATCTCATCAAAGCTGACTTCATTAGAGAGGTGAAATGCCCCAAGTGGCGGGCTAATATAGTCCTGGTGAAAACGAATAAATGGAAAATTAGAATCTACATTTATTTTAGATATCTCAATTGGCATTTTCCTAAATATGACTTTTTGATTCCAATTACAGAACTCTTGATTGATTAAATACCCAGTTATGAGGCTCTCTTTTTCACGGATGGATAATCTGGGTATAATAAAATCCTGATGGATTTATAAGATGAGGAATCCACCACTTTTAGATCCCCTCAAGCTGTATTTTTCGATCAGGTAATGCCCTTTTTCTTGAATAATGGTAGTACAAAATACTAATATGTTATGCATCACATATTCAAACCCTTATTGGGAAAATTTCTCGAGTGATTTGTTGATGACTTGGTGGTCAAATAGATATATATTTATGATCACATGATTGATCTAGAGATCATATTCAGAAATCTTCAGCAACATAATTTGAAGATCAACCCCTTGAAATGTGTTTTTGGGGTTACCTCAAGAAAATTCCTCAGCTTCGTTGTATGCCATCGAAGTATCGATGTTGATCCTGAGAATACAAAAGAAATACTTCGAATATCACCTCCTTGAAACATTAAATATTTGAGAGGAATTAAAGGATACTAAGCCTATATTCAGTGGTTCATATCCAACGTTGCAGGAAAGTGTTTTCCCTTTACCAAGTTGACAAATAAAGGGGTCACTTATCAATGGACCGATGACTGCCAAGAGGTATTTGATACCCTGAAGAAATATATTTTGAGCCCACCGATATTGATTCCACCTATTAGAGGAAATATTCTCATTATCTTTGTAAAATCTATAGAGAGATCATTGGGTTCCTTCCTAGCACAAAATAATGGTGATGGGAATGAAAATAACCTCTACCATCTCATCTGAACTTTTCTCGACACAGATACTCAATATTCAGATATTGAGAAGAGCTTCCTGGAATTAATCTTTGCAGTTCAGAAACTGAGACTCTATTTGCAGCATCATGAGGTCCACTTGGTCTCTCGTAATAACCTAATCAAATTTATCCTTAGTCATCTTATGCTAACAGGACATCTCGCATGGTGGGTAGTTATTCTGCAACAATTGAATATACATTTTGTGCCTTTAAAATAAGTAAATGGGAAAGCCTTGGTATATTTTCTTACTGAGCACCCATCTATGAAATGAATGTAATTAAATGTAGAATATTATGATGAATAAATCTTCTCTATTCATGATATCCCCCAAATGTGGGAAATGTATTTTAACAGTGCTTCCAAAAGTCTAATGGGGAAGAGAATGGAAGATCCAAAGCTCAACAAAATTGTGTTAGGAATTGTACTTATCTCCTCAAACAAGGCAGCGTTTCTATACTCTTTTCTGTTATTAGAATGTAGAACCAACAATGAGGAAAAATACCGGGATCTCATTGAAGTCTTGGAATTGGAACTCCAAGTATCAGTAAATCACCTAGAAGTGAATGGGGATTCAGAATTAGTAATCAAACAAATCAATGGTAACTATGCTATCAGAAAAGATGAGCTAATTCCCCTATGTGAATATTTCTGAGGATTAATGGATGAATTTCCCTCAGATCCAACATTTTCTTATGTTTGGTGATCAAAAAAATTACATGATGATGCATTAGCTAATGCATCCACTTCCCTGGTAGATCCAAATCAGGATGAGTCAATCATCAATATTTCCCATCATCATGTTTTTCACATTCTCTTCAAATCAGAACAAAAGAGATCAATGAAATCAAGCCCATTTCTGAACCATACGGTCATACCATGGTATTGATGGCACCCATCGTGAAATATTTTAAAAATGGTGTACTTTCACTGGATAGAGCTGGAAAAGAACAAGTCTAGTGACCAGTGGTCAATTTCACTCTTTATGATATCCCAAAAAATAATAAGATCTTCTAAAAGTGATGAATCGATGGAATCCCCTTCAGATGCATTTATAGATAAGAGACAATAGCTATCATAAAAGAATTACATGCACGAGCCTGTGGTTCCCACCAGTCTGGGCATAGACTTTCTGATCAAATCTGAAGGCTTGGATATTTCTGGCCTTAGATAATGCAGGATTGCATAGCTTTTACTAAAAAGTGGCATCCCTTCCATGTTCATGACAACTTTATTCATCAACCACTAGAATTTCTTTATATAGCCAAATACCCATGGCCATTTTCTACATTGGGAATACATGTAGTAGGACTATATCCTTAAGCTACATCCAAGCATCTCAAGTACATTCTTACTACTATCGATTTATTCACCAAATGGGATGAAGCAATACCTCTTAAAAAATTTGGATCCAAAAGAATTGTTAGCTTTGTCAAATCTAACATCATTACTATATTGGGTATCCCTCATACCATATTGATGGAAAATGGCACCAATTTATGTTATTCTGAGATAAAAAAGAATTATTAAGAACAAAATATAAAGTCCAACCATTCATCCCACTATCATGCAATGAATAATAGACAGATAGAGGCTTTTAAAAAGAATCTTTCAAACATACTCTAGAAGATGGTAGATAAAGATAAAAAGACATGTCCTGATAAACTCTCTAATGTCTTAGGGGATTATTGGACTACTACTTGTATAGCCAAACAGTCAACTTCGTACTTGTTGGTATATGGAACAGAAGCAATCCTAACCACTAAAGTTCAATTTCCTTCACTCTGAGTTTCCATTTTTGAATAAAAAATATTTTGATGAACAGTCTCAAAAGAAACTAGATGAGTTTCAGTAATTGGATGAAAAGAGATTTCATACCTTGCATCATTTGGAAGTCTACCATAATAGAATAGCATGAGCCTTCAACAAGAAAGTTCACCTCTTTTCATTTCTTCAAAAATAATTGGTATTTTTCCTCATAACTCCAATGATCCCAAGAAATAAGCCTCTAAATCTTGATCCAAAGTGGGAGTTACCTTACTCCATACATAAGGTCTACTCTAATGGGGCCTATTCCCAAATATTAATGGATGGAGAACTCATTACAACTCCAACCAATGCAAAATTCCTAAAAAAATACTTTGTATAATCACACAAAGTTTTCCTAGTTGTATGACGATAAACTATATAACAACCAACATCCTAGCTACAAGATGTTAAATTTCATAACTCCACATATGTCCATGTTTTATTACATTAAACTACATAGAATTTTTGTCCTTGCTGCACGATGTTAAACTGCATGACATCATTTGTCCTCACCACATGACGTTAAATTGTATGGTTAACATCTTTTTCATTTTATGTTAATAAAATCCCCCAAGATACCACAGATTTACATTTCTTGTGGTATCTTAATATGATTATCTTCCATAAAAAATCATTACTCGTATCATTTGTCACTCTTTATTGAAATTTTAACCCCATTATCCCCTATGTTTGAATCAGATCTTCATAGAGATCCTCTTTTAAGACCTATGTGTGGCTTGATTGTTGTCCCCAACAAGTTATGTAGTGAAACTTGTTTTTTATTCCTTGGTTCAGCTGAAATATCCCATTCACATCAGGTGATCTATGTCCTAAGAACAATATGTTAAACTACATGGTTCATCTAGAACTGTGTATGGCTTGATTCTCATTCCTATGAGATATGTAGTGATGCCCAGATTTCCAATCGTGCATACAACCACAATAAAAGATCCCTAATTCATTGTGTATATGAATCAGATATGCATAGGGAATACCATTTTTCAAGAACTACATATGTCTTTAGTCTCATTTTAATGAGATGCGTAGAGACACCCAAATTTGCAAACATGGGCCCAGCCGCGACCATAAGAGAAATTTTTTTCCCTTTTCATATATATGATCTAATTCTGTAGAGATTACTCTTCTAAGAAACATAGTTTGGTTCTTGTACCATCTTGTGTCTTGAGATCAACAATTATTTTGTAATATATATTAAAATCCCCTTTTACCATATCAAAAATTCAATTTTTATGAGAAAAAATTCCAAGAACTATGTTTGACTTGACTCTTTCTCCAACGAGATACGTAGTGATGCCCAAATTTCCAATCTTGGGTCAATCCATGACTATTTAAAAATATCCATTCCTCACATTAAAAACAAATTGGTGTGGAAAATCATATTACAAGTACTACATATGTCTTGATTCTCATTCTATTAAGATATGTAGAGATTCCCAAGATCTCTAATCTCAGGCCCAACCACAATTAAAAAACCCTCTACCACATCAAAATTTATTTGTTATAGGGTAGATGCCTCAAGAACTATGTATGGATTGATTCTTATTCCAATAATATACATAATGAAGCCTATATCTCCAATATTGGGGCATCCGTGATTAAATCCCCTTCATTCCCTGTGTATATGGATCAAAACATCATAGGGAGTATTTCAAGAACTATGTGTGGCTTAATTCTCATCCATATGAGATATATAGTGATGCTTGGGTTCCATACCATGGTCTAGCCACAACATGTATATCTTTTCAAGTAGGTTCATCTTCATCCTTACCACATGATGTTAAACTACATGGAAATGGAAGAACTACGTGTGGACTGATTCTCATCTATATGAGATACGTAGTGATGCTCAGATATCCAATCTTGTATCTAACCATGAATTTGAAAAAAAAAATGATCCCCATTCCTTATGTCAAATAATAATTGAAATGGAGAATAATCCCCAGAACTATATTTGTCTAGATTCTTGCTCCAATGAGAAACAAAGTGACACTCAGGTCCTATTCCCTGTCTTAGCCATCACTTAATCATCATACCCCTATTCTTCACCTATGTTACCTTTGTGTTGTAGAATAAACCTTTACCACAACTTGTTTCTCACACCCATAATAGCTCGCTTGGGCTTAGTAATTGGGTAAAGAGATTATCTGTATAAATAAGGTGTCTCAATTCCTTTTGAGGTTATGAATTGTCATGTCTGTAAGACCATAAAAGGCACAAAAGACATCCTCACCACATGAAAATAAACTGCACGGTCTATCAAAAACAACACATGGATTTATTATAATCACATTAGAGATATGTAGTTAAAACTATGCCTCAGATCCTAGTCCTAGCCATGGGATAAATAAAAAATTCCCCTTGTCCTACATACGATCAAAGTCTATACAAGATCTTTTATTTTGGGTCCTCTCCTTGGTGAACCTATCAAGGAAATAAGAAATGTCCCTTTTTATACATGTGAGTCATATCTATGTAAGGGACTCTAAACTCATGGTTACTATTATTTCAAATACTTCCTTCATGCATTGGACATTTCACATTCTCACATGTCACACTCCTACACCTGAATACTATTTGATATTCATAATATTTACGTAGCTTCTAGTAACAGAATATCAGATACCTAAGATATCATTTTCCTCACTATGTAGTAAATTCCCTAGTTGGCCTTTCATAAATTAAACCCCCATAATAGTTTTGTTATCCAAAGGATTCCATTTTTTGTCTATGCGGCACATTCCCTAGTTGGCCCTGCATAATCAGCCCCCATAACGGGTTTTTCAAAACAATGGTAACTTAATTATTGGGAGAAGCCTATTTTGTGTCTTTAATATTCAATGAAGATATATACAAACCCATAATTTAAAGTAGTTATCCTTTACATATTTATCTCATATCCTCTCTCCTGACCTGAAAGTCTCCAAGACTATGGCTTACATTGTTTCCCCTACATATGTTCAAAGCACATTGGTATAACCTTGGTCTATTCGACCACATATTTTATTCATTGATTCGATAATATTATGGTCCTAGTTGTATGACCTAAAACTAAAAATACCATACATCCTATGCTTGGGTCAGGCCTTTATAGAAAGCCTTCACCCTATTCTATGGGAATCATGACTGGAAATACCCTTTCTATGTTGAGTAAATTTTCTCTATAAACCAAACATTGTGTTTGTGGAAACCCAAAACTCCATAAACATTCATTTTATTTTAGCAATAGAATGTCATAATTCTTGAGATCTCCTTCTCCTAACTATGCAGTACATTACCTAGTTGTCCTTACAGAAAATTCGCCTACATAATGGACATGTTAGCCTAAGGATGCCATTGTTTGTATATGCATCACATTCCCTAGTTGGCCCTGCATAATACAACACCCATAACGGGTTTGTTAAATAGTGGTAACTTTATTCTTGGAAGATAATTCCTCTAATGACATTATTCCTTTTCCTGTATCATTCTTTGGATTCAGGAATCCCAAAATCAAAACATACAATTCTCCCTTTCCATACTAGAATATGGTGGCACATTTCTAGATAAATTACCAAGAATTGGAAAACCATTAAATTTTTTTTAGAGATAATGAACTTATATAAATTCCCCATAACATAATTGCTACATGAATTTAGACTACATGGCATAATTTCCTTACTTCTTGACTTTAAACTACACAGCATAATGTTTTTTTCACAAATTTAAACTACACAACATAATATTAGAAAGCTCATTTATGAAAAATGTGCCATCCTTCACAAACCAAATTTATGTAGGAGTGGTTTCCCATTCATGGATTATGTTGGCACAGATGACGCCCTTTTATCCTTAGATATATTTCCTTGGTAAATCCACTCACAGTGGTCTTGAGACATCTAGATCCCAAAAAACCATTTTTTTGTCATTAATAGAATGTCAAAATTCAGGAAATTTTCTTCTCCTAACTATGCAGTATGCACCCCCAGTTGGCCTTGCATCAAATTGTCCAACATAACAAGCATGTCAGTCTAAGGATTCCACTGCTTGACTATGCAGCATGTGCCCTAACTGGACTTGCATAAAACATCCCCTGTAACGGGTTTTTCAATTGGAGGTAACTTCATTTTTGGGAAAGAACTCCTTTATTCCTATATTTCAAGTGTTATATTTGTTGACCATAAAAATCATGACTCAAGATTCCCCTTGGAATTATCTAAAGAGTATTGGGACCTTTCTAGCCATCAATGACTTGTTTGGATTATAATTTCAAAATTCTTTGTCAATGTTATTTGACCTAAACACTATTTTTATTTAGTCCAATGTGCATGACTTTAAACTGCCAATAAAAAGAGACATAGTACTTTCTAGAGTGAAAACCCATGAAGGACACTTTGTACAAAAGTCAAGTATCATCTCCCTAGACCTATACTCAATATGGTCTAGACAATATCGACCAATAAAATTAAAATGCACAAAATCTTTTTTAGTTAAAAACTAGAAAAGGGAAACTTAAGAAAAAACCAAATCTTACCTGCTAAGTCTCCTTCAGATTTGAGATTAGGAAAAAATCAGGTTATTGAAACAAAATATATAATTTTTTTAGCATTTTCTATTGGCCCCTAGTAAAAATAAAACCATGCTTACTAGGCCCATTTTCTTAGGTAAAAAATTAGAGCACCCCAATCCTTGTTATTATAATTATGATTATCTGACATAAAAATGAATTTTTATGAAAATCAACATTAATATTGCAATAATTAGAAAAAAGTATATATGAATACATGTATGATAAGAGAAAAAATATTTTTCATTTATGTATCAAAATTAGAGGACCATCCACAAAATGAAGTCTCTATGTCATCATTTCAAGAAGTTTTCTGCATGACTCTTCATTTATTGAATGGATCCACAATCCTTATAAGCCGCCAACTGACCAGCTTCAGCCCCCTTGGCTAAATAAAGTTCATATTTAGTAGTTGAAATGGAAGTCACCCATTCCAAATGAGCTTCTCCCATTGACCATATCAATTGTGCATTCCTATTTTGAACAGCATCCATTTGTTTCTGAAGATGCACCATCTCCTTTATTGTTTACATAATTTACAGATCATATTCCACCAACTTTTTTATATGCTTGGATTCAACCTAAATTATAGTATCTCAAAATCCCTCAACATTCATGAGAATTTTGTCTTTTTCAAGGTCTTGCTGAATTTTGTGTTCTTTCTACCATTGGAAAACAGTCTCTTTCACCGCATCATAAATTGTCTAATAATCAAATCCAAAGAATCACAATACAATAAAATGTGCTAGAAGCTTTACAAAATGTGAGGACAGCTCATCTAAAGGATTCTCAGAGATTATCATCCAAATATTTTTCCATTTCCTTTTTAGGAGATACCAAGAGTAAAATATAGTTCTATGTCTATATATGAATCACTTCCATGAGGCAGAACATATTTTGGAATTAAATCACAGAAGGAGGTGCCTTGCTCTTATTATTTAGAAGAAGCGGATGATTCACATTCCATTGATGGTTGAGCTAATGCAGAGGTTTCACCTTCAAACCCAACTGTGGGAGCCGATATCCCTAAATGGTGGATTAAAATTATTATTATCTCAAAAATAATAACAAAAAAACACAATCATGACCTTCAAGGAATTTACCCTGTAATAAGTCAGATACTTGAGTAGATTCCTCCCCAGTTTTCTCAGCTTCAGTTATCTGAGTAGGTACTACTTGGGGAGGGTAATTCTCTTGAGTTTTCTCAATTTTCGTAACCAGAGGCTCTAGAGTATCTCACTGCACTGGATTATCAGTTCTTACTTATTCAACATAATTAGGAGTAGGATAATGTGGGATGCTCCATTCTTGGAGGTCCTTTGGAACATTCTCTATAGGTAAAGCTTCATAAGTTGAACTTTGATGTGAAATATCAAATAAGGGAACAACTACATAGGGAAAATTCCATAATGATAACTTGCGTCCTTTCACCTCATAATTAAAATCCCCAAAATTCTTAATGTAACCTAGAATATCAATCCATGGATTAAGTATATCCATCATTTTAGTGTATACGACTTTGTATTTCATAGCATCCTCATCATTTAGGGTGTTCAAAAAACATTGATCGATGCCCAAATTATCACTATTGAAATTCTATTCTGTAAAATATTCAACTAGTGTAATAACTTCTGGCCTTTCTGAATTTGGATCAGCACCATCACCAACCTTAGAAAACCCAGGATCCTTGCTCCTTCCTTCTACAACAACAGTAATATCATCATTAATTATCACATGATACTCTAATACAGGAAACATATCTGAGATTTTATGAACAGAATAATGTTATAAACAACATATGATACCCATAAAAAGTGAATCTTACATTACTCTTATCTATCTTAGAAACAGGGGAAGATGTATTTTCAACCTTTGATGTCTCATCAGTCAAAATAACATATTCATAAACAAGATTTTTTACTTCTCCTAGGGTTTCCTTCTTAGTTCTTGAAGGGTCGGTTTTTAGTCCCTTGAGAGAAAAAAGAGATGAAAATCCTAAAAATTAATGGATAGGGTCAGAAAGTGTGACAAGAATATTATAATATCAGATGATGAGGAAAATACTCACTTTTTTACATACACTTAGGATTATTATCGGTGCTTTCTTGTGTTTCTTGTCATAATAATGTGGAGAGATTTTTCTACTCCTCTTGGCAGGATAGACCTGAGGTAATGGATGAGGATTTTTTGTCTCCTTTACTTCCATCATGGTCCTCTTTCATAGATAAAGTCTTAGAGACTTGGGGGTTTCATCTAATTTTTCAACAGGATAGCCCATAGGTCCATACTTTGGTGACCCGAGCACTCTTCCTGACACCCCTTCTCTAACTTCGAGCTGCAAAATTAAATCTCATAAAAATTAGTGATGATGAATGAAGGAGAAAAATAGATAAAGAAGAAAATAATACATTTTTAGCAATAACATAAATTTCCCATTCCTCCTTAGGGTTAATAATTACCCCTTCACATATCCCTCGGTCCATCATGTCAGATTCTTGTTTAGAGGGTGGAATTTGGTCAAAATTTTCAAATATGAAAGCCTCCAACTTCGTGATATGATTATGTACATTAGCTAAATTAAATTATTATTCAGATGAATATTAGGTGGTGCTCTAATATCACCCATATATGGCATTCAATGTCTAGCTTAAAAAATTTCCATGCATCCCTGAGATCACGAGTTATGTATTCTTAGAACTAGACTGATAAAGGTCGCACATAACTCGACTTTGATGCGGTTGACGGTGGAGAAAATTCAGCATTCTCATATTTTAAGTACCCTTCAATCTCCCCTACCTCTTCATAATATTCCACAAATGGAATGACAGCCTCTTTTTAATGACGGAGACTACATTTCCCCAGTTCTAGATATGTTGTTTCCCTTACCTTTTTCTTCTTGGTATATTTCATATGAAGGTGTTTTGAAGGATCTGAAGCCTCTGAAGCTTATACATCATCTTTGATTTTATATTTTTTATGATTGGCATAAGTAATGGTTATCGTGGCCACTGCCTAATGTATGACTTTTGTTAAATCCCCCTGAGGGTATGAAGAAACCAAAGATTTATCATATCCATCCTCTAATCTAATTGATTCATCTGATGGAGGTAGTGTAATCAATATTTTTGACACTTCTAAAGCTATAAAAATCAAAAACATTCAGGCTACCAGTGGATGTTTTTCAGGCCTCACATATGTGGGAGGAAAGGGGCTCAATTTTTTAATCCATCTAAATTGAAGAGCAACCCTATAAGGTCCATAAGCCTCGCATATGATTTCACCATCAATTCGGGTTGAAAATAAACTATCTATGAATTCCATATTATAAAAACTCATCTCATAGTTCTCTTCATTACTGTCATCAACAAATGTTCTAATTGGTAGATTACTGAAAGGAAAGAATCCGAATTAACCTAATGCATTAAATTCCCTCAATACCTCATCAGGATTCAAATTCAGAGGTTGGATCCTAGAAATTCTTTACCCAAATGGAGTAAATCAACCATTGGGAACTCTAACTGAATTCAGCACCATATATGAACAAAAATGTGTTTCCATCCAACCCCACAACACCTAGAATGGTCTCAAAAAGACTAAATGGATCCTTCACATTATATAAATGTAATAGGATGTGATATATTCTTGGTAACACAGGGGTAGCCAGCCTGATATATTTCCCTTATACCAATTTGGATATAATAGAAAAATTATAAGGCCTTACACCACCACTGGACTCATGGACTGGGAGTAAATAAATGCTTAGCCACATGGAAAGGAAACCATCTTTGTGCACCTTTGCATCAATATTGGGTTTAACCCTATAACCACAATGCTTTTAATCACCCATCTCGAATGTGGTCCAGTGTGTGCCTAAATAACCTTGATTATCTATAGTTGGACATATATTAGGACATCCACAATTAGGACCCTTCTCTTTGGATGGTTCTAAGAAATCTTAAACCCATAATTTTTCAATAATATCAGTCCTAGGATGAGTTTCTTTCTTTTTCTCATCCCATAATTTATTTTCTATTTTAATTATATCATGAGCCAATGGTGGGGTCCTCTCAACATCACCCCATGTTATCATTGGTGCAATAGATTAGTCATAAATCTCTCCGAGAATGGGAACCTTGGATATTTGGAAGATATCCCATATATTGATTCCATCCTCACCATGCGTTAAATGGAATTAATTCGTTTATGGGCTCCAATGGTACAGTAATTCAGGGATGAAGTCATTTTTGAAAAAATAATTTTTTCAAACCCAAATGGATTCATAAATGTGAACATCTGATAGCTCTTTCCTAAACTTATTATAAGTCTAGTGTACCAAAAATGACCACATCTATTCAGGGTTAACTCCTCCTTCAGAGTGATGATCCCAATCTCCCTTCAAACCATTGATTGCTCTATTTTTCATGCATGAAAGGTTCAGTCATAGCAATGAGGTCTTGGATCTATAAAATAATCCTTCATATCAGGAGTGATTCCATTGTGATGTATAAAGTATGAAATAGGGGCATTTCCCTCATGAACAGGGACACCCTTCGTAGTAATATTCATACAATGACAGTTGATATGTGTTACAAACCATGCCTTTGGGAAAATTTTCTTATATTATGGAAGAAGAAAATATTGAAAAATCACATGCCCGTATAGGAGAAAATATTTTCTTTGAATATATTCCTTTTAGTATGGGATCAATCCTTTCTCTAATTCGGGACGGAAACTATCAATGATAGTGAAATAGCCTGGCCCAATGGCTTTCATGATTTCAGTTTAGCATATTTTATCTACCTAAATTGAAGTCAATAAGTGAGACATTTCCTATAAGAGAATCACAATATATTTCTCATTATGTAAGAATATTGACTTAAGAAAGTTCAAGTTTTAACTTAAAGGGATTCAAAAATTTGATGATGGAAAATTTTCATGCAGCTCGTTCGACCAAGTACCCCACGTATGTCCTTCGATAAGCTACCCAACGTAGAACCTTCAATGAGTTCCTTCTACCCAACTCCTTCGACAAAGTATATCTGGGTAGCTCCATCACCCAAATGGATTTACCTTGATAAAATTTTCTAAGGCCCTTCGCAAGAACACAATTGAATAAGGTTGGATGAACAAGCTATACAATGAGAGAAAAAATCTTCAAAAAATGAAAACACGTGTGAGGGAAAAGACAAAGGAGTAGGGGTACTTATAGACACCGCTGGCCTACGCTACCCACCAACGCTGGATGAACTACGCTTGTGACTTATGTAGTATATCTACACCATATACCTACGCAATCTAGAAATAATACTCCATAATATTTTTTCAGTGATTTTACCCCAGGATTAGACCCTCTTTTCTGTCATATCCAATCCTAAGGGGGGTCTATTGTTGACACTCTCTTTTAATAAAGGAAGGAAAAATATCATGAAGAGAACTTTTAAATATATTAATGTGTTTAAGTAATTTAAGGAAAGTAAAGTAATTTGGATCAAGGGACCTACAAAATAGACCTACATAGCATCATGCCAGCGTAGCTCTTGCCAATACAGCCTTAATGTGCACCCCCTATGCCGAGGAGCTATAGAACTGAACTAAGCGGACCATTGATTTTAACAACCCTACATGAGAGAGCTACACTGAGGTGCTACATAGCAGACCTATGCTGACAAAATCCATTCAACCATTCCCCTCCTTGGCTATAAATAGGACCCTTGGGCTCCCCATTTCAAAGACTGAAAAGTTGGAAGAACATCCAGAGCTCCCGTTGCACAGCTACTTCACCCATATACCCAAATATTCTTAGGTAGCTTTATAAATCATTATATAATGAAGAAATAAATGGGATAATCATGATTGTATTCCTTTTAGAGTTGGAAATACAAAACATTTTATTAAGGACCCTTCTTCCATCATGAGGAATATACCTATGCAAGGTCCATTAACAAAGGAAAGTCTAACATGGGGCTCTTCCAAAGTCACAAAAGGAGACCATGGGTGCTTAGATTTAAATCTCACCCAAGTTTTGTATTCTTGATAGTTCTTTTCAAGCTTGAATAGGCTTAATTTCCCCTATGTTAAGCATTTTTCAGTCACTCCTAGAACCTGAAAGACATACCTACATGGTACAACTATGTGGTAGACCTATGATGCATAGCTACGATCAAGACCTACGTGATCCACTCTTTAAGCCTTCTTCAAATCCATTCATGTTAAGGCTTCTCCTTCCTTGGATCCCTTATCTGAAACGGGCCATGTTGAAACCTCCACCAAGACCTCCTAGCATATCAACCCCTAGGGAAAGACACATCAGCGTGTCTCCCATTTGGGTTTGTATATCTATAGTCATAGGTTTCCCACATTTGTTTTATAAGGGAGTTATGATACTCAACGTGTCTATAGGTTTCTATATCAATATTCACATAGACCCTTCTCCCAAGAACAATGTTGAGGAGTTCCCGGTTTAAAGGATTAGGGTTCGGGATTAGTCCTCCCCTTCTCACCACTAAAACTCTTAGCCTCAGGTCCCTGGTAGGGAAGGATAAGGGTTACACCTACTTTTCCTTTTTGACAAAGATAAGTCTCCCTCCCCACTACAAGACCAATTTTTTGGTAGCAATCATAGCGTAAGCCCCTAGCCTTTCGGGTCGGTCCACATTGAATAGTTCATTGATCTGCACCCTCATCCACTGTCTACAAGGAATCTTTCTCCATAGGCCCATCCTCTTCCACCAGTGGAGGATAAATTGTGTATTTGTTGAATCTTTCACATCCTCTTGTTTCTCACACTGAGAATGATTCATATGGGATTAAAGGTTTGTAATGATTAAAACATCTGCACAATCCCCCTCTTATATTGAACTATGAGAACTCTGATTCCTACTCTAACCAGGATATGAAGGATTCATACCAAAGTCTCAAGCTCAAAGGGAACCCTCCTTAGGAGTTAGTCCTGCTCAAAACCCTTATTTCACCAGGAATCCTCCTTAACAGTAATCCCAGAATTTAAACCCTAAATCTCCATGAGTTAAAACACTCTTGTGTACCCTGTTACTACTATTCCTAGGCATCCTCCTTAGGATTAAGCCCCAAATTAAAAATCCCATATTATCATAAGTCATTACATTACCCATGATACCTCATGTAGGGAATCCTTATCTAGAGTAAACTCTAACTCATTTCTTTAAAAGGACTACACTCTCCTATAAGACCTCCCAAACTATGTGGGATTTTATTCCTATATAAACAGGATACATAGGAATCCTCCTTGAGGTTCAAACCCACCAACTCAAATTAACCCTATTCTCTAGGTGACATTCCCAACAAGGTCTAATCCAACTTGGAAGAACATATCTCTTCCATGTTCCATGGGCTATTTCTACATAAGACTCACACAAAATCTTGATGAAGAACTTTCCACCTAGGGGTTATTATCACACAACCTTAAAAGGTATGATGTTTCCCATTAAGTGGAACTAAACTACATGGGTTCTGATTCCTTTCCCAAGGATATGTAGATAGCCCATATATGGGTTCTGTCCCAACACCCAAAAAAATTAGTCTTCCGGGATGACAATAAACTCCAAAGTAACATCTTGTATCCTTGGAGGATGATAAAACTCTAGAGTAATAAATTTGTCCACCTGGATGACAATAATTCCAGAGTACCCCACTATGTGGATTTAAAACCATCATAGTTGTAATAATGACCAAAGAATCTCTAAGTAATGTATAAAATGACACCATCAATGGAGAACCTCTGATATATACAGTTGTCTCCATTATTGAAGAACCTAGGATACATATAGATGATTCTAAAATTATACACATGATAATTATTGATTTATAAATCATCAAAGTAAACTCATTTTATACTTTTTTAATTAATAAAGATTTGTGAACATATATTAAATCTTTGAGAGACTCCTGGAGTAAGCAAAAACTCCCCTAAAAAGGTGTGATGAGTCTGACCTCCCTTCCTCTAAATCAATTTCTATTACCAAGATTCATTGGCCAAATTACTTGATGAATGTCTGCCTTTGTAAAGTAGGTCCTATGGATACAAAACCATTAGGTGTTTCTAATTACAAAAAAAAATCCGATCGAAACCATTCGGGAATAATGACTCCTATAAAAGTCTCATTTCCAAGAGAAACAGATGGTCTTAAATGTTTCAAAGTCATGAAGAAGTCATGCATACAAGAAATAAGTTTAAGGATAATAAAAGTTGAATTATATTCCAAGTGGGTCAAGAGAAGGGAAGAATAAGAATCTGTTGTTTTACATTTGTCTTCATCTTAATGAGAAATATCATAATTATAATCATACTAGAGTTTTCTTAAGCATAGAATTTTTCTTGAAGAGTTTGAAAAATATGAAAAGGTGTTATCAAAGGGGAAATTTATGCTCTAAGAATATGTTTTTTTAGTTAGTATGGAGAAATATAAATTGAGAAATCTTAATGGTGAAATTGGAATAGAGAAATCAGAATGGAGAAATTGGAATGGAGAAATCCAATTAGAGAAATCATAATGGATAAATAAGCATGGGGAAATTGGAATGGAGAATTAGAATCATAATAAAGTTTTTTAAAGAAGTTAGAAGTGAGATGAAGTTATTAAAATATTTGATAAGGTTCAATCAGAGTTGAGAATTGTTGATGAAGTCAAATAAATATCCAGATTTTAAGGGTAATTGAATGAGTCAAAGAGAGATCTGAGATTTAAGGATGTTTAAAGATTTGGAAAATTTGTTGAAGTGGGAAAACAATTTTAGAATCCCTCTTAAACCATTTTTATGATCATATAAATATGAGTATATTACTTTATGTATTTGGGGACTTGAATCTCTCCTGAAAGAGGTGAGATAATCTACACATTTCTAACAAGTGAAGAAGGATTCCATTTTGTGATTTCTTATAGAAGTTAGTAGAACTAAAGAAGAAGAAGAAGTTAAATGTCGTATTCAGCTAGTTATTATATTTTTCTAGATAATCAGACTGGGTAAATCATATTGATATTTCTAGATTGAAGAAAAATAATCCCAGATTTATTTCAAGAAGTACTCTGCCAAAGTTATATTTTCCATATTGAACAATAAGTGTTGGGAATTGGAATGGAGAATCAGATTAGAATTCATAGACTAATATTATAAGTGGTTTAGAATTATCTCAAAAATATTATAATAGAAGTATATTTTTCAGATTGAGAAAATTGGACTTGGGAATTAGACTTGATAATCAGTCTGGGGAATCAAACTGGGTATTATTATAAAGTCCATGAAGTTCTTACCAACTTATGTGTAAGAAAGTGAATAATTGTTTTGAAAGATCATATTTTTTAATTTTTAACAAGAATCACATAACATGTTTGTTACAAAAAAAACTATTACACCATTTCTTGCTACTTGAATCCCATGCACTATTTTAATGATCAAAGTGTTACACGAGTGTAAGGAAATATCCTACTCATTGTATTACACAAAATAAAATTTCTTCTAGTGGATTCTATTTTATTGGACTGTTTCCAAACCATACCAAGTACATAGATACACTTTATGAGTAGTGAACCTTGTCAACTATTGTGTTCATGTGGATGTGTGATTGAATTTTTTTCAGTAGGGAAAGAAATTGTTAATAGGAGGTGAAGGTTGTTTCAAAATAAAGGAAGATTAAAATAGAAAGTTATCATTGATTAACCCCCTCCCCCTCTCAGTGATACAAAAATGTTGGTGGGAAAATTACACAAAAAACCACAAAAAACCATAAAAACACAAAAAAACACTAATGCCCTGAAAACCTCTAAAAACGTTCAAAATCACATAAAATTCTAAAACATAATAAAAACCATAAAAATCCTAAAAAATTATAAAACCATAATAATCCCCAAAATCGAGAAAACCCCTAAAAATCCTAAGAAACCCCTAAAAACTAATAACCCTTAAAACCCCTAAAATCATTAAAAACGCCAAAAAAAACAAAAACCCAAAAAAATAGAAAAAACTTAAAACTCATTAAAACCCCTAAAATTCAAAAAACCCCTAAAATAACCCAAAACCCCTAAAATACTTTTGAAGAGGAGATATCAATGGGAGATATCCTATGGCACCTTTGCTGGTGACGGCCATTGTGCCTCCCCCCCCCTCATGGGGGAGGGATCTTCGCCATCTCTTGGAGGAGATCGGAATGCCTTCACTCCTTTCTCTATCCCAAATTACCTACCTCTATTTACCTAGGTTGAACATTTACCTATAGTAACTGACCTGTATAAAGGTCACCCACAACTTCTCCACCCAATTCTAGAGATCAACAAGGCCTCATCCTTACATCTCTTGATGCTAATAGCTAGATTTATGAGTCAATAGCCTTCTCTAGACTCTTTTGATAGGTTCATTTTTGGATCATTGGTTATTCAAGACCAAGATATAGTGGGGTTATTTTAAAGCCACCATATTTTTATATGCTTCATGATGGAGGAGGATTTGATCCTCCCCTGGGCTGTGGCCCCCTGAAGCTTCAATGGGGTCAAGTTCTTCCTTCTTAGGTGGAGTTTTGATCTTTATATGGACCGTGATCCACCGACAACTACTACACGGGTGAGGTTTTCAGAACTTCAACTTCCATTTCAAAATAATACTATCATTTTTATGCTTGGGAATCTTGTGGGAAACTATCTATCCTCAGATAGAAAGACACAGGCAGTTTTCAATCCTGTCTCTCAAGAGTTTTCAATAAGGTTGATGTGTCTAGAGAATTGATTGAGTTTGTGTGGATTGTTGTTGGTGATGATTTTAATTAAAATAAACTGGTTATCTTTGAATCATGGGTGGATATATGTTATTTTTTCAAGAAACTATGTCATTACAACTTGTCTTGTAGGCGTGGGAGCAGGAGAAGCAGAGGTGTGGGGTTGGCCTATGGGGAGTCTAATGTAGGATGAAAGTATGCTGCCGAAGAGAGAGATACTAAGATGAAGGCGAGCATAGGTTTTGTGAACATGCATCATGATCTGAGGTTTGGGCATGACAAGGGGTGGTGGAATCTAAAGAATGCAATAAGGTCATGGATGTTATTTTGGACTATAGTGGGGGATATGTGGCTGGTGAAGGGGTTGTGTCGGCCACTACAGGTGGCTTGGGCCTATGTATTCAAGTGAATGAGGTGTAGGATGGATAGATACCACCTCATGCTATGTTTTCTCCCATATTGGAGACTTCCCCGGTGATTTCTGAAGAGGGAAGTGATATCACATATGGGCTGGTTGATCCTATGAAAAATGGTAGTGTGATGCAGTCACAAGTTGGCATCTCTTGGTGAAACTATTTTGCAAGATTGGAGTATGAGTAGTTGGGGTATGATCAGTGGAAACAGAGGCATTCTGTAGAAGAGGGGTCTATTTCTACCCCTGATAGGGTTTCTAAAATGGTTGTGGACATGGGCGATAGTATGGAGGATGCTACTTTCAAATAAACATGGAAGCCATTATAGGTTACATCACTTAATCCAATGGTATCATATGATTTTAGTAGACTTAAATTTGACTTGGGTATTTCTATTCCTTCTAAGGCTAAGCTAATGTTGAATTAATCTATGCTTTTGTGTGGTTCTATTCCCATTCTATTGGGTGATGTTTCTCCTGGTAATGTGGGGGAAGCGTTCAATGATTTGAGGTATAATTTTATGCATGTGAAGTTTTATTGTATTGGTCAGGAGCAGTGTGAGGTGAAGGTGATTCCTCCACATGCTTTCTTTGGGATTTTGTATAATGTGATTCAGTATCGACCTCTGATATAGAACTCTTGTTATGAACATGAGGGAAATCAAGCTTTTGATTATCATGAGGGAAGGCATGTAGTTCAGACGGCTCCTTTGGGGGTTGATTTGGATTTATATAATTATGTGTCTTTGTGTGACTCTGGTTCTACTCTAATGAATGTTGTTTCTCATGACACTGTGAGGGATGTGTCTCATGGGGTGAGTTGTATTTCTATTTTTCATCAAAATGGTTGTGATAAGTTTGAGAAGAGGGAGGTATAAGCCTTGATGCATGGCTATGTTGGGCATGTGTAGTGAGAAGTGTTGGTTCTGCCTTCTAATAACTATGTTGGTCTGGTGCAGAGTATTTGTGTCAGGAAGGAGTAGAATAAGGGGAAGGTCATTCATCCGAATCATAATGGTGGGCATGATCTGTGTGAGGGTAGGTGGTGAGGGAGGTGCAGGCCTTGCAGATGATCCCTTACGCTGGGCAAGACAGACAGCAACTGAGCCAGCATACCACTAAAGAGAATGATGAAAGGTTTGTGTATGATGAAAACCTAATGCATTAGAAGAAATCATACCAATATGCATGTGATGACCTGAAAAGGTAGGGTCAGGACTTGTATTTGGTCTCGGTGGTTCTTGAAGGAGTTCCTTTGGAAAACCCTCGCTGTCTAGTTCTAGGAGACATGGACCTAGATGACATCAATGTGCAGCCACATAGATGGGTGGATGTTGTTGAGGGTGAAAACAAGGATGGTGGAAGTAAAAATGAGTCCTTGAGCATGGTCATTGATGGAATTTTACATGGGAAGGATAATTTTCTTGAGGGTTTCATCTCTGCTCCCCCAAAGAGGAATCCAAGGAAGGACTACTCCACTTTGTTGAAGCCCATGGCTACCAGGGGATCTTATAAGGCTGCTAAAAACAATGCTAATGATATCAAGAAAGGGCGTCCTGAACATTTCTCTTCCTGAAAACAACATACTTTGGAGAAACAAAGACTCGGGGATAGGTATTTGGCACTATTCAAGTATCAAGAGGACTTGGAGTCTGGATGGGAGTCGATGGATGCTCGAGCAGGATCTGATTCTGATTATGGTGGTGTTGTTGATCCTTTTGACATGTAGTTTCTGGCATTGGGTTTTTTTCTCCCAGACGCTTTTTGTTCTATTCTACATTTATTCTTTATGAAATTTAGGGGGGGCAAGCATGATTGGCCTTGCACCTTCATTGCCCTAAAACAATTTAAACCCAAAAACCCAAAAACACTAAAAACCCATAAAAATTCTTAAATCCCACTAAAATAACCTTAAAACCGTAAAATACCCTAAAACCACTTAAACACCATAAAAATCATAAAAACCCTAAACCCCTAAAAACCATAGCTAACCATAAAAAACCCTATAAACCTAAAAACCTAAAAACCCGGTAAAACTAGTAAAACCCTAAAAATACCAAAAAACCCTTACAAACTCTAAAACAATCCTAAAAATACCTAAAACCATACAAAACGTTATAAAATTATAAAAAAAACTTTTATAACACTAAAACCCCCAAAACATTAAAATCCATAAAAACTTATAAAACCCCATGAAAACCCTAAAAACCCCTAAAACTCTAAAGAGTCCCTAAAATTCACTAAGTGACCCTAAAACCCCTAAAAAGAATTTCAAATCCCAAAAAAACCAAACAACTCCAAAAAATCCAAAAAAAACCCTAAAACTGTAAAAAACCTAAAAACCTATAAAAACATAAAATCATAATAACCATAAAGTTCAAAAAACCCTTTAAAACCCGTAATAAATTAAAAAACTAAAAACCCCTAATGACCCTAAAAACCATAAAAACAGCTAAAAACTCTAAAAAATCATAAAACCCAAAAAACACATAAAAATCCTAAAATCCCTAAAACCCATAAAAACCATAAAACCGATAAAACCCCAAAAAACTAAAAAACCCAAAAAATGCTCAAAATACCTAAAAATCCAAAAAAAACAAAAAACCTAAGACCCTTTAAACCCCTTAAAAATACCTAAACCGCATAAATCCCCTAAAACTGTTAAAACCCTAAAAAATTCTAAAACACCCATAAAAGATTCTAAACCCCCCAAAAACCCCTAAAATGTCATAAAACCCCAAAAAGACCATAATAACCTAAAAATTATATAAAAACCCTAAACCCCCTCAAAATCATAAATGAAACTTAAAACCCTAAAATATTAAAAAAATAAACTGAAAATCCATAAAATATTCTAAACACTCTAAAAATCCTAAAGGATCTTTATAACCCCTAAAGGACCCTCAAACCCTAAAGGACCATAAAAACCCCTAAATGATCTGAATAATCTTAAAAACCATCAAAACCACAAAAATACCAAAAATACCTAAAGAACCCTAAAATCCATAAAAACCCAAAACCATAAAAATCCTAAAACCATAAATACCCTAAAACCCGTTAAAATCCTAAAAACCCCTAAAAACCCTAAAAACCTAATAACCCTAAAAACCCCAAAAAACCATTAAAAACCTTAAAACCCTTAAAAACCTTAGAACTATAAAAACCCATAAAACCCCTTAAAATTAATAAACCCCCAAAAAATACCATAAACCCCCTAAAATTACAAAAACACCTAAAACCCAAACAAAACCACAAAAAATCCTAAAAAACCTAAAGGATCCTAAATAACCCAAAACCACCCAAAACCCTAAAAACCTATAAAAAACTAAAAACCCCTTTAAACCCCTAAAATCCCTAAAAACCCTAAAAACCCTAAAACCCATGAAAACCCTAAAAATGCTAAAAACTCAAAAACCTTAAAAATACTTTAAAACCCCAGAACAAGCAAAAACTGTAATGGATCCTCAAAAAATCCCGACATAACCTAAAACCCAAAAAACCCATAAAACAACCAAAAGACCATAAAATACCAAAAAACCTTAAAAGACTATAAAAACCATAAAAACCCTTAAGGTCCCTAAAAACCTAAAAACACTGAACACATTAGAACCACCATAAAAGACCCTAAATAACCCTAAAACCACTTTTGGTTCTGTGCTGCTTGTGGGGGACTTTCTTGGTAGGGAGGTACTGGCTACTAGATTTTGTGAAAAAGGAGGATGGTTGTTGTATGGATGCAAGCTTTGGTTAGTGGTGGTTGTGTGATTTTGGTGCTGATGGTTATGTGCTATTTGTGGTGGCTCGTTTTGTTGTGAAGGTGATGGATTCTGGTTTTTGTGAGATTGGATGTGAGTCACTGCTTGGTGGTGAGCTGTTGAACGATGGTGAAAGTGAGGCTTCTGATTTTGATGTTGGTGCTTCTGTGATGTTTGATGCTAGTGGTTCTGTGATGTTGGATGCTGGTGGTTCTGGATACTGGTTGCTGCTAGGATGGGAGGTACTGAAGGTGTTGTGCTTGCATTACTGCTGGTTTCTGATTGGCTGGGAGATGCTGTCGGGGATGCTTTGGGTTTTCTTCTTCTTGTGTGTTTTTTATGTTTCTTTTTTTCTGTTTCTTGGGCATGTGTTTGTAAAGGGTTTTTGGGTGTGGGTCGTTTGACCCCTCCCATCCCTTGTTTGTTGCGTCTTTTTTACTCTAATAAATTCTGAGGGGGTCGGGAATAGCCAGACCCTCACATCTTCCTTTCCCTTAAACACACTAAAACCCCTAAAAATAATAAAATACATGAAAAAACCAAAATACCTCAACAAACCTACAAAAAGATAAATAAAACCCTAAAATCATAAAAAATTATGAATCCCCTTAAACCCCTAAAACCCCTAAAATCCTTAAAAATCCAAAAAATACTATAATAATCCTAATATCACTAAAAACCCTTTAATACATTTAAAATCCTATAAATTCCTAAAAATCCCTTAAAACTCTAAAAACCCATAAAACCCCTAAAAACAATAAAAAACCTAAACACAAAAAAAAATCCATGAAAACCCATAAAAACCTTAAAAACCATAATACCCCAAAAACTATAAAAATCCCTACAATCAAAAATAACCCTAAAATGGCCAAAAAAACCTAAAAACTATAAAAACACTAAAACCCCTAAAAACCAAAAAATCATAAATACCCTAAAAAAGATCCCTAAAACTATTTAGAACCCTAAAAAATCTAAAACCATTAAAAATCCTAAAAACCCTAAAAAACTCTAATAACCTTAAAAACCCATAAAACCCCTAAAACATTAAAAACCATAAAAACCAAAAAAACCTTAAACAATACACACCCTTAAAAACATTAAAAATGTTAAAAACCCTAAAAAAATATAAAAACAATAAAACACCCACAAAATACCCTAAAACCCTATAAGACCATAAAAAACTTTAATCTCTAATGGACCCTAAACAACCTAAATATAACCTAAAATGCCATAAAAACTATAAAAACCTAAAATACACTAAAAACCCAAAAAACCCCATTAAAAGATAGTAAGAAACCCATAAACCCCTAAAATACCATAAAACACCCTAAAAATACTAAAAGATTCTAAAAACCATAAAAACACTAAATTACCCTTAAAAATAAAAAATATCCCTAAATACCCCAAAAACCCAAATAATATAATAGGACCCTAAAACCCACAAAGAGCCCTAAAAACACTAAAGGATCCTAAAACCTAAAAACCGTAAAGGATTCTAAAAACCATAAAGGGCCCTAAAACCCAAAAGGATACCAAAACCCTGAAACCCCCTAAAAGATACTAAAACCCCTAAACTCCCTTAAAACCATTAAAGAACCAAAAAACCATGAAAACCCTAATATCCCTAAAACCATAAATCCCCTAAAAACCCTAAAACATCATAAACCCCTTTAAATACCCTAAAACCCCTAAAAATTTATAAAACCCTAAAAACCCCATAAAAATATAAGAACCTTAAAAAACCCAAAATACCTTGTAAAAAACTTACAAAACACTAAAAACCCTATAAAATCATAAAGCATTAAAAAACATAAAAAATACAAAAAAACCAAAAGAAACCCAAAGAAAACTTGAGAAACCCTTAAAGACTCAAAAAAATATTAAATTCCATAAAAACCTAGAAAAAAACCTAGAACCCCTAGAAAGCCTTGATAACTCTACAAAACCCTAAAACCACATAAAAACCCTAAAACCCTAAAATAACCCTAAAAACCCTAAAAATATTCAAACCCCAAAAAAGCCTAAAAACCCATAAAACACTAAAACCCTAAAAACATTAAAACACCTAAAAACACTAAAAACCATAAAAGGACACTAAAAAACCCTAAAAACATAAAAACCCTAAAAACCCAAAAACGTAAATAAACTCTAAAACCCCAAACCCCCCCCCCCCATAAAACCACCAAGGAGACCCTAAAAAACCAAAAAAACACCTAAAATACCATATAACCAACAAAATTACTTAAAACCCTAAAACCCATAAAAAGATAAAAACCCAAAAAATCCCAAAAAACCAATAAACCCCTAAAAACCCTAAAAGCCCCAAAAACCAAAAAAACACTAAAACCCCTAAAACAACTAAAAACACCTAAAACCTCTATAAATCCCTAAAACAACCTAATACACCTAAAAATCCCATAAAATCCCCAAACCCATTAAAAAACCAAAGGGCCCTAAAAACCATAAACCCCAAAAACTTCTAAAAACCCTCAAAACCCAAAAAATCCCAAAAAAATCTAAAAAAAATCAAAACCGGAAAAAAAACCCTAAAAATATTAAAAACTACAGAAAAAACCTTAATAACTTTAAGAAATACCTAAAATCCATAAAAATAATCTCAACACTCTAAAACCCCTAAAAACTTGAAAAGCCAAAAAAACATCTAAAACCCATAAATCCCTAAAACCCCTTGAAATCATAAAAACCCTAAAAAAACCCTAAAACCCTTAATACCCCATGAAACCCCTTAAAACCTTAAAAACCCATATGAACCCATAAATGTGCACAAAAACACCTAAACGAGACTAAAACCCCTAAAACACTATAAGACCTTAAAACCCCTAAAACCCCTAAAAATCCTATAAACCCATAAAAACCCTAAAACCAATTAAAACCCCTAAAAATAAAAAAGGTAAAATCCATAATACCCCTAAAAATAGTAAAACAATCTTAAAAATTACAAAAAAAACCAGAAAACCTAAAAACTGCGTAAAATCCTTAAAGACCCTAAAAACCCAACAAAACCTAAAACACTTAAAAACACAAAGAACCATAAAAACCTTATGAAACCCAAACAAATCCCTAAGAAAACCCTACAAACCCAAAAAACCAATAAAAACCATAAAATTCAAAAATCATAACAAACCCTGCCAAAATCGTAAAAACCCAAAAATGCACTAAAAACCCCTAAAAACCCTAAAACTCCAAAAAAACACAAAAAACACAAAACCCCCAAATCTCTTAATACCCTAAAAATCATTACAAACCCTAAAAAATACCCATAAAACCCTAAAAACTTTAAAAATACCCTAAAACCCTAAAAACCATAGAAACCCCTAAAAACTCTAAAAACCTCTAAAACCCAAAAAAAATATAAAAACACATAAAACCCCCTAAAACCATAAAAAATATTAAAAATAACTAAAAAGACCATAAAAATCAAAAAAAATACTAAAAACCCTGAAAAACCTAAATACCATAAAAATTATCACATCCCTAAAACCTTTAAACCCATTTAAAATTATAAAAAATACCTAAATCCATTGAAAAACGCAAGAAAAAACCCAAAAAACACCTAAACCCATAAAACTAATAAAAACCTAAAAACCCAAAAAACCTAAAAATGTTTTAAACCCCTAAAAAGTCTTAAAACCCTAAAAACCCCTAAAAAATCTAAAATAGATAAAAACTCTAAAAGAACCTAAATAATCCTATAAAACTATATAAACCCAAAATAACCATAAAACAACCAAAAAACCTAGAAAACCCAAAATGATCCTAATACCCCTAAAAATATAGAAACCCTTTCTAACCTAGAAAAACTCTAAAAACCAAAAAAAAACCCTAAAACCCCAAAAAACCCAAAAAACCCTAAATCCTCTAAAAACCCTAAAGCTATCATAAAAACCAAAAGAAACGGTAAAAACCCTATAAAACCCAAAAAACCCATTAAAAGGATAAAACCACTAAATTATCCTAAAAGTACCTTAAACCCCCAAAAAACCCTAAACCCCAAAAAACCTAAAACCACCTGAACACACTAAAAATCACTAAAAATCCATGAATAACACTAAAAGGCCAAAAAATCCCTTAAAACCAAAAAATCTAAAAACTCTAAAACCAAAAAAACCCAAAAAACCATAAAACAACTATAAACCATAATACCCTAAAAACATAAAAACCCCCCAAAACACCCTAAATGATCCTAAATCCTACAGAAACTCTAAAAGACCCTAAAAACAGGGAAAAAACCTAAAAACCCTAAATGACCATAAAATACCCTAAAACCCTAAATGAATCTAAAATATCCTAAAGCCCCTAAAGGACCATTAAAATCTAATCAACACTAAAATACCCTAATACCACTAAATCCTGTGAAGGACCCTAAAAAACTAAAAACGTTAAAGGACCCTAAAAACACTAAAGTACCAAAAGCATCCTAAAACACAAAAAACTACTAAAACCTCTAAAAACAAAAAATCACTAAAAACCTAAAAAACCTAAAACCCTAAAATAATATAAAACCACTAAAAACATTCCAAACCCAAAAAAACCCCTAAATACCCTAAAACCCACATAAAATCCTAGAAAATCTAAAATACTTAAAACCAATAAAAAACCTTTAAAATCATAAAAAATCCTAGAAACCCTAAAAAATTGAAAAAATCATAAATACCTCTAAAACCCATAAAAACCTAAAAATACCCGAAAATCCCTAAGACCCCAAAAAAATGTTAAAACCACAAAAAGCCTTAAATTCCCTAAAAATCTCTAAAAAGACCTAAAAACACTAAAAACCCTGAGAAACTCTGAAAAAACCTTGAACATCATAAGAAAACCCTAAAAACTAAAAAACCTAAAAAACCCCCAAAAACAAGTAGAAACCCCTACAAACCCCCAAAACCCTTAAAAACCCTAAAATCTCTTAAAACCCCTGAAAATCCTAAAATCCCCTAAAAATATAAAAACCCATCAAAAACATAAAAGTCCCTAAAACCCCTTAATACCACTTTAAGACACTAAATAACCGTATAAAAAACCTAAAATCCCTTAAACACCCTTTAAAACCTGAAAAATAAAATCCAAAAAACATAAAAAACCTAAGAAAATACTAAATACACTAAAAACCCTCAAAATCACTAAAACCAAAGATCCCTAAAATCCTTAAAAATCCCTAAAACCCTAAAAAAATTGAAACCCCGTAAAGCAGATCTAAAAACCCTAAAAACCCTCAAAAAATCCTAAAAACTTGAAAACCCTTATAAAAGACCAAAATTCCAATACACCCCTAAAATCACTAAAAACAAAAAATCCCTAAAACCCCAAAAAATCAACGAAAATCCCTTAAACCCCATAAAACCCCTAAAACACATAAGACCCCTAAAATCACTAAAATCCAAAAAGAATCCCAAAAGTCCTAAAACCCCTAAAACCCTAAAAACTCTAAAACACTATAAAAACCCCTTAAAACCCTAAAACCCCCTAAAATACATAAAACATTAAAAACCACAAAGAATCCTAAAACACCTAAATCCCCAGAAACCAATGAGAAACCCAAAAGACTCTAATAAACCTAAAACCCCATTAAAATGTTAATAACATAAACATCATAAAAACCCCTAAAAACCATAAAAACCCTAAAAATCCTTAAAGCACTAAAAACCCTAAAAATCCCTAAAACACCACTAAAGGACCCAAAACCCCCAAAACCCCTAAAACCCCCTTAAAATCCAAAAAAAAATCCACAAAATACCCTCAAAACACTAAAAGGCCACAAAAACCATAAAATACCCTAAAAACACTAAAAAATCCATAAAACACCTAAAACACTAAAAACCCAAAAAACCCTAAAAACACTAAAACTTAGTAAAAACCCTAACACTCTCCCCCCCCCCCATAAAATTACATGAAATACCATAACAATCAAAAAATAGTCTAATCCCCATAAAAATAAAAAAGAACCCATAAAACCCTTAAAAGACTGTAAAACCTAAAAAACTCACGGGACCATTAAAACCCTTGAAGGACCCTACAAACCCTTAAAACTTATAAAACAACCCTTAAAACCCTAAAAACATAAAGTATCCTAAAAGTCACTAAAAACCCTGAAGGACCCTAAAACCCCTAAATTACCATTAAAGGCACTAAAATAGTAAAAACCCAAAAACCCCCTAAGAGCCCTCAAAACCCCTAAAACCATTAAAACCATAAAACCGCTAAAATCCCTAAAAACCATAAAATCACAAAGAACTGTAAAACCCACTAAAACCTCATAAATCTTATTAATAAACCCTAAAACCCTCGAAACCCCTCAAAAATTAGAAAAACCCATAAACACTAAAAAATCCAAAAAAATCCATAAATCCCATAGAAACCCTAAGAAATCCCTCTAAAACTCTAAAAATCCTACAAAACCCTTAAAATCATGAAAATTATTAAAATCCAAAAATATCTTAAAACTTTTTAAAAATCCTAACACACACTATAAAAACTCTAAAAACCATAAAAATCCCAAAAAAACCCTAAAAACACAAAAAACACTAAAATAACACTAAAACCCGAACAAAGTAACTTTAAAACCTGAAAACCCCACTAAAACCCCAAAAACGCCTAAAACACTAAAAACCCTTAAAACCCTTAAAAACGCTAAAACCCATAAAAAGACACTAAAAATCCTTAATACCCACAAAACCACTAAAAACCTTCAAACACATAAAAACCCTAAAACCCTAAATAAACTCTAAAAAACCTAAAAACCCATAAACACCCTAAAATAACCTAAAAACCTTAAAAAAGATAAAACACCCTAAATTCCTAAAAACCCATAAACCCCTAAAAACTCTAAAACCCCAAAAAATCATAAAAACCCTAAAAATCCATAAAACCTAAAAAAATCTTAAAAACCACTAAATTTCAAAAAAGGACCATAAAACCCCTAAAACCACTAAAAACCATAAAACATCTAAAAATCATAAAACCACTAAAAAATAAAAAGAACCCTTAAACTAAACAAAAACAAATAAACCCCCTAAAACTTATAAAAATCCTTAAAAACCCTAAAATTCCCTCAAAACCCTAAAGAGACCAAAAAAATACTAAAAAACCCCCCATAAAATCCCTAAAACACTAAGAAAAACCTAAAACACTAATTATAAACAGAAACCAATAAAAATCTATGAACCTATAAAACCCTAAAATACATTAAAACCCTAAAACACACTAATAAACATAAAAACCTAGAAAAACCTAAAATCCCTAAAAACCTTAAAAACATATAATAACCACTAAGAGATCCTAAAGACTCTAAAAATCATAAAAACAAAAAATTCCCTAAAAACCCCTAAAACCATTAAAACCACTTTAACACCCTAAAAATCTATAAAACCAAAAAAACATAAAAACTATAAAACAATCCAAAAAACAAAAACCCTAAAAACTATAAAAAAAACCTTAAAAACCTAAAACCCTAAAAATAATAGAAACCCTAAACACACCTAAGAATCCTCAAAAACCTTATAAATATCTAAACCCCCTAAAAACCTTAAAAACCCTAAAACCCTAAAAACCCAGGAAAGGCCTTAAAAACATAATGCAATAAAAACCCAAACTCACCCCCAACCAAAAACCCTAATATTACTAAAATAACCCTACAACCCTAAAATACATAAAACATCTTAAACCCCAAAAAAACATAAAAAAATAAACCATAAAACCCCTAATAAGTTTTAAAACCTCTGAACATTCTAAAAAACCCATAAAACCTCCTTAAAACCCTAAAAACCTCTAAAAACATTAAAAAACCCAAAACTCCTAAAAATATAAAACCCTTAAAAACCCATAACATAAAAATCCCAAAAACCATAAAAACACTCAAAAACACGAAAAACCTGAAAAACCTATAAAACCCTTAAAATCATAAAAAACCATAAATTCCCTAAAAAACCTAAAACCACTAAAAATACCCCCAAAACTTTTCAAACCCTTAAAACCAATTAAAAAAATGAAAACAAAAAAAACAAAAGAAACCCTTAAAAACTAAACCCCAAAAAACCTAAAAAGCCATAAAACCCCCTTCAAACCCCTAAAAACCCTAACTAACACAATAAACCCCATAAAAATAAACCTAAAACACCCTAAACCATTAAAAACCATAAATAATTGAACAAATCTAAAAACCATAACAACCCCCAGAAAACATTAAAACCCTCATAACCCAAAAAATTAGGAAACCCTATAAAATGCAAAAAAACCATAAACCCCATAACCCCCTAATAAAACCTAAAAAATCTTATAAAACCCTAAAAACCCTAAAATTACATTTAAACCCATAAAACCCCTAAAACCCCCTAATAAAATTAAAACCCCTTAATAGGCCATGCGAAACACTAAGAAACCCTAAAACCCCTATAACCCATAAAAACCCTAAAAATCCTTAAAAACCTAAATATCCAAAAAAATCATAAATAACCATAAAAATATATAAAAATATCAAAAAACCCTTTAAACTCTAAAACCATAAGTCCCTAAAAACCTTAAACCCCTAAAATATTAAAACCCCTAAAAACCTAAAAAAACTAAAAACCTTTAAAATAACGAAAACCCATTAAAACCCCTAAAAACACTAAAAATCATAAAAAACAATAAAAATCTAAAACACTTAAAAAATATATAACCCCCTAAAAATCCTAAAATCCTTAACAAACAAAAAATCCATAAAAATACCATGAAAGACCCTAAATCCCCTAGAATACCCTAAAACAATAAAGACCCTAAAAGACCATAAAATTCCTAGAAAACCCCTAAAATATTATAAAATACCCAAAAATCATTATAGCCCCTACAAAACCAAAAGGTCCCTCAGAACCAATAAAATACACTAAAACCCATAAGAAAATACTACAAACAAAAAAACCCTATAAACCTTTAAAAACCGTAAAACCCCCCAAAAAACTAAAAACCTAAAAACTAAAAATACCTTAAAACACAAAAAAAAACCCTGAAAATACCTAAAACCCATAAAAACCCTAAAAGTCCCTAAAACACCTAAAAACCTAAAAGGCCACAAATAACTCAATAAAACCATAAAAAAACATGAAACACCCTAAAAATCATAAAATCCCTAAAAACCCCTAAAAACCATAAAAACCCCTAATTACTCTAACAAACCCTAGAAAACCCTAAAACCCCAAAAAAACTTAAAAACAATAAAACCCTAAAAACCAAACAATAATACTAAAAGAACCTAAAAACCCTAAAAACATAAAATGTCCTTAAAACCATAAAATCCACTAAAAACATTTAAAACACCTAAAAATCCCTGAAATCTCCTAAAACCCTAAAACCCATAAAACCATAAAAATCCCAAAATTTACAAATGTAATCCTAAAAATTCTGAAAGACCATAAAAACTCTAACAGACCTTAAAAAACTCTAAAAACATATAAACACCCTAAAACTCCTAAACCCCCTAAAACCATAAAACTCTAAAAACTTTTATATACCCAAAGAACCATAAAATATATTAAAAACCCCACAAACGTAAAAAACAATAAGAAAACCTAAAATCCCTAAAAACCATAAAAACCCTAAAACCATTAAAAACCTAAAAACCCTTAAAACCCCTAATAAGTCCTAAGAACATTGAAGTCCCCAAAAACAAAAATAAAACACCCAAAAACCCCCCTTAAAACCCAAAAAACCATAAAACCCCTTAAAACCCAAAACACCCATAAAATACCCTAAAAACCCAAGAACCATAAAAGACCACAAAAACCCTTAAAATTCCTAAAAACCCTAAAAAAATTCAGAAAGACCCTAAACAACCTAAAAACCTTAAAATACACTAAAACCGTAAAATATATTAAAAACCCATAAAAACATTAAGAGACCATAAAATATAATAAACTCTAAGTAGACTCTAAAAACACTAAAAACAAAAAAAGGAACCTTAAAACCCTAAAACCCTAAAAAACAAAAAGAAATCCCTAGAAACCCCATAGGACCCTAAAACCCCCTATAGTAACCTAAAACACCTAGAAACCCCATAGAACCATTAAACCCCCTAAAGGAACCTAAAAACCATAAAAATATTAAAAGACACAAAAAACCCTAAAAACCTAAAGGACCCTAAAAACACTAAAACCCCTTAAAACCCCTTAATAAACTTACAAAACCCGAAAACCCTTAATAACCCTAAAATCCAATTAAAATAAAAAAAACCTATAAAACCCTAAAATAACTAAAAACAACTAAACCCCCTAAAACAATAAAAATCCCTAAAAACACTGAAAAATCATAAAAACACTAAAAACATCTCAAAATTGAAAAAAATAAATAACATTAAAAATCATTAAAAAAATACCCTAAATTTATTAAAACCCTTAAAACCCTAAAAATCATAAAACCTAAAAACACATAAAAATCTTAAAAAATATTATAAACTAAAAAAATGATAAAATCCACAAAAACCTCTAAAAATCCTAAATACCATAAAGGATCATAAAAAATATTATAATTTCTAAAAACCCAAAAAAACCCCAAAAACCCAAAAAACATTGCAGCCCCTAAAAAACTATAAAAAAACTCAACCCCTAAAAAAGCATAAAAATCCGAAAAACCCAAAAAACCCTAGAAACACCTAAAGGACCCTAAAACCCAGGAAGGCAATAAAACCCCTAAAAACCATAAAAGACCCTAAAACCATAAAATATCCAAAACACCCCTAAAAGACCCTAAAAACCCTAAAACCCCTAAAAACCCCAAAATCCCCAAAAAAACCTGAAAACCCCTAAAATCCAAAAATCCTAAAAGAACCTAAAAACTCTAAAAGACCAGAAAAACCCTAAATGACCCTAAAAACCATTAAAACACTAAATGAAACTAATATCCACTAAAACACATAAATGAACATAAAATACCCTAAACGCCATAAAAGACTCAAAAACCCCTAAAACACTAAAGGACCATAAAAACCCTAAAAATACATAAAAGTCCCCCCAAAACCCAAAAAACCCCTAAAGTACCCTAAAAATCATTAAAACCCTAAAAATACCTAAAGGACACTAAAATCCAAAAATTTTCTAAATGATCATAAAACCCCTAAAAACCCAAAAGGACCATAAAATTCCTAGAATTATTAAAAGTGCCTAAAAACCCAAAAACCCATAAAGACCCTAAAAACACTAAAAACTCCTTAAATACCTTAACAATCCTAAAACTGTAATAACCCTAAAATATCCTAAAAATCCTAAAAGACCCCAGATAACCCAACAAACACTAAATGACCCTAAAAACCCTAACACCCATAGACGCCATAAAACGATAAAAAACTAAAAACCCTAAAATCATAAGAGACCCTAAAAACATTAAAAAAATAATAAAAAAAATAAAAACCCTAAAAACCCTAAAATACCCAAAAACCTCTAAAATACCCAAAAACCCCAAAAAACTAGAAAAAACCGTAACAATCCTAAAAAATATATAAACCCCTAAAAATCATTAAAACATTAAAAAACTTAAAACCTTAAAAAACCATAAAACCCCTCAAAAACCCTAAAACCTCTAAGGGGCCCAAAAAACTCTAAAAAACTAGAATTCCCTAAAAACCTTAATTTAGCTTAAAAATAATAAACAACCATAAAATCCCTAAAAACACTAAAAGATCCTAAAACACCCTAAAACCCCTAAAACCCCTAAAACCCCCTAAAAACAATAAAAGACCCAAAAAAATAAAAAAAAATACAAAGATACCCTAAAACCCTAAAGAAACCTGAAAAACCCTAAAACACCTAAAAATATTTAAAGACCCTACAAAAACATAAACCCCAAAAAACCCTATAACACCCTGAAAAACATAAAAACCTTAAAAACCATTAAAAATATAAAAACCATAAAATACCCTAAAACACCTAAAACCATAAAAACCCTAAAACACATAAAACCCATAAAAATTTAATAACACCTAAAAACACTTAAAACCCTAAAACCCCTAAAAACACCAAAAATCCAATAAACCCCCAAAAATGTTAAATATCCTAAAAACCCAAAAAACCTAAAAACCCATAAATCCAAATAAACCATAAAAACATTTAAAACCCCATAAATCCTTAAAAATCCATAAAAACCCAAAAAACACTAAACCCTTAAAAACCCATAAACCCCCTAAAAACTCCTAAAACCCCTAAAACTCAAAAAAAAAAGTAATAGGACTAAAAAACCAAAAAACAGCACTAAAAACATAAAAAAAATATAAAAATACTAAAAACCATAAAAACCACTAAAACCCATAAAAACATAAAACCCTAAAAATCATGGAAAAACTCCAAAATCCAAAAAAACACTATAAAACCCAAAAAAAGACTAAATACCCTAAAACCCTCAACAACCTAGAAACCCTAAAAATCCTAAAAACCCATAAACCCATAAATAACCTAAAACCCCCTAAAACCCCAAAAAACATAAAACCACAATTAATCCTAAAACCCAAAATACCCAAAATACCCCAAAAGACCCTAAAAACCTTAACAAACACTAAAATAACCAAAAAATACTAAAATACTCATAAAAAATATTGGACCCCCTAAAACTACTAAAAATAGTTGAAAACCAAAAAAACCATAAAAACATAAACACTTAAAAGACCCAAGAAATCCTTAAAATTCTGAAAACCATAATACAACACTAAAAAACCCTAACAATCTGTAGAAGAAAAACAAAAAAACAAAAATCCAAAAAATCCAAAAAAAAATCATTCAGAAGCCCTAAAATCCCATAGAAATCACAAACCACCTAAAAACATTAAAACCCATAAAATAAGCCTAAAAGACCCTAAACCCCTTTAATGCCCTAAAAATATCTAATAATACATGTACAAACCCTAAACCCACCCCCCCCCCCAATCCTAAAAACACCTAAGAAACCTGAAACCCCTCAAAACCCTTAAAAACCTAAAATACTCTAAGATAACAAAAAAACCATAAACCCCATAAAACACCATAAATTCCCTAAAACCCTAAAAAACACTTAAAAGCCTAAAAAATCCAAAAAACCCTAAAAACATGAAAAATTGGAAAACCCAAAAAAAACCCGAAAAAATACTAAAAACCGCCAAAAGGTTAAAAACCCATAAGACCACTAAAATAACTAAAGACCCCTAAAACCCCTAAAAACTCTTAAAATTCATAAAAACCATAAAATCCATTAAAACCCCTAGAAATCCTAAATTACTCAGAAAAAACTTAAACCCAATAAAACCTCTCAGAAACCCTCAAAAAATGGTAAAAATACCTTAACACCCTAATAAATCTTCAAAATCCTAAAAACATCCCTCAGAACCCCTGAAAACACTAAAATAACTTAACATCGCCCCTAAAATCACTGAAAACCCAAAAAAACTTTAAGAAAACCATTAAAAACCCTAAACCCCTGAAAATCTCAAAAAACCACAAAAAACAATAAATACCCGTAAAAATAATTAAAATCTCCTAGAATCCCTAAATAGTCAAAAAACACTAAAAAACCCTAAACCCTAAAAATGATTAAAGACCCTAAAAACCCTTAAAACCCTTAAAAGATCCTACAACCCCTAAAAACCATAAAACCCTAAAAATAATAAATAACCATAAAAACCCTACAAACCCTAAATAACCCTATAAAAACCTAAAGGAATTTAAAAACCATTAAAACCCCTAAAACCCCAAAAAATGTAAAAACCCTTAAAATCCCCTAAAAAATCAGAAACCCCTAAAAACTTTAAATAACCAAAAAACACTAAAATGCCTAAAAATAATAAAAACCTCTAAAACCAATGAAAACCCATTAAAACCATTCAAACATATAAATAATATAAAAAACATAAAATCCCTAATAATCCCTTAATTACCTTAAAAAACTAAAGACCTCAAAAATCTCTAAAAACCCTAAACATCTAAAACCCCTCCAAACCCCTAAAATTATATAACCTTAAAAACCCCAAAAACCCATAAAACCATTCAAGCCCTTAAAAACCCTAAAACTCTTAAAAATCCTTAAAACCTATAAAACCTATAAAATAACCCTAAAAACTCTAAAACCCCTAAATGATACTAAAAATCCAAAAAATACTGAATCCCAAAAAACCTTGAAAATTTATAAAAACCCTAATAGACCCTAAAACCCTAAAAACCCCTAACACCCCTTAAAACCACAAAAACCTCTAAAATCCAAAAACCCTAAAATGGATAAAACCCAAAAAAATCTTAAAAACACTTAAAACCTGACTAATACACCACAAAACTCCCAAAACTCCATAAAAACCTTTAAAAACCTGAAAAACCTAAAAAGTCCTAAAAACACCAAAAAAAACCATAAAACCAAAAAAAAAGAATATTAAAAATATTAAAAGACCTTTAAATCACTAAAAACCCCTAAACCCCATAAAAACTCCTAAAATAGTAAAAATCCCTAAAAACTAAAAAAACCAAAAAAAAACCCTAAAACCCAAAAACCTCTAAAATCCATTAAAAATCCAAAATCCTAAAAATTCTAAAAAACTATAAAAAAACCTAAAAGTAGAAAAACTCCCAAAATCTTCAAAAACCAAAAAACCCTTGGAAATACCTAGGAGCCTCAAAACAACTAAGAACCCCTAAAACCAAGGGAAACCATTAAAAACCCTAAAATCTGAAAACGACATAAAACCTCTAAACTCCAAAAATGCTAAAAAATCATTAAAAACCTAGAAAACCCTATGAAGATCCTTAAAATCCTAAAAAACCCTAATAACCCTAAATCACTTTAAAACACAAAAAAACCCTCAAAACCTAAAAAACCCAAAAAACCTTAAAAAAACCCTAAAACTGCCAAAAAACCCTAAAAATATTTGATGAAACCCTAAAATCTCTAAAAACCCTAAACACCCGTAAAAAATACCTAAAAACATAGAAAACCCCTAAAACCCTAAATATCAATAAAAACCAAAAATAACACTAAAACCCCTAAAATCCCAATAAAACCATAAGTAACCAAAAACCCTAGAAAACCCTAAAACCCACTAAAAACCATGAAAACACTAACAACCAATAAAAACTAGAAAACTAATAAAACCCATCAAAAACCCTAAAAATACTAAAAACCCTAAAAATGCTAAACCCCCTTAAAAAAATAAAAACCTTAGTGACCCTCAAAACCCCTAAAACATTAACAACCCTAAAACACATAAAAATCCATAAACACCCTAAAAAAATTTAAAACCCCTAAAACCATAGAAATCACTAAAAAACCATAAAACGCCTAAAAATCCTAAAAAACCTAAAAACTCTAAAAACCCTAAAAACCATAAAGGACCCTAAAAATTCCTAAAAACTATAAAACAACCAAAAAACAAAATACACAAAATACCCTAAAACCCTAAAATCCCTAAAAACACTAAAACCCCTAAAACCATAAAAACACAAAAAAAAACCTAAATTACCCCAAAAAGAACCCAATGATCCGAAAGAGTACAAAAACCCCTAAAAACCCCTGAAAGTCCATAAAAACCCAAAAAAATACTAAAACCCCTTAAATTACCCAAAAGACTATAAAATATACTTAAACAATTAAAGAATATAAAAAAAACTAACAAAACAACAAAGGACCCTAAAACCCCTTAAAACATAAAATAACTTAAAACCCATAAATTCATTAAATGATCCTAAAATACCCTAAAATCCTAAAGGACCCAAAAAATCCTAAAGGACCATAAAAACCTTAAAATCTCTATAGGACCCTAAAACCCTAAAAGAATATAAAAATAGTAAAAACCCTAAAGAACCAAAAAATTCCATAAAAACTAATAAAATACCTTTAAAACCCCTAAAATGCTAAACTACCCTAAAACTATAAAATCGGGAAAAAAACCCCTAAACCCCCCCCCCCCAAAAAAACTCTAAAAGACTGTAAAAACACTAAAACCCCTAAATGGCCCTAAAAACCCTAAAAAAACCTATAATACCATAAAACCCAAAAATATATTATATACACTAAACACCTTAAAGGTTCATAAAAATAGTAAAAAACATTAAGAGACCCCAAAACCGTAAAAAACACAAAAATCCCAAAAAGACTCTAAAAACCCAAAAAACTTAATAACCTTGAAAACACTAAAAAAACATTTAAAGACCCTAAAAACCATAAAAACCCTAAAACCTAAGAAAAATATAAATCCAATAAAAACCATAAAATCCAAAAAAACACCTAAATATCCTAAAAACCAAAAAACCCCAAAAAACCATAAAAACCCAAAAAACCTTAAAAACCCAAAAATCCCAAAAAAAACTCTAAAAACTATAAGAATCCCAAAAAAACTAAAAATCATAAAAAAAATATATCAAAAAACCTTACAAAACCCTAAAATTCCATAAAAACCTAAAACCACCCTAAAACATTTAAAACCCTCTTAAAAGATATAAAAAGACTTTTAAGGCCCCTGAAACCCCAAAAAAGTTCAAAAAACTCTAAAAAGACTCGTAAACACCATAAACAGTCTAAAATAGACCTATAAGACCCAAAAAACACCTAAAAGACCCTAAAAATCATAAAAGTACCAAAAACCCCTAAAATACCCTAACAACCCATAAAAAATAATAAAAAATAATAAAAACCCAAAAAACATAGAAAACATAAAAATCCAAAAAACCCCAACCCCTCTAAAAACCACTAAATCCAAAAAAAAATCCTAAAACCCTAAAGGAATCCTAAAACCCAAAAAATCCCTTAAAAACCTAAAAGATCCATAAACACCTAAAAAACCATTGAATCCCCTAAAACCCCTAAAAACCTTAAAAATCCAAAAAATTATAAACACTTTATAAATCCACAAAAACCTAAAAAAACATAAAAACCCTAAAAACTCTAAAAATTACTAAAAACCCCAAAAGAAACTAAAACCCCTAAAAACCATGAAAACCCCTATGAAACCCATAAAAAATCATAAAAAACCTAAAAACCTAAAAAACCATAAAATAAATAATAAACTATAAAACCCCCTAAAACCCCTAAAACCCCATAATAGATGGTAAAAATCCCAAAAAATCCAAAAAGGCCATAAAAGCGACTAAAAATCATTAAAATACTAAAATAACCTATAAATCATAAAAACCAATAAAGAGACTAAAAACACTTAAACACTGATAAAATAATAAAAACCCAAAAAAGTCCATAAAACCATAAAAACTCTAAAACCCCTAAAAACCCCCATAAAATCCTAAAAACAAAAAAAACCCCATAAAAACCATAAAAAGACTAAAACCCAAAAAATTATAAAAATACTAAAAACCCATAAAAAATCCTAAAACCCCATGAAACCCTAAAACACCTAAAAACCTAAAATAATGATTAAAATTCCTAAAAAAACTAAAACCATAAAAACCCATAAAATGAGAAAAACCCCTAATAACCCATAAAAACCCTAAAACCCCAAAACCAATAAAACCCCTAAAACCCCTAAAAAAATAAAAACCCTAAAACATCTAAGAACCATAAAAATCATAAAACTCCCTAATAAACCCTAAAACCCTGAAAAACCTAAAAATGCTAAAAACCTAAAAACCTATAAAACATAAAAGACTCAAAAAACCTCTAAAATTCCCAAAAAAACACCAAAAACCCTAAATACCATAAAAACATAAAAAACCCTAATAAACAGTAAATACCAAAAACCCCTTAAAACCTCTAAAAAACTAAAAAACCATAAAAACCATAAAACCATAAACCCCCTAAAACCCTAAATATTCCTAAAACCACTAAAATCCCCAAAAACCTATTAAAACCCTAAAATCCCAAATTCCATAATAACCCCAAAAAACAATAAAAACTATAAATCCATAAGACCCATTGAAAACAACCAAAACCCATAAAAAGCACTGAATCCCCCTAAAATCTAAAAAATCCCTAAAACCCCTAAAAACCATAAACACCCCTAAAAACCATAAAAAACTCCTAAACCCCTAAAAATCCCTAAAAATACTAAAATACCCTAATAAAAGTTAAAAACCCCTTAAATAAGGGTCATGTAGAGGAAGATGGCTCAACTGTATGTGTTAATTGATCACAACAGAACTATCATTGGATACTTTTAACATTGTTTTGAGACTAGATTAGAATATTGGATCCAACTTATCCCGCATGGCTGCTGAGGAGTTCTCTCATTGATTAGATATTTTTGACCTCACTAATTTTGCCATTGTTGGAGCCTCCTTCACCTGAGGATAGTTCACAATCAATGGTAGACAGGCTAGCAAGTTGGATAGGTGCTTTTTTCTAATGACTCTAGGTTCACCCTCCCTAAGTTAAATTCGGACCATAACCCCCCTTATTTTTTACTTATCAGGGGGATCTCTAAGGATATCACCTTTGCCTTTCAAATTTAACAATGTCTGGATCATGATTCTGGGTTGCAGGGAAATTGTTACTAATGGGTGGAATGGATCCTTTCATGGAAGTAAATATTTTATTCTAGTCTCCAAAATTAATAAAATCATAGTATTACTTAAGGAGTGGATAAGGATGTCCTTTTCTAGTATGGATGATGATATTAAGGCTACTAAATTTGAGCTTCAATCCCTTAAAACTTCAAACCAGCAGCTATCCACACCCTCTCGGGGGGAGCTATAGATTCATGAAAAATTGAATAATATTCTGGCCCTTAAGGAGAAGTTGGCCAGGAATTAGTTCAATATTAGGTGGATCGAATATAGGGATGATAATTCTAAATTCTTCCACCTATTATATAAATAAAATAAGGTTATGAAATGGTTGAATGTTGTCCGCATTCGTGATTCCACCTTTACATCAGAGGCTTATATTTTCATTGTTGTGGTAGATTATTTCAAGGAGTTGTATGAAGATGATGGTGGGTATTGTTACCTTCATTTGACAGATTCCATTTTTCCTTGTGTTGATGAGTAGTATAATAGAGCATTTATGACTTCTCCCTCAGAGTAGAAAGTCAGATCTGGTTTGTTTTCTTTGAACATGGAAAGTGCAGCGGGCCCGGATGGTTTTAGCAACAAGTTATTCATGTTCTACTGGGATATCATGCATGTATAAATTACTAATGCTATTAGGGAAGTCTTTCACTCCGTCTCTTTCCCGCATGGCACCAACTCAAATTTCATTTCTATGATTCCAAAGAATTAAAATTCTATTGACATTGGGAACTTTTTACCGGTCATAATTGGGAATACGGTCGCCAAAATTATCAATAAAATTCTAGTCCATAGGATGGGGAACTTTATGGAGGATCTTATTACCCAAAATAAATTTGGGTTCATTTTAGGGAGTAACATCCAGAACTACTTATTTATATCCTCAAAGGGTATCAACATCACAAGTAAGCATTCAAATCATGGTAATTTTGCTTTAAATCTGGATATCTTGAAGGCTTTTGAAACCATTAAGTGGAGATTCATCTTCCATGTGCTCTGCAAATATGGTTTCTTGGATATTTTCATCAAGATGAATGCATACATATTTAATAGTGAAATAGTTTTTGTTCTTATTAGTGGATCATGTAAGGGGTTTTTCCAATTCTCATGTGGAGTTAGGTAGGGAGATCTAATATTAGGTATTCTCTTTGTGATTTTCGAAGACTATTTGAGCATATAACTCATTGATATTATACAGGCTGGTCTTTTCAAACCAATTAAGGTTAAGAGAGACCATAAGGTGCCATCTCAAATTTTATATGCTAACGAAATCCTCCTCTTTGGATTGGCTGACAAGCGAACCTTGTCCTCAATCTGAATTATTTTCAGTCACTATGAATCTTTGGTGGGACAATCCATCAGTTGGAGTAAATCCTCCATTGTCTTCGGGGAGTGGGTTTCCTCCTATCGACAGTTACGCATTTCTCGGTCCCTTGGGGTGAAAAGAGGATCACTTCCCTTTTTCTATTTGGGTGTCCCTATCTTTTAGGGAAGATTCAAGAGTATTTATCCTGAGAGAATGGTGAACATAATCACCAAACAACTTGCTAAATGGAAATGGAAGTGTTTATTGCAGGTTGGGAGTGTCTTCCTCATCAATTCGGATATCACCTCTATGTTCACCTATGATTTCTCCATTTAAATATGGCTGGTTAATCTCATTAAAGTCCTACATGTGAATATTAGAAACTTTTATTGGATAGGTTGCATCAGTGAAGGAAAATTGGTCTCTGTGGCTTGGAAAGATTGCACAAATCCAATTGATTTGAATGGTCTTGGCATCAAGGAACTAAGAAGATTTAATGATTCCATTCTTGACAAGTTTACCTGGGGATTGTTTGACACAAATGATAATGGTCTGGGATTTTGTTGGGAGTGGTTTGCGCTAAAACTTTGTGATAAGTTTATAGGATATTTTTCATCCATTGTTTGGCCAACAATCTGAGTTTCATATAATGGAATTATTGATCCTTTGAAATGGATTGTCACAAAGTGTTCGGATATGAATTTATGGTCTACTATATGGATCAACAGGCCTTTGTTGGATTTCGTGGTTCCTCCCACTAGTTTAAGAAACATGTTGATTGCTGAGTTAAATCATCGATTTGGAGAGTTTTAAGTACTCCTTCCATCATACATTCTCACACAAATTCAAAGATACTCCTTCATTGATAATGACACCTTAATTTGGAAACCCAGTCTTGTTGGGTGGCTCAATGAGAAGGAATTCTACCGATACAAATGTGCACGTGGGATAGCCCCTCCAGCCTAGCTCTCAAGCTTCAAGAGACCCTTCATTCCTCTGACTAATCATTTCTTGCTCTGGAAGCTTTGGAAAAAATAGGTTTTCACTCCAGGATCAACTGCAAAAGGTCGGGCACATCCTAGATTTGGTCTTCTTTCTCTATATCTGTGCTGAGTAAACCATCCAGCATACCTTTCTTTAATGTAGGTTTGTAGCTACATTTTGGGACTACTTATAGAAGTTGTTCGGGTTCCCATTCTACTTGAATAGGCCATTTTTTGAGCTGTTGGATAGCCTGGTTAATTGGCATTACAGTAGGAAGGTCTCTCACTTCTTACTCATTGTCGTTGCTACCATCATTTCTTATATTTGTTCTTCCCGGGATGAAATTTCTTTTAATAGAAAGTGAATATCATTCCATGGTGGGGTCGTGAAACTTCATACTGAAATTCATACAGCGTCCCACATTCATACAAGTTTGATGGAAAATGATGTTAATGATATTAATCTTTTACTATTTCTTAGAGTTTATGGTAGGACAAAAAAACCTCAGGTTCTCGAGTTCATCTGCTTGATCCCTCTGATCTACTCATGGATTAAGGTCAACGTGGATGGTGCAACTTTGGGAGCACCGGTCCCCTCCAGATGTGGTGGGGTCTTTCACAACCATCGTGGTTTCGTTAAAGGTTGTTTCTATCACTTTATTGGAAATGGGTGTTCTCTTGAAGCTGAATTATGGGATATGATAAAGGTGATTAAATTTGTGGTTCATCTTCGACGAAGGATACTCTGGCTTGAATCGGACTCTATGCTTGTGGTGGAAGCCCTCAAGAATAAATTCGAGAGAGTCCCTTGGAGGATTCTTCCTAAATGGATGGAATGCCTCACCCTTTTCCAAGAGCTGAACCTCAATGTCACCCATGCTTATTGAGAGGGGAACTCAGTTGCATATGGTCTCTCCAAGAAGGAAATCGTGGAGAGGTATTTGATGTGGTATTTTGTTTCCCCATCTTTCTACTCGTGGTTTGTGGAGTCTGATTTGAAGGGTGAGTTGCACACCCTATTTTGTAATCAGTCTGTGTAACGTTTTGTTCTTCCCTTCTCTTTTTTAATAAATTTTGGGGGACTAGGTTCACCTGGTCCTGATCCTTATTTTCCCTACAACCCCTAAAAACATCGAAAAACCATAAAATTTTAAAAATACCATAAAACCAAAAAAAAATAAAAACTTGAAACTCTTAAATACCCTAAAACCCTCTAAAACCCTAAAAATCCAAAATACCTAAAAAATACTAAAACCACTTACAACCCATAAAACCTAAAAACCATAAAACCCTCTAAAATACCCTAAAACCCCTAAAAATCTTAAAGTTCCTAGAAAACTGTTATAATCCTAAAAGACCCTAAAAGACCTCAAAAACTCTAAAAATCAATAAAATTAAAAAAAACCCTTAGAAACACAAAAATAATCTAAAAACACTAAATTACCCTAAAAACCATTAAACCCCTAAAAGGCACCAAAAAACACTAGAAACCTTTAAAAGACCCTAAAATACCCTAAAAATCCTAAAAGACTCTAAATAACCCTAAAAACACAAAAGGGTCCTAATAAATAAAAAGGACCCTAAAACCCCTAAAATATACTAGAAATCCTAAAAATTCTAAAAGTCTATAAAATCGTTGAAAAACATTTGAATGGTCCCAAAAAAACCCAAAAAAACCCAAAAAAACCAAAGACCCCAAAAGCCTATAAAATTAGAAAAATGCCTAACAATTCCGAAAAAAACACTAAAAACAACAAAAAAATCTCTCAAAACCTTAAAACCTAATAAAAACACCAAAAAGTCCTTAAAATATAAAAAACCTAAAAGTATCTAAAAAACACAAAAACACTTAAAAGCCCTAAAGGAACCTAAAACCACTAAAACCCTAAAAAATCCTAAAAGGTCCAAAAACCCTAAAAAAAATTTAAAGACCCTATAAACAATAACAAATTTTAAAACCCTTAAAACCATAAAAACCCCTAAAAACTTTAAAAACCCCTAAAAACTGTAAAAACCTTGAAAAATCTAAAAAACCACTAAAAACAAATTAAAACCCTAAAAACCCCAAAACACTAAAAACCCTTTTAAAACCTAAAAATCATAAAAATCCATAAAAACTATGAAAACCCCAAAATACCCTAAAAAATATAAAAATCCAAAAAACCTAAACCATCCTAAAAACCCTTAAATACCTAAAACCACAAAACCCTTATAAAGCATTAAAAAATTTTAAAAAAATAAAACCCCCTAAAACCCACTAACATCCCTAAAAACCTTTAAAAACTATGAAAACTAATAAAAACTCTAACACCCCAAAAAACCCTAAAATCCTATAAAATATCTTAAAATATCAAAATAAACCTGAAACCCCTAAAAATACAAAAACCCTAAAAACACTAAAAAACTGTAAAAATACATAAAAACCATAAAAACACCTAAAATACCTAAAAACCTTTAAACCCCTAAAACACCTTAAACACCTAAAACCCAAAAAAAACCCTAATAAACCAAAAACCCCTAGAAACCTAAAAAATCCTTAAAAACCAATGAACACCCTAAAACCCCTCAAGCCCCCCTAATAACCTTAAAAAATCATAAAAACATAATAAATCCTAATAAACCCTAAAACCCAAAAAAACATAAATTCCATAAACCCCCTAAAAATCCCAAAAAAACACTAAAAACCCCAAAAATCCTTAACACCCCCTAAAAACTCTAAAAACCCCCAAACCCCTAAAAACTCATAACCCCCCCCCCCCAATCCCAAAACCCCTAAAAACCTCCTTTAAAACCCTAAGAACCCTAAACCACCCATACAATACCATAAAATCTTTAAAACCCAAAAAGACCGTAAAAACCCCCGAAAACCCTAAAAGAGCCTAAAAACACTAACCCCCCCTCCCCACTCCCCCTTAAAAAATTAAAACACCTAACACCCCTTAGAGACCCTAACACCCTAAAACCCCTAAAAGCCACTAAAATCCCTAAAAGACTAGAAAATACAATAAAATCCTAAAAGACTCTAACACCCCAAAAACACCTAGAGGAAAATTTAAAAAATCAAAAAAAACCCTTAAAGTCCCTAAAATCCCTAAAACCCCTTAGGGACACTTAAAACCCTAAAAGACGTTAAAACTGAAAAATAAAACTCTAAAGGACTACAAAATTTCATTAAAACCCCTAAAACTCTCAAGAACCCTACAAAAACCATAAAAATACTAAAAACCCATAAAACCCCTAAAAACCATAAAAACCCTAAAACCCAAAAAAAACCATTAAACACTCTAAATATCCTAAAAATACTAAAACATACTAAAAACACTAAAATAAACTTAAAACCCCTAAAACCCTAAAACCCCTAAATAAAACAAATAACCAAAAACCCCTAAACCCCATTAAAACCCCTAAAAACCTAAAAAATGCTAAAAACCCTAAAAAACATCAAAAATCCAACCCCCTACCAACCCCTTAAATCACATTTAAACACTTAAAAACCAAAAGATACAAAAATCCTAAAAAACGCTAAAACCATAAAAACCCCCAAAGGCCCCTAAAAACCTTAAAACCCCCAAAAAGAGCCCAAACCCCCTAAATGACCCTAAAAAACCTAAAACCCTTAAAAGGCCCTAAAAACACCAAAAAAACCCTAAATGACACTATAACCTCAATAATTACCCATAATAGACCAAAAAATAACCTAAAATTCCTAAAAGACTCTAAAAACCTATAAATTCTAAAGGACCTAAAAAACATAAAAACCATTAAGGCACACTAAAAACCCTTTAAAACCTAAAACGAACCTAAAAACCCTAAAAGCCTTAAAGTTCCATAACAATCACTAAAAACTCTAAGTAATCCTAAAAAACCTAAAAACTATAAATGAACCTAAAACCCAAAAAATACCCTACAAACCTGAAAAAAAACATTAAAACCCTAAAACCCATGATAACCCAAAAATACCCTATAAAACCCTAAAAACTCTAAAAACCATAAAACCCCCCAAAAATGATAAAAATATAAAATCATAAAAGACCCTAGAACCCTAAAAACATTAAATTACTCTAAAATCGTAAAAACCCCAAAAACTCTAAAAATCCCTAAAACCATAAAAACCCCTAAAACCCATAAAACCATTAAAATCCCTAAAACCCTAAAAACCCAAAAATCACTAAAAACACCTGAAAACCTAAAAACCCTAAAATCATTAAAATTATCAAAAAATAAAATCAAACCCTAAAGAAAAATTAAACCCTAAAAACCCTAAAGCACAATAAAAACAAAAAGAAATTATAGGACCCTAGAAACCCTAAAGGTCCCTAAAAACCTTAAAACCCCTAAAAAATCCTTAAATCACATATCCCTTAAAGCTGCCTAAAACCCATAAATGACCATAAAAACTCTAAAAACCCTGAGCTACCCTAAAAACACTAAAATAACTAAAAACCCCCAAAGAAACCCAGCCCCCCTCCCCACCCAAAAACCCCTTAAAGTCCCTTAAAACATTAAAATGTGTAAAACCATAAAAACCCTAAGACCCTAAAGACACTAAATATCCCAAAAAACAACCTTAAAATCGTAAATCCCTAAAATCCTAAAACCCTAAAAAACCTAAATCCCCTAGAAACCATAAATAACCTTTAAAATTCCTAAAAACAACTAAAAATCATAAGAAATCCAAAAAATCCTAAAACTAATAAATCCCTTAAAAATACATAAAACTCTAAAAATCTATAAAAACCCTAAAAACCTAAAAACCCCCAAAAATCATAAAAACACTAAAACCCATAAAACACATAAATTTCTAAAAGCCCATAAAAACATTAAAACCATTAGAACCTAAAAAAACCCCATAAATACCACTAAAACTCAAAAAACCCATAAAAACCAAAAAAAATAGTAAAACTACACTAAAAACCCTAAAAACCTTTAAAACATAAAACTCCTTGAAACCCAAAAAACCCTAAAAACCCTTAAAGTATTAAAAATATTTAAAAACCCTTACAAACCCTTTAAACCCCTAAAACCCAAAAACACTAAAACACGTAAATACCTTAAAAACTCTAAAAACACTAAAAACCATAAAAAATCAAAAACGCTAAAAACTCCTAAACCCCTAAAAGATACTAAAACCCCTAATATACCCTAAAAATATTTTAAACCCAAAAGTACATATGATTCATAAAAACCTATAAATTCCTAAAACACTTAAACACCATAAACACCCTAAAACCCCTGAAAACACTAAGATAAAGAAGAAGAAGGATGTTGTCGCTCTCTCCTGGGATCTCCCTCCCGACGCTGAAATCTCTAGGTCTTCCTCATAGAACTCTATTTGGTGTATTTGTTGATCTCTTCCAGTTCAGGCCGTGTGATGCAGATGGAGTATTATTCGAGCAGTCTTCTTCTCTGGTATTGAATTTGTGGGAGACGAGGATGATGCTTGATGGTGATATCCTCTGGCGGTTTTGTTCGGGAAAGGGCGACGACGGCTTGGCCTGGATCTTGCAACAATTTGGCTTGGATTTGGAATATTTGGAATCACCTCTTCCTCAAGAATTGTCTTGCTTGTGGAAGCCTTTTATTTTCCATGGTGGCATCCTTGGTTGACTCACAGGGTGGTGGACCTTCTTGTCAGTAGGTCTCTCTCTCGATGGTGTTCGCGATGGAGATGGAAAATCTGGCCATCAGAGAGCGTCACAGCTTCTTGTGTTGTTCAGACTCAGGAATCTTGTGAGGAGTCATGGTGAGGAAAGGTTTCACATCAACGATCTGGGGCTAGGTGATTCTCGATGGATTTTTTGGATTTGTGATGAAATAAGGCGATTGGTGATCGATACTGCTATGGGTGCTTTCAATTCTTCTCAAATGTTGTAGGAGGCACAGTTGAGGTTTTGTTGTTATCATCTTCTTAATTTTCTAGTTCTATTTGGTTTATTCAATGGTTGTGGATTGTATGGTTGTGTTTTGCTACTGGTGCTTCTTATTGGCCTTGATGTGAGGGGTTGTTTGGTTCTGGATCATAACAAGGAACTATGGGTGCTGAATTTTGGTTTTGGGTGTTGGTCTGGGTGGCTTTGTGTTGATAATGGATGTGAAATGATGGGTGAGGACTGGCTAAAAGGTTATGGTTGTTGGGATCTAAGGGGATGGATGGTGATTGATTCCAAGAGGGGAGTTTTTGAAAGAGATGATGGTTTTTGTAAACTGAAGAGTTGGATGCTGGTTGGTGCTTGGCTGAGACATGATAATGTGGAAGTTGATGTTCTTGTTACTGGTCTTTTGACATTGTTGGTGGTGAATCCTTTTGCTTCTTCTTGGCTATGAGGCGCAGAAGGAGATGTTGTTTGTCAGACTATGTGGTTGCGGGAACTAAAGTGGGGTGCTGGGAGATGTTTGGTGATCAAAAGATGTGCTGGTTGTTTGAAAATGAGGTGTTGGAACCTAGTTGATGTATGGTTAAGATGTGATGAAGCTATTGTTTATGATTTTAGTACTGGTGGTTCTATGTTTCTGGTGATGGATATGCTTGTCAAGGAGGTGCTGTATGATGAAAAACGTGTTGCGGGATGTTGGTTGCTGGTTTGCTGGGAGATGCTGATGGAGATGATTTTTTTCTGCTTTGTTTGGTTTTGTGTGTATTTTGGGTTTTTTTGGGACCTGTGGGTTTTGTGGGGGTTTCCAGGGTTTTTTTGGTGTGGGTTGATTGACCCCGCCCCTCCCTTGTCTGCAGTGTCTTTTTTCTAATAAATTTTGGGGGGTTAGGAATATCCTGGCCTCATACCTTCCTTACCCTGAAACCACAAAAATGACATAAAACCCTAAAACCCTATAAAATGATAAAAACCCTAAAACATCCCTAAAAACCCTAAAATACAATAAAACCCACTAAAAACCCTAAAAATCCAGAAAATTCCAAAAATAACCCACAAAACCCCTAAAATGCCCAAAAATCACTTAACCCCAAAACACTCTAAAAACTCTAAAATACCCTAAACCCCTAAAACTCTAAAAACCCAAAAAAAAATACTAAAAACTATAAAAACACTAAAAACACAAAAAACCAAAAAAATATATAAAAAAAATTAAAACCCCTAAAATACCTTAACATCCCTAAAGCCCTAAATACCTAAAAACCCTAAAACCCAAACACCCATAAAAACATTAAAAACCCTAAAAACATTTATAAACCCAAAACACTAATAATCCTAAAAAAACCTTAAGACCTCTAAAAACACTAAAAGGAACCTAAAACCCTTAAAATCCCTAAATACCCTAAAAACCCTAAAATACAAATAAAATTTAAAAATCCCTAAAAGACACTTAAAAGGATAAATGACCCTAAGAAAACCAAAAAATACTAAAAGACCCTAAAAACCATAAAACCCCTAAATACACTTAAAACCCTAAAAAACATAAAATAACATAAAAACCTTAAAGACTCTAAAAATATTAAAACCCATAAAGGACCCTATAACCCCTTAATGTCTATAATAACCATAAAAACCATAAAGTTCCCAAAGAAACCGAAGAAACCCTATAAAATCCATAAAGGACACTAAAACCCTAAAAACCCTAAAGCTCTAATAGACCCTAAAAACCTTAAAACCTTAAAAAAACTAAAACCCCTAGAAACCTCTAAAAGACTCTAAAACCCCTAAAAATGTTAAACGAACCCAAACACCTAAAAATCTAAAAACACCCCTCAAAAACCATAAAAACTCTAAAAACCCTAAAAAAACTAAAACACCTTAAAACCCCTAAAAAATATTAAAGGCACAAAAAATGATAAAAAATCCCTAAAACCATAAAAACCCTAAAACCCATAAAACCCTTAAAAACCAATAAAAAGAACTAAAAATGAAAAAACACTAAAAACCCTAAAAAAATCTAAAAACCTAAAAAACCCTAAAACCCTAAAACCCTGAAAACCATAAAAAACATTGAAACCCTAAAAAACCAAAAAAAACCTAAAACTTTAAAAACCCTGAAAGACCCTAAAACCCTCAGGTACCCTAAAACCCCCTAAAGGAACCTAAATTCCTAAATACCCTAAAATACCCTAAAAACACTTAAATTCCCAAAAAACCCTAAAAGGCTATAAAAACCCATAAAACCCTAAAAACCCAATAAGACCATAAAACCCATGAGACCCTTAGTAAACCCTAAAATAATCAAAACCCCTAAAATTCCCTAAAACCATAAAAACACTAAAAACCCTTAAACCTTAGAAAAACCTGAATATCCTAAAAACCCATAAAGACACTAAAAACCCTAAAACCCATAAAAACATTTAAAACACTCTAAAAACCCTAAAAACCAAAAAAACACTAAAAACAAACAAAACTACATAAAATAATTAAATCCCATTGAAAATCCCTAAAACCATATGAAACCCTAATCCCCTCCCCACCCTAACCCCCTAAAATGCCATAAAACCCTTAAAACCCCAAAAAAACCAGAAAACCAAAAACCCCTAATAACCCTAAAAACTGATTTACAAAACCCCAAAACCCTAAAAACACTCTAAACCCCCTAAAAACAAAAAACATACAAAACCCCCAAAAAACAACCCTAAAACCATCAAACTCCAAAAAACCCTTAAAACTCTAAAAACACTAAAAACCTTGAGAAACCCTAAAAACACTAAAAACCCTAAAAACCTAAAAGTCCAAAAAACAATAAAAAATATCCAATAAGATTAAAACCCTAAAAACACCCTATCACCCCCTAAAACCCCTAAAAACCCTAAAAACTCCTAAAACCCCTAAAAACCAAAAAACCCCAAAAAAACTAGAAACCCATAAAACCCCATAAAAATCCTAAAACCCTAACAACACTAAAAGACCCTGAAAACCTTAAAAATCAAAAAAGACCATAAAACCCAAAACAACCCTAAAAAACTTCTAACCCCTAAAAACACTAAAAACAATAAAACCATAAAACACTTAAAAACATTAAAAAACCTATAAAAAATCATGAAATCCCAAAAAAACCTAAGAAATACAAAAAAAACTAAAACCCCAAGTAACCCTAAAAATCCCAAAACCCCACAAAAATCCTTAAAACCCTAAAAATCATAAACAAACTTAAAAACCCTCAAAAATCTAAAACCCTAAAATCCATTAAATTCCCAAAAAATCACTAAAACCCTCTAAAAGCTCTAAAACCAATAAAACCCCCAAAACCCCTCTAAAACACCAAAAAAATCATAAATAACACAAAAACCATTAAAAACTATAAACCCCTTAAAAACCTTGAAAACACTAAAAACCCCAAAAAACCCTAAAACTTCCTTAAGTTTCCTACAAACGTTAAAAACCCTAAAACCCAAAAAGTCCTAAAAACCTCAAAATACCGTTAAACCCTAAAAAACCTAATAAACCCTATAAACTCTAAAAACCCATTACAAACCATAAAAACACCTAAAACCCCCAAAACCCCTAAAAACCCCAAAACCCATTTAAAAACCATAAAATACATAAACCCCATAAAAACCCTAAAACCCCTAAAAGATGAAAAAAGACCAAAAATCCCTAAAATTACCTAAAAACCCTTAAAACACAAAAAACCCTAAAATCCCTAAGAGACCTGTAAATACCATTAAAACTTCTTGAAAACAAAAAACACCATAAAACCCTAAAACAACCCTAAATACGCTAAAACTCCTAAAACCAACTAAAATACTAAAAAATACATAAAAACTGTAAATAACCCATAAAAATCCTAAAACACTCAAAAATTATAAAAACCCCTAAAAACTATAAAAACCTCAAAATCCCTTAAATTCCATAAAACCCAAAAAAACCTTAAAAATGCTAAAAAACCCTAAAAATTTAAAAACCCTTAAAATCCTTAAAAACCCATAAAAACCTAAAAACCCTAAAACTCCTAAAGACCCCTAAAACCCCTCTAAAAACCCTAGAAACCCTAAAAACTCCAAAAACCCTTAAAAACAATAAAAACCCTAAAAAACTCTAAAAAATATAAAAAAAAAACTAAAAGGACCATAATACCCTAAAACCCTTAAAACCCTAAATACCCTAAAACTCTAAAAACCCCTAAAACCCTAAAAACCCCTAAAAACCCTAAAAACACATAAAAACTACAAAACCCCTAAAAGACTTTAAAATAACTAAATAACCCTAAAAACCCTAAAAATTCTAAAAGAGACTAAAACCCATAAAAACCCCAAAATAAACTAAAACCATTAAAAGAACATAAAATACCATAAAACCCCTCAAGACTCTAAAAACCCCTAAAACCCCTCAAGGACCCTCAAAATAATAAATGATACTAAAAACCCTAAAAACCCATAAAGTACCCTAAAACCCTGAGAAACCCCTTAAAACTCATAAAGGACCCTAAAACACCTAAAAAACCCTAAAACTAAAAAGGATCCCAAAAACCCATAAAAATAATAAAATACCACCAAACCCTAAATGAACTTAACAACACTAAAACTCTAAAAGGCCCCCAAACCTCTTAAAACCTTAAAAACCCTAAACCCCCCCTAAAACCTTAAAAGACCATAAAAACCCTAAAAACCAAAGGAGCCTAAATTCCCTAAAAACCGTAAACGAACAAAAAAAACTATGAATGTTAAAACCTTAAAAAACTAAAAGTCCCTAAAACCCTAAAAACATTAAAGACCATAAAAATGGTAAAAAATCCCTAAATACCTAAAAAAACTAAAAATACTAAAAGGACTAAAAACCCTAAGAAATACCTAAATACCCTAAAAACCTTTAAACCAAAAAAATCCCCAAAAATCCCTAAAACCCCTACAATAAACCTAAAACCCCCTAAATGGCCATAAAACCAGAAAACCCCTAGAATACACTAAAACACCAAAACCCCTTAAAAACCATAACACATCCTAAAAAACCTAAAATACCCTTAAAACCCAAAAAAAATAAATGGGCCTACAACCCAGAAAAAAAACCACCTAAAACCCCTAAAAAACCCTAAACCCAAAAAAACAATTAAATACCCAAGAAACCATAAAAACCAAAAAACCCAAATACCCCCCAAAAACTATAAAAAAAATTTAAAAACCTTGGAATCCCCTAAAAACCATAAAAACCCTAAAAAACCAAAAAATACCTAAATCCCTTAAAACCCCTAAAAATCCATAAAACCCCTTAAAACACTAAAAACATAAAAACCCTAAAACAATAATGCCCTAAAAATCCTAAAAACACCCTAAAACACCTAACCCCCCCCCCCAAACCAAAAAACCCCCTTAAAATGCCTAGAAACACTAAAACCCCAAAAAAATTACCTAAAAACCCTACAAACCCCTAAAAACCCTAAAAACCAATAAAAATCTCAAAAATCCCTAAAAACATTGAAATACTTAAAAATAAAAAAAAATAAAAAAAAACAACCTTAAAACCTGAAAACCACCAAAAATCAATAAAGACCCCCAAAACCCCCAAAACCCTAAAAGCCCTAAAAAACACCAAAAACCCTAAAACCATAAAAACCCATAAAAATCATAAAAACTCCTCAAAACCCCTAAAAGACCATAAAAACCCCTAAAAGATCCTAAAAACCTAGAAACCCTAAAATACCAAAAAAAAGTCACATACAAGACCTAAAAACCTTAAAACCACATAAAAACCCTTAAACCCCTAAATTCCCTAAAACCTCTAAAACCCTTAAAACGAAAAAAGACCCTTATAAATTATAAGAACCCTTAAATACCTTAAAACACTAAAACCTAAAACATCCTTAAAACCCTAGAAACACTTAAAATAGTAAAAAATCTAAAAACCCATATAAAACTGAAAAACTCCATAAAACCCATAAATCCTTAAAACCCGTAAAAATTACTAAAACTCTAATACTCATGGAAACCTTAAAAATTATAAAACTAAAAAAACACAAATAACTCCAAAAACCCAAAAAAATCATAAAATTATATAATCCCAAAAACCATAAAAATCATAAAACCCCTAATGAACACTAAAAACACAAAAACCCCTAATAGGACTGTAAAAAAACTAAAAACCTCCAAAACCCTAAAAACCCAAAAACTTTAAAAGACAATAAAACCCTTAAAACCCCTAAAAACTCTAAAAACACTAAAATTATTAAAAAAAACCTAAACACCCCTTAAATATCTCAAAAAACCATAAACACATTTAAAAAACCTAAAAACCATAAAAAACCATAAAACCCTAAAAACACTAAAAAATAATAAAGACCCTGTAGACCCAAAAACTCCTAAAACCCAAAAACCCCCAAAATCCACTAAAAACCCAAAAGAATCCTAAAATACCCTAAAATCCAAAAATACCATAAAACACCTAAAACACCCCAAAACCCTAAAAATACCTATAAAACCCTAAAAACACCCAAAAACCCTAAAACTATAAAATTTATAAAAATAACTTAAATAACCAAAAAAATATCAAAGCCCCTAAAAACTAAATATCCTAAAAATCCCTAAAAACCATTAAAAATACTAGAAAGGCATTAAAATCCAAAAACACCCTAAATACCCTAAAACCGGAAAAACCTCGAAACCCCCTAAGAAAACTAAAAAAAATAAAAACCTTACATAACTCTAAAAACTACTAAAACCCTAAAAACCTCTAAAAATCCTAAGAACCCTAAAAACCATAAAAGCCCTAAAAACCCTTAAAAGCTAAAAAATCTATAAAAAACCTAAAACCCACTAAAACCCTTGTTTCCAATGAAAATTTTTCATGTTTTGGTCAATGGTATGATTTGGGTGTTTGAATGGTTGCACAATCATTCACACCAAGTCCAATTTTTTCAAACAACCTATAATGGGTTTTGTTTGTGGGGATAGAAACACCTAAAAGTTATCTTATACGAGACATTTCATGAACCTAATTTTCAATGGAGGGTGGTCAATTGTAAATGAATCCAATGACACTTAAGGACTCACATTGTTTAAGAGTATGGGAATCTAGGATCATCACACCCTTTTAGAGGGAAATATTTCCTACTAAAAGACTATCTTAATGATTTTAGACATATTCAGGAATCCTTCAGTAATTTCCATGTATGACATAGGTTTCCCTTGAATTAACTATCAATTATTATCATGCATGGATTTAGAATCATTTATATGCATCCTAGGTTCTTCATTGATGGAGACATATTTATGTATTCTAGGTTCTACATTTTTTGTACCCTTTAACATACTGGTGAGAGATCCTTAAGTCATTTATTATTAAAATTCTAGTTTAAAGACATACAGTGAGGCACTCTAGAATTTATCATTGTATAGAGCGAAGGAAGTTGTTTTTATTTTGGGATAAATACCATGACATGGGCTTCATATGTATCCTTGTGAGAGGAAATAGAACCTACATAGTTCAGTGGCACATAACAGGACACGTAATACCTTTTATGGTCAAGTGATAAGGACCAAACCATGCAGTTTAAAGTCATGTGGCAATGATGTCTAAGTGAAAAGAAACTAGTCAATGTTTGGTGTGGGGATTATTTTTATGTGTGCTAATTATCTTGGAAGGGACGTGGGATTCTAGTATAGATATGAACCTACTAATAATGTGGCCCATAGAGAACTAGATTTGATTTGGGGTGTTGGGTTTGAACCTTAGGGAGACCTACTACATATCCTATTTATATGGGAATCACATCCCACATAGTTCAATTTAGGTTAAGGAACCATACCTATAGATTTCCTATTAATGTTTATCTCACAAGTAAGGTGGTCATTTTAGTGTATTGAGTTGGATATTATACCAAATAGGAGAATCAGATGTTGCTTCATTAGGAATATGGTCCCTTTGAAGGTCATGGAGTGGTTTAAAGGAATATAATATAAAGAAGGATGCCCTTATGAATGAATACATGGATTTGAGGACCCATGCATATGGAGACCCTCTTAAGTCAGGAAAGAAGAAGATCCGCAAAAATATTCTCTACCGAGACATGCATCTAACCATGCAGATGTCATGATCATAGCTAAAAACTAATCCAAATTGATTCATAATAGGATGTGAGAAACTAGAGGAAGTGGGGGATCTGGAAAAATCCACAATCCTTCATATATTGGTGGATGAGGCTGGGGTGATGGGAGAATAATAAAGGGAATTTATGTGCCTATTCCCTATCTCGTTTTCATAACCAGGATAGTAATTTCTAACTACCCCTCTGGGTACGAACCATAAGAAAAGGATAAGGGAATACTCTAGGAGGGATTCCCTACTCCTGATCGAGAGAAGAGAGGAGGATATTCCACTAAACATCAAAGGTAAAATAAAGTTTGATCCTATCATGCCTCGTATGAAACCAGTGGTCCTGGATCGTAGAGATGATGAGGGAATGTCATGTTCCTAGCCCTCATATCTGACACTGAGAGGTCCTTGGTACTATCCCTTGGGTTGGGGTTCTCATGATCGAGGGGATTAATAACTAAATTTACCTTGATAACCCTACCCATCAGGTAGAAAAATGAGGGAAACCTCTGACCAAAGTAATACATAACTGAATGGGAGACATGCCGGTGTGTCTCTTTCCATGGTCTAAATGTACCGAGGCTTCATTATAGTATTCAATATGGACCCCCTCAGATGATGGATCCAAATAAACAGGACCCCTTCTACTGTCCATTTAAAATATGTCTTAGAGGGTGTCTCTCATAGGTCAAGTCTTAGAGAGTATAAGGTTCTTCATATTAGGTAGACTAGGGAGGAACTAGAAGTGATTCACATAGAGTAGGCCTACTCAAGATCGAGGTTCCTTGGGTGATGTAAAACCTTGGAAACAACACTTGGGTGAGGCCTTTCTCTAGGAACCATGGGTTTCCTCAAGTGTCTCAAGAAGGGTCTCACGTAGGCCCCAGGTTTGGGTTGGGACCTTCACATTAGTTCTTATCAACTAGGGGGAGGGGGTCCTTGTGTAGGTGTCTTGTGTTTCAGACCTTGACGGGACTTTTATCCCACTATCACCCTTAATTCCCTCTTCTCTATAATTTTGGAGAGATACCTAGAAGATTTTTAAGGTCCTAGGTGAATGAGTTGTGTGAGAAAATATTTGAAGCTTCTTGTTTTTTTCCACTCTCTCAAATAATGATCCCTGAGGTCCAAATTATAGAAAAATATGGGAATTTGGTCGAAGTAGGTCTCACACATTGGTACCTCATATAGGTTTCTCACATAGGTACCTCATGTTGAGGTGTATTATCCTTCAGATCCATGTCGGTGCATCATGTGCAAGCCTTCTATCACATAGGTTGGGTGAGAATAGGCTATCTTGGGTGAGTTCCCTTGACCCTTCTTAGGGCTCTTCACCTCTCTAATACTTGAGGCACTTTTCATTAAATTTTTTCATCCCATGTGAACAAAAGGATTTTCAAAAAAATCCCCCCTCAGGATTGGATCAAATTATAAGAAGAGGTTTTAGTCATAAGGTAGAGGGTGGAAAAGATTCTTAAGGTCATGTAGGTAACTTTATAGGTCATCTCTATAGGTCTAGCATCCAATTCAACTATGTTTATAAATAACATTGACCATCTAAAGAATTATTCCTTCCACTTTTTTTTCTTCTGATCTCATCATGTAGGTCTTTTGCACAGTCTTTCTTCACTTTTCATTCACATAAGTCTTCTAAATAATCTCCTTTGTGAAAGATCTTGGTATGACCTAGTCAACGCATTATAGATCCTTGGGTGAGGGACCTATGCTTGGTCACTTTTGTAAGGTACCTATGTGAGGTTACTTTGGTGAGGTACCTCTATGAGGTCATATGGATGAGTCACTTGCATGAGTGACCTAAACAAGGTCCTCTACTTTGAAAAAAAATGAATTTTCTAAAACCAAGATTTAGACTTTAATGAAAATCTCAATGTGCACTTGCAGATATCCAATGGATACTCCAATAGATTATCATGGGAAAGCTATTTCAAGGGTCTCAATGATGCTCAAAGATGTTGGTCTAGGTTACTATGACATGTGTTACTCCACTCTCCCAAACATATAGAATCACTTGATATAGTACTAACATGAGTATCCACGATGTGACTGTCTACCTCTGTATGATCGTAGACTTTTGAAAGATTCCCTCATCCCTATGGATCAGAGTTACTTTCTAAAGTATTTTTCCATGTAATATACCAATTTTCCCACCACTAATGTATCCTCCAAGGGTGTATTAATAAAGTAAGTAATAGTTCATACTTCCTATGTCATGAACCATAGTCATTGTACCCTAGATCTGAATCCACTCACCCAAGAGTCGAAACCTCATTACTATGAGTCAACCTTTCATACTTCCAAGATAAAACAATCACATGGTTGGAAAGAGGATTGGTAATTCCTCTTTGGAGGGGGCTTCAAGCCTGAATAGATGTGGGTGTACTAGGTGCACCAAGATATTGAAAAATTCAAGACTGACCTACAGGAAGTTAGTATTTATAAGGCTATTTGGGTGAAAAAACATACATTTACAAAAATATGGACATCATCCTTAAACTTCTTAGCAGATGGAGCCATAAAATAAAATATTTTCATATGATTAATAGAGAACTCAAAATTATCTTATGGTATATATATAATATCTATAGATCCCCTATCCTTGAGGAAAGTTATAATTAGTTTATCCCACCAAAGTAAACATCGGATGATACTGAAAGGATACCAGATTCATCCCATGAACTATTGAATTTGGCCCAGAAGAATAAGAAGGGATAACCTCACCCAATGGGAGATATCCATCCTAAATCAAGTATTAAGGTCTTCCTTAATCTTGAAGGATATGGTCCCACTTGATATCACCCTACAGGACTGCCCACTTTAGAAAATCAGAGAACTCCTAGTAAATTTTGGCCTATATTGTAGAAAGTCTAGTATACCCATTGAGTGGGTTATAAGGTCAAGTATAAGGATCATTTGAGTATCCATATCAATTAACTCATCACAATGTGGATATGTATATACATGTTTTCATTCCTAAAATCCAATGGTGGCGTGAGACCAGCGGAATTTTTTATAGCATCCAAACTATTATAAGGGATCCATATGGGGTTAGAGTCCCCTATCCTAGTGTATAACTATTTTTTTACTTAATTTGTACATTGAGAAATCCCCATTTGGAATTTTTTGTCTATTCCAAGTACTTTTGGGGTTTATTATAGAAAAATTTATCTCTTATGTTGTGAAAATTTGAGTTCAGGTTCCTATAGTATGATTTCCCCTATTCATTCAGGTTGTTTCCTACATCCATCCTTTATCCCAGAAGCATGATGAAGTACTGGGGATTTTGAACATATCAAGAGTGTTCAAATTATTTTCATATGGTGATCTGTCTACTAGGATTTCCACTAAAAATGTAATAGCTAACAATAATCTGAGGTTATGCATGATTACATTCAGATATAGCGTAATGGAATCCCATATTTACTTCAACATCATATGTGAGGAATATGCTTCATATCGATTTAACCACTAATTCAAGTTTCTGCAATATCCAAGTGTGTCTCCCCCCCCCCATGCATGTTTGGTTTGAGAAACACTTGGTGGTGGCATGGTAATTATGGATCTCTATGGCCTTATAGGTATCTGAAATGTCAACAACATGCATCCATTAGGTGCATTTATTATTCAAGAATTTGGGTATGTTAGTGATTGGATTTCTTTATACCCTAAAGGGGAATTAACAATAATAATTCCAAGATTCGTGGATATGAAAAGTGATATTCATGGAAAGCATGATAGGAAGGTTCAACCCAAATATGATGGTTATAAATAACCAAAGTCTTAAAAGCAATCTCAATCAAGGGACATGGAGCATACCATGTTTGAGAAAACCACATCTTCTAGGCCAAGGTGGTCCAGTCTTCACCACCAAGAGGAGACCCTAGATCCATTCACCTTGTACCCTATGAGATAAAAGAGGCCTAAAAATGACTTAATGTCAAAAGATGTCAGGTATTATTCATAGCTAGCCACATTAGCATCAGATTATGTGTGTCCCCTATTGATCCAAACTTGGAAGGGCCTAACGCATGAAATCAGAGACATGTTGATATTTCTCTAGGTTGGGGATGTATGTTCCAAAGATGAAAATTTTGATATATTACACTAATGATCAGATACTAGACACAAAGAGAGTATCATACATTCTATATTGAGCTAATATTGAGGGGATATCTGGTTGATCTAAAGAGTAATGGTATGGATATGTCGACATTGATGAGGTATCTCCCTTTTTTCCCTTTTTATTTACCTCCCTTATCCATCTTCATTAATTTTTTATGGTATTTATCTTATAGTTGGTAGGAGGAGGATATTTGGTAGTAATGGTGCTTTATTCACAAAAATATGGGGCCACTACAACCTCTATTAGAGTAGAGTTTGAGTATCCTGAGTTCCCAGAGCATTCATCAGATTATAGGATAGTGGTAAAGGATATAGAAGGAGGGTATTCTCAACTAGCACATCCAGTGCCTATTACTGAGAGGACCAAAACAGGTCCCTCATCATCTCAAGAAATGAAATGAAAGATAGTAGAGAATTTAGGTAGGCATATGAGTTGATGTAAACCTTTTCACCATCAATTAATCTCATGAAATTCTTGACATACACATTTGACCATGCTTGAATTTTCTAGTACCTACATCACATTCTTCCCTTAAGGGATTTGGCACTCATCCTTCGTGGATCGATGGGGATTTCATGGATGAGGTACAAAATCAATATGTTAAATATGTCCCTTTGATAGAAGAACTGAATAGATATGAAATTTTTTCATATCTAGTTATTATAGAGATGGAGGATAGTCCTATTAATTCCATATGGAAACCATAATATGTCATGATATATTCTCTTAATTTTATTCCTCATGAAATTTTAGATCCTTCATGTACACTATAGAACCCTACAATAACCAATGATGGCTCTATCGCTATTCTTGAAATGGTTGATATTTATCATGGATGGTCCAATGAAGGTTTTGGTGTTTATCCTAATCTTGTAGGTTTTGATGACGTTTTTTCTAATGGGAGGTTGGTAGACAGAATCAATAGAGGATCCAATTTGGGTCCTGGTCCACATATCTTAGATACCCCTACTAGTTAGGATGATTTGATACTTGAATAAATTTATAATGAAATGATGAAACATAGGTGTAGGTTATAAAAATTAATATTCCTTCCTTTTTAGAGAAGATTTGCGACATTGGTATGGAATTTGATGGATGTGAGTTTTTTAATTTATTTCATTTTCAAACACATTCATCCATTATTAATTTATTATTTTACACCATATCTCAACTTTTTCATCTTTTTCCATAGAATACATCTCCAAGTCACTTCATTAAAAAGGCATCCAAGTCCATAAAACTCTCATTCTTGATGGAGTAATAGATGAGAACCCCAAATTGGGAGATTCCCAAGAGCCCTTGATCTTTGTTTGAAAAAACAAACTCATAGGGATGTTCCTTATTAGGAGATTTTTACTCATAGTATTAAGTTTTGGACTATTGGAGAGGCATTAATCCCAACATTTTATCCAACAACAGCTGAGAGTTATCAATATATTTGGTTGCTTCACTTCCTTTTCTATCTGCTAAACCCATGATGTTGATGAGGGGTTTTGTTTTCCATATAATTCCATTGACTTTGTCAGCTAATCCTGAGAGGGGAGCTTCCATAACAATTCATCCAATACTAGTAGTCATAACTAATACTATTTCTGAGGGAGTGGAGTAAGATTAATCATTGAGTGCACTAATCCTAGAATACATCTCTAATTATGAAAGTGTTTCAAATTAATACTTGGAGACATAGATCACCTTTCACCCCACAAGACATATATTATGTTGAGACATCTAGAATATAGTCTTGGAGGCACCTATTGAAAATTTTCCATTGATAATTCATCGAATTACAACCATGTTATCTATTTTATGGTATGGTAGGCTTGATTACCATATAATACACCATGTTGTGAAGTCAATCATTCGGAAATAGGAGGAAGAGTAAATATTATGACAGGCTGAGGTGTAGCTATCAGGACAGTTTTAAGATCTCATAGTTATTTTATCCCAAGATAGGATCAATAATTCCAAGGCGGTAGAGTAATATTAGTGTTTTCTTGATGATAAATCTCTCCAAATGATGCACCTTCAAGAATAATTGTATTCTGTGAAGGAAGATATGGTCTAACTCCGCCAATCCTTAATGGAGTATGTGGAAAGAAGAATGGATTCTATTTTTGTAGAGCAAGAGAAACTTATAAATGATGAGAATGTTTTCACAACACAATTGGTAGGGTTTCAGAAAACTGTGGATAATGCCTGATCCATAATCCAAAAAATCAAATCTTATGTTGATGAACACTTGTAAAACATGGTGTTATGGCTCCAACATGTGGTTGTACCTTCTCTTTTTAGAACATGAATGAAATTTATTTTATTTCTAATCACTTATTCATATATTTATGTATTCATAATAATCATAATATAACACTAAAAATAACACATTTGATTGAATGTTTCCATGTTATAATTGCAACCATAGGGGTGAGGGAGCATTCTAAATTTTTTCTAGGTCTTTATACCTAGATAACATAGTTCAACTATTGGTGGGGATATATGTAAAACCCTACAAATAGTGTTCCTTTTGTGTATTTTACCTAATTTTTTCCTAATTCAGATGTGAATATGACTTAGCAGGTGAGATTTGGATTTTTCATAGGCAGCCCTTTGTGATTTTTCAGCCAAAAAATAATTGTAACTCTTGTCTTTTTATTACTCAATTCTTTTCTAGACCATGAGGTGTGTAGTTCTAGTGAGCTAAAACTCAACTTCTACCTAGGATTCCATTTTTTAGGGTTTCAACCTAGAGAGTATTATGTCTCTTTTGAGGAAAGTTTAAGTCTTGCAAGTCTGGCTAATGTTATTGGTTTTTTAGGTCAAACAGCTTTGACCATGATTTTTGGAATGATAAAACCAAAAAGTCTTGTGGGAAAATAGTGTTATGAAGTGAGATAAGCATGCAAAGAAAGACCATAAAACATATTCAAAAACCAGTTTCTAGAACAATATTTTTATTTGGGTCTATGGAGATAAAATAGGTATCTCCTAAGCATGAATATACCTCTCTTTAATAGACCCTTTTATGTGGGAGACTTATGTAAATATAATTGGGTATATTATTTCATAGTCAAACAACGGAATCCTTTGGATAATAGGCCCTTTTGTGTGGGAAACTTATGCAATGCTAAATGGGTTGTATTACTACATTGTTATATAAAGGATCCTTAAAGAATTTAACATTCCATTATTGATGGTTAGGTAGTTTTTGAAGATCCGTATTTCTCAAGACCATGAAGTGTGGTTTTCCTATGTAATTTTTCTATGAATGATGAGACCATTTGTATTGTAATTTTCCATGAATGGAAAACTTATCCTATATGAATTTGGATTGCGTAAAGGAGGGTAAATTCTATTATATAACCAATGTGAGGGGTAAGTCCCCTCCATGATAAGGTTTAGAGAATCATTCATTTTAATTCCATTTGAACATGACATGGGCCATGTAGTTTAACGTCTTATATAGAGGATGTTGGGCCTATAGTTTAAGGTCATTTAGCTTTAACCTAAATATTAGTGATTTTACAATTTCATGGTAATATGTTCACCAATGTTCCATAATTTTCAAGTATGGTGTGGGGAGGGTTATGAAATTTAATATGGGGGTTTCCAAATTCAAAGATTCATATGGGATGAAAACATTGTTGAGTAATTCAGAGATAGAAGAGGTCTCTCCCAAGTATGTATATACCTATGGTTGTTTGGCCCTTTTATGTGGGTAAATTATGCAAAGCCAATTGGGGAATATTACTGCATAGTCAAATAGTGGAATCCTCTATCTAATAGGTCCTTTTATTTCTGAGATTTTTTGAAAATACAACTGGGGAATATTACTACATATTCAAAAAAATTCATCCTCAGGAAGTGTAAATTCCACTATCAATGGTCGGGGAAAGCTTATGGTCATTCGGATTGTCCCTAACATAGAGTTCGGTGCATGGGAGGAAAGTACCTAAATATGGGAGGATCATTTCATATCCAAATTATCAAGAATGGGTATCAATGTTTTCTCTATTTAGGTCTAACCCATATGTGGTAAAAAAATGATTTTCATTTTATGTTGCAACTGGACCAGGACATAGGACATGGGTGTCGCTACATATACCATCAAGGTGAGAATCAATCCATATGTAGTTCTAGAAAATATTCCCCATACTAATCAAATTATCATGCGGGGAAGATGATTTTTTTAATACAGCATTATTAATGGGGTGATAACCTGTATTTGATCCTCTTATGTATATCTAACTCATATGTAGGAGAGTGGGGGAATTTCCCATATTATGGATGGACAAGGATGTATGATCTGGGTATCACTATGAATCTCATCGAGATGAGAATAAAGACACACATAGTTCTTAAAGAAACATGAAGTTTCAATTCATTCATAAGGGACATGGGTTCCCCAACATGAAAAGTAAATATTATGCTTGGACCCAACATTAGAGGCATGGATGTCAATACATATCCTGCGAAGGTATGAATCAAGCTATGTGTAGTTCTTGAGTTTTCATCAACCGTATAGTTTAATGTCATGCGGTAAGTACATATGGTGTGTCATTTATTGTCTTGAAACCAAGACTATAGTAAATTTTATATGAATTGATATGCCTTGATCATATGGGTAATCCTTTACCAAAACTCCTAATCCCATGTGAGTTATGTTTGGTGTGAGAAACAATGAGTGGAAAAGGTTTCTCAGATGATGAGGACTATTTTTCATGGAAATGACGAGTAATGTAAGTCTTAGCTGGCCAAGGATCCTCCAACATGCTTTGGACATGAAGGATGGAATCATAAAACATGATCTTGGGGTTTCTTAGATCCAAAATTTGATGTAGAATAAAAGTAAAGGGAATACTGTGAATCGATGTTCAAAAAGAAAGTCCCTATTATAGTGTTGTTGAGGCTTATAGAGATAGAAGAGGTTTCTCCTTGGGACCAATGTACCTCTAGTTGATAGGCCCTTTTATGTGGGTGACTTATGTAAATCCAACTAGGGTGTATTACTATATATTCAAATAGTGGAATCCTCTGGATGACATGCCCTTTTGGTGTGTGACTTTTTCAAAGGAAACTTGGTGTATTATTGCATATTCAAACAAAGGTGTCTTTAAGAATCTGAAATCCGACCACTGATGGACGAGGAAATATTATAAACACCTGAAATTTCCTAATACAAGGAGTGTGATGTTTGGAAGGGATATGTTTCGAACACAAAGGTATTATTTTGATTGGCATTGGATATGGACATTTTATTTCCCTGGAATAAATATTTATTTTTTATTTATGGGAGAGGAATATTTTTATTTCCATGAAGGGCTCCGGAATGAGGGAAACTGAGTTAGGTTCTCCTACATAGATCTCTATCTTTTAGGATATGGGTTATTTTTTTATGTTATGGCTAGACCATGATTGAATATTCGAGCATCAATACAAATCCTATGATGGAAAGAATCATAACATACATAGTTCTTGAATAAAGGTGTGGTGGAAGACTAGCACCAAGTATTATGATCTTCTCAAGCATAGATTAAAGTGCTACATAGTTTTAAATCATGAAACAAGGACATAAACCATTAATTTTTATGTCATGTGGAAAGGAAATTTTTTTATAATTTAACATCTTATGATTAGGATGTTAGACTATGTAGTTTAATATCTTACATATCATATTATGATGACTTTTAGTTTTGGGTCATACGGCTTGGACCATATGGTGTTCCATTTAAGGTTGTGAAAATAGGACCATGATGCTATGAAATTTAATGTCATGTAGTAAGGATGTTGTTTTAATGTGGTTTATCATCTTGTGACATAGATAACATGTCATTATTTTTAAGGTCATGCAATAAATACTGACTATATAATTTAATTTTGTCCAGCAGAGATGACAGTGTTCTTATCACACATAGAATTTCATGAGAAATATTATGTTGGTAGGGGCCATGATGAGCTCTCCATCCATTGAGATCAAGAAATAAGCTCCATTAGGGTAGACCTTGTGTGTGGAATAAGGTCCCTCCCACTTTGGTTCAAGCTTTGGATATTTCTTCCCTGGTATCGTCAGAGTTATAAGGACTAATACCAATTCTCCATAGAGGAACAAATGGAGGTAGACCATCTTGTTAAAAGGCCATGCTATCCAATTTTTATGGACCTTTAAGTGATTCATGGTTTTAAATATTTTATCATCAAGACTCTCTAATCCATCCATCCATATTTGGGATTGATCATACATAAATAGATGATCACATATGGCAACATGAAGTGATGGAAATTGAAAATCAATGGGTTAGACTTATTTTGTTCCGTAAATAAGCGAGTATGAGGTTTTCCATGTGGCATTATAGGTTGTGGTCTGGTAAGCCCACAAGTCATAAAAATCTTGGCAGGCCAAGACTTTTTACCCTTATCCACCATATTCTTTATTATGTTTGATAGGATCTTGTTTAAGGCCTCTATCTATCCATTAGCTGCTTCTTGATAGTTGGATGATTGGTTTTATTTGATATTATGCTCCTGATAAATCTTATCTAACTTAGGAGAGAAAAATTTTGTTGCATTTTCCATAATTATTTTATGAGGGATACAAATTTTGGAAATGATATTAACTTTCACGAATTTGATTATGCTTTTGTTCCTAAATTCATTGAGGGGTATTTCCTCAACATAGTTAGAGAACAAGTTGGGAATAGTTATGATATATTTGAACCGCATTGATGTAGCCAAAGCATACATCCCTACAACATCCATTCCACATACAAAAACAACCTAGAGTATTTATCTATATATAGTAACTATAGGGGTTGATGGATGAATTTTTCATTCACTTGGTGCGGTGATGCTCATGATTCTGAGACTAAAGGTATGAAGTTTGATAGAGTGAAATAAATATTCATTATTTATATAGGTTCATATTATTATGCTTTTTCTCACTTGTTTGGCTATTAAATTTCTTGGAATACTATATTTTGGAGGAATTTAGCGTCGATGGAGTTGGTTATGTTATAGAGGAAGCAGCTGAGGGCATGATTAGCTGTTTTGACTGTTCTGAGAGGATAATATGAGTCTAGTTGACCATATTTCTGACCATAAAATCATTGAAATTATGAATAAAATTTTTACTAACTTCCTACCATTCACCATTTCCCTATATATTGGTGGTAGGGACACATGCTACCTATGTTAGTGGCTTTACTAGGTTTACTTGTCCATAGTCTACCATTTTTTGCATAATGTCTTTGAAAACAAATAATTCCTAAATAGTGTAACCTATTATTTGGTGGAAGGGGAAATATTTTGTGATATCTTTGAGACTAGAAAGATTAGTCCTATTAGGATTTATAAACATGATAATGTTTTTTTCTAAAGTCAAGATGAATAAGCTAGGTACTTGGTCATCCCATAACTAATAAACCTTATTCTTTATCTCCTCAAACTGGTTTTTCCTCTGATGCCTTCACTCATCTTGACGTGGAGGCAATTGTTGTTGATGATCAAGATAAGGGGTTGTGTGATACAGAGAAAGTGCTAGATCTAGATCCATGGTAGGGGTTGGATTAAGCATAATAGTAGAAAAATATACTTTCCATGTTCTCTTCCCTTGAGTTATTATAATTACTAAGGATTTTTCCTTGGTGTGAAGATGGAATATTCCTTTTATATCCATTTCAGTGAGTTACCAGAACAATCAGGTGTATTTCAATGGGATTAGTGGTGTAGGAAACTCATTGAAGAGGTTCCCTATATATATATAGATAACAAATATTCCTAGGGAATCTTTAGGTTCAGGTAAGAGGTAAACCCTTTCCATCGAGAAATGAAATCTGAGACCCTACCATTATCCCACTATTTTTAGTTTGAGAGGTCAATGACTATTTTATTCTATAGTTTTGAGTTGAATTGAAATAGAAACTGTCGACAAAGATCTTCCTATCCCCAGATTGAATGATCTGGAAAACTAGTGTACCATAAAAATGTTGGACTTTTCAGTGTTTGTACAAAGAATATGAGTTTCACTACTTCTTTTTGTGTAGGGGTCTCTATTATGGGATCACAGTGGGATATGAAATGTATCAAATGTTTCTTCGAATCCACTAAAAAACTGAAAATTGAAAATGTGGGGTTCTCAAAAATTTGTGGGGGGGGAGAGTTGGATCCACCCATTCATGGTAAGGCCTCTTTTAAGGATGCACTAGGTAATTAAATTATTTGATAGCTTCTTATCAATATTCCATTGACTCAATAGTATTAAAGAGAACCTAAGGAATGTTTGGTTGAACGGGATATTGATCAGGGGAATCAATAGGTAAATCCACCTACGGTGTCACTACATGTACCCACAGTGGGTATCCCTTAGGGGCTAGTCCATGAGGATGTGTCTAAACCAACCCTAGTTGTGTGAACAAGAGAGGTAACTCATAATATCTCACTACCATAGGGTCCAAATATACCGGTTTTTGGTCCCACACCTTGAGCAGATATTCTGGTTCCATTTTATTCACTAGGTTGATTGTCCTTTGATGAGTTACACTAGTTGGAAGTGCAAGTTGAGGCTCTATTTTTTAGAACATATCTGGTAGGAATGTTTTCTTAGATTAGTTCTATGTTTAATCTTCAAAACTCTTTCATCTCTTACCCTTGATGAAAAAATATTTTCTCAATTATAAAGGGGTTCAACTTCTTTGGGAAGTGGGTGAGGTGAAACCTTACCTTTTCCAATTTCCTTTATTGATTATATCTGAGTAGGTATTAATGGAGTAGTTGAGGTAATAATAAAATTCATTTAAATACTATGGTTCTGGGTACTCACACCTCCTTGAATCATTTTGGTGTGGACCGTACTATAAAACCAACAATTACTCCTATTGATCCTCTGTATTAGCCTCTTATTCTATAGGGTCTTTAGGGGTGGTGTTAATGATATTCACCAATGTGTAATGCATTGCAGTAATTTCATTAGTCTCATTTCAAGGATTATTTTTTCTTCTCCCTCCATGAGGCCTTGTCATCTCCTCTGATGGTTCACATGGAATCGTTTGGTGGGTGGTAATATAAAGGGAATGTCTAGAAAATTTTTTCATACATGTTCCCAATGAGAAAACTAGATGATGGGATGGGATGAACTAGGATAATTCATTTTTTGTAATTCCCCCTAGTCATGAGAAGACCAACTTCTACTGAGGAGGATACTGTTGAGGTGAAAAATCCCCCATCCTTGAGGTATGGGGCTGTTCTTGCTCCCTCCCTAGTACAAAATGAATTTAGTGTGTTGGTTTTTTCACATCAGTTATCCATAATCATCATGAAAAATCCTGATATATTGTTTTATCATTTCATTTATCATATAACAGACATGAAAAAACCAATATCATGCTTCATCATGTCATTTATACAGTAATATATGTGATAAATCTATTTTTCATGTCGGTTATATTTTAACCAGCACGATAAAGAATTTTTGATTACTTTATCACATTAGTTATCCTATAACCGATGTGATAAAGAATATTTTTCACATCGGTTACTATATAATCAATGTAATAAACCATTATAAAACTCATTATCACATCTTTTATAATATAACATATGTGATATACAATTTAAAATTTAATGAATTGTCATTCTGAATCAATTAGTTGTTATTTGATATCACGCAAGCAAACTCATTTCTCTATCACGTGGAATCCCTAACCTCATTTCTTCGATCTTGTGGCCTCCAATATTGGTTTTACATCTTTACACATCATCTAGTTTCATTGACCTCATTGTTACGAATTTTATCGGATCATCTCTCAACTCTCAAGTAATCCTCAGACATCGAACTCACTCACAGATGCCCTAACTCTTGTTCTTTTTCATTCCATTTATTTAAATCTCTCATTACCATTGTTTTTTATGCCATTTATTCTAAATGAATTTTTATTAAACCATGTTACATTATTAGATCACACTTTCATATAGAAAACCTTGTTTCTGGTTTAATGTAAATTCTTCTCAATCCCTTAGCTAAATATATTAATTTCCTATCTTGGCACTATTAGATTGTCTAAGTTAGTGATTTGGGAATCTTGATATGGAATTGTAGAAACTAGGGATGTAGAGTAGGTCTAAATTGGGAGAAAATGTTAGTGATTATTCATACATCATATATTTAGTGGAACATTAAGTTATCTACATTTCTTTTGTATAATTACTATTACATATGAATGTCCATGATTTATTAAATAACAACTCATTAGGTAATAATAATTATCCTAAAAACCTTATTATACATTATATAATTAATTAGATTCACTCTGATGTTTATCTATGTTATGGTTAGTGGTTTACATACTATTTAGTATTGTATTTTAAAATATTTACATAGTTTGAATTCTTGAGTATGCTGCCCTCCATCTATTTAGTTTATTATTATATAGAATTATACTTGTTTTCAATTTAGTATTGTATAATTTATAATATTATGTTTTGTTAAATTGAGAAAATTGTATTTGGATTTTGAAATTTTTTCACAATAATGGGTAATAACGGTTTTCTATCCATGATGATATGAATTTTTTTTTGTTTAAAATGTTATAGTAAGGAATACAAGTTTTTATTCAATTTAAATAAATAATTCATTAGACCATTTATTTAAATATGTGTTTATAATTTTAAATGTGATGGATATTATAAAATAGTTCTGTTTTTCAAAATTAAAACATTGAGTATGCTTTTAATTAAATTATATGGTGAAATGATTTAATTTTGTAAAATAAATTATTTTAAAAAAAATTGTGACATATGGTTTTAAAATTAATTTAATATTAATGGAGTTTTTTTAAATATAAATATTATGCAGTGGCATTTGGGATTATAAATGTAAAGGGTTCTGAATTTTGATTTATCAATTATATTTAAAATTGTATTTTATTGTTGTCAAGAATTTATAATTATACTTTTCAAATATGTATATGTTTTTTTAATGTTTCAAAGTTTTGTTACTTTCAAATTATGACATCTTTGATATAAATTTAAACATATTTTGACTTGAATAATTTATTCTCACTTTTATCATCACAATATTATTTTGAAAATATATTTATTTTTGATATTTTTTATAGATAATAATGATTCGAAGTTAGATTATGACACTTAGAACAAGTGATGAATATGACGAAGGTGTTGATGATTTTTTAGAATTTTTTAAATGAAATGTTCCAAGAAATAACATGTTTTTCTATCCAAGCTTGAAATGTTTAAATATGAAGAAGTTGAAAATCATATAGATCAAAGTTCACTTAATTTTTCATGGTTTTAATCTGAGTTATAGCCCTTGTATTTGGCATGGTGAAATTGGGTAAAATTTTGGATCTATTGATGATGATGCTTTATAAGATGATAACTCAGATGAAATTGAAGAAATGACTCATGATATTGAAGTAGAGGAAATTGAGTAAGAACCAACAATTGAGTGTCCATATGGTGATACTGAAGAACGATTGAATATGGGTTGTATGGAATTTATGGTCTTATCGTCAGTTTTGATAATGATTAACTTAAAAGAAAAAACATAGTTGGAGTGACAAGAGTTTTACTAATTTTCTAAAATTGTTCAAATATATTCTTCTTAAAGAAAATGATATTCCTAATTCACATTATAAAGTGAAGAAAATACTATTCCCAATGGGATTATGTTACAAAAAAATAAATTTCTTCCCAAATGACTATGTGCTATATATAAAGGAATATGAATTTCTATCAAAGCTTCCTAAATGTGGGATGTCATTGTATAAGTTTAAAGAAAAATCACATACTGATTTAGCAGTTATTGATACCTCTTCTAAGGAATTTTGGTATCTTCCTATAATTCCTCATTTGAAATGTTTATATTTAAATTAACATGATGAAAAAGGTTAATATGGCATGCATATGAGTGTATAAATTATGGAAAATTACGACATCCAGCTGATTTTCCATAATGGAAGAAATTTGATCAGTAGTTTCCTATATTCAGAAATGAAGTTAGAAATATCACATTTGGACTATACATGGATGGAATGAATCCATATCAAATCCTTGGTATCCCAAATAGTTCATGTCCTATTTTATTTTTAATTTGCAACTTATCTTCTGAATTTTGTATGAAGTACAAATTTGTCATGTTAAGTATAATGATCTTTGGAACAAAATATCTTGGAAATGATATTGATGTTTTCTTATCACCATTAATTTATTTTTTGGCACTCTTATGGGAGGATGGTATTAGGGTTTAATATTCTTATAAAATGGAATATTTTCAAATTTATGCAATGGTTATGTTCATTATAAATAACATCCCAGCATATGTAAATTTTTCTATATATAGTGTTATGGAGCATAAAGCATGTCCAATTTATGAACAATAGACTTCATATTGTCAACAACATCATGGGAGAAAAATATTATACATGGGTCATAAAAAGGTTTTATATATGGATCACTCCTATAGAATATTAAAAAAAGTATTTAAATAGTTCATGATAATTTTATATTACTCCAAAACCATTATCAACTGATCAGTATTTTGAGAGGGTGAAAAACCTTGATGTGACATTTGGGAAGACACATAAATCTGGTAATGATAAAAATATTTGGTAGAAAGAGTCAATATTTTTTGAGCTACCATATTGGATATATCATTAGATCAAAAATAAAATTGATTTCAGGCATGTGGAGAATAATATATGTTATATCTTGATTGGAATGTTGTTAGATATTAAAGGAATTACTAAATATTGGTTGAATGCAAGATTAGACTTACTCTCAGTGGGAATAAGTTTGAAGTTAGCTCCCACTCTTGATGGAAGGAGAACATTTATGAGCTCGGCTTTTCATATGTTATACAAGAGGGAAAAATTGTATTTTTTTTAGTGTCTTCATGATATCAAAGTTTCCTAGGGTTATTCTTAAAATTTAAAAAAAAATTGTATTTAAAGTATTTGAAGTTTCTAGGTATGAAATATCATGATTTTCATGTTATTATGTAGCATCTTATACCAGTTTCATTGTGTGGAATATTGTCCATTCGTGTCATAATGACTATCATGAAGGTGTGTTATTTTTTCAATTCAATTTGTAATAAGGAGATTGATCTGAATACTTTGAACAATTTGGAAAATGGATCAATTTCTATACTTTGTCAATTGGAAATTTATTTTCCTCTATCTTTTTTTGATATCATGGTGCATTTAATAGTTCATTTGCTGAGAGAAATAAAGAATTGTGGACATGTATATCTATGTTTTATGTATCATTTTCAAAGGTATATGAAGATATTTAAGGGGTATGTTAAGAATCCATATCGACATGAAGCCTCCATTATTGAGAAGTATATTTATAAGGTGGTTGCGGAGTTTTATAAAAGCTACTTGTCTGTAGTGGAGCATATTTTTTTGCTTCCACCTCACCATGAATGAGTAAATTATGGGGGAAAGGGGATTCGTGGATAGAAAGTCAAATACATAACATGTGAATAGATAAATAAGGTACATTTATACATCTTTAATAACATAGATTATGTTCATCCATACATAACATTTCCTATTAATGTGTTGAAATAATGTTGTCCAAAGAAGAAAGATATGTGGATTTTGAATGAACATAACAGAAATTTTTTGACATGGTTTAAAGAGGTTTTTCATTGTAGATAAAATTAATCAGAAACATTGATATGGTTAGTTGGTGGTCCAAGATTAAATTTTATAACATGGTACAAGTATGAAATTAATGTCTATACATTTCAAATGAAAGATCAGGACAACATAAGTACAGTTTAGAATAGTAGTGTATTGGTGTTTGTAGAAACAATGCATTTTTGAGTGCTAAAGACAAAACCCAATTTCCATATCTAGTGAATATTTTGGAGTCATTAAATAAATAATTGAGGTTGATTAAATTGAATTTCATGTTACAGTGTTTAACTATAAATGGTTTATCAATAACAACAGTGTTAAACACAATGAATTTGGAATGACACTTATTAATCTAAAAAAAATGGAATACACAGATGATCCTTTTATAATGGAAACTCATGAAAAAAAAAATTTCTATGTTCTTGATCAATCTGATATGTAGTGGTATATTGTTTTACAAGGAGAAAAATAATATGTGGGTTATGATAAACTTGGCAAAGATGTTGATTTATGTGAGATCCCTACCTCCATGGAAATATTAAGAGATAATATTGATGAGCACATCATAAGAATTGTTTATTCCATATGGAATGATCATGATGAAGGAATTTTGGAAAATAACCATTTAGTACATTCCTAATATTACAAGTAACATATGTTTATTTCTCATTTAGTTTTTTAAATTTCATAAAATGTTAGATATTTTAATTTTATTTTCTTCATTAAAACATTTATTATAACTAATAAGTTAAATTATTTTTTCATGTTAGTTTAGTTTTTTTAGTTTACCATGTTTACCCTTACGTAACTTATCTATTAATATATTTTTTTGAAAAAAAAAATTATTTTATATCTAATATGTTAAATAAAAGAAAAAATATTTTATAAGAGTATATTGAGAAAATATTCTTTCTTGTGTAAAAAATGGTTTATTAGGTTGGAGAATTTTTACTATTAACACCCTTTTTTAATTTTTTAATTAATTTATATGAAATTTCATATATCATTACTGTTGTTAGAATTTTAGTTAAATATAACAAATATGAATAAAAATGTGTTAAGTTTAATTTAGTTTACTTTTCTGTTTGATAATTTTTCATTTTTTTATTTAAATTAGTTTTGTAATAGTTGAATTTTTATATTTTTGTGCTAATAGTTTGTTTCTTTGATTTGTAGGATAATAACTGATCAATCAACTAGTCCACCACATACTTCTGGATATGATCATACTCATACTTCTTGAGATAAGCATGCACATGATCCTCTTGATGAGCCCCATCCTTATTTAAAATAGAAATCTACTCCCATAGGTCCAAAGAAGATTTCTAGGGTTGGTAAAGGTGGAATCACATGTTTACCAAAATTATTAGTTTCCCGTAGCCAGGACCAGAGGATACTGGTAGTCTTTGGTGATAATGATATTCCAATAGGTCCTAATTAAAAATAGTTCAAGAGTTCTATATCAGTTTAGGCTAAAGGAAAATCAGTATTTTGATTGATGATTAGAGAAGTGTTGACAAGTTGACACTATCTCACTTGTGGGAAGACCATTTTGGTAATCTCCTTGGTTATTATTTCACTTATCTTGAAATTTTTATATTAATATATGTTTCCCCCTTCTTTTCTGGTCACATATGATATACCTCACACTAAAGGAGTTCGGAGGAATTGTTTACCATTAGATTCTAGGAGATGAAGTGGATTCAAATAAACCCTCACATCAGATTTCTTTTTTTGGCATAAGAAACATCATAATTCATATGATATATATCCCATTATAAATGAAGATACATGGAATCAATTTTTTGAAAGTAAAATACCAAAATAATTTTTTGTAAGTGAAAGGTTACCTTTTATAAGTTTTTTTATATTAAGGATCTTTTAAAAGATTTATTAATGATTTCATTATTCTTAATTTACATAAATTAAGGATATATCATCAGGATATCCAATATAGAAACATATACACTAATAATTTATCTTAGGGAGGGTATACATTATTGGAAGAACAAATTATGGTGGAAAATTTTAAAAAAACTAAGTGTTGAGTCTTCAATTTTGTAGAGGTTGCCCCTCTATCCACTCCAGAAAGAAATGTAAAATGGAAGAGGGATTATATGAATAATAAAGGACATTATCATACTAAAGAGTTGAGGGTTTTATATGGGAGGATTTTAATATGTTTACTTTATTTATTTATTTAAGTTAATTCAATTATTTGTAAATTTTTATTCATTACAAAAAATTTCAAATAATTCATACAGGATTCTCTTGAGGATCAGAGCACACAGGGGGTCTTTTTAGCTGAGGGTAGACATTATATTTTAGTGAAAAAATTGGTAAATCCCAAACACCCAGGTCATGTATAAGGATACCTAACAGGTGTATCAGTGCAAAAAGTATTACCAAAAACTCTAGCTTCTACAATGGAGGGTGTTTATAAAAAAATGGAATCATTAGAGGGTCAAGTTCAAGATATTCATGTGATAATGTAGGATAGGATCATAGCTTTGGTAAATTCTATGTGTTCAAAAATTAAAAGATAATTTTAGACTACTCCTTCACCTTCTCCAGCACCACCCACTCCTCTACCTCTACCTGCAGACCCCAGTCATTATCATACTCCTACACCCCCTCCTCTATAGCTTCCCTATTATTGTGAGTTATATATTGATGATCTGTAGCATCGTATTGTTGCATATGGGATGATATTTTATATTAGATATATCATTCATCAGCAACAGTTAGATATATAGAATCATAGAGTCATTGTATAGGATATTATAGATATATCAGTTGGAGTATTGTTACCTACAGATGAGGTGAGTACAGTTGGAAAAAGTATCAGACACTTTTCAGTTTGTCCATATAGACTTGTACAACATATTAACATATACGAATGTGTATATTTTATCTTTTATTTCATTTTTTATATTAAGTTTTTTTAACATTTTAAATTTTATATATTTATCTTTTTTTTTACAGGAATACTTTAAAGGTAAAGAAATATTGTATAGATAACAACAAATACAAAGTGTTATGACTTCAGATACAGATTCTAGTAGTCTTGATAGATTATCAAGATATTCAAAAAAAATCAAGTGTTTATAATATACCAATGGAATATGGTGTTTTTGGCATACAACGGATGTGGAATTTTTGAAAAATTATGTCATGGAGCTTGTAACTAGAGATCAGTTGGGAATCAATACGATGCAAGTTTTTTTCCATGTAAGTATTAATATAAATCATTCCATGAATTTAATATATTGAAAATTTATACTTATGTTTGTTTAGTATTGTTTATATTTACACAATGTGCAAGTATCATGACAAGATAGATGTGTATGGATTTATAGACCCATAGTTAATTTCACATGTAGTGAGGATAATCACTAAAGAAGAAAGAACAGTTTATATTGCTGAAAGAGTTCAAAAGGATGTAATTATTTAGTGTTGGATGTTTCATTATCTTCAAGAGTATGAAACATATACCTCACACAAGTGTTATATATATTTTAACATAATAACCACTGACATTAAATTTTATTTTATATCAATTTCCATTTGATGTTAGGTGTTTTATGTCCAAGGGATAAGGTGCTTTACTTGTTATGATCTATCCATGGTGAAGTGTGAAAAAAATTTAAGGATTTATTTGACATGTAAGTTTGAATTTATTAATAATTTTTTATATTATAATGATTTTAAAATTTATTTTATTCGTATTATTTTCTAATAAAGGATTTAATTTCTTTCAAGAGACCACAAATAAAAAGAACACCAAGATAAAATATGTAAAATAAAAGGTGAATTTTCATTTATAATTAGTAAATTTTGGATATATTAATTAATAATGTTATTTTGAATTGAAAAACTCATTTAAACATTATTTTCATAAAAAATAAGGCCTAAAATAATGTGGATATTATGTGTTAAGATTTAGGTATGAAATAATTTCAAATGGGAGAGTTATGAAGTTCCAAAAGGTTAGATTTTTATATAAAATTTTCCTTAATATTTCATTTGTTTTATTCATAATACATGTTAAATGCTTTCCTTTTAATTTTTAGCTTTTTGATGAACCTCATCCTTATAGTGCATTAGAGCTCAAACACTTACAAGTTGAATGGGAGAATCATTGTGCTGGTTTGGTTGGATTTTAGTTTGTTTTTACTATATATTGTAATTTGGAATGTTATAATTATAAATGTGTATTGCTAATTGTTTTGCTACTACTTATACTTTTCTTCTACTACTTTGTTATTTTGGTGGACTATTGAGAAGAGGGTTGAAAATAAATATTTTTTAACAAAAAAATCACATTGGTTATTTTAAAACCAATGTGAAAATTATATATCGATGGTTTTTCATGTTTATTATCTAATAAATGACATGAAAAACCCTTTTCCACATCGGTTATTAGATAACCGACGTGAAAAACTCTTTATCACATCATTTTTTCATTTCGTCTATCACATAACTTATGTAAAAAATCATTTTTCATGTCGATTATTAGATAACTGACATGAAAACCCATTATAAATGGGTTAATCACATTAGTTATAAAATAATCTATGTAAAAATAAATTAGATGATTCATTTAAAAAGTACATTTTTTAAGTGATGTTAAAGAAATATTTATAATGTCTCCTTTTATAAAGGTTCCTGATAACTGATGTGAAAAAATAAAATAAAAGGCGTGAGAAGGAATTTCTATACTAGTGCCTCTCCATAACCTTTCAAGTCTATTTGGTTGATCTCAAAGGTTTAGGTAAAAAATCCCTAACCCTATGGACTAGGGTTTCTCCTAGATTTTCATAGATTCTTTCATGATTTTATGGAGTCGTGTACGAACATGGGTCGGTTGCATGGTATGTTCTGCACCTAAGCTACTTCTTGCCGAAGACATTGGTGAAATTTGCAGCATTTTCACTGTCTAAAGGTTGAAATCCCTTAAGTGGAGGATTTCTTGATGTTTTCATATTCCTAATGAAAAATTATTTCAATATCTCACACTCTTCTATCCCTATAGTAGTGTGAATAGGTCAGAGAATGTTTCTTCTGAGTGAATAATTTGTTGAGAATGGAGTATGTTTGTCTAATTTGACCTAAAGTTACGACATTCCACAATGTCAAATTTAGTGGGATTTTCTGATTGGGGAGATTGGTGAAATGAAATGCCATGTGTTCACCCCATCCTCTGATAAGAGAACTGGATGTGGAATTTTTGATCAGTTGGTGCAATTCTTTTAATACATAAATACATGCACATTGAAGGTCTACTTGTTGTTTTCCCAATTTCAGAAGTCATGTATTCAGTAGATCTGCCAATTAAATATAGTGGTGAATCTATTCTATTACCTTGACATGGATTAGATATTTTTCATAAGTTAATGCCTTTTCTATTAAGTGATTAATAGTTTTCCATATATTGAGGCGAATATTGTGAAGATAATATTCAGACAATTCCTCTAGAATGCTATATTGGGGAGTGTCTAAAGGTCATAACATGACTGGTATGTCATATTTAGCCTACAGTATCCTCATGATTAATATTTCTTATTCATATTTATCCAAATACTTCTCAACCTAGTCTGACCAAAGTGTATGCTTCCCTACTACCTTATTATAAATTTCCTGATTGGTAGGTACTTCCTCTATCATATAGGAAGGCATGTGATACAAGTTTATTTTGGTGAATAACTATCACCTTGGGATGAATTCTAGATGATAAAGGATTTCAGTTGTCAATAATAAGGTATCAAGTATGATTGGCCTCATTTTCCCAAGTTCATCATGGTAGGAGGTGATTCTCATCATTAAATCGCCAAGGCAGGGACTTCCTTGATGAAGTGAAATTTTGTTATGGGGAGGAATAAAATTACAAATTGAATTACTACTATGAGGAGAGTTCTTGCAGTTTATACCATGGGTAATACATTTAGGGTGTGTTATATAAAGTATAAACCTTATTGTTGTCTGATCTTCTAGCCGCACAAAGGGTTATCGTGGATCTTATTAGGAGACAGGTTCTTGAGATCGATAATATTATGGAAATGAAGAAAGACTTTTGGGTGAGGTGTCTAGGGTAGACCTATGGAACTGTGGATATTATTCATGTAATTTGGTATTGGTAGAGTAGGATCCTAAGCTTCTACAAATAAGAATCTGAGGGCTTCAAGAACTCCATAATCAAGCAGAGTGAGATTGTAGAACGGTTCTTCATTTTACAATATTCTCTAGTGAGGATTCTTTTTGGATGCCTTTTTATGAGTGACTAAGGACACATTCTAAGGAAATCAGTTTTCATATATGGAAAATTTTTTGTTTATCTATTTTTTTTTCTATTGGAACTTGGTGAAAGGTTTCTAGAATTTTGGTAGGGGTTTGTGCCTACCCTGGAGTAGCCATTGGAATAGGCCGATTATCTCTACTCAGAACAAGGGTATAGACCCTATCCATCTGTATGTATATCATGGTGTAATTTGTCCCATGACACTCTTTGATGGTAGCAGAGGTGTGTGTCTACTCCAGAGTGAAATTTTGATGAGTCACCCTAATTATGGGGATGGATTTGTGTATATATAACTCTACCATTTTCACTACCATTATTATATCCTAATAGGTTTGTAGGATATGAGAACAAATTTTTTCCTGAACTTTTACCATTTTCAAAATGTGTTTCATAAATTCAGAAACTAGAGTGGGGATGTATGCCCATTCCATGGATGGAGTAGGGGTGTGTTCTTTCTCTTTTCCTCTATTTCCTTCCAGTGGATACTGATTGTACTCAGGTGTGGGGTTAGTGTTTTTGTTCTACCCCTATTTGTTTTTAGGACATTCCAGCTAATTTACCTAGTTTTTATAAGGTTATGTAGACAATATTTATAGATGTGGTAGGTTTGTGCACCTTCTTGTGGTTCATCGTTGAATTTGACTGGTGGAATTGATTAATGCGGGAAGGTTTTTGTGCCTGTTTGAAAATTTACACCATATTTGATTGGATGGATTCTCTGATACTGCCAAATTATGTCAAAAGACTTTGAAAGAGTGGGAATGTGTCTATTCCTACTCATGGTTGGCCTCCAAATTTGACTGGAGGACTTTTGGGGTGTGGGAAGGTTTTTGTGCCTCCTCGCTATTTTCTATTGTATTTTGTTGGCATGATTATCCATAGGGTATTTGGGAGTATCTCTATTCAATGTTGACCAGTTTCTACCCTCTATGGGCCATTTTTAATTCATATTTCCAGATTACCTGGTCTGGAATTTCGAGGTTATCACCCTCATCACGTTATGGGTTTAATGTTGTGCAGTGTTGGAATCATAAACTAATGGAAAGATCCCTTTAAAAGTAAAAAAAATCTTCTAGGTGAGGATATTTGTGGGCTCTTGATCTACCTCCCTATGATAAGGGATGATCTGATTACTATGTTCTAGGGAAAAGCTCTTCAAATGGTAGGAGATGGGGATTGGTGTTGCCTGCTTCTTGACCACTAGTCATCACTAAGTGGATGACTATTGGGGATTCATGAGCTAGAGGGACTATCAAGAAGCCTCTAGGGTCGGGATGCTATCATTTTTTTGGTACCCCCAAACCAGTGCATTTGACACCAAATATTGAAGATACTGGGTTGTTGATGTTTTCCTCTATTTATATGAGGACCTAGCATAAACAGTAGTCTAGGCATATGTTAGCAATATCTGTTAGGATACTATTTGGATTAAACAAATTTCTTATCAGAGGATCCTAAAATATAGGTGAAAACAAATACAAGAAAACCTCATCAATGAATTATCTCAATAAATGAACATGTTCATAATTTATTGTCTTGTTTAGACCTATTTCATTTTGATAAATGGGCCTGATGTATGGGTGACACCATCTTCTTGGTTAAGGATTCATGCCGGTTTCACCATTTTCGTGTTCAGTGAAAAAAAATCATATTTTTTTAATGGTATGATTTTGGGGATTTTAATGGCCACGCAATCATTCACATTGAGTTCATTATTTTTGAATGGCCACCAAAAGTTTTTGTTCATTGATTCAGAAACACCAATAGTTCTCTTATTTGATATTTTTCACAAACATATATTATAAAGCAAGTTGGTCATTGAGAAATGGCTCTAATGACACTTGGGGACTCGCATTGGTTGAGAGGATGGGTGGTCGGGCTCATCACACCCTTTTGGGTGGAATTATTTCATGATCTGGGACTATCTTAAAGATTTAATACAAATTCATGAATCCTTTATTAATTTCAAAGTATGAAATGGGTCACCCTTAAATTAAGAATAAATTATTAGAATGCGTGGATTTAAAATCACATGTATGTATATGATGTTCTTCATTGATGGATACATCTATATGTATATGTGGTTCTCCATCGATGGAACCCTTTTTAATAATGGTGAGAGATCCTTTAGTCATTTATTATTATGATTTTGGTTTTAAGCCACACAGTGGGGTAATTTGGACTTTATCATTGACTAGGATGATGGAATTTGTTTTGACATCGGGATTAGTCCAATGATATTTGATTCCTATATATCCTCGTTAAATTAATTCGAACCCATGTATTTTGGTGCCACTTAACATGACACGTCATACCATTTAAGTTCTTGTGACAAGGACCAAATTGTGTAGTTTAACATCATGCGGTAATGATATCTACGTGAAGGGTTCCTGGTCAAAGTTTGGTGTGGAGGTTATTCCAAGGAAACCCAAGGAACCTGTAAGGGGTGTGGATTCCCATGTTAGATATGACCCTACTAAGAATGTTTCCTAGAGAGAATTAGGGTTGAATTGGGGTGTTGGGTTTGAACCTTAGGGAGGATTCATACTTATTTCATTTTGATGAGAATCAAATCCCATGTAGTTAAGTTTGGGTTGAGGTCCCACACCCATAGAGATCCTCTAAAGGTTTATCTCATAAAAAGTTTGTCCCTTTGAGAGGATTGAGTTGGGGCTTATATATAATAAGAGGCCCTAATGTTGCATCATTTGGAATATGAAACCTTTGAAGGTCAATGAGTGGTTTCAATCCTTTCACCATATAAGAGTATGCCCTTATGGTTGGATACATGGATTCAGGGACCCAGGCCTATGGAGTCCCTCTGAAGGAAGGCTAGAGGAATATTTAAAAAAGGATTCTCTTCTGAGACATGAATCTGACCATGTAGATGTAATGATCATAGCTAACCTATAATCCCACAAAAGTCATTATAGGATATGATAAACAAGATGAAATATAAGATCTAGAAAATGGAATAATCCTTCGTCCATTGGTGGATGAGACTGGGGTAATGGAGGAAGAATAAATGGGTATGAGGTGCTTATTCCCTATCCTGTTTTTGTAACCAGGATAGTCACATTTGACTACAATTCTGGATACAACCCATAAGAAATGTATAGGGGATTACTCTAGGAGGGATTCTCTAACTCTAGTTCTAGAGAAGATAGGAGGATAATACACTAACCCTCTAAGGGAAAAGCAAGTGTAATCTTCTCCCTCTCTGCCTAAAATAGGTTATCCTTGTTATTAGAGATGATGAGGGGAGGACATGGTCCTAGACCTCGCATCTAAGACCGAGAATTTCCTGAAAATTCCCCTAGGTTTGGGTTCCTTGTAACTAAGGGGATGCATAACTTCATGCACCCTGAGGACCCAAACTGTTGGGTAGGATAAGTGTGGGACACATCTAACCAAAGGAATGCCTAACCGAATGGGATACATGATGGTTTGTCTCTTTCCATGGTCGTTCATGTCTTTATAATTTGGTGGAGACTTCAATTTGGTCCCCCTCAGATGAGGGATCTAAAGTAAGGGGGTTCCTACCATATAGGGTTTGAAATAGGGCTTAGAGGGTGTCTCGTGCAAGTCAAGTAATGGCAAGAAGAATGTGTTTCACACCGGGTATACCTAGGAGTAACTAGAAGTTATTCATGTAGGGTAGGCCTATGTGAGCTGTATTTTCCATGGGAGATGGACAACCTGGGAAAAAACACTTGGGTGAGGCCTTTCTCTAGGCACCAAGGGTTTCCTCAGGTGTCCCTAGAAGGGTATCATGTGGGTACTAAGTATGGGAAGGGACCTTCAAGTTAGTGTTTTTCAACTAGGGGTAGGGGGTCCTCAAATTGGTGTCTTGTGTTTTAGAACCTAGAGGGACTTTGATCCCACTATCCCCCTTAATTTCATCTTCTATTGTGTTTTTTAGGGATAATAGGAAGATTTTTTAGGGCCTCGGTGAAGGTGTTGTGTAAACAAAGATTTGAAGATTCTTCTATTTTTCCAGTCTATCAAATGAGGATCCCTAAGGTCCTATTTATAGGCAAACATGGGACCCTGGTCAAATGAGGTTGTTCGCATAGGTACCCCACACAGGTGTCCTATGTAGGTAACTCGTGCAGGGGTGTTTGATCCTTTAGAGTCACATAGTTAGGGCCTACGTGAGCCTTATCACACTCAGGTTGGATGTTCATAGGCAGACTTGGGCGAGTTCCCTTGATCCTTCTTGGGGCTCTTCACCTCTCTAATACTTGAGGTACTTTTCATTAAATACTTTCATCCCATGTGAAAAAATAGTGTAAATATCCCTAAAAACCATAAAAATCCCTAAAAGACCATAAAAAATCCCAAACCCTAAAATCCCAAAAACCCCTAAGAGATTATAATACCCTAAAAGAAAATAAATAACCATAAAAACCAAAAAAACCCCTAAAACCCCATAAAAATCACTAAAACCCTTAAAAACACCTAAATAGGTGATGAAAACCCCTAAAACCCCTAGAAAACCCCCAAAACCTAAAAACATCTAAAAATATTTTAAATCCCCTATAAACCCTAACCCCCCCCCCCTGACCCAATCCATAAAAATCACTTAAAATGTTTAAAAACCCTAAAAACCCCTACAACCCCCAAAAACCATAAAAACCATTTTAAATCGTAAAATACTCTAAAACCCCTAAAAACATTAAAAATCATAAACCCATAACATCCCTAAAAACCATAAAAAACTATAAAACCCTGTTAAAAACCCTAAAGAATCCAAAAAAAATAATACCCTAAAAAACCCTAAGACCCCTAAAAGTCATTAAACAAACCTTGAAATCCCAAAAACCCTTAAAAACTATAAAAACACTAAAAACCCTAAAAACACAAAAAAAAACAAAAAACCCTGCAAAACCTTAAGACGAATTAAAACCCATAAAATACCCTAAAATATAAAAAAAACCCAAAACCCAAAAACCCCTAAAAACTCAAAAAACCATTAAAACACATAAAACGCCAATAAAACACTAAAATATCATAAAAACCCTAAAACCTGAAAAACCATAAAAATCAGGAAAAAAATATAAGACCTAAAACCCCTAAAGACCCCTAAAACCATAAAACTCCAATAAATCCCTAAAAATCATAAAACCCCATTAAAAACCCTAAAAACCTAAAACTATAAAAAACCCTAAAAATCATAAAAACCCTAAAAATCCAAAAACCCAATAAAAAATCCTAAAAACCCCAGAAAATATTCAAAGACCCTAAAATACTAAAAAAACATTTAAAACCCTACAATTCCCAAAAAATACCTAAAATCACTAAAAACCCTAAAACCCACAAAACCCCTAAAACCGTAAAAATCCTAAGAAAACCCTAAAAACACCAAAAAACCTGAAAACCCAAAAATTCCATAAAACCCACAAAACCTATAAAACCCCATAAAACTCTAAAATACTATAAAATCCCTAATACACCTTTAAAAACACTTAAATACCCTAAAAAACATAAAACCATAAAAACCCACAAAAATAAAAAACCCTAAAAGACCCTAAAAACCATAAAACCTAAAAGTCCATAAATAACCCTATAAAACACTAAAAACCCTAAAAACCCTTAAAACCCCTACAAATCCTAAAAACCCTAAAAAACCCATGAGTCTTAAAAAACCTAAAAACCTTTTAAAATGTTAAACACCCAAAATATCCCTAAAAACCATAGAAACACAAAAAAAACAAAAAAATTATAAACATCATAAAAACCTTAAGAAACCCTAGAAACCCCATTAAACACCTAAAAGACCCTAAACCCCTAAAACACCATGAAATCCTTAAAACCAAGAAACACTAAAACCCCTAAAAACCCTGAAATAACAAAAAAAAACTCTTAAAAATACTGTAAAAACTAAAACCCTAAAAACTTAAAAACACCTAAAACCCCTAAAACCCCAAAAAATAAAAAAACCTAAATAAACATTAAAAACCCTTAAAACATAAAAACCCGAAAACCCATAAAACCCCCTAAATTATCATTAAAAACCCTGAAAACCTTGAAAATCCCTACAACTTAAAAAGACACTAAAAACCAAAAAAAACATCAACACCCCCAAAAAATCTAAAAACCCCTAAAAAACCTAAAAACCAAAATAACCCCTAAAAACTATAACCCCCCCCCCAAAAAAACATTAAAACCCATTAAAAACTATAAAAACCTTAAAAAAAACTAAAAAATCCTAAAACCCCACAAAAAACCCTAACACCCCTAAAAAGCCTATAAAACACTAAAAAGACATGAAAACCCCGAAAAACCAAAAAAAACAATAAAACCCATGAAAAATCCTAAGAAAATCCTATCAAAACCAAAAAAACCCTAAAACACATAAAACCCCTAATAACCCCTAAAAGGCCATAAAACCCCTAAAAACCTTAAAACACTAAAATCCACTAAAACCATAAAAACCCTAAAACACTTAAAACCCATAAAACCCCTAAAAACCCTAAAACACTGTAAAACCCCTAAAAATTATAAAACAATATAAACCCCTTAAAAGACCCAAAAACCCTAAAATCTCTAAAAACCCTTAAAAGATCTGAAAAACATTAAAACCCTAAAACTAATAAAACCCATAAAAACACTAAAAACCCTTGTTTCTAACAGAATTGGGTTTTCTAGTAGTTGATCATGAGGGATTGAGTTTTATGTGATCACTAACATTGGTTTCATTATTTCTAAATGGTTTCCAATGGGTTTTTTTATGGAACTAGAAACCCCCAATTGTTCTATATCCATGGGGGCATGATTTCCCAAGGTAGGCGCTCATTGTGGGGTTTGTACAATGATGTTTATGAACTCACATTGGTCGATAGGATGGGAGGTAGGTATCACCACACTATTTTATAGGTAATTGTTTCCTACTCCAAGACTCTCTTATATATTTATGATATATTCTCAAATCTTTTATTAATTCCAAAGTATTATATGGATAACCCTTTAATTAAAAATCAATTATTATCATGTATGGAGCTTAAAATCATCATTTTGTATCTAAGGTTATTCATCTATGGAGACATTAGTATGTATTGTAACTTCTCCATAGATCATGTCCTCTTATGTACTAATTATAAATTCATTGGTCATTGCTACGACGATGCTGGTTTTCTATCCATACAGTGATTCTCTCTAGAGTGCATCGTCATCCAGGGAGATAGGATTTGTTTTGGTATTGGGATCAAACCCATAAATGGGCTTCCTGTGTATCCTCATGAAAGGATTTATAACCCATGCAGTTCAGTTCCACTTAATTGAACATGTAATACCTTTTAAGGTCATGTGATAAGGACCTAACCATATAGTTTAACATCATGTGTCAAGGACGTCTAGGAAAAAGGTTCCTAGTCAATGTTTGGTGTGGGACTTAAGCTGAAGCGGACCACAAAAGTTAGAAGGGGTATGGATTCCCAGGTTGAATAATACCCTACTAGGAATGTGGCCTATAGATAATAGGGTTGATTTGGGGTGTTGGGTTTGGACCTCAGGGTGGCTTTCTACGTATCTTGTTTGGATGGGAATCAAATCTCATGTAGTTCCGTCGCGAGAACACACACCTATGGAGGCCCTATGAAGTTTTATCTCACATGGTATATAGAACTTTGAGAGGATTATGTTGGGTATTATTCCTAATAAGGATTCCCTATGAAAGGTTCCATGATGGATGTCTCAACTCATAGCTGTTTGGAGGCTTGTTTTGGGATTACACCTAAGGAGGAGGCCCAAAGATTAGTCAGGGATTATTCCTGAAAAAAACCCATGGTTTAGATTGTGGGGATTATTTCTAAATATTATTACTATATGTTATGGTTTTGGATTACATTTATAATTAGGACCAATGATATTAGGACATAGATAGTAATTCTATGTATCCTGGTTATAGAGGGAATTAGAGTTCTCATGGTTTAATTGTTTAGGGATTACATAGGATGGTTGCCTTTGTGTTGGGGATCATATGGATTTTTTGATCACTAAAAACATCTAACAACATGTGAGTCATGCTCAGTGTGAGAAACAAGATGAAGTGATTGATTTTTGGAATCGAAAAATCTACATTTCCCTGAGGTTAGTTACAAGGACTTGAGGACCCAACCTATGGAGACACTCTGAAGGAAGGTCAGAGGAATATTTGGTAGAAGATATTATGTCAAAACATACATCTGACTATATGAATGTCATGATCATGGATATCCTCTAATACTACATGATTCATGATGATTCATTATTGAATATGTGAGACAATAGGGATTAAAAGATACAAAAAATCATATGATCCTTCTCCTGCTAATGAAAGAGGTCGAGGGTATGGGTGGTGAGGAAAGTACATTGATGTTCCCATTCCCTCTCCCATTTTGTATCAAGGATAGTCACATTAGGATATCCATATGGGTACGACCCTAAATTTGAATAGGATAAAGAGTTAAACCACTTGTAATAAAGGCTAAGGGCTTACTCCATGATAGATGACCTAAAATTAGTTCCATAGTAGGAGTGGAGGATCTCATTCCCTATCATAGGGAAAGGAAAGTGTGATCCTTAACCTCTCTACTTGGAACTGAAGTCTTCGAGTCTCAAAAAAGAGAAGGTTAAGTAAGATTTATCAATATCATACCTAAGACCAAGAACTCCCGGACACCATCCCTAGGGTTAGGGTCGTCATGGTCATAGGGATAGACATACATGTGCACCCTATGGACCCTAAATATCTGGTAGGAAAAGTACAGGAAACTTAGGAATGTAGTGATGCATATCCAAATGAGAGACGTGTTTGTGTGCCTCTTCCCATAGTTTTTAAAGTCTGGAGGATTCGGAAGAGGTTTTAGTTTTTTCCCTTTCAGTCAAGGGAGACAAAGGAGGAGAGTCCCTACTATAGGTTTCTTAGAAGAGGGACTGGTTAGAGGATCATGCAGGGTAGAGATTTGGGAGAGCCAAGGGGTTCTCGTGTAGGTAGGCATGCATGGCCTGGGGTATGTCACATAGGTAGGCCTGCACAAGATGATGGTACCTTCGGAAATGGACCACCTCAGCAATAAAACTTGGGTGAGGCTTTCCTAAAGAAATCAAGGGTATCCAAAAGTGTTCCCAAAAGTGACTTGTGTAGGTCCCTGGTTAGATAAGGGGACATCACTCTAGTGTTCAACAACAATGAGGTAGAGGGTTACTCATGTAGTTTTTATGTGTTTTAAACACTGGGAGGAAATTATTCCTACTATCCCAACTTAATTCACTCTTATTCAGGTTTTAGAGGAAAATCTAGAAGGTTTCAAAGGTCCTAGACAAATGGATAGGGTGATCAGAGAATTGAGAGTTCTTTAGGAAGTTTTTTTCCTAGAAAATGAAGACCCCATGGTCCTATTTATAGGGAAATGTTGGATCCTATGTGAAGGGTATCTTTTTATCAGGTGTTATGTATAGGTTTTCCATGCTGGATGATGTGAAAGTCAGACATGTAGGCTAACACGTAGGTACCCTACGCGCCGATGCTTCTTAGGGGTACCTACATGAAGGGACTTCGGTGGAGTTTGAATCCTTGGAATTATTGGTTTCTATTGTTATATCACCTTTAATATATTTTCTTCTAAAACCTTTTCATCCATGTGACAAAATGAAGTGGTAATAATAGCCTCCCTCAGTATTGGATCTGATCAAAAGAAGAGGGTATGATCCTGAGGTAAAGGGATGAAAAGGGTGGGTGAATTGCAGAGGTCATATGCACAGATCTTCCATGAAGGTCACCCACCTAGTTCATCTATGTAGGAGGGGTGAACCCATGGTCCACATAGAGGGTCTTCCTCATCTATAAATAGGGCAACTATTTCAATGGATGGTTCTCACACCTTGGAATTTCCATTCTCTTTGTGCTAATATTTTGTGCAGACTATCTACTGAAGCTCCTTTTCTAAAGAATCATCTGTGAAGACAAGGGATGCACCTGAATGAGTGATACATATGTTTAGGTGATCTACCTATGTATTTCCTCTTAGTTGAGGGACCTGCATGAGGTCACTTGTACGAGTACCCTGCGTGAGCTCATGCCTTTTCCAAATTTCCATCATTTGAAACCCTTTTTGAAATGAAGAATAATCTAACAAAAAATGGTTCTTATTTATCATTTCAATGGCCACTTATAATACCATAGTTTTTTATGTAAAATCTAGAAATAACATTGATGAGGTGGTAAAAAAAATTATAGCATGACTAATCTGATTCTCATGACACTACTCTACCTAATCTAGAGGTACATCTGAAGAAATATCACCGTGAATTTCCTTAGAGTAATTACCTTCCATTTTAAATCCAAAACCATTAGAAAGAGGTCCTCATACCATATTTTAAGAATTACACTCCTCTCTCCTAGTTTCAAGAGTGAAAGAGCTTCACTACTGGCAACATTTCAAGTATGGGTATATATATTAATGATGAGACGTCATCCATGGATTATATCATGTATCATTGTCAATGTGAAATAGATCTGAAGCCACACACACTTGAATTTAATTCACACTATTATCCTTACACCTTACATTATTCTAAGATTGATCAGTCAAAGGGTTGGAGGGTAGAATGAGATCTTCACCTATGAGGCAGTGTTAAGCCTGAGTGGATGTGGGTATACGGGGTGTGCCAAACTATTGTTGAGTTTGTGGCTGAGTTAAAGGTAGAAAATATTTATGAGTACCTCTCGGTGGCCAATATATACCTGTATAAGAATTCATAATTTATCTCTGAGATGCTCACTCGAGGGATCATACATAAAAAAATCTTTCTATCTGATGCATGGAGAAGTTGGTATTATCTTGTGGGAAGTCCACAAGATCTGCGGGGCTACAATCCTAAGAGATATGTATAACATGTTCGTCCCTCCTTGGGTGACATGGTATGATGCTGATAGGACACCAAATCTAGTGCATGATCTAATGAAGATAACTCATGGTATTAAGAAGGAAGACCTCTACCTAAGGGAGGATATCCATCATGATGTGTGGATGAGTACTTTCCTAGAATCAAGGATAGAATTCCCCACTTGAAAACGTCCAAACTGATTCCCCAAGATGGTGAAGAGGAGAACTCCTGGTGAATTTTGGCTAACTTGGGAAATAGGGAGTACAACAAATGGGGGTATAATCCTAAGTTCAATGTACCTACAAAGACACATCTTGTGGGATTTTAGGCTATGTGGCTAAGTATCTACCTACATCATGTTTGTGATTACAATGGAAACCTGAGGCCAAGGACATTTTTCATAGAATCCAAGTTGGCATAGAAGAATAACATGGGATTGTAAATCCCCATCCTAGTAAAAATTCACCCATTCATGTTGTATATTCATGTGTGGAAGGTCCCTTTCAGGATTTCAGGGCCATTCTAGGTGTTTTGGGGATGGGTCACAGCCCACTTTAGAACCTATGTTGTGTTAAGAGGGGTTGAGATTCTAGGGATCCAATTTTGATCATATATTCAGGTCATATCTGGTTTTCATCCCTTTTCCCTCAAGCCCAATAAGACCTCGATGAGGTTGAGCCTATTCAAGGAGTTCAATTTCTTCCCAAATGGGTACCCACCTATGGGGAGATTTTATGATGATGTAAAGGTTTCTTATTTGATATTATTTTATATAATGGACTTTGGGGATGGAGTGCTAGAAACCCATATCGATGGTGAAGTTATATGTGAGTCCTGTTCTCAATATAGGTTTTCACACTAATTCAAATTCCTGAAACAAATAACTATATCTCTTCTGGTCTATTTCTGATCAGAAAAGAATCCATTAGTATCCCGAAATCTATGGATTCTTATGCCAATGGAGCTAACTCAAGTAGTATTCAACCTAACTCTAGTAGATTCATCCAATGGACTAAATTATAGGTATTTAGAGGAAAATATTCGATCAAATCCCTAGGGAGTGTTGGAAGAATATATTCCTAAAGTCGAGACTGGAATAAATGTCAAGTGTGGAAAGAAATGTTGAAAGGATCCCCCTCATATAGAAGGTTCTTATTCTCCCTGTGAGGATGGTTTTCCCCCTTCAGAGGGTTTAGATGAAGGGGTCCCAATTCTTCCCAAAAGAACTCATCTATGGTTTATTCTACCATCCAAAATCAAAAGGGATATGAAAACTGAGGCCAATACTACATGGTCTAGTGCTCAACATCAAGAAGAGACTTTGGTTCTATTTTCCCACCCTTATTCTATGATGGAGAGGGTTGGTAATCCTATGAAATCAAATATTATAAAATGAGATTCATGAAAATATAGGATGGAATTTGAATATGAATGATCCAAGGAAGTACAATTCTAGTAGGAAATGCCTTCTAATGAAGAAGTTGTGTGGTCACTTCTTCATGTTGGGCTCTGGATTCCAGAGATAGGAGATGCTTGAGCCCCATCCAATATTAATTTTGAGTAAAATCCCATTAATTTTGGGATTTATATATGAGAATTAGAGATTTTTATCTATAAAGCTAAATATTGGATCCCAGTTAAATGATGGGTGGAGGATATGTCAAGATAGGGTGTCGATGAAGGTCTTGGCCACTCATCCTTTGAGGAATGGATTGATTATGTAAATCCTGAGGATATAAGTTCTATTTCTCTTTTCTCTTCCTCTATTTTTCATTAATTTAATTTCAAACAAATAAATGTGGCTAAGGAGAAATAAAACCTTGATTTTCAATGGTCCAGGGGGAAATCAGCTGAGATTATTTCACCAAAACATGGCCTGAATGGAACCCCACTCAGAATTGATGAATCATACCCCCAAATCAGGAGAGTTATCCCCCGATCAACAGACATTGGAGGAAAATATGGTAGGAGAACTTCCAATGCCACTTATAATACCTATATTTTAGGATTTATGTGCTAGACTTATGTCATCAAAAAAGAAAGAATGTTGGAGGATAAAATCTTTGGCTAAGCGCCTCCTCGGTGATGGTAAGTCACTATGATACCATTAATATTTGCTTTATCCAGAAAAAAAAAATTAAACAACTTTGTGATTGCAGAATCTATTTTCTTATTCTCTCTCAAGAAGCTCATAAATGAGCATCCAATAACTGAGGATGGCATTATGATCCAAACATAGATTCCCATTGTCAAGTCATCTCCCTTGACAGAAGAAGTGTCAAGGGTTGAGGATACATTATCTGCTCCTGTCATGGATCCTTCCACTATAAAGAGGGTGGATTATTATGATAATGTCAAGTATACATCAAAAGTCATAATTTTATATTTTCTAACTTTGTCCTTATGATACGTTAGGTTCATATAATGCACTAAAACACGCTGTAATGAATGTCACTAACCCTGCGGCTATCACTGAGTAAGTTATTCAGGGTCTCAATTCATCATAAGAGGGTGATGTGTCGGGTCCCCAGCCAAATATTTTGGGCATCCACATGGGTAATATTACCATGGGTATTGGGACATCAATACATGCCATGATAAATCTTGGCATGAAATTTGATGAAATTTTGGAACATATTAATCTTTCCACTACTTTAGAAGAATTTGAGGAACTTAATAGGGAATTGATTAGATATGAGACTTTGTTTTTGTGTAACCAATTATTTTTTTTTGATTCTTAGATCAATAATACTTGAAATTCATAGATCCATCCATGGAGAGTGTTATAGTATCAGTACATGAAAAAAACATCTAAGTTCATCCCATTACCACTGTTGATGGGGGACCAGCTCAGGTGGATCTTGAAATGGGGAGTCTTTATGAGCCTCTATTGGAAAACTCTAGAAAAACCTAGGAGAGTGACCCTAATCATGAGGTTCTATCTCAAACTAGTATGGGTGGTTATTATAGGGAAGAATCCACCCAAGACACTAACTCATTACAAGGAGATTTTTACCAATTGCTTTAACCATACCCCATTTCTTCCATCAATTATCCTTTTGAGTCTAAAAATGATTCTTATCCATTGTATGACAACATCATATTCAATGGTTGTGTATGAGGGTGGATCCTTTGAACCAATTTAGTCGATACCAAAAGGTGATACCACCTATATCCTAGAGGGAGAAAGGTAGGGTGCCTCATTGATCACTCTGATCCCAGAATAAATTTCTCCTCCTGAAAGTGGTTCTGAGTTAGAAGTGGAGATGAAAAATTCCCTTCACATCACATATCGTATGGATTATAGGTAAATTTGAAGAAAAAAATCTCCCTGACACCATGGGAAGACCTTCCTTCATAGTTATGTCAACATCCATTCATGTTTGGTATGGTAGGATATGGAAGGTTTGATAACTTATTGATTTATGATGCCATGAATGAGACCATCCTCAAATGGGATCGAGAGCACGGGCTTCAATAGGACATCAAAAAGGTGAAGCTTCTTGTCAATACAGATGATCTCTGAGATGCATTATCCTAGGTGGAGGAAAAATATGGAATAATTTAAACAATAGATCAATGAGAAAACCACTCAAGTCTTTCTCCTTTAGAAATAAATGGATGCAACTCAAGGGTAGCTCGTACAACATCACGATTACTTGGAAGGAGAACAAATTGAATGGTCAGCTATTATTATCAATGTAGTGGGGGAACTTTTCTAAGCTAAGGAGGCTGAATCTGTTCAGTTAGATGGACTTAGATAAGCTGCTAAGGGGGATCAGAAGGCCATTCAACAAATAAAGAGTTATTATTATGTTCTTTTGTAAAGTATGTTAGAGAGACACCATTTTCTGGATGCTCCTCATATTTTTTTGTCTCATAAATGAAATTTTTTTTTCAATCATCTATTTGTTCATCATTTTTTTTCTCCTATGATCATAAAAAAAAATTGAAACAAGTTTTCATAGAAAAACATATCTCTGTTCTATATTCTTAACCACGGTTATAGGGATGGGAAGACGCTCAAACTTTTTACAAATACATGAGGCCCATTAAGTGTAGTTTTACTATTTCTAGGTTCATATGGAAGACCATATAAACTTTTTGTATTTTTTTCCATCACCATAATTTATTATTAAGTCAAATATAAAGAAGAATCAGTGGGAAATACTTGGTTTTTTATTAGACCACTCTTTTAGGTTTTTCATCCTAATAAGATTTGTGGCTATTTCTTTTCATTTCTTGATTTTTTTCCTAAAACACATGGAGTTTAGGTCTAACTTGATAAGACTCAAATTTTTTCTAGAGTTCCTATTGTGGGTTTTCAATATGGTGCATATTATATCTCTTTTTTTAGGAAGTTTAAATTCATGTCATCCAAACTCATGATATTGGTGTTTTAGATCAAACAAATTTGACTATAAATTTTTAAATTATGACCCAAACAAGTCATTATGGATAATAATGTTCCTATATTCATCAAATACCCCCATGGGGAATTTTGAGCCATGATTTTGTAGGATCAAATCTAAAACATTATATTTATGAATAGGGGGTCTCTCTTGAGGAAGAAGTTAACACTAGTTGTCAAACCCATTTTGTGGGATGATTTATGAAAATACAATTGGGTGTATTACTATATAGTCAATAGTGGAATCATTTGGCTGAAAAACCCTTCTTGTGGGATACTTTATGAAAATCCAACTGGATTATGTTACAAAATAGTCTGGAAAATGAATTATCAGGAATTATGAAATTCTATTGCTAATGATCAAGGAGATTTTATGAAGATATGGATTTCTCAAGACGACGATGGGTAGTTTTTATAAGTGAAAGTGACTGATAATGGAAAGATAATCTTTATTTTCATTTTCCATGAATGGGAAACCGCTCCTAAAATAATTTGGATTGTGTAAAGGAGGGTACATTTTGTTAGATGACTAATGTTAGGGGGAATGACCCTTTCTGAAAAGGGTTGAAGCATCATACAGTTTAATATCTTCTAAAAAGGATGATATTATATGTAGTTTAAAGTATTATAGTGAGGAAATTACACTATAAGGTTTAAAGTCATATAACAAGGACATTACGCTATGCAGTTTAAAGTTGTACGATGAGGACATTATGCTACTCATTTTTCATAAAGTCATATAGAGAGGAAATTATGATATGTAGTTTAAAGTAAGACCACAAGGACATTAGGGGGATATAATTTAAGGCCTTTAGATTTTACCAAAAGGTTGATGATTCTCCAATTCTTGGTAATCTATCTAAGAACGCACCATTAATTTTAGGTATAAGGGGGGGAAATGTTGTAAGATGTAATATTGGGATATCTAAATCTAAATGGTGGTATGGGGAAAAGGGTTTTATGGCATTAGAGGTGGTATCACCTAAATAAGAAGTTATCACTGATTAATAAAACCCATTTTTGGGCTGTTTTATGCAAAGCTAACTGGGGTGTGTTACAGCATAGTCAATAGTGGCATCCTTTGGCTGAAAAATAAAATTGGATAATTTATGAAAATACATTTGGGTTGTGTTACAACAAATTAAAGAAAATAAGTTCTCATGAATTATGACATTCTATTGCTAATGGCTGGTAAAAATTTATGTAGATTCATATTTCCCCAGGCATAGATTTTGGTTTGTGGGAGGAAGGTGCCTAAATATGGGAAGAGAATTTTAAGTCAAAATTACCCGAGAATGGGGAAAAAGGTTTCATGAAATAGTCTGACCCAATAAAAAAACATGGTACCTTTGGTTTTAGGTCATACGATTAGGACCATATTATTAAGTAATTGATAAGTGATATGTGGCCTAATGGGCCAAAGCAGATCTAGAATGCTTCATAGATGAGGGAGGAAATTGTAAACCATGGTCTTGGGTAGATTGATAAAAATGATATGGGACAAATTTGTGAGTAATAAACATAAACTATTTCAAATAATGGGTTCCAACACATTTCCATCAATGCTTATGAGGATAGAAAATGCTTCTCCCACGGGAGAAGTTACCACTAGTTAACAAATCCATTTTGTGGGATGTTATATGAAAAGCCAGCTAGGGTGTATTACTGTATAGTCCAATAATGTAATCCTTCATCTAAGAATACCATTTTGTGGGATACTTATTAAATTCCAATTGGGGCGTGTTATAGCATAGTTTGAAAAAGGATCCATCAGGTATCATACATTCTATCACTGGGAGCTGGGGAAAGATTATGAAGATCTGAAAGTGTCCAAGACTACGAGTATGAAACATGGAATGGATATGTAAAATCCCAAATTAAGTGTTTGGGATGATATTTTCAATGAAATTTAGAGTACCTTTCATATATATAACTCATATATAGAAAGGGGACATCTTTATTTCCTTGGTTGACCCCCTAATAAGGGGACCCAAATTAAAATATCCTACATAAATCTTTAGTCATATGATTTTATTACCTTGTGAATGAGACTAGGACATGAGATTTGGGTTTCACAATGTGTCTCATTAGAATTAGATTAAATCTATACATATTTCTTGAGGTACCATTCTATTTAAATTCATGAAGTCAGGACATCAATAGTGTGGTTTAACGTCGTGCGGCCATGACATGAGCCATGAAAATTTAATGTCATGCGGTAAAGACAAAGGTGAATCAATGTGATTGTGGTTGGACTAAGGTATAGAACTTAAGAATCACAATTTATCTTGTTTAATCAAGAAGTAATCCACATATATTTCTAAAATAAGGATCCCCACACTGATTGAATTCATGTGTGGTGGAAAGAGGTGGGTTTTCTTTTTTGATTACGAGCTCACACATAGGTTTAGAACCTATATTGAATTGTCTTACATAGATATGACTTTTAAATAGTATAATTGGGTCATTTACTATACTATTTTGTATCTAGGTCTATGATTTATTATTAGAATGTCACTATGTATCTCTTTGGAATGAGAATCAAGCCACACTTAGATTTTGAGATATCTGTGTGGCTTATTGTCATACAGTGAGGATATCTTGTGTTCTTTTAGGGATTTCAAATAAGACCATAACAATACCAATACAAATTGAAATGAATTATTCATGTAGGTAACTCCTTTACCAAAAATTCTAAGCGCACATGATCTATGCTTAGTGTGAGAAAAAAGGATCGGCAAAAGATTTTTCCATGACACAAAGGAAACACAAGTTAACAATAGGGGAATTTAGATTTTGTGTTGGCTGGGCCTGGAGATATGATCTAGGTGTTACTATATATCTCATTGGGATGATAATCAAGGAATACATAGTTCTTGAGATACCATCCAGTTTAATGTCATACGTTTAATAAATCATTAGTGTAGTTTAATTTCATGTGGTAAGGATGAATATAAACCAATGTGAAAGAAAGGAAATGTTGTGTATGGACCCCATGATATAAATACATGCATTAAAATGTATCCTATGATGGCATGAATCAAGAGACATATAATTATTATAATTAATTCCTCACATCAATCGTATTTTTACACAGGGAAAAGGGGCTTTGATGTTTTCTAGAGTGATGTTTAAGCCCAAGATGTAACTTCAGGGCATCACTACGTATCTGATTGGAATGAGAATCAATCCACACTAAATTCTTGGAAGGTTCCCCATATAGGTCTGACCCATACAAAAGGAAAATAAAGGGGAATTTTTTTTTCATTGTAGTTGGACCTATGATAGGATATCTGAGTGTCACAGTGTATATCATCGGTATGAGAATCAAGACACACATAGTTCTTGAAAGGTTCCCTATGTAGGTCTGATTTGTACATAGGTAAAAAAGGGTTTTTTTCTCACTGAACCCAAGATTAGAGACCTAGGTGTCACTATTTATCTCATTTTATTGAGAATCAATCCACACGTAGTTCCTGAATAAAGGTTTGGTAGGGGCACCCATACCATATATTATGATCCACTCAAACATGGATCAAAATGTTCTGCAGTTTTTCATCATGCAATGGGGACATGAGCCATGAAGTTTAACATATCATAGTTAGTACATGATAATTTTGGGACCTATACCTATAAATGGGCCCATGATCCACTATAGAGTGGTAATTATGTGTGTGGGGCTTATGCATGGGAGCTTCCCATCCTTTCTTCCATGTGTCTAGCTGAGAGGTCATCTCAACCCACTGAGGGGTTAAAGGGATGTGATTGAGACTTACACCAGATATGGAATCCCATATTTAAGGGATCGTGAGGAGTGTTAAATCACGGTATTTGGGGGGGACTCAACATCAAAATAGAGGAACGTTAACCATGTAATTAAATTTCATGCGGTGAGGATGAATAGTTTATTGCAATTTTTAGTCATACGATTAGGACCATATGTCGTGTAGTTTATCATCATGTGATGAGGATGATGAATCCATGCAGTTTAACATCATGCATTATGGAATTTATTTCATGTATTTTAAGTTCATGTGATGAAGAACAACTACATAGTTTAACGTATTGTAGTTGAGATGTTATGATATGAAATTTAAAGTCATATAGTAAGGACATTATATGGTTCTATGCAATTTAACATCCTATAAATAGGACATATGTTGTGCGATTACATGAAATATTTCTTTAACAATATCGTATTGACCAAGGTCATGATGAGCTCCCCATCCATTGAGATCAAGGAATAAGCACTGTTATAGTGTACTTTATGTGTAGAATAAGGTCCCTCCCACTTTGGTTCAAGATTTGGAACCATATTTCCTGGTATCATTGGAGTTATCAGGACCAATACAAGTTATCTTTGGAGTAATTAATGAAGTTGAACCTTCCTGTTAAATTCTCTCACTATCCAATTTTTATACACCACCAAGTGATGCAAGGTGTGAAATATTTTCTCATCAAGTTGTTCCAATTCATCCAGTTTTTTCTAGGATTTCTTATATGTGGATAACTAGTCATGGATGGAAACTTGAATCAATGGAAACTAGACCTCAATGGGAAGGAATACCTATATTTATTATACCAGTGAGTACAAGTTTTTTGGTGTGGTAGTATGGGTTGTGGTTCGGTAATCCCAAAAGGTGTGAAAAATCTTTTTAGGGAAAGAATTTTTATCTTTATCCACCGTCTTCTGAAGTATGTTTGATGGGTTCTATATATACAATAGTTGTTATAAGATAGCAATATGAATGGTTGGATTTGATATTGTATTTATTATATAGATTTTCAACCTCATCAGAATAGAAGTTGGTTCCATTTTCCATCAATATTGTATGAGGTACACCAAATTTGGGTATGATGTTAGCTATCATAAAGATAAAAATGCTTTTGGCCCTGAATTCTTTGATGGGTATTTAATTATCCACTAAATGAGGCTAATATTCATTATTAATATATATAATATTCATGTTATTTTTTATTCATAATCATAATTTTAGTGAATTTTACACTTTGAACATCATTTCACATTATGATTGTAATTCTTACTTAAAATGCACTATTATGTGGTACATTTTTTAACATCATTTAAAGTACCCAATGATTCATCTGATTTTAAGGAATATAATTATCCATTTTTCAATTTTATATTTTTTAAATTTATATAAACTTCAATATGAACATGGTTCATTCAGGGGTCAATGGAGAATTCATGGAAGAAGATGGGGATATTTTGTGATGAAAGGAAACAATTCTGGAGAAGTGAGATTGGACACCAGCCCACTGATTCGAATTTGGGTCCCACCATACAGGCCCAATGAATCCCAAATTTCTTGGGATTCTATAACACATGTATATAAACAAATAACTCTTCAAGAGACAATGCTAATTCGGCATCCATGGTGGTCATTTATGTGGCCCAAGTTAGAGATAAAATTTTGTGCCAGATTCTGCGGCCCAGAAAAACATTACACTAATCTAATCATATCTCCGAATATAAAAATCTAAATGGGCCCATAATTTACATTCGGTTAGGAGACATTCGGGACTACATTTTATTCTTCTATGACCCACTCTGATTCGTCCATCTAGAAGGTCTTCCAAGCGCGTCTGTTCGGTGGATAAAATATGGCTGCCACCTCGGGTCAAATGTGGAAAAGTCCAAGTTACACAAACTTTCCACCCACCTATGGCCTACCACAATTAATTGAGAAGACTTAGGATATTGGAGGCTCGACCCAAGGATTCAAAAATTCCTATTTAAGACAGTGGTGGTGGAGGATTTGAGGATCTTGGATTCTTTGTTCAATTGTAATGTTATGCTGCAATTTTATTGTCTCAAATTTGTCTTTCACATGTAAGTTGTTCAATTCACTTTAGTTTCTTAATAAAAGTTATTATTCTACTCTTATTTTGTTTTTCTTCATATCACTTTGATACCGTTGGATCAAGGTATAAATTTATTCACACCAAACTTTGTGAAATTATTCACACAACGGTGGAGTGATCATTTTATTTTTGTTGTTTTCTTTACTTCTCCATTTCCTCCCTCATGAGTCTACTTTCCGCTTCCATTGAAACCATGGGATAAATGGAGGGATAACCCACTTATGGTTTGATCCAAGGGAGTAGCAAGGGTCAGTATTGGATGTTATTTATCACCTCAATAATGTATAATCACTTCTTTAATTGAGATTTTTATTTGATGATTTTTAAGCTCCATCTCCTTGTTAAATTTAAGGTCACACACTTCAAGTGATAATACGAACATTTACCTTGAAGTGCTCAAAACATTGATCCTTAAATTGTATAGGTTATTACTATTAAATGGTGTAGGTATTAAACCATTAAGTGATGATTTTGTTTTATCTCCTTAAATGAACTCATCTCAAATATAAGAAATTTAAATCATTAAAAAGGAAATACGTCCAATCCACCTCGAGTGATAACCTAGGATCAACTCATTCTTTTAAATTGAATTCACTTAAGTCTCTTATAGTTACTTTAAACCCATCTAAAATCAACCCAAGTTGTCCACTTTATATCCAAAAATAGTCCATATAATGTACGTGTCTATAGGTTACTTCTTAGGTCTCTGAGGATTCGAAAACCCAAGTTAAACTACAAGGATCATCTTACCTTCTTCTCTTGGGTAAATTTGAGCGAGAATCAGTATTGCCTCATCCCAATTGGATAAGAAATAGATATCAGTAAAGATTTATTTTAATTTATTGGACTTAGTTGGATTTTATGACACCACAACACCCATTCCTCATATGGAAAATGGCTAGGTGTATTTGGATGTATGTAGAAACTTCGATGGTTGATGGATGAAGTTGGTGTGTACTTTACAAAAATGACATTTAATGGTGAATTTTGTTCAATAATCTGTTATATTAGTCTAGTAGTACACAATCCTTCGTATTTGGTTAGAAAGATTGTATCATGACTGGTGGGCACCATGGTCTTCTAAGTTTACCTCTGTCATGATAACAGTGGTCTCTTCTCCATCAATACATATGAGATGGACTCCATCAAATACTTACTTATAGAGTAATTTCTAGTGATTTTTCCATCATAAAGAGTGAAATTATGTGCTCACCATCATATTTTCTCTTTCCTGTCTATATATGGTAGGAGTAATCCATCCTGAAGGTAGTAAATGATTGGAATTATCCACCCATTTGATGGACCATATGGTTCAAGCATAGGGATGAATTTATTAATCTATTCTATTTTCACTTGAATAAAAGCTGAGACCATTTGGAAATTGAAAATTTTGATGACCATTTCATCCTGGTTTGGATCTTTCAGTGTTGTAGTTTCATTTTAAAATGCATCTTCTTGGGCATTTTTTTGATCACAGGATGTGAGTTAATGTTGTCTCCAAGGTGAACTGCACCATCAAGCCTCATATGTAGTCAAGCTAGGGAATTAACTCTTCTTTTTTAATGGAATAATCCCCGTTGATATGTTATATTACCAACTTTGAGTCTCCTTCACCAATATATGGTCCACTGGTATTTCGAGTGCCAGTTCCAGGCCGATAATGAGGGATTGATATTATTCTTCATTATTAGTATAACATTATACTAACAGAAAGGAATAGTGTAAAACATACTTTTATGTATAGATAATAATGATCCTAACTCAACATTTGTTTAGTTTAGGGTATTCCATTATCCTCCCTATTAAACTCCTAGATGCGCTATCAAAATACATTTCCTATATTTGGGGGCCATCTTGAATAGAAAAGATCTCTTCATAGGGAAATTAAGTATTTAACGACACCTCTTATGAAGACGGATACTCTACAAGGAATTATTCTAGGGCCTAGACTTTCACTAATTTATAAGGCATGAACTTTATATCAAACTATACTAGAAAAGCCACCCATCGTGCTAGACATATTATCAATATAGGATTGATAAGGATATATTTTAACTGGTTATTGCGAGGGACCAATTGGATCTCATGGTGCTGTAGGCAGTGCCTTAACTTTTTAAACATAGCGATTAACACCAGGAAGCCTTATATTTTAATAACAAGTATCAGTGTCTATCATGGTTTGAATGAGATAATAAATATTTTTTTCATTCCCATCATCGTTCTCTTGATCAAGTATGTATCCCAATGATTTCTCTAGGTATATCACATAGAGAATGAAAAACATTCCCTTGATAGGTTTCATTAATACTGGTGGGATCAAGAGGTATTTCATGAGGTTTTCAAATGCTTCCTGACAGTTGTTTGTCCACTGATATGTGAACCCATTCTTCATCTATGTGGTTAAGGGAAAGTACTTTCCGGTAAGGTTTTCTATGAAGCATTGAATATAGACCAATTTTACTTGAAGTACTCTCAACTATTTAGGGTTAGATGAGGTTGCATGCTTAGTATGTATTTTGTTTTCTTGGGTTAAAATTCAATGATATGATAGAATATAATGATTCCAAGAAACCTCCCTAAGTTTACCCTGAAATCCCATTTTAAGGGATTCAACTTCAAGATATATTATTGTAGCTTATTGAATATGGTTTTCAGGTCATCCAGGTGGTTAGAACGTTTTTGGGACATAACCAAATGATCATTGACATGGAATTAAACAAAATTCCCCAAAAAATGTTTCAAGACATGATTAATAGCATGTTTGTTTGTGGTGTCGGAGTTCTTTAAGCCAAAGGGAATTACCCAATAGAAAAATACTCCCTGAGGGGCCTAAAAGGAGGTGTATTATTCCTATTTTTGGGCCATCCAAATTTTTTTTTACCCTAAAATGACATCTATGATGGAAAGGTCTTGATAAATAGCTATTGAATCAATAAGTAATTCTATGATTAGAACTAGAAAGTCATCTTTTGGACAGTTCCAGTTGATATCTCTAAAATAAATGAAAACTCTAATTTTCCCATTATTTTTTCATAAGGACAATTTTGGATATCCATTTCAGTTATTGTATCTCCTGGATAAAGTTATCTTTGATGATATTTTCTACTTTAGAATCAATTTTGGAAGCATGATTTGGGTCCTTCTGGTTTCCATTTTGTATCCTTAATTATCTTCCAAAAAACCCAAGGGTTGTGTGGCCACCTCAGGATCAAGGCTAGGAATCTCTATGTAGTTCTTGGAAATCACTACCCAATGTTACTTCAGGAAATAAGTATATACTTCATGTTCCTCATATTTCATGGTTTCATTGATCATAGTGGGTTTTGGATCTTCATATGTACCTAGCTTTATTTCTCTGAGTTCATCCACATTGGAGGAGATGCCTTCCTCAAAAAATGGAGGGGTGTCCCAGAGGGATTTCTCATCTTCCTCTTCATATGATTTACCTCTTCAACCTCTTTCTGGGAAGTAGGTGATAAATCAAGTTTCTCAGAGTTAGTTGAGGGGTTGACATTTGGACATCCAGAAGATGAAGAAACCATTTCTGGATCATTTTATGGAACATTGAATTTTGGATCTCTTAAGGAGAAATAAGGGACTGAGAATGAATATATTCATTTTCTCTCATTTTCCTGAAAACTTCTTCCAGCCTGGCTGATGTAGAATGGGTTTTTTGAATCTATGGGGATGAAACGAATACATTTTCATCCATTATTTCATTACTACTTGGAGATTTTACAACTTCTCTAGTGCTTCTAGATTCATTTTTCACAACTGACATCACTTAAGACGGTGAAAGAATGATTGAATTTGAACCCACCTATCAAATTTGGTTGATGGGAATCATGTACTATGTACTGAGCTATTTGAAAGGGTTATTTGGAATCATTTTTAGACCATTTGGGGTATTGATTCAAGTGACGTATCTAGCCACTAACTGTTTCCATTCCCTATAGTATAATACTCTGTCAATGTATTTGATTCACAGGATTTTAATGGGGATTTTTCACCATGAAATGTCCCAATTTTTTCAATGATACCCTATTTGAGGCATTTTGTCATTATTTTCATAACCCCATAACATCAGAGTAGAGGGGGACAAGTGAGATTCATTAAAACCCATTCGGTGGAGTGTTCGAATCAGGATGGGGTTGAATCCTTAGCCATTTTCATTGAAGGATCATTAGATATCAATGTCATTTATCCAGACCAATATATATATATAAGGATTTGTTGTGCCCCTATATGATGGCATCCTCATTTTATTCTATTAAAGAGATAACCAAGTGTCATTCTACATGTTCATTCTATTCACAATAAACTTTAACAGTAGAAACTTTGACTTCAAACTTATAAGGTCTTGAAAAGGACTCTATGAGTGCTTCCTATAGGTCTTTTGATATACTCATGGCATCCAGCATTAACAGCTTAGCTAGAACCAGGGATAGTTACTTCAAAACATCATACTTCTGATCAAAATATCTTTACTTCCCAGTATAGGGATGTTCTTTTATAGGTGATTTAGGATCTTAAGTACCTGATGTGGACGGACCGGCCCTTGGAATAAGAGTTTAATGCATTTCTTCTCTTAGTGGATAAGGTTAACTAGGCCCAACTACATGGTGAAGCTGTCTAGGTGATGAAGTATCCTCTAACTAATATTCTAGGATTATTATGTTAGGGAAGACCCTGTGATGTTTGGGGGAATTTAATTTCTCTTGTTGATCCCATTGGAGGGATCTCCCATGAGTTTTAGCCATGTGGATGGTTCAAGAAGGGATGTAGAGTAATGAATCCTAGAATGACCACGTCTCCCCATGTATCCTCGACCCTAACGACCTCATACCCTAGTTCCCCAATTATGTGTCGGTAATTTTGGTACATAGTCTCGCTCATCATCATAAAAGGGATCCATCAAATGAATGGCATTAATAAAACCAAAAATAAACTCCTCATTCGATGAAGATTCTATATAGTGGGTCGGCTCTTGTTGTAACAATTAGAGGGCTAGTGCCCATGATCCTAGGATCACAGGAATCAAGTTCTCTAAAGTTAATGAAAACATTATCTTTGGAATAGGATCATCTTCCTATATTTTATTATTTCTCTTCCAGCCATATCACTTTTTCGAGTACTGGCCTTCGGAGTATTGTGACACCAAAGGGTTTGGCTATGTCATTAAGGAATTAATTGAGGGAAAAGTTGGTTGTTTAAGCTATTCTCATAGGATAACATGAGTCTGGAAGATTATTTTTATGACCATCCAAACACTAAACTCTTTCATACTCTTATTCTTAACTTCTTTCCATTCATTTTACTCCTCCGGATTGGTTGTAGAAACAAATTCTATCTAAGTAGTATAATTTTTAACTTTCCTTTCAAGGAATACACCATACTTTATAGGATGTATTTGAAAAAAACACTCATGGATGTTTTACCACAATGGTTGATGGAAGGGATAGTAATTTGGGAGATCTATGTCATTATAATTGCTAGGTTTATGAGGCTTTGGTAATTTAACCACATTGTTATCCAATAAAGAGATGAAGTAACAATGGATTTGGTCATTTGAAAAAATAATAGAACTTTTTTATCATCTCCTCAATATGTTTTTATATCTTATCTCTTTGATTATCCTAATGAGGTGGTCGTTGTTGTGACACTCAGGAGGTAGAACCGCACGATATGATGCAGGCCTTAGAGAGAGAGTGGGTACAGGGGCCTGCTTATGTGTAATAGTGGTAGCCTATTCTTTCCTCATTCTCCTTCATTTAGCTAATGTAATTACTTAGGACATAGATTTTGTATCTATGATGGAGTCTTACACCCTTTGAGTGATCGCAAAAATGTCTCAAAACACTCTTCTATATTTCATAGGGATAAGTGGTGTGTGCCACTTATCGTGATGATTTGTTGTACAGTTGGATAACAAGTCTTCTTGAGGGAGTGGTTGGTTTAAGTAATATTTAAATACCTTCCACTATGTAATGAAATTTGATACCCTTTTATTCTCCTACTACTTATATTTTGATTGGTCAAGGAATATTGTATACTGCAGCGTCGAGCTAAACTAGAAGATAAACATCTGACAGGGGTCTTCCCACCCCGTAATTGATCAAGAAAAAATTCTAGTGTACCGTGCAAAGGCTATTCCCTATAATGATTGCTTGAAGAACCTAAGTTTCATAGCCTCCTTCTATTCTGGGGTCCCCATCATGGGATCAAAAACAGAGAAGAAATTCATCAAATACTGCTTCAAGTCTATTAATCCATTAAAAATTGGAAATATAGGAGTCTCGATGCTTGATGTTGGAAGATTCAGATCTATCCATTTAGGGTAAGTCTTCTTTTCTAGTTTTATTAGAGTGATTCATTCCTCCACAACTTCCATTCAAGCTGTTAGTGAATCAATAGTGTTCATAACCATTCAAGGAATATATGCCTGAGCTGGAGCTTGAATAGGTGTAGCATCTAGTAGGGCCAACAGCAGTGGCACTAATAGTATCTGTCATTGGTAACCTATCAAGGATGGTCTATAAGGATGTGTCTAACCCTATTATAGTTTCAAAATTATTAGATGTAACAACTGAACTTCTATAATAGTATTCAAATATATTGATTATTGGTATCCCACATTGAGCATATGTTTCAGATCTATTTTAGTTGTTGTGGAAAACCCTCTTTGTTGATGCATGAAAACATAAAGTATGAGTTGAGAATATTTTTCAAGAGTATATAAAACATGAAGTCTACCTCAGAGTAGTTCTTAATTAAGTCTCCTCAATTCTTTCTTCTCATCATACTATTGAGAAAATCATTCATCAAGTGAAAATGGTGTAGCCTCTCCAGGGTTGGGGTGAGGAACAATCTGACCCTTACCCTTTTCCTAATTGGATTACGTTTGAAGGGGTAAAGATGGATTGCTTAAGGGAATTAAAAAATTAAGGGATTATTTCTAGTTCTAAGTATGCATTCCTCATTCAATCATTTTAATGTGTACTGCATTTTGACCTGAAATTTTCTCCTCCAGCTCATCCTCGGAATTGTCTGCATGTCATGTAGGGTCTGTAAGTGCGTTTTTGATGAAATTCACCAATGAGTAATGTGTTGTAGAAATTTTATTATTGTATCTATGATATTTACTTATTTTATTCCATTCATGAGTCCTTTTCTTCTCCTTCACTAATTCTCTAGGATCTTTTTGGCACATTAATCCAAAGGGAATCCCCAAACAGTTCTTTCATGCATGTCCCTAGTGAGGGTACTAGATCATGATATGGGATAAACTGGGAGGATGCATTATACAGTGTTTCCCCCAATTATAAGAATACTAATTTCCCCTGAGGAGGAGTATTCTAAGGTGAAAAAGCCACCATCCTTGAGGGTTGGGCCATTCCCTTTCCACTCTCACAACCCTTCGAGTCTGGTTTACTAACATCCAGGGTTGGGTTATAAAAGATCCCATCCCTATAGGTCGGGGTCACTCTTGATCTTCTATGGTTTCTACTATAGTAGATTCCATTTTGATTCTATGAAGTTTTATCTGATCATGGGCTACATGAATCATATGGTATTCACCTGAATCACCCACTTTCTAAGGCTATTTTCCTATTTTTTACATTTGTGTTGTATAAAGGCTGACTTACCCTAATTGGGAGGATTCCTTGATATATTCAGATTCTTGATACCAAAGTCTCTCAATATACCACTCTCTCTTAGCTCAATGTTAGTTAGAATTGGTCAGGACCTATATTTTTTTAGCATGTCGTCAGTTGTGAACAGACTCTATTTGTTGAAGTTGTCCTGAATCTATGATGTTGCATGATGTCACTTTTAGAAGGATTTATTGGTTTTGTATCATGGTGAAGTGTAACTCTCTATGTTCATCTCATCCTATGATATGAACACTATATAGGGAACCTAAAATTAGTTTTCACAATCTTGTTAATGCGGTGAAGCATGCTAGTTGAAGGGATGCTTACTGCTTTCTCAATTGTGGATGTTGGGCATCCAGGAGAGATACAAAGTCAATTTGGAGTTGCATACCTTCCATTATCTTGATGTGACTCTGATTCTCATCATAGGATAAAACTTTTTCTCTCAAATGAAAAAGATTTTTCCATATGTTGAGGAAGATGTTGTGCACACAATATTCCAAAAATGCCTCTGGAATGATGTATTGAGGGGTGTCTATAGGATAGAATATGACTGGTATGTCACCTTTAGATAGTTGTTTCCTCATGTTTATAACATATTATTCATCTTTTTCTAAAGATTCATCTACTTGGTCTGACTTGAGTGGATGCTTTATAGCTGCTTTATCACAAGAGGTTATAATGGTGGGGTCTTCCTCTGTTTTATTGGCAAGCAGGAGATCTAATGGAGGTTTAGAGAATGACCATCTCCTTGGGCCGTCTTATGGCTAAGAAAGAATTTAAATTTACAATGAAAAGGAATTAGATATGATTGGCCTTGTTTTATCAAGTTCCTTGTGATGTGAGGGTTTTCTCATCACTACATTTCCAGGGGGCCTCTTGACAATGTGAAATACTATTACAGAGAGAAATTTCATAGCAAATGTTATCATGGGGAGGAATTCCATGGTGGATTATAGGAAGGGGAAGACCCTATCTCTCCTTGATCTTATATCCATGTGGAGGGATTTTGTGACTCTATTTATGATACGGGATCATGAGATCAATCAAATTATATTCATTAAGTTGGCCTTCATGGTGAAGTGTATAAGGATGATCTTCAGGATTACTACTACAGCCACCATTATTTAGTTACAGGAGGGTAAGATCTTGTGATCCCACATATAAGGATCTAAGGACTTCCAAAACTCCAGTATTAATTAGATAATGATCATATATTAGATCTTCATTTTATAGTTATTCTGGTGAGTCTTCTTTTTTTATACCTTCCTTCAAGTAATTAGGACTAATTTTTGGGGGAAGTGTTTTTCAATCATGGAAGCTTGTTTGAATGGCTCATGTTTTGCTATCAGAATATTCTATCTGGATTTTGGAATTTTGGTAGGGGTTTTTAGCTACCCCAGAGTTCCCATTGGAATGGGATGACTATCTTCTATTGAAATATGTGTTTTTAACCGAACTAGTTGTCTATATATCATAGGGGGGGTTTTCCCCACAACCCTCCTGGATAGGAGTAGAGGTGTGTGTCTGCTTTGGGGTGACATACTGACAAGTCATTGTATTTTTGGGCATGTAGTTCTATTTCTGTCCCTATGGAACTATTATTTTCATAATAATGATGTCCTAGAAGGTCTGTATTATGTGGGAAGGGATTTACATCTACCCTTTCACCATTTTCAAGATATGATTGGTAACTTCAGCAACTAGAATAGGGATATATTCCCATTCTACATTCATAGAAGGGGTATTTTCTTACTTTTTTCCTCCATTTCCTTCCAGTGGATGATGATAGTACTCATATATGGGGGGGGAATTTGGTTCTACCCCCTATTTGTCACCGGGACTTTCTTTCTAATTTTTCTGTGTGCTTCCAAACGAATTTATTGGAAGATTGATGAATAAAGGCATGTGTGTGCGCATGATTGTGATTTGATACCAAACATAGATGGTAGGATTCATTGAATTATTATATATGAGTCTACTAGAAGGCCTGGTAGGCATATGCAGGTGTATGTTCCTGCTCACGGTGTCCTGACATATTTGAACAGCGGGATTCCCTGGATGCAACCAGGCGAATATGATGGCTAGATGAATTAGAGTGTATGGGTGTATGTTCCCACTCCCAGTTTTCCACCAAAATTTTATTAATGGGATTCTCCATATGGGGAAGAGGTGTGGATCTACTCCTTTTTGACTAGTTTCAGCCCCTGATGGGCCATCTTGTGCCCCCTGGTTCTGGATGACCTAAAGCAGGCTCTCGAGGACTACACCCTCATCATTTTGAGGGTTTACTACCAAATGGTATTATAGGTGGAAATTTATAGTAGGATTCATTTGTAAGGACCCCTTTGTCTTCTGGATGAGTCCATATGTGGCCTCTTAATCCACCTCCTTGAGATAAGGGAGGGACTAGTTGTCATGTTTTATGGATAATATCCCAAAACGGTTGAAGATGGAACATATACCATCTACTTATGGACCATCAGCCTTCCTTGACCAGATAATCAATGGGTATTCACGAGCTGGAGGACCTTTTGGGTGGCCTCCAGGTTCGGGATAGTAATGTTATGATGATACTCCTAGAAAAATTCATTTTAGAACCAGTGTTGAAGACACTATGTTGGTGATGGAGTCCTTTTCTTAGATGATGATCTAATATAAACAATAGTTAGGGAATTCGTTAGTGAAATCCAAAATGATTCCATTTGGATTCCAAGGGAGGTCCTGTTGGGGGTGCCTAGATATAGATTAAAAATACAAATAATAAAACCCTATCAAAGTATTATCTCATTTAAATGAAAACATGTGTGATTGATTGGATTTCTTGGACCTCTTTCTCTTTGAGAGTTAAAGGGGACCGACAGATAGGTGTCACTATCATCTTGGTTATGGATTAATATCAGGTTAACCATTTTTTGTTTTCAATGGAATCGGTTCAACACATGGTTCATTGTAGGGGGTTGAGTTTTGTGGGATCATTCACATCAAGTACACTATTTACGAATGGTTTCCAATGTGTTTTTTCATGGAATTGGAAACACCCAATGGTTATGTATCCATGGGGACCTGATTTCCGAAGGTAGGATCTCTTTAGTAAGTTTAGACAATGATGTTTAATAACTCACATTGATCAAGAGGATGGGAGGTCTGTCTCATCACACACTTTGGGGATGAATTATTTCCTAATTTGGGAATCTCTTATCGATTTAATATATGTTTTCAAAATCCTTCATTAATTACTGAGTATGATGTGAATCACCCTTGAATTAAAATTTCATTATAATCATGTTGGATCATAGAATCATATTTATGTATCTGAGGTTCTTCATCGATGGAGACATCTGTATGTATCCAAGGTTATCCATAGATGGTATCCTCGTATGTACTGATTATATATTCTTTGTTCATTTATATAAAGATTATGGTTCTCTAGCCCCATAGTGGGACACTCTAGAGTGTATCTTCATCTAGGGAGACAAGAGTTATTTTGATGTTATCATCTGACCCATGAATGGGCTTCCAATGTAACCTCATGAAAGGAATCATAACCCATGTAGTTTATTGATGCTTAATGGTGACCATCATACCATTTAAGGCCATGTGATAAGGACCTAAACATACAATTTAACGTCATGTGGAAAATATGTCTAATAAAAATGTGTCTAGTCAAAGTTTGGTATAGGAATTATTCCAAAGCGGCCCAAGGAACCACAAAGTGGTATAGATTCCCAGGTTCAATAAGACCCCATAGGGAATGTGTCCCAAAGAGAATAGGGTTGATTTAGGGTGTTAGGTTTGGACCTTATGAAGGATCCCTACATATCTTGTTTGGATGATAATCAAATCCCACATAGTTAAGTCGTGAGGGCCAACAACTATGGAGTCCCTCTGAAGGTTTATCTCGTAGGGGAGTATAGACCTTTGAGAGGATTATATTGGGGCTTATTCCAGAAAAGGATTCCATGTGAAAGGTTTCATGAGGGATGTCTCAAATCATGGTGGTTTTGAGACTTGTTTAGAGCTTACACCTAAGGGGGAGGCCCAATTATTAGTCAAGGGTTATTCTTTAAAAGGGGGTCATGCTATTGATTTCAGGTCTTATTCCTAAGGAGGATTCCCTGAGGTTATGGTTGGGGATTACACTTATAATGAGGTCCAATGATATCAGGCCTTAGGTATGTATCCTACATATCCTGGTTATAGCAAGAATCAGAGTTCGTATAGTTAAATTGTTTAGGGGTTACACATGATAGTTGCCTTTAGGTTAGGGAATGTATGGATTCTTTAATCACTTATAACCTCTAAGACCACGTGAGTCATGATTAGTGTGAGAAATAAGTGGAATGGATAGATCAATGGAATCGAACAATCCACTTTTCCCTTAGGTTAGATACAAGGCCTTGAGTACCCATGCCTATGGAGACACTCTGATACAAGGTGAGAGGAAAATTCATAAAAAGATCTTCTACAAAAATATACATCTCACTGTTTAAATTTCATGATTGTGGCTTGAATTTAATCCCACATGAGTTTTGATGAGACATGATTGAATGTGATAAAAAAAGATGGAGAAAATGATCTAGCAAATCACATGATCCCTCTTATGTAGGTGGAAGAGGCCAAGGGTATAGGAAAAGAAGAAAGGACTTTGATGTGCATGTTGTCTCTCCCATTTTGTATCAAGAATAGTCACATCGGGCTATCTATCTGGGTAAAACCTTATAGGTGAAGAGTAAAAGGAGTTCAACCTCCTAAAAGAATGTCAAGGGGCTTACTCTATGAGGGATTCCCAAAAATTGGTTACATAGTAGGAGAGGACGGTCTCATTCCCTATCAAATGGAAAGTAAAATGTGATCCTTACCCTCCCTGCTTGGAACTAGAGGATCCAGGTCTCATAAGAAAGAAGGGGAGGAAAGAGTTTTCACCCATATGCCTATTACTAAGAACTCCATAACACAGTCCCTAGGGATGGGGTCCTTTTGACCATAGGGATTCAAATCCATGTGCACACCGAGGACCTTAACTGTCTGATAAGAAAAGTGCAGGAAACCTCCAACCATAGGAATTCATATAAAAATGGGAGACATGCTAGTGTGTATATTCTCATAGTTTTTCATTTATAGAGTCTTTGGTGGAGGTTTCAATTTTGTCCCTTTTGGGAAAGGTAGCCAAAGGAAGAGTGGACCTACCATGGGTGGCTTAGAAGAGGGCTTGATCATAGGATCGTAAAGGGTAGAGGTTTGGGTGAGCCAAGGGGGTCTCGCATAGATAGGGCTACATGGCCTAAAGGTGTTTCGTGTAGGTAGGCATGCACAAGCTGATAGTACCTTGGGTGAGGGACCACCTAAGAAACAACCCTTGGGTGATGCATTTTTCAAGCCTTCAAGTGTGTCCATAGGTGTTCCTAGATGTGTCTCACCTAGGTCCCTAGTTAAGGAAGGGGAACCCACACTAGTATTCATTAACCACAAGGGACCGGGTGCCTCACATGTGTTTTATGTCTTTTAAACACTGAGAGGAATTTTTTCCTACTATCCCTCCTTAATTACCTCTTCTTTAGGTTTATAAGGAGTACCTAGATGGTTTTAAAGGTCCTGGGTAAAGTTCTAGGGAGATCATATCATTGGGATTTCTTTATGAAGTTTTTTTCCATGAAAATGAATACCCCAAGGTCCTGTTTATAGGAAAATATGGGAACCTAGGTGAAGGGGATCTTTCTCTCAGGTTTTACACTCTGGCTGATGCACATGTTGTTCATGTAGGCTGATGTGTAGTTACCCTGTATTCCAACGCTTCTTGGGGGTACCTATGTGAAGGGCCTTTAGTGGAGTTTTCAATCCTTGACCTCCCTCATTTATCTTCTTCTCTTCCCTTTAATATATTTCCTTTTGACACATTTTCATCAATGTGACAAAATAGAGTGTCAACTTCCCTAAAAAACCATAAAACCCCAAAACCCCCTTAGAAACCCTAAAAACACAAAAAACCCTAAACCCCCTAAAAATCGTAAAAATTCATAAAAAACCTATAAAACAGAAAAACCCTTAAAACCCAAAAAAACCAAACAAACACTAAAAACCCCTAAAACCCTAAAACACTAAAAAATATAAAAATACATGAAAATTATTAAAATCCATAAAGTACACTAAAAATTCCTAAGAACTTAAAAACTCCTAAAAATCCCAAAAAACCTTAGAACCCTAAAAACAATAAAAACCCTAAAAACCTAAAAACCATAAAAACCCAAAAAACACCTAAAAACTCTAAAAATACAAAAAAAATCCCTAAAACCATAAAATCCTTTAAAACCAATAAATCCATAAAAATACCAAAAAACCCCAAAAAACCCAAAAAAACCAAAACAACCTTAAAACCCCTTAAAACCCTAAAAACCTAATAAAAACCCTAAAAATGCTAAAACCCCTAAAAACTAAAAACACATTAAACACTAAAGATCCATTAATAATCCATAAATACCATAATGTCCCTAAAAACCATAAAACATTAAAAACCCAGAAGGGCCCTAAAAACACTAAAAACCATTAAACCACCAAAAAACAAAAACAAACCTCAAAATCCTAAAATCCATAAAAAATCCTAAAAACCTTAAAGGTTCATAAAAATCTCTAAAAACCATAAAAATATCTAAAAACCACTAAAAATCCCTCAAAACCCTACAATCCTAGAAAACCTTCAAAAACTTAAAACCCATAAAAATCCCTAAAAACCCCTAAAAGAAACTAAAACCAAAATAACACTAAAAGATCATAAAAATAGTAAAATACCCAAAAGATCATAAACCCCTAAAATCCTAAAAGAAACTAAAATACCCTAAAATACCATTAAATACCCTAAAAACATAAAATACTCTGAAAATCCTTAAAACCCATTAAGGATCCTAAAACCCCTAAAAGACCATAAACCCCATATAACCCCTAAATTTCCCTAATCATATGAAATTAAACTGCATGATAAAGTTTCCTTGGTGTATGAAATTAAATTTCACACCACCACCCTAAGTGTAAAATGATCCCTTCCTCGATTATGCCATCCTTAGTTGGTGAATTAAAACCCTCATCATCCCTTGTTTCTCAAACTCGGCATAGCCCACGTGGACCTAGAATGTCGGCATGGGACTCCCCACAGATCTATGGAAAATCAATCCCCAATGGTTGGTCCCAGTTGAACTACCTTAAATGGCACGTTATGGTTCTTTTCCCCCTCGATGGGGTGCCCAAAGTCTTAAACATATGACTTTAAACTGAAATGCGCCTCAAATATGGCTAAGATTCCCTTTTACCTATGTATGGATTAGACATATATAGAGAGCCTAATTCCAGGACACCCAGACCTTCAAACCTGGGTCTAGCTCCAACAAAGGATTTTGACAGCCCCATCCCACATATGAGTCAGATATGTGTAGTAAATTTCCTAATTCTATGGGTAATCATGGACAAGGTGTTTCTAATATATCTAGGATGATCCTTTATATTCACAAAACTCCTTGATTTAAGTAATTAAAGATATTCATAATCCTCCTAGGCCATCGAAAATGGAAGGTCAGTGTCTTATAGACACCTTTGTTTAACTATACACACAATTCCCTAGTGGATCTTCATAAGTTTCCCACAAAAATGGTCTATCAACAAAAGACAAATTCATTATCAGGAGAGACTTTTCCTACATCTGTACACTCAATGGATTCCAATCCCCATATCATTTCTTATAATCCAAAATTCCTCAGAACCATGGTTTACACTTTCCTTCATATCCATGTCTTGGACATGTTAGAATATCCTGGTCTAATTATCCTCCGGTTATTTAGGGATTTTGTATGGGACTCTACAACAATGTCCTAATTTCATGACATTAAAACTGCATGATACATGACAAAAATCCACACAGTAAAATCCAATATGATTCATACCTCATTGGTAACCTCGTGTATAAAACAAAAATTCCCCATCCATACATGTGAACCAAATACATGTATGGATAAATTTTAAAAGAACCATTTTTATCTTGATTCCTATTATCATAATGATACCTAATGACACCTGAGTCATGTATATTGGTCCCAGTAATGAAATAAATTCTCCCTCCCTGCCTTGTGTGTGGGTCAGACCTGCATGGGGAACCTCCCCACACATGTATAGAGAGGGCATCTTTACCCATTATCGGGAAATTTCAACCTAAAATGCCCCCATTTCGTGTTCAAGAATCTCCTCTTCACAAACCACGTTATGTGTCCATAATTTTATGAATCCCCATAATCATCCATGGCCATAAAAAATGGATGGAAACTGTCTTGCGGACACCTTTGTTTGACCAATGCCCTGACGACTCTGCATAAGTTGCCTAAAAAATAGTCTGTCAACAAAAGGAAAATTATTCCCCTAGGAGTAGTTTCTCCTACCTCTATACGCCCCTAGGAAATTTATATCATATCTCACTCCCTAGTTTGAAAAACCCCTTGAATTACAGTTTATATCATTTTCTCCCTTTCATGCTTGGATATGATAGAGCATTTCTTGTCAGACTACCACAAAAAGGATGAGTCACCTACCCCTCTTCATGACTAGGGTAAGGTGATTTTAAACCGTGAGTCCCAAATGTCCTTCAACACAACATTAAAATACACTATGCTTTATCCCTTCTTTTCAATATTCAAATTTGTGTGGAATAGGTATACTCATTGAAAACCAATAAAAATTCTCATATAACTTTCAGACATTGTTCCATCAAAAGGCCATCCACCGTGGTCTTACAAAACCCAAAAAAATCCAAATCTTCATAATCCAACCTAGCCATTAGAAATGGGAGACCAGTGTCTTAAGGACACCTTTGTTTAACCATGCACACAATGCCCTAGTGGCTCTTCATAAGTTTCCTACAAATGGCCTATCAACCAAAGGAAAATTCATCATTAGGAGAGTCTTTCCCTACTTCTATACACCCATGGATCCCATGCCCCATACCATGTTCCATGTCCAAAATCCACCAAATTAGGGTCAAGAAAAATCTCTTATCTATGTCTAAAATCTATTGGGACATCTTTGGTTAATGAGTCCAAATTAGGGCCCTCACCTGTGAATAATGGTCAAAGTTTTTTGACCTAAAACATCAATGATGGTCAAAGATGTTCAACTTAAGGCATTAGTAATGATAGTCTAGTTTTCAACACTCTAAACTACCCACCAAAAGAGATGAAAAACTCACCAATATGGAAAACCAAAAAGGGAACCCTAGACAAAATTTGAGTACTAGCTCGATAAACCTATGCAATATACATGTTAGGAAAAATATTGAGCAATAAAAAAATTAAAAGAGACACAAATATTATTGGGTCAAACCCCCCACAAAGGGAGGCCTAAGAAAAATAAAAGTTATTCCTGCTAAACCCACACCAAATTAGGTTTAAGAAAAAATTAGGGTAATAACTAAAAAGGCACAAAGTTTGTAGGGTTTTTCTAATAAACCTAGAAATATTCAAACTATGCTTGTTGAGTCCCTTAGATCAAGAAATAGTTAGAGATTTATTTTATTATTTCAATTTAATCATCTCAGATCATCATTAAAATTTGTATTTGGTTGAGATTTTCATTTAAAATGTAGTCAATTATGATTAATTTATGTTGTAGGAAAAGGTAAAGGAGAATTAATGTAGAGAAAAATGTTTCTATTCCATCAAATGAATGAGAATGGGGGGAAATCCACAAGCTGGAGTCTCTCCCCAATGTCAAAACAAAGGCAGTATAGGGCATCCCAATAGATTAAAATGAATCCAGGCCCACTCCTTTTAATAAAAAGATAATTTTTTTATGTGGACCATCAAGTGTTTGTTCCAAAGCATCCCTATATTTGTATTCAATAGTGACTGATGGAAACACTTGTTTCATAAAGGCCTTGAGATCACATCCTTTCTATTAGATGGACTCATAATTGGCATTTGTTGATGCTAGTTGCACCTTCAGCCTAGACACCTAAGCCTCTCACTCTCATAGATCCTCTGTTTGGGAAACCACCTAGTCATGAGAATCTACTTCCTCTGCCTTTAGATGGTGCAATTCATTAGAAATATCTTGAAAATTCTTAGTTTGATGATGAGAAGCATTGAACTGAGAAAGTTTTCCTTCACAAGCAGATAGATCCTCTCAAGCTATGACAAATTAATATACAAGAAAATGCAGGTGTCGGTAATCAAGGATTCCTAGATCTAGTTCAATGAATAGTTGTTGAAATTTGTCTTCCTCATCAGAAAATTTTGTCTGAGGAGTTTCTATGGAAAGAGTACATATTTGATGCCACACCCACCTTTGTATGGATCGTTGTTCATTAAGGGAATTGGGACCTTGATTCTTCCCCTTAGCAGTAATAGGTATATAGCCAACAAGTTCCATCACAGCAGATAGAACCACCCTAATTTGATTCACCTAAGCGGGAGGACTCTCTTGCTCGATAGGTGGTTTGGTCTCTAGGGTTAAGAAAAGGGGTTTGGATGCATTTTCTGAGAAACTTCATGATGTTCCACTCATATCAGCTTCAGTAGGACTGCAGGCAGTATCGGCCAAAGGTGAGAGGTCTGAGTCACTCTCCATAGAGATAGGCTACACCGACAAATCCCCTTCTGAGCACATGCGATGAATAATGGAACACCTCCTTATAGTAGGAATGGAGGGGGATGGAATAGTTGAAATTATTGTGGTAGGACTAAAAATAGTTAATGGATTCTGAACTTGCTAAACTGGCCACACCAGTACCCCATCAGGGTATCAAGCCACCCACAGTTTATCATACTCTAGTGACAAATAAGTTGATTCCACTGTAGGAGGAATAAGGACTTCTAGGATAGTATCCTCTCATTCCATCATTAACCATAATTGGAGAAATATTATGAGATGAGACTCCCTATTAATTAGAGTAGCAGGGGAAAGATATGATCTATAGAAGATATCCAAATTGTTGGGAAAACCTATAAGGGGTATTGGGTTTGCAGATGGTTATCCTATCTATGTGAGCATATAAAACTCCATCTCAGAGTGCAATGATATAATAACTATCTTTTGAATACCCCCTTCTATTATTAATCACGGTTCTATGGGGTGCATTGTAAGGTGTGAAAGATAATTGAGAAAAATTACTCAACAGTTCAACCATGCCATAAACATTCATAGATTGAGTATGAATAGCGGAAATACTGAGAAGAATTGGGTGGAAGTCATAATGGGGAACCATTGTAGTATGTCGATACTCATAACAGGGGAAATGCTCTTCCATGCAGCCATACAAAAACCGAAATGGCCCACTCAGGTGATGTAGAGGCCTTCCCTCCTGTATCTACCCCCAACAATTCATAGATACAAGCAAGGGTGGGGACAACTAAGTTAATAGGTTCTCCCCCCACCAGGGTAGCCTCCATCATCAAAGTGAAATCCTAGATGCCAATGTAGACATTGTGGGAAGGGAAAAGAGATCCACTTAGGAACATGGAAAATAAACCCACTAATATGAGCTTAGATGATACGTCTGGTTGAACTTTATAACCCCTGGTAGTGTACCGACCTACCTTGAGGGTATCATAGTATGATATTGGAATCTTCTGAGACTATTGAGTTGAATGAGTTTAGCTATGACAAATTTTCAACCTTGTCCCACTCATATGCAGGAAAATCCCTATCCAATACTTGCATGAGATTAGTGAGAGAGCATGAAGAGGATGACCAATCAGGCCCTCTTCCAAGACTATTAAATCCCTCGCTAATGGGGATACTAGTTCAAAATTCTCCCAAGTATTGGCTGTTATAAGAAATTTTTCATACATTTCACTAAGGACGGGAATACCTCATATCTAGTAAATATCCCACAGACTTATTCCCACTTCACCATATGATAATTGGAAGGTATTGTTTCTTGAACACCAGTGACTGAGAAGTTTGGGAAGCATTTCACTTGGTGAATAGATGGAAAACTAGGAGACCCATACTACTTGATACAGACTGATAGCTTCCAATTTATTAGAGAACTCTAGGCAGTTTCGGTGCACCCAACACTACAAGAAAAGTGTTGTTTAGCAGCAGTTTTTTATTTGGTAGCGGTTTAAACTGTCGCTACATGGTTCTATGATAGTTTCAAAAATCCACCACTAAATCATGTGTCGATATCCAATACACGGTGGTTTCTTCCATTTATTGGTGGTTTTTGGTAAGCGGCATAGAAATCATATTTATCGGTGGTTATTTTCATTTTCACAACAGTTTTTTGGGGGGAAATAATGAGGATTTAGGGATGGTTTTAACGGCCACTAAATCCACACAAAAATCCCCCCACAAAAATGCTTCTAAAACAATTGAAACTACCACTAAATAATAGTGCATCATATTTAGAATTCATTTTAACTACCACAAAAAAATCATCTTATAACAGTGGTTTTAACCACCGTGAATAAAAATATGCCATATTTAGCGGAAGTTTAAACCGCCACTAAATGTTGATTTACAAAAAAAAAATGCCAATTGTAGATTATGCAGCCTTAGAAATAACCTAAAAACATATGCAAACCAAGTGTATCACCTATCAGTAGCACACAAAATCCCTATCATAAGCACACAAAATCACACATTATAACAAATATTGCATAAACAAAAAATTGTATTAGTTTACATCCAACCATAAATGGTTTCAGCACTGTTTCAAAAATAATACATTAATAAACCCTCTCATTCAATATTATTCCAAGACATCAAAAAGACCACTAATCACTTCTAGTTTAACTCTGCTCATCACCATCTCCATCTCTATCTCCATCTTTATCTCCATCTCTACTTTCTACTACCAGCACCTGTAAGACAATTATATTGAAAATTAAATAGTGTTGTATATTTATATTTAAACTTAAAACCAATAAATTTTTTTGAAATAAATGATTTTGAAGTTGTGTGATTTACCTAATCACCACCAGTCGTCAATGCAATATCACTGGGGACATATCTGGTCAACTTCTGATATAAATCAACCAATTATTTCAATGTCCACTTTTGTGTTATAACATCAGCAAAGGGAAAGTGGAAAAACATCTGTTCAAAGAGATTCATTTTGAAAATATTATAATTTAATAACATAATTACATTAAATTACACAAAAATGTATTTAAATTTACTTTATTTGTGAATCAAAAAACTTCATTTTCCCATATGAAGGCATATGTCTCCAATCATCATACGTAATCAAAAGGGTAACCGACTCTGCCACTAGCTGGCCTAGAATCTAGCCAAATAATCTATTAGCATCATCTATAGGGATCCCATAACAGTCAAATGGGACAACTATCTTTAGTCCATTCAGATTCCAAACATATAAACTTTTTATTTTTTTCCTTTGTAGTATCATTGTTTCCAAATTTTATGAAAAAATAGCTAGCAGTATAAAAAAAGTAAAATAATTTTATTCATATTAAAATTTGTACCTGTAACAGTCACCCTATAATATATCCATGAATAACCATGAGTGGACTGCTGCTTTTCTGTTGAGGCTAATGAGATTTCTGAGGCTACTAAATGGGGAGGAGTCAGCTGAGCTGTTGATGGGACGCTGACAGAGGGTATGAGAGGTGGTGTAGGGGCAAGAAGATGGTGTCTTAGATGCTATAGGAAGGGATACAAATGGATCATCATCTATAGGTATGGTTGAGGGAATTTTGATTGAGGATCGAATGGTATCGATATAATGCTTCCTCCTTGCAAATCTTATCATTTAATTAAATAAAAATAACTTAAGAACATATATATCAAATAATTCATGCGGAAAAAAAAAACTAGAAATGATAATAGATGCACAGTACTGAAAAACAAAATATACATAACTATGATAATGAATGACTACACAAATGGAATAAGTGGTTGATAAATGAATGGATTACTACACGTACAATAATTTTCTCCTTCAATTATGTCATTTTTCTACTCTTTCATTACTTCATCTACTTCATCTAGCCTTGAAAGACTAATATTTTCAATATAATGATGGAAAAATAAGCTCTCTTCTTGTCGTTGATGGGATTCAATGTCAGTGGTAAAATCTTCCACTTCATCACCCATATCATACAAGCCTCTTTGTTTTATGTGAGAAACTACACTCCACCCTTCATCTGCGACATCTTCCACATAATATACCATTTTCAGTTGCGATGATAAGATATACAGATCATGTAATTCATAGTCACCAACATCCATCAAGCGAGATAAGTTCACAGAATTAAATTGCAAGGAATCTCTTTTAACACCCCTGATAAAATCGACCCAATTGAATTTTAATAAAACAACTGAAAAATGATTGTGGTAGTTTAATTCGATAATATTATTAAACTTTTCATAGTATCCCACTTCATAAAACAGAAATATACCACAATTATTTTTTTTCAAACCCTTTTCCTGATCAATTGTAAGAAATTTAAATCCATTCACATTGTAAGCGTCGAATTTTCTAGCCAGTTTTAGAGGACATCGAGCAAGAAACTTCAAATATTTTGAAAACTCAGCTCAAGTGTCAGTATTCATGATCAAAAAAATTAATATACATTTTTATATTTACAAAATATATGTGTCAACCTAATATCTATATTTATTTCAATATTTATGAACTTACATGTCATGCAAACCATTCTAAATGATCTTTATTAACATATTTTTTAATATCTTTCTCATTTTGTATTTGGTATCTCATTTGTATCTTTGTTTTTATCCTCAAGTCTTAAATAAATTGATGTGTAATTTCACTATTCAGAAGAACATACCTATGTGCCTGTGATAATTACATTTCTGTCAGTGTAACATTTGAGCTCCTTCCAACTGATCACCTAATAGTGGGAAACATTTTTTATTTCCCATGTAGTTGAGATTGAGTCGATTTGTATTCAACACATCCAACTCGATTGAATCTTGTCTCAATATCATCAAATTATATGGAACAAAAGGTAAGACACTCCTCTTACAAATAGCCTTTATAAATAGAGCCTTTAGGTTGAGCTTTATTTTTCACGTATGATTTCAAATGCCCAAGATATCTGTGAAATAAAAGAAAAAAACATAATTTTAATTTAATTAAGTGACAAGAATTTTTTACGTAAATTAAAAACATATAAATAAAGTACCTCTCAATTGGATACATCTATCAATAATGTATGGGGCCTCCTAATTTAGGTTACTCAACCAAATACATAGTTAAATGCATCATGAAAGGAAAAATGATGGAGGAATGATAATCTTTATTGCAAAAAGTGTCAATAAAAATATCTCATGAAGGTTTTCAAGATGAAATGGTTGTAGAGTTTTCTTAAATAGTTTTCTTAAGAATGTGTAAAATTGGAGTACAACAGCAATAAATTTTTCATCTAATAATGTACACAATGCTAATGGTAGTAACTGTTATAACAAAATATGTGAATCATGACTTTTCAATACATGTAACCTACGATGATTTCAATCACACACCTTGATATGTTACTTGAATACCCATAAAATACCTTCACATGTTTTAAAATTAGAAGGAATGTATATTTATCCCTATTTTTCATTTCAAAAAATGTCAGATCATACTTTCCTTTCTCATCTAGGCAGAGATCACACTTTATGTTAATTGATTGTAAGTCTTTTCGAGAATTGAGATGATCCTTAGATTTTCCATTATCATTAAGAAATGTGAAGATTAAATTGTCACGAACATTCTTCTCAATATACATCACATCAAGATTATGTCTCAACAAATTAAATTCCAAATATGGAAGTTTTAAGAATATACTTTTTTCCATTGTTGCGTTCTGATTTCACTTGATGATGCACTTTGAACTCATTTCCCACTATCATTTAAATGACGCACCTTCCCAAATTCAGTTTCAACATTTCCAAGTTGTGCCAATATTTTATAACTTGTTAGCAACTTTGGAGGTGGTCTAGGATTAATAGATCCATTGAATTTTCACTTGTTCAGCCGAAATCTATGTGATACATCGATAAATATTTGATGACACAAGAAGCACCATTTTCTACTATAAGTTATTCATTTAGGATCAAAATCAAAGTTACAAACATGACAAGATAAACCCATGTAAGTGTTCCAACTAGCTAAATTTCCAAGTCCATGAAAGTCACTAATGGTCCACATTAGAGCAGCTTGCATTTTGAACATTATTCTAGAAGATGCATCATATGTTTGAACACTGTTGCTCCATAACTCTTTTAATTATTCAATTAAAGGTTTAAAGTATGCATCAATATCATTTCCAGGCATTTATTTTCCAGGAATAATCATTAAAATTATGAAATATGTTTTTTGAATACACATCCACAATGGAAGATTTTAATGGATCAAAACAACCATCCAAATGCTATAAATGGTGCTCAATGTCCCAAATGGGTTGAACCCATCAGTATCCAATCCCAATTGAACATTCCTAGGATCAGATTATAAATATGGATGTAATGAATCAAATTTCTTCCATGATTATGAATCTCTTGGATGTTTCATTAATCCATCATTGTTATTATCTACAGAATGTCACTTCATGTGTTCGGCGGTTTTTTGTGACATGAATCATATTTGTAATAGATTCTTTAAAGTAACACAAAACCTTTTTAGGTGAGTTCCTTTTTTTATTCTCCATGGTAGTTTGTTTTTTTAGACTTCCAACATCACCCATTGACTTCCATCTAGAAGAAGAAAAATTCTTACAATCATGTTTACTTAAATCCTATCCCCAATAAAGAATACAACCATTGGGGCATGCATATATTTTTTTATAATTCAGACCAAGATTTTTAACATATTTTTTGATATCATAAGATGTTTTATTCATGAAATTCATCATGAAATAATTATAATATCATGGACATCGCCTTATTTGTAATTCCACATAGGCATTTTATATGGTACAACTTTAGCAGAAAAGAAAGTTTGGAATATTTCAAACATCCACTATACAACTCTTGATTTCCATCATTAAATAAACCATGAAACTTATTTGTCTTCTTAGTGGACTTTTCTCTTATATTATTCTCCACATAATCAAGAGGAGGATCCAATGATCTGTTACAATCTTGATCTGTTTTTCCTATAGTCTCAAAAACATCACTTGTGAAGTTGTTATTTGTAGCACTCTCAACTGGTTGTTATGATATGTTTTGATATTGATGTTGGTGACTTGAAATACTAAATGCATAATATATAAGGTTTTTCATTTCATTTTCCATTATTGATGAATTTTTGAGCTCATTATATTGATTGAAATCAGTGCTTAAACTTTTTGTAACATTCTATTCTTCATGCCAAATCCAACACAAATATTGATCCAAGAATTGCTTCAATATCAAGTGTTCATAAACTTTATCTCTCTTCAACCATATTCTAAATTTACATTTAAGACATGGACATCTTATTATCCCATCAACGGATTGATTGGAAATTGAAAAATCTAAAAACTCATCCAAACCCTTAGCATATTGAGGTATGTTCCTTGGTAATGTGATCCAGATTTTATACATATCACAATGTTCCTACACTTTATTAAAAAAATTAAAACATATATGTATTACTAATTAGTAAAAGATATAAATGGAAGTGAAAACAACACAACTGAAGTAGTTATAAGAAGAGTCATATAAGTAATAAAAATTTCAAAGTAAGAAAAGGAAATAAATCATGGATAGTATTTCTAGTGGTGATCTAAGAGATTATATTTATGTATGACACATTCTATTTTTCCTTATTTATATATGGTACATCTCAAACCAACTAGAGTGGTTTTAAAATTACCTAACATATGTGACATAAAAACAAGACTGATAATGTAAGAGATGTGACATAAAAATAAGACTGATTATGTTGCACGTACAATCATTATTGCCAAGTGTAATCTTGAAGATAACCTCAATCCACTCAAGATGCTTTTCTGATTCATAGGTTTCTTTTTCACTATGGAATATGAGCATATTATTCATAGTGAACTCCATGATATGATCAACTATCCATTCATGGTTCCCAAAACCAATATGATTCAGTCTTTGAATGGTGTGAATTATAGTTTCCACCAAAGAAGGGTTCATGAGTGTATTTTCATATGGTACTTTTCTTGACACTTCATCACATAGATTTGGAAGAGTAATTATATAATAAATTTTCTAATTAATACAGACAATATTTGCTTAACCTATCAAAAAATTACTTATTCACAACACCAACATCAATAATCCATACCAAATACTTTGGATGACCAAATTTTTAAAGAAATATTGGATTATATAGATGAATGAAATAACCATATAATGAGGATATTTTACATTTAGGTAAAATTGATATCAATTTCATTCAAATAACCTCAAATACCATGTCTCTATAATTGTAAAAATCCCTATCCATTCATGTTACACAATTTTAGACACCAAAATGTGCTAGTTAGGAACCCTCCCACACTTAATACCTGAATTCCAATGGTATTAACTCATGTCTACCAAAGATCATAGACCAAACCTAGGTAATGAATTATCATTTTAAACTTGGTAATCCCTCTGATAACAATTTGTAATGAACTAAGTCAATCCAATGAGAAATGTAACCCAAGAAGGTCCAACCCATGGTGAGGTCCAATAAAACATCGAATAAAGTATCATGAATAACTAAAAGGATATAAATGATAAGAGTAAAATTCCAAATTAAAATATTATATATAATTGAGATATATAACATAAATCCTAAAGTGTTAAACCTGAATGAAAAAGAATATAATCCAAAAGACTAATCTACATGAGATAATCTATAAGAAAACAACCCCACTACGAAGGTGATGACAACCAAGAGAATTTGGTGAACTACGTGACGCCATTCCATGTACCATATTCCTACAAAAAACATCTTCAATATCCATATGTAAAAAATTAGGGTTTGATCAAAAATAATAATATGATTTCACTAATGAATCTATACATATCCAAATACACTAAAAATGGTAGTTCTCGATTTCATGAAAAATCAATTTAAAAAAGAATTTCCAAAAGTGAAACAATTTTATAAAGAATCATTTGGTTTTCATAATAGATTTTTATATTCTCATGACATAGTAATTTGAAATATACAGTTAATAATTACTATGTGTATAAATAAACTTGAGGGGGAGAAGGGGGCCGGTGTGAGGGGGAATGAAGGGGGATACGATGGAGTAGGCAGCCAACAGTGAGGGGAGAAGGGGGTCGATGTGAGGGGCATGAAGCGGACGGTGGGGGAGTAGGAAGATGGTGGTGAGGGGGAGAAGGGGGCTCAAGTTTTTTAGAATCGGGGAAAGAGGGGGGGTTTCAAGTTCGTGGGGTGGGGGCGATGGTGACAGAGAGAAAGTCTTCAGTGATAGTGAGAAGGGTGGGGAGAAGGGTTCCAGTGGGAGGGTCCTAGGGTTTCATGGTGTCGAGGATGAGGAGGAGGGGTGTCAGGTTTGGGGGTTGGGGGTTGGGGGGAAGAAGTTTCATGGGTTTAAAAAAGGTTTTAGCAATGGTTTTTTAAAAACCACCGCTATATTTTCATAATTATTTTAGCGGTGGTTTCTTAAATCGATGCTAATTGCTGATTTTGGTGTAGTGAAAAATATCTAGGACCATTCATCAAAGAAGCACCCTCTAGATTGCAGGTCCCATTTGGAGATCCACCCTCCATTGTGGTTGCCTCGTGAATGGTTTATGATAGAAGGATGATCCTAGATGATGGATTCCAAAAATATGTTACGGCTATGTGGGTTACTCTACATCTGCGAGGATCCATTTAGAAAAAAACACTTCCTCTTGGCCCAAAGTAGTTATGATCTCCCCTATGGAATAAATATTGTCTTAATCACACCCTCGAGGAGTCTCAAGGAGAGTGGTAAGATTTATATAATAAATTGAGGGTAAGGGAGCATTGTCTTGGAGTCCAAAATTATAAAGTGGCATCAAACTGGATAATGGGTAGGCTATAAGTTCTGATGAAAGGAGATCTTTCAAAATAATCTCTTAAGGAATGACGTGAGACTGGAGATTATCCTCAACATTCTCAACCATAGTCACCCTTCTACTAATCGCATCCAAGGAGGTCATAGGGAGATTCATTATCATCCCTACAATGGGCGGATGAAATAGAGTTAGTGTTTAACAAAATGAATGGTTCGTGGGAGGCACTGACCGCAAAATGACATTTCACAAAATCTCGCGAGGTGATGGCCCACAAGGTATTGGCTAGTGAACCAACAGTTCACGGAATAGGAAATCCACGCACCAACCGATGCTACTCAGAATCCCCAAACTCACCATTTTAAGATTTGAGGTTCAAATCGTAGAATTCAAAGTTTAGTTTTCGGATGAAGGCGACCCCGAAGGAGACGGTTCACATAAGCAAGCGATCGAGAGCGATTCGTGAGAGAGCTGGGTTCTCCAAAAAAAGAGGTAAATGAAAAATGACCTAGGACCCCTATATATAGGTGAGGTCCCCCCCCCCCTACAGTTCCACCTTTCTACTGTAAACTAGTTCAAGTCAGGACCGCTTTCTACATCATAATATCCTCATCTTTATCTCGATCCAAATCTATTCTGATGGGGGTATTTGTTGGGTCCTAAAAACTTTGAAAAGGGAAATCAAATACTTCCTAAGGTTTGAAAAAGGAATAAAACTAAATCAATGAAGAATCGAAGGAAAATCTTGAAGAATCCAAATTTGGGAAAGGGAAGTGGCATGCCATGAACCTTAAAGCAGTTCACAGACTGCCACTCTACATGGAGATCCACGACTCTGAAAGGAAATACAAAAACTAAGCAGTTCATAGAATATAGGTGACAATGATGGCTCCTATAAATGTTGTCATTGGTGAAATAGAGGTGGAGAATTCCGCCCCCGTGTATGAGGCCCACCGCAAACTCAAATGGTTCACGGGAAACACAGAGCTGATAGCCTCCCATGAATAAAAAAAGTCGTTCACTGGAGCGAGGCAGTGATTTCCTCCCCTGTGAATGGAGACCCCATACCCACTGACTGAGTCATATGTGGGCCGGTTCTTCCCCTATAGGCTTCTGAAAAAGGCATTGTGAAACCCATATATCTATCTTCCCTAATTATCTATAAAAGCATCTCAAGGGGGACTGAATATAGGATGATGGAGAAGAATTGGGTTTTTTTTAGGAAGGACATTGGAGATAGATTTTTGAAGAAGAATGATCGATAAAGCATAGACCCCTTGATGATTCCATGCATGTATAAACCCGCTGCATAAAATTAAAGAATGAAACATGATATTAATTGGTAGATCATGAACCTAATTGGTGGACCAAAAACCCAACTTCCCTCATGGATTAATTTCTCACAAACCATGGGACCAATTCCTCTTCTTCAATATAGTGTCCCGTATAGCACATAATTGTGCAGACAAAACCCTACCACGTGTAGCATCCCGCTACGCGGATAGAATCCAGCACCGCATAGCACCATGCTATGTAGACGAAACCTGATGCCACATTGAAAAATGCTATGTGGCCGTATCCAAATCTGTGTACCATCACGATATGTGGGCGGCTCCTCCTCCCGCATAGAGATACGCTCGGCAGAGGTATATTTATGTATATAAATCTAATTTTTTATTTACATATAAATTTATTATCATGTATTTATAAAAGGAATATTTTTTAAATATTTTTATATAATATATTTCTATAATATGTTTAAATACATTTATTTCATATATGTTTATAGACATTTATATTATATATTTAAGGATATACTTATATAAATACATTTATATGCATTTACATAACATTTTCACATGTATACAAACATATTTATATATTTAATGAAAAGGTTCATCATATAATTAAAGATACCAAAGATAATTATCTCCCAGCATGAGAGATTTCTCCTAGGGTTTCCTAGGGTTCATCCTTCCTAGGTTTTCCTAGGCACGGCCTTTTCTGGAGTTGCTAACTCTGTTTCCCCTATGCATGCTGCCCTCTCTGTGATTCTAGGTCGGGGTTCCCTCTTGCCTTGAACAACGTTATCTATGGAAGATGAGCTAATCAATAAATAGTGAGGGTTGGTTCTTATAGAAGATGAAGAAAACCATATCTTCATATCAAAAAATGATGGTTAATTCCTGGTGCGGCGGATGTCACTTCTCATAGTAGGGAAACTGTCGGCAGAAGTTTCTCTGGACAACACTGCCCCCCCCCCCACTTTGTCAAAGGGGGTGGGTTGGGTTGGTGTTTGGTGGCCAAACCCCCACCCAATTTTCCAGCGGGAGAAGGAGGAGAAGGGGTGAGGGTTTCCTATAAAAGGCACAAGCATCCTCTCCCTTCAGCATCCCATCATCAATTGTATCCGGTTTCCCATCACCGGCAGATCCTATTTTGAGCGGTTTTGTGAGGCAGTTTCCCTTTTATTCAAGAGAGAATATTACGAGAGTTTTCTCCTTGTAATAGTGAGGGAGTGTTTACCCACTTTTACCCCATAGTGATCATTCTATCTTCCCGTTGTTTTTTACCCCTTTCATTTTGGGGGTTTTTCCACATTACATCTGGTGTTCTTTTATTTCTTCATTTGCACTTTATTTTTATCTCGTGATTTTTGTTGCACCGTGGGCCAATAATTTATGGTCCTAACAAGTGGTAACAAAGGCAAGGTTCTAGCCTGGTGTTGTTCACATTTTTGGTTATTAATAATTCTCGTAAAATTTTAGTATGCTCTATGATTGCGACTCCAGTTGATCTTTCACATCAAAAAACAATTTATTGAGATTATTAAATACACCGTTGTGAAACAGAGGAGGTTCTGGACCGACGGCGTGTTCAGATGGAGGTGAAATTCAAGATCGAAAAATTCAACGGGAATAATTTTTCGTTGTGGAAAATGAAGATGCAGGCAGTGCTGCGGAAGGATAATTGTCTACTGGAAATTGGAGAAAAGCCGGCGGGTGTGACGGAGGAAAAGTGGAATGATATGGACGGGAATTCTATTGCCAACATCCATTTGGCTTTGGCATACGGGGTCCTATTGAGCATTGCGGAGAAAAAGATGGCGAAGGAAATATGGGATACTCTGACGAAGCTATACGAGGCCAAGTCACTGCACAACAAAATTTTCCTGAAGAGAAAATTGTACACTCTTCGAATGGTGGAGTCATCATCGGTGACCGATCACATCAACAACCTCAATACCCTGTTCGCTCAGCTCACGGAGTTGGGCTATAAAATTGTGGATACTGAACATGTGGAGATTCTACTCCAGAGTTTGCAAGATTCGTATGACCAACTCATCATCAACCTCACCAATAATATCCTGACGGATATGCTGCTCTTTAATGATGTTGCATCCATGGTTCTTGAAGAATAAAATTGGCGCAAGAATAAGGAGGACAGACAGACAACTTTTCACCAAGCAGAAGCTCTGTCAATGGAGAGAGGAAGGATGGTGGAGCGTGGTTCCAGTGGGAGCCAAAATCATGGCAGGTCCAAATCAAGGAGTAAGAAGAATAATGTCACATGTTTCAATTGTGGAAAGAAGGGGCACATCAAGAAGGATTGTTGGAATAAGAAGAGTGGTGAAAAGGGATCTTAGGGGAATGTGGTGAGTACTTCTGGAAGTGGAGATATACTAGTCAGTGAAGCGGCGACGACTACTGGAAGCAGGCAACATCTCGACGATGCATGGATTATCGACTCAGAAGCAACATGGCACATTACGTCTCGACGGGAATGGTTTGACCAATATGAAACCATACCGGAAGGACTTTTGTACATGGGGAACGATCACACTCTAAAGATCGTTGGAGTCGGTACCATCAAACTGAAGATGCATGATGGCATAGTACAGACCGTCCAAGGAGTATGTCATGTGAAGGGCCTGAAAAAGAACATATTGTCTTTGGGACAATTTGATGACATCGGATGCAAGACTCGCACATAGAATGGAGTGATGAGAATTGTGAAGGGCGCGCTTGTGATAATGAAGGCGGAGAAGATCTCAAAGAACTTGTACGTGCTTATGGGTGAAACGTACAAAGAGGCGGAGATAGATGTTGCATCAACTACCTCAATGGAAGCGTTGACGACGTTATGGCATCAGAAGCTTGGCCATATGTCAGAACGAGGCCTGAAGATTCTTGCGGATTAGAAGTTGTTGCATGGGCTGACAAAGGTATCCTTACCATTTTGTGAGCATTGTGTTTTGAGCAAGCAACACAGGTTAAAGTTCGGGACGTCAACAGCAAGAAGTCAGGAGATCTTGGAGTTAATCCATTCTGATGTTTTTCAAGCACCGGTTATATCCCTGGGAGGAGCAAGGTACTTTGTATCATTCATTGATGATTATTCAAGGAGATGTTGGGTGTACCCAATCAGGAGGAAGGTAGATGTTTTTGAAGTCTTCAAAACATTCAAAGCGCGGAAGGAGCTTGACTCTGGAAAGAAGATCAAGTGTTAGAGGACAGACAATGGTGGAGAATATACAAGCAAAGAGTTTGATACTTTTTTTCAATAATAAGGGATCAAGAGACAGTTCACGGTGGCGTACACTCCTCAGCAGAATAGAGTGGCAGAGCGGATGAACAAAACCCTGTTGGATAGAACAAGGGCGTTGTTGAAGACTGCAGGTATTGCCAAAACTTTTTGGGCAGAAGCAGTGAATACCGCCTGTTATGTGATCAACCGATCTCCTTCAATGGCGATTGAGCTGAAGACACCGATGGAGATGTGGACTGCTAAACCCGCTGACTATTCTCGGTTACATACTTTTGGAAGTCCTGTATATGCAATGTTAAATGACCAGGAAAGATCGAAGTTGGATTCGAGATCCAGGAAATGTATCTTCTTGGGGTACGCTGATGGTGTGAAGGGGTATCGTTTGTGGGACCCCACTGCCCACAAATTTATCATCAGCAGAGATGTCATTTTTGCAGAAGACAAGGTGAAAATAACAACTTATCAAGACACGGAGAAGGAGAATACAGAAACTACAACAGTCGAAGTAGAGGAAAAATCCAAGGAAGAACCAGTTTCCTCTTAGGCATTACGAGAGCATGATGATCAAGTACCGGTTGATTATGGACCATGACGGTCAGCTCGGGAGAAAAGAGCACCAGTATGGCACTTAGACTATGTCACTGAGAGCAATATTGCGTATTGCTTATTGACAGAGGATGGAGATCCATCTTCTTTTGTGGAGGCGACCCAGAGTCTATATGTATCCTCATGGATGGCAGCGATGCAGGAGGAACTTGAAGCCCTGCACAGGAACAAGACTTGGGATCTTGTTCCATTACCTCGTGGAAGGAAGGCTATCGGAAACAAATGGGTCTTTAATATCAAGCGGGATGGAAATGACCAGGTGAAAAGATATCGTGCAAGATTTGTGGACAAAGGATTTTCTCAGAAGGAAGGTATTGATTTCAATGAAATATTTTCTCCTGTTTTTAGACTGATGACTGTTCGGATAGTTTTAGCGATGTGTGCTACATACATCTTACATCTAGAGAAGTTAGATGTGAAAACTACTTTTCTCCATGGTGATCTTGATGAAGAGATCTATATGCTCCAACCAGAAGGTTTTTCAGAAGAAGGCAAAGAGAACTTGGTTTGAAGGTTGAAAAAATCTATGTACGGTCTCAAACAGGCGCCGAGGTGTTGGTACAAGAGATTTGATTCCTATATCATGAGGCTTGGATACAACAGACTTCATTCAGATCCTTGTGCATATTTCAAGGGTTCAGATGGTAATAATTTCATCATTCTTCTGTTGTATGTGGATGACATATTGGTTGCAGGCCCCAACAATGATCAGATCCAGGAGATGAAGACACAGTTGTCTAGGGAGTTTGATATGAAGGACTTGGGACCAGCAAACAAGATTCTTGGGATGCAGATTTACCGAGACAGAAATAATGGGAATATTTGGCTATCACAGAAGAGTTACTTACAGTGAGTCTTGAAATGCTTCAACATGCAAGACTGTAAGACAATCTCTACCCCTCTTCCCGTTAATTTCAATTTATCCTCCAAGATGAGTCCTAGCAGTGAAGCAGAGAGGATGGAAATGTCTCGAGTACCGTTTTCATCGGTAGTGGGTAGCCTAATGTTCGCTATGGTTTGTACTAGACCATACATTGCACATGCAGTGGGATCAGTTAGTCGGTACATGGCGAATCCAGGACGGTATCATTGGAGCATAGTGAAGAGGATCCTAAGATACATCAAAGAGACCTCAAATACTGCATTATGTTATGGAGGATCAGATTTTACTGTCAAAGGATATTTTGATTCAGATTTTTCAGGTGATTCTGGCCGGAGGAAATCCACTACTGGTTATGTGTTTACTCTTGCAGGAGGAGCTTTGAGATGGATTTCTAAGTTACAGTCATTTGTGGCTTTATCCATGACGGAGGCAGATTACATAGCAGCTACACAGGCTTTCAAAGAGGCGATTTGGATGAGAAGGTTGTTGGAGGATCTTGGGCACAGACAGGAGAAGATTCCATTGTTTTGTGATAGTCATACCGCCTTGCACATTGCAAGGAATCCATCTTTTCATTCCAGGAAGAAGCACATTGGGGTACAGTATCACTTTGTCCGAGATGTGGTGGAGGAAGGAAGTGTGGATATGCAGAAGATTCATACTAAAGAAAATCTGGAAGATTTATTGACGAAGGTGATTAACTCTGATAAGTTAAAATGGTTCAGATCCTCGAGCGGCCTCACAGATACGTGAGCAGCATGGTTGGGCAAATAGAAAGGATGTGTAGATGTGATTGGTTCTCAATAAAATCTCCAAGTGGGAGATGTGTCGGCAGAAGTTTCTATGGACAGCACCCCCCCCCCCCACTTTGTCAAAGGGGGTGGGCTAGGTTGGTGTTTGGTGGCCAAACCCCCACCCAATTTTCCAGTGGGGGAAGGAGGAGAAGGGGTGAGGGTTGCCTATAAAAGGCATAAGCATCCTCTCCCTTCAGCATCCCATCATCAATTGTATCCGGTTTCCCATCACCGGTAGATCCTATTTTGAGCGGTTTTGTGAGGCAGTTTCCCCTTTATTCAAGAGAGAATATTACGAGAGTTTTCTCCTTGTAATAGTGAGGGAGTGTGTACCCACTTTTACCCCATAGTGATCATTCTATCTTCCCGTGGTTTTTTATCCATTTCATTTTGGGGGATTTTCCACGTTACATCTGGTGTTCTTTTATTTCCGCATTTGCACTTTATTTTTATCTCGTGATTATTGTTGCACCGTGGTCCAATCATTTACGGTCCTAATAGAAAGTCCTTACGGAATGACCCTTTAATCTTAATGTCATGAAAAAAACACTTTGTTCCATATGACGGCCAAAGGATGGAGTTGAAATTCATGAAATCGGATCAGGACTTCTAGTATTTGAATTCTTCATCAAAGATGATAAGAATAAGGTTCTCATTGGATGCCCATGGTCCTTTGATTACCATCTTCTAATTATGGAAAACCTTGAATACAATGGGAAGATCTCAAGTATTAATTTCGCTAAATCACCCTTCTAGATTAGATTACTAGGAATCACTTTTTGGGGAAGATCTGAATGTACTATCAAAGAGATTGGAGAACGGATCGGTGATTTTATCAAATGGGACCGTTCTGACCCAATTCACCCAGGGAACTTTTGTGCACATCTGGGTGAAGGTTGATACTAGGACTCCCTACTCAAAATATCATTTATTTCAATAGTAGATTCAATTATGTGGATCTATTTTGAATATGAAAAGTTCCAAACCTTCTTCTCCTTCTACAGATATATAGGCTACACAGAAAATTCATGTTTTGTTAAAACAACTGACTCTCGTGGAAACATCATCATGCAATTCAGGACTTGGCTCCATGTGAAAAATAATGGGATCCTCTATGTATCAAAGATTGAAAATAGGGATAGGGATTAACTTGCTAAGTCTCGTGGTGCCCTCGCTGAATCCGAGAAAAATAAGATCATCATTCTGGGACCACCGTGCTTCAACCTAGTTAATGGTGAGACTACTCAGTCATTTTTTAAGGGGAAAAGGGAAACCAAAGTTACCATTATTGAGTCCACAGATAGCCTATGTTACGTTTATCATGAAAGGAAGTTTTCATCAGAGGATCTGGAACGATCGACGCTGGAGAACCTTGTCGGATCTTTTAAGAAGAAAACCCCCAGACCCAGGGCTTTCTGGTACAGAAACCTAGACCAAGCCTCCAATACACATATCTGATACGGGTTATGAAAACCCGGTGACTATCCCGAAGGATAGAGTAGATATACAGGGATTGATGCAAACAAATGAGAAAAGGAATGGGACTTGGAGAAGAATTTCTAGAGGTGAACGAGGTGAGGAAATTATCATCTCATATTCTAGTGTACACAAGCAGAATAGGGAAATAAATCAGGCTTCTGAGAACCCCCTAAAATATGGAAACCAATAGGTGATGGAACATTCCTTGAAATTTCAAAAGAGGAGGTGGGTGTACCCCAGCCCCACCAAAACCAATGAAAATATTTTTCTGAAACTGTAGGGGGATTGGCGATCCCTGAATGATTTACTCGCTCTATCATTGGAGTGTGAAACACTGCCCTGACATAGTTTTTGTATCTGAAACTACATTGGAAAGAAATGATGCTTTCCTTATGGGCATGAAGATTGGTTTTTGAAATTTTTTTCCTATTGATGGAAAGGGACATGTGGGAGGTCTTTTCCTTTTGTGGAAGGAGGGACATTATGTTAAAAATCTCTAACTATTTGAGAAATCACATTGTTGTGAATGTGGAAGTGTTGGGATCTCATTCTTGGACATTTATTGGATTCTATGGATGGCCTGGTATGCCTGATAAAGGAAGATCCTAGAGCCTATTGAGCAAGTTGTGTGAGTTCTACCCTAGAACTCTTCTGGTGGGGGTGATTTTAATGAGGTTTTGTCGCACCGTGAAAATTTTGGAGGACAATATAGGAGTGGGGCGGTGGTGGAGGGATTCTGGAACGCCCTTTTACTGAAATCTATACATGACCTCAGCTTCTCTGGGTCTCCATTTACCTGGTTTAGGGGTATCTCCATGTAAGTTCACATTGCTTAAATACTGGATAGATTTGAGGGAACAGATGACTGGAAATCCTTTTTCTGAAATTTCTCTATGGTTCACTTGCCTCCAGTTTCATCCGACCATTGTCCTATCTTGTTGTCTACGATTGCAAAAAGGGAAGTTAGAAGGAACGCATGCCCATTACATTTTTAAAGTATGTGGATCCCTGATAGGAGTTGTGAGGAGGTTGTATGATCATCCTAGGAGGGGAAAACCTAGGGATTTCCCTCTAATATTTACAATGTGGTGAACAGGCTGTGGAAATGGAGATCATCTAGGTTTGGGGACATGGATAGACACATTAACTATGAAAAGAGAAGGTTGAAGTCCCTCTTTAACTAGTCGTGTAGTGATCCAGTGCTGAAGAAAATTTTGAGTTTTTAAAAGGAATTAAATACAGGTTAAAGGGAAAAGGACATATTTTGGAACATGAGGGTGAGAGAGTCCCATATTAGGGATGGAGATCAAAATACCACCTTTTTTCATTAGAAAGTGTATGTGATGAGAAGAAAGAACCATATTTCCCAGCTTAAAGGCCTGAATGGGGATGTGCTGCATGACGAGGGAAGCATTCACTCCATTGTTATGGATTTCTTTAGGAACCTCTATAAGGATGAAAGCATTGATACCCCCTCAAGCCTCACCTATTGCATCCCATATCTTGTTAATGAGGGTATAAACCAAAAACTGAAAAGGGATATATCTACTGACGAAATTATTAAAGAACTATATAATATCCATTCTTCCAAAGTTCTAGGACCCGATGGGTTCCATGTTCTCTTCTAAAAATGATTCAGGCATATTGTGGGGCCTGATGTAACTCGGATAATTAAAATATCTATGGGGAGGAACTTCTCCTTTGGAGGCATCAATGAAAGAGTCATCACTTTCATACCAAAAACTCAATGCCCTCGGAATATTATAGTGTTCAGACCTATTTTCCTATGAAACATTATTTATAATATCTTCTCTAAGATTCTGGTGAATAGGCTGAGAGGGTTCCTTCCCCTTATGGTATCTGAAAATCAATGTGATTTTGTCCCTATGAGGTCCATCACCGATAACGCGGATATTGCATATGAAATTTTTCATTCTATAAAGACTCGTCCCTCGACTAAGAAAGGTTTCATGGAAATGAAACTTGATATGATGAAGGCCTATGAAAGGGTTGAATGGTCTTTCCTTGAATTGGTTCTTTCCAAAATAGGGTTTGGGTCTAAATGGATCTTCAATGTTATGAGATATGTTACCTCAGTTTATTATTGCATCAATATCAATGGAATGTGGTTGGAGAGCTTCAAACTGTTGAGGGGTTTACATCAAGGGGATCCACTTTCACCTTTCCTATTTATTCTAGTGGCGGACATTTTCTCTCATCTCATTCGAAGTTCAGTGAAGTGAGGGATCATCCATGGTGCTAAGGTATGTAGTAATAGCCCTTCTATCTCCCACCTGTTCTTTGAAGATGACAACCTCCTTTTCATGTGGGTCACTCCACAATAATTCTCTGCAATCTTAAAGATTAATAATCTCTATGAGAGGGAATCGAGGAAATGAATTAACTCCTTGAAGTCAGAGATGTCCATTAGCAATGGTGTTTTATCTCAGAGGACAGAGGAACTTTAGCGGCTGTGCAGAATCCCTATTGTGGAGAAACACCAAAAATACTTGGGTCTCCCGACAGTTGTTGGAAGATCCAAAAAATAGTTTTCCACGTCAATCATGGAGAAAGTGGATAATTTGATCAGTCTATGGTCTAGCAGGAAGATCTCCAAGTCTGGTAAGGAATTTCTTGTTAAATATGTCACCCAAGCAATTCCCTCTTATGCCATGTCGCTTTTCAAGATCCTGGACACCTTGGTTGACCGAATCCATTCCCGCTTGGCTAACTTTTGGTGGGGATCCTACAATGGAAAACATAATACCCATTGGATGTCTTGGGACAAGCTGTGTGTCTCTAAGTTTTTTGGGGGCCTCAGTTTTAGAAACCTTAAGTGGCTCAACACTTCCCTCGTGGCAAAGAAAGGGTGGCGGCTGCTTTCTTGCCCGAATTCTCTCTTTTCAAAGGTCCTTTGTGAAAAATACTTCCACCATTCTGATTTATCCCAAACCTATCTGGGGCCAAGGATGAGCTTTTTGTGGTGTAGTATTTGGGGTGCTACATCCCTCCTCAATCACTGCAATTTCTAGAGAATCGCTGATGTAAATAAGGTCAACATCTAGAATTACCTGTGGCTGGCTAACGACGTCAATATGATAGTGTCTTCTACTGTGAATCTGGGATTTGAAGATGCAAAAGTTTGGGACCTTATTAAGGACTCACTTGAGGAGTGTGATCGTGATAGAATATGTGAGTGGTTTGATGAGAATGATTGACCTCTCATATTCAGTATCCTGCTCACGTCTGGTGTGGGCATCAACCAACTTTGCTGGAATAGAGAAACCTCCGGGAAGTACTTTGTTCTTTCGGGGTACGAACTTATGGTTCGTGATTTTATGCAGGCTCACCCAGACTCCCTATGGAAGAATATTTGGACGCTGGACGTCCTCCCCCCCCCCCAAGGTCAATTTTTTTGTGGTGGCAGGTTTGCTCGGGGTTTCTTCCTACTCACAACTTGATGAAAAGGAGGCATCTGGTTGAGGATGATTTGTGCCCTCTATACTCTCAAATGACTAAATCTACTATGCATGTTCTTCTTCTCTGTCCCATAGTGGAGGAGATTTGGATGGAAAGGTTGTCGGAATTCCTGAAGATTATTGATCTTGACATTGAGCTTGCCCTTATTTTCAACAAGTGGATGTCGTCGTCCTTTGGCCTTAAGGAGGTGGGGTTGTTATGTACAATTGCATGGCAATTTGGACTATAAGAAATGAATGGATATTCCAGAATAAATCAACTCCAGACCACATCTGGATTAAAAGGGCTACTGATTGGATGAACAGTTGGAGTTTAAAGGACAATTTGTCGTCTCATGACCGCTTACGCAATTCCTCCTCTTCCTGGTTCCCCCACCTAAAGGTGTCATTAAAATTAACTCTGATGTGCTCGTTTCCGCAGGGTTGAGGGTGGGGGTGGGGCTCGTTGCACGCCTTCATGATGACCAAGTTGCAGAAGCCCATTGCTTGACCTATCATGCCTCGTGGAGCCCGATTATGGCAGGAGCTTTTGCGATCCTCCAAAGAATCTTCCTTTCCCACTCAAAGGGATGGAACTAGGTTATGTTTGAATCTGATTGCCTTGAAGTTATCAACGCCTTATCAAAAAGAGGGGAGGATTCACAGAAGTTCGGTCTTATTCTTAGAAAGATTTGGTCTTGTGTTGGATTCATTTCCTCTTGCGATTTTTCTTTAATTTTGTGTGGGGGTAATCTCGCTGTCCATCGAATGGAGAGCTTTGGGGTGTCATGGGGCAATCATTGTTGGGTTGATTCCTATTCAGATTGGGTCTGTATGTATCACTCAATTGATCAATGATATTTTTGCCTTTCAAAAAAATATTTATATATTTATATATACATATAATTATAAATAATTATAAAAGAATTAATGAAATTATAAATGATTAGATATATATATATATATAATGTATTTATATTAATATATATTTATTGTTATATAAAAAAAGCAAGTATATATATATAATGGATAGTGAATGTTTTTTACCATATGGATTATATATTTACATTTGAATATATTTTACCTATAAATATGATTAAATATTTATTTAAACAATTAAATTTTTATATGTTAATATACACAAATATGTATAGATATATATATAAATATTTAATTATGAACAATGCTACAATACAAAAAATGATAAAATTTGAACATCATAATATCCACATGAAAATAAAATCCAGTAATAAATTCAACCTCCACCTAAAAAAGACAAGAAGACCCCCTTAAACGAGACTGAAATTTCATCGAATATTAAAAAATCAGTTTATCTCGACAAAAAACTCAGTTTTCGAGGACTTTCGGGCCTTTTTCGACTTAAAAATAAGGATGACCTAAGTTTGCCTCAATCACTTTGTCGTGGGTCTTTTCACAAGTTTCGATTTGATATGTGGTTGAGCTCAAACGTACACCCAAATCAAAAGTTACGACTCTTTGAAATTCAAATCATCTTTTCAACTTATCTTACAACGTTCAATAATTTATTTAATTTTTATATCATCCAACTGTTATTAAATTACTTTTACTCAATGATAATTAGCAAATTATTAATTAATATTGATTTCTAATTATTTTACTTGCAATTTTTTCCTGGATATCTTATATATTAAGTGTAAATGTATATTTAGTCATATATAAATCATATTTAATAAAATAAAATATATTTATATCAATATAAAAATATTTATATATTAATATATGACTTTTATTGATATATAATTTTTTTATGAAATATTATTTTTATCACCACTAAAATAGGGGTGATAATAAATGTCATTTATGAGCACCAAAAAAACATTGACAGGGGTGTCATTTATCAACACTAAAAAAAAGTGACGACAAAGAATCTCTTTTCTCAACACTTTTTTTTGTGTAGATAGAGGTACCATTTATCAACGGTTTTTTTCTATCGCTGACAAATGCATATCATTTATCAGTGTCTTTAGGTAATGTTGAATATCGCATGATCTATAGTAGTAGGCGGCATGGTGGGACCAAATAGACATCATGGTATGACAGACAGACGGTGCAGCATGGCAACATGCACACGTCACCGAGTGGGCTGCTCGGAGGAGCGATGTGTGCATCGGCATCTATCAATTAAATCTCTACCCACAATGGATTCCAAACTGGGATGGAGTGACCTGCCATATGATGATCAGTATAGTGGAATCAGTCACACGACACAACACGACTTGGTAGGTGGTGCAGCGAAGTGCTGCGTAGGCATAGTTGGCAAGACACCTCAAAAGAGTGATGAGTGTGTTAACACTCATCAATCGCCCATCCTCTCACATGGATTTCAGATGTGGGATGGAGTGTTGTTCCTTCTTATCTTGGGGTAGGATGACCTTCATATGGGTGATGTGGTGTGATTATTACCGATGAGGAGGGGAGTGTGGAAAAAGACTGTTGACTTGGCATGATGTATGATGCCCTTTTAGGGCACAATGACCTCTGGGTCATGTAATGGTCTTTGATCTACTGGGATCTTGGGCCATTAATATGCAATAAAATTAGTTATGTTTTTCATTTGTTGTGTGGTAGGATGAGTCTTGACCCACAAAGTTGTATTGATGTTTGTGGTTGCGGTTTGCAATCTATTTTACATATAAAGATTTTTAAAATCATAAAATTCATGAATACTTTTTTACAAATAATTGTTATAAAAATCTATCATTTTATTTAAATACAACTTTACAGAATCAATAAAAATATTTGAGACATAATTTCCATTTGATACATGAAATTAATTAATTTCACAACCTAGATCAAATATAAAATTGTTTTCATAATTAAGAAGTTAAAAGTGGAAAATATATCGTAGTGTTATTATTTATTGGCATTACAAAACAGGTGTGCCAGTATATTTCATGTGAAATCGAGGGATAAATTTAATGGGACCCTACACGATTCGTACTTAACCTGAACAATAAAATATCATCATTTTAAATCATTTTTAAAAAAAAAAACCATATAATCCGCATGCGACAAATTCCAATATATATTTTGCGCGTAATCCAAAAACTCAAAATCATAATAATAATTAACTGTAATCCATTATTACTAAATCAAAATAATAAGTCAAGGAGTTTTCCAATTTTGGGACGAAATGTAAATAAAGGCAGGGATGAGAATAATGTGTTTTTTATAAAACAATAATCTGACAGGGGAAAGAAGCATAATGGGTCCTATTTTTAGGCTCTTATAATGCCCTACACAGCATAATGGCGGGTCGTACTTTTAGGCTCCTATAATTCGCTGCACACCATCCCATGATACTTGCGTGGACCACCCCCTAAATGATGATATATGCGTGGCAGGTTTCGCATTCAATTCACCTTCCCATCGAGTGCTGCTTTTATATGCACATCCATGCTGCGATGCATGCACATGCCCCGTCCCTCCATCCCTTTTACCACATTCAAAGATTGATCTTTCATGGAAGATCTTTTATGCGTATATTTATGTATATTTTTCAACATTATGATGCATACAACGACCCGAAGGAAATCAACAACGTGATGATTGCATGCAACAATGTGGCAGGTTTCTGAGAATTTAGGGGAGTACGTCAAAAAAAAAAAAAAATTAATGGGTTAAGGTAGAGATTATTTAGGTATATGTGTGTCTTTAGCGCCACTTGAAGTGGCGCTATAAAATTCTTTGAATAGCGCCACTTCAAGTGGCCCTATAGTTTTTTTTTGAATTTATTATATTTATTATTTTACATTTAATATAATTAGATAATTTTTATATTTATTATAATTATTATATTTATATTTATATATACATTATAATATTATAATTATCATAAATATAAATATATAATTATCCTAAATTTGTAATTATAAATATAAAAATTATAGTAAATATATAATTATAATAAATATAATAGGAAATATTCTTCGTTGTATATTTTGATTATTATAGTTATATATTTATTATAATTATTATATTTATAATTATATTTCGATTATTCTATATTCATTATAATATTAGAATTATTATAATTATAAATAGAGAATTATAATAAATTTATAATTATAAATATAATAATTATGATAAATATATAAAAATAATAAATATATAAATATAGTAAAAACAAAAATATAATAATTATATAATTATAAATATAGTAAATAAAATAATAAAATAATTATAGAATTATAATAAAAATAATAAATGTAATAAATATAATAAATGTAGTAAATGTAATTATATATTTATGTATACAATTTTTTTTTTGCTTTGTAAATATGCAATTCTATTTATATATAATGTATATATAATGTATATATAGATATATAATTACATAATGAAAATATATAATTCTATATATATACATTATATATTTTTTACATTAAAAATATGTAATTATAATAAATATGTAATTATAATAAATATATGCCTATAATAATCATTTATTTTAATTATATATTTATTATATTTAGAGTTATAATTAGATATTTATTATATTTATAATTATAATTATATGTTTATTATAGTTATATATTTATTATAATTATATAAATATAAATAGAATAAATATATAATGTATACATAAATATATAATAATTTGTAATAATCATATATTAATAAAAAATAATTTGTAATTTAATCAATGACGATTAATTATTTATAATTAATTTACAATTATAATAACTTATTATTATATTAATTTGTAATAAATTATAATTTAATTTACTATTATAATTAATTTACAAATATAATTATTTATAATTATAATAATTTGTAATAATTATATTTTAAATACATAACAGAGTTGAAAACAAAAAAAAATTTCTTAAAAGATGTCGATGAAAAATAATTTTTAAGCAATTAAAACCATCTATTTGAAACTTAAAAATGTTTCAAATACGTGTTTTTGAAAGACTATAATAGATAAAGTATAACACCGATATAAAGGCAACTTTAAACATTGATTAAACATATAATAAATATTTGAAAACAAAATGAATTTAATGAAAAATGTCAGTGAAAAATAATTTATAAGCTTTCAAAACCAGCTATTTAAAACTTACAAATGTTTCATATACGTCAATTTGAAAGACTATAAAACATAAATTATAGCACGGATATAAATGAAACTTTAAACATTGACTAAAAATATAATAAATATTTGAAAACAAAATGAATTTCATAAAAAATGTTGATGAAAAATAATTTACAAACTTTCAAAACCACCAATTGAAACTTACAAATGTTTCATGTACGTGAATTTAAAAGACTATAAAATAGAAACTATAACACAGATATAAATGAAACTTGAAACATTGATTAAAAATATAAAAAATATTTGAAAAGAAAAGGAATTTAATCAAAAATGTTGAAGAAAAATAATCTATAAGCTTTCAAAACCAGTAACCTAAAACTTAAAAATATTTCAAGTACGCGACTTTGAAAGACTATAAAACGTAAACTATAGGAGCAATATAAATGAAACTTGAAACATTGATTAAACATATAAGAAATACTCGAAGACAAAAAGAATTTCATTAAAAATGATGACCAAAATTAATTTATAAGCTTTCAAAACCGCCTACTTGAAACTTAAAAATGTTTCAAGTACGCGACTTTGAAAGACTATAAAACGTAAACTGGATATGAAGAATGGTCGAAACCGTCTTTCGTTAAGGGCATCCATGTCACACGGGTTTTCTGAAATTTTGACATCCAATTCACTGCAAGAAAGGCCCGAAGGTCCACATAAACACACCATGTTTTGACCTTCTGACCTTTCTTGCAGTGAATTGGATGTCAAAATTTATACTGGATATAAAGAAAGGCTGAAGCCGCCCTTCGTTTTGGGGGGAACACCACCACAACTTCCTACATCCCGCTTAATCGTTCAATTCAGTTTCATTAAATTTGGACAACCCCTCATTTTTAATGAAATTCGTTTTGTCTTCGAGTATTTCTTATATATTTAATCAATGTTTCAAGTTTCGTTTAAATTATTTTGTATATACTATATATATTATTTTCTAATTATTTTTCTAAATAACAATTATTTATCTAAATAAATAAGGGTTTTAACATATAAATAATGACATCTGAATAAATAAACGTCGATGCCCCCTAGTACCACAACGTAGCGTCTGAATCTCACGTCCTCACCGCGTCTGATGTATGCATCGCTCCGGTGTCCTAGTAGTGGGATCCTCTGCTTCTGGTGCATCTGGTGCCTCCTCATGATGCTGTGTAGAGGGCTGACCAAAAACATGTGTGGATGACGGCTCAAAATCATACGTGGATGACGGCCCAATATTATATGTGGATGACGACCCAAAATCATGTGTGGATCCAAATGGTCCTAGGGCTCCTAAATATGGTAGAAAGGGCATACTGAAGAAGTCCTCACCGGGAGGAGAGGGGGCTTCCACAAGCTGTGTTACCTGATCCAGCTCGTAGTCCATAGTAGTCATCGGAGACGACATATGTGGTATATAAGCATCTCCCTACTGTGCAATCTCATCAATAAGCTGGGCAGAATCATCTCTATGTGGAGATGCCACATCTGTAGGAGGCGCTCTCGGATGTCTATCTCGCCACCTCTGCCCCTCCTGATGCACTCATCTCCGTCTCCCAGCTGGCGGTGGTGGTGGCGGTGAATCGTCATTAGCAGGCATAGCAGGGACATCATCACCCTCAGGAGCTCCAGCTGGAGGATATGGATCAGGATATTCCTGTGGCTCCTCGTCATAACAACTGTCTCGTATCATCCGAAGATCGTCGTAGAGAGCCAACACATCTCGATGAACTACGTCCCGTCTAATATATGTCTCCTCCTAAGGATGTGTGATATGTGCAAGATGATCAATGCTGTCTGTCTGCAAATGAAATGACATTCAAATTAATACCACAAAAGAGTTAAACAAATATAATATACCTTAATAAACATATCATCCGCTGAATGTCAATCCTCTGACGTGTAAGATGCATGATGGTATGACATCGATACCAGTCTGCATAATCCCCCTGGGCAGATAACAGATACTGTGTTGTGGGATATCCATATCGAGAAACATCATACCGGGCACGCGCGTCCCACAGCTCAATATGAGATGCATGAAACTGCTGCCAGTTCGTCGACTGTCTACCTGTAAGTACAATAGAATACAACCCATCAGGCTGTCCTGGTACCATCGGGATATGCTGTATATAACTGAACTGGCGCATGACCCGGTCTGGCTGGTGCCACTCAATGGTATTGAAGTGGATGAGTGGCACCACTACAGCACGATCTCTAATCATAGCTGTGCAGTACGGTGCAAGTGACGCATAGACATAACCGATATATGGAGTCCATGAAACCTGAAATGTAAACTCAAAAAGTAAGTGACATATTAGCAAGATAATGTTAGTAAGATTACATTGAAATAACTTAAAATAGTGATAACAAAACATATTGTTCTATAAAAAATTATTGCTTGACTTACATCAACTGACACTAATGCATCAAATATCTGTCAAAAGCTATGCACACTATGTCTCGGTGTGTGTGAATTCTTCTGAGACTGACTCCACCTGGTTACAAAAGAGTAATATACAGTAATTTTATAAATAAGAAAAACAAAAGTACTAAATAAATGAAAGTAATGAAGTAAACATACCATCATCCCTGAGGAAAATCCTGAAATAGCTCTGCTGCAAGTGGTGCGATGGATCGAGGAGCGATGCGTGGAAAATGCTCCCAAGCCCACATCTGTACTAAAACCATACAACCTGCAATCTGCTGTGCATCTGCCTGATAACTGGTACAAAGGGATCTATACAGATGTGCTAATACAACGGATCTCCAACTGTATGTAGCTGTCTGATCAAGATCCTCAAGTAATGGGAGGTACATCATGTGTACCAAAAGGGTCGAGTAGTCGACGCATAACATGCCTCCGAGCAGTCGTAGAATATATGCACGTGTGTGCCTAATAAGCGTCTCCTCGTCTGCGTCATCAGGAATGACAACGAAATGCTCATCAAGTCATGTCATGCGCAATTGATAACCCACAAGGACACCTCGTACGCCAACGACATCAATGCCTAATAGTCGTTGTATGACGGCATCCCAGTTGCCACTAGTGGAACCCGTAACTGCCTTTCCATGGATGGGAAAACCAAGCATGTAGGCGATGTCCTCTAGAGTAATGGTCACCCCCCCTTCGGGAGATGAAAAGTGTGTGTCTCTGGCCGCCATCTCTCAACCAATTCCGCAATCAAATGATGATCAATAGTCTTGAAGTCACACATAGTGACTCCATAAAATCATGCACGTCTAAGGTATGGAGAAATAGCTGCCGGGAGCGCATCGTAATGAAAATGATGTGCTCTCCGAACAGCAAGCTGTCGAACAGGTCATCGTGCAAACACAAGATGCGACACATGCGTCTCCTGACCAGATAATAGTGGCTGCTCCATCTGATTGTACAAATAGTAAAACATTAATTTCATGTTAGTCATCACATTTATCATTTAGGGTATGAAATTTATCATGTAATGTATGAAAGAAGCGTGTAATGATTTAAATAAAGTAATTTAGGATATGTTCAATATATAAAGGAATTTATGATATGTTCAACATATAAAGTTGATGATATATTCACTTTGAATGCTTTCAAAATTCAACGATGACATTGGATTTTGAAATATGTCGACGTCACAATAATTGGCCAAAATTATTAAAGGAAATAATGATATGTTCAACATATAAAGTTTTGGATTGATTCTCCAAACTACTATGTCTATCAAATATTGATGATGTTATTATAGGAAATATTCTTCGTTTTATATTTTGGTTCATACATGTCACAAATGACTCATGAATCATTTTCCTAAAGCATTTGAACATATTTTAAGTACATTTTTCTGCCTGCAAATCACTGCACCCTTGCATTTGAAACCTAAAATAGAGAGTTGGCCAACTCAATATGCTCAATCAATATCGTTTAGAAGGAATATGGAAAAACCTTTCATCCATGTACGGTTGACATGAAAAAACATCCTCCTTCTGCATCGTAGCTTTAGTCGACCCAGTAAAGAACCAACTGTCACATATTCACGACCTCCGAATGAATATATGACAGTTGGTTCTTCACTGAGTTGACTAAAGAGGGGAATTGCCAATGTTGCAGAATGAATCAATGTTTTTTTGTGGAGAAAACACATTCTTGTGGTTGAAAATGAGGGGCATAATGTTTTAATCATTTTCAAGAATATCAATTATTTATGTTCATCACTCTATTTAACACTTTTGAAGAAAAGGATGAGAGGGGCATAATGTTTGAAACAGGTTGATTGCTCACCTTCTCCTAAAATGTAGCTTTGTTCTTGCCATTTTTTATCTATTCCCACTTCATTTTCCTTGGATCGTTGGATTTTATAAGTGTGGGTTCATCACGCTTTTTAGATTGAACCTTGTGGTCTTGATTTCTTTATTTGTCATTTTCTAGGCTAGTAGTCTCAGATTCTGTTATATCCTTAATTTATTCTTCACTAGTATTCACTCTAACTGATTCTCAGATTCTGTTAAATCCTCGATCTTACATTTTATTTATTTTAAAATTTCTTGTTATTTTTCTAAAACAACAACCACTTATTAAAATGATGATGATATATTAACTATTAATGGTTTCAAAACTCATCGATGGACAAATATTGATTACACGTACAATGTGTTTACAGTAACTGATGGAGTACAAAAATCATTTTAACCATTAGATGATTTCCCTATGTGTCTAGGGCAATTTGTCTTCGTATGACCCTCTTGGAGGCATATGTTGCACCTTTGTCCAGGTGCCTATTCACTTGGACAATCCATCTTATTCCGAATACGAGTTGACTTTGTCCTCACTTTAGGGCGAAGTATACTGTTGTTTGGTAGAAGCGTGGGTGTGTCATCAGAGAGCTGAAAATTCTGATATCCTCCGATCGGAATCCACAGAGTATTGTAGCAGGAGTTGATACTATCGAGTTGATAAAATGGATCAACAAACTGCTCCCAAGATATTGTACGTAAGCACATGCTGCAATCACATGGCCACAAGGATATCTCAATGCTTGGAACTTTCCACATTCACAGTAACGCTTCTCCAATAAAACAACTCGAATACGACCATTGCTGCAATCCACAGTATCACCAGGCTCAGCGACCTCAAATCATTGCTCTGGATGATTAAATGTGGTGACACGATAAGTTGCACCTTCCTGAAGAACTGCATCTAGATCGCGCTGGAAATGGTGTCCATAGCGCATCCCTCTATTCAAGCCCTTTTCATCTTGCTTTCCTCATTCCAAAAAATACTTGACACTACGATAAAAGGTCTCTTGTACCAAACCTATAATTTAGATTTAAGTCATTTTACTAATAGTATATTATAATTTTGCTTTTCTGAGCAACATACAATCAAATATTCATATTTACCTATGATTGGTAATTTTCGAACGCCCTTGAAAACTCCATTTATGTATTCTATGATTTTGGTCGTCATATGACCATATCTCCTCCCATCATCATATGCCAACGACCATTTCTGTTTTGGAATTTTCATCATGTAATCAAACACTTCTGGATTAACTCTATGAATATCTTGAAGACTCTACTTCATTCTTTGTTGTTGAGGCTCTTATTCTATCATACAAGAAATAATATGAACAGATAGGATCATAACTATGACAAGATTTTTTTTAATAGAAAAAAGGATATTCATACCAATTTTTAAGATTGCTTTCTTCATCGACTCATTATTGAATCTATTTCATAAATTGCTAGCAATGTGTCAAATACAATATCGATGATGGGCATATGGTTCTCTCCATGAAAGTCCCTCAGACTGTACTGCCTCCTTGATTGCACGGTGACAATATGAGATAAGATAAATCCCTTCTGCGCCCGTAACAAACTCTCGAAGACATGCCAGAAACCAACTCCATGATGAGACGTTCTCTTTATCCACAATTGAAAATGCCAAAGGTAGATGGGCTTGATTTCCATCTTGTGTGGCAGCAATCAATAAAGTTCTTGTATACTTTCCATACAGAAATGTGCCATCTATTTGTTTAAACTGCTTGCAATGCCTGAAAGCCGCCACACATGGTAAAAATGCCCAAAACAATCTATCAAAAACAACCATTGACTGGTCAACTTGGTTGTATTGGTTAACATATTCAGTAGTATGTAACCGATAGATCACTTGATTATTATGGAATAAAAGCTCCAAAAGTTCTAGTAAAACTCGATAAGAATCGTCCCAATCACCGTACACTTTCACAATAGCCTTTTGTCTTGCTGCCCATGCCTTCCAGTAAGAAACATGATACCCAAAAAGTTGTCTGATTCGATCCTTCACTAGAACAATAGGAACATCTTGACATGCTCTAATCATTTCAACAATAACTGATGAAACAAATTCAACATCTAATGAAGAGTGTTCCTGTAACAATCTTGGGTTCACACATGTGTGTGGAGTAAATCTTGTGATGCGCCAGCTGTGAAAAGTGTTATCAATTATAGCTCGCAGACGCATTTGACAGTTCAAATCATATTTGTCACAACAGATCAAATAATAAGATCTTTTTGACTCTTCTACAACATAAGAGTAATGTATTTCAATGTGATATTGTTTTATCACATTTTTCATTGCATCTTTACTCTCAAACTCTCTTCAAATATACAGAACGGCTTCATTTTTCATGATCTGTGCCCCCAATGATTCCTGGAAATTCTAAAGTAGGAGTAATAACTGACCAATCGAATTATGGAAAGCGATCGTCGACCATGAACTCAATGGTGGGGGATGGTTCAACGGTCGGTTAAACCTCACATGAGTGGGAACTGATTGTTCTTATGCATGCACTTCCTCTTCATCTTCAGCTTCCTCTTTATCTTCTAAATTGTCATCATCCTCAAAATCATCGACCAACGCATCTACAGTATGCGGGGGACTATCCATTGAAATTGTAACCGAGGGAAATGACGGTACCATTGCAGATTGAACTTCTTGATGTGTTCTAACAGGAGCATATGACATAGTCTCGTGATATTGTGATGACCCAGGTTCTAATGTCGATGGAACCTCCATTGTAGCTATGGTCACATACAACTCCATCATTTGATTGGGAGGTAAGAACTTGACCAATGACAGTACGTATTCCGATTCTTCATCATCAGTTATTGGATAAGCCACATGTCAAAACCTATCAACATATTTTAGATTCCTGTATGTGATAGATTCTGTCGCTTGGTTGCTCCTCAGTTTCAACTTTTGATGAATTTTCCTTTGAAGAGTTCCCAAAGTTGTACACCCTCCAAGCATTACATTAGATTCTGGATGTATACTATAACTACATCCTTGTTCTGTATCAATTATTTGTCCGTTGCAATAAATATAAGCAGCCATATTTTTTATCTAAAATAAACCCTCGTTATTAATCACATATGATCAAACAATCAATTTATGTCTGCATGCTTCTAGAATTTATGGTGGAATCTTAGTCCCCCCACCAAATCAATATGTTCAAACCATATTGATGTGTAACACTCTTTACACAACCCACAAGTTTGAGTTATTTACAAAAAAATAGTAAGTCAAACATATTCATACATATCCACATGCATCATATTCATGAAGTACATGAACACGGCATGTAAAAGTATAGAGTTATATGAACTTAAAAAACTCAAGATGAATAAGCCTGGAGCAAGAGATAGCCAACCCCATTCACTTTCCTAGACAAGGAAAGCCTCCAAGAAAGTAGGTGGTCCGACCCAAAGCCCCTCTATCCGGTGATACTTTACTCAAGCAAGCATTTCAGTTCATGACAACTCTAACACTTAATATGTAAAAAATATATTCAACTACAAAATTCAAGTTCATAACTATAATTACAAACTGAGGTCAAGGTAGATGACAAACTAAATTCATTATCATACTTAGAATGTAATGCAAATATATATTATATAAACAATTTATAATATAACTACTTTGCTAATTATTGTAACTACTTCGCTAATTATTGTAACTACTTCGTAATTATTGTAACTACTCCGCTAATTACTGTAATTACTTCGCTAATTACTGTAACTATTTCTCTAATTACTGTAACTACTTCGCTAATTAATTGACTAATTATAATTAATTAATTAATTAACTAACTAATTATAATTAATTAATTGGCTAATTATAATTAATTAATTGACCAATTATAATTAATTAATTGACCAATTATAATTAATTAATTGACCAATTATAATTACTTAATTGACCAATTAGAATGACTAATTATAATTAATCAATTGACTAATTAGATTTAATTAATTGACTACTTATAATTAATTAATTGACTAATTATAATTAATTAATTGAATAATTAGATTCAATTAATTTAGTACTTATAATTAATTAATTGACTAATTAGATTTAATTAATTTACTAATTAGATTTAATTAATTGACTAGATAGATTTAATTAATTGACTAATTATAATTAATTAATTTACTAATTATAATTAATTAATTGACTATTTACAGTTAATTAATTGACTAATTGGATTTAATTAACTGACCAATTAGATTTAATTAATTGACTAATTATAATTAATTAATTGACCAATTAGAATGACTAATTAGATTTAATTAATTGACCAATTAGAATAACTAATTAGAATTAATTAATTGACCAATTATAATTAATTAATTGACCAATTTTAATTAATTAATTGACCAATTAGATTTAATTAATTGACAAATTAGATTTAACTAATTGACTAATTATAATTAACTAATTGACTAATTATAATTAACTAATTGGCTAATTATAATTAACTAATTGCCTAATTATAATTAACTAATTGACTAATTATAATTAACTAATTGACTAATTATATTTAACTAATTGACTAATTATAATTAACTAATTGACTAATTATAATTAACTAGTTGACTATTTATAATTAACTAATTGACTATTTATAATTTACTAATTGACTATTTATAATTAACTAATTGACTATTTATAATTAACTAATTGACTAATTAGAATTAAGTAATTGACTAATTAGAATTAACTAATTGACTAGTTAGAATTAACTAATTGACTAGTTATAATTAACTAATTGACTAGTTATAATTAACTAATTGACTATTTATAATTAACTAATTGACTAATTATAATTTACTAATTGACTAATTAGAATTAACTAATCGACTAATTAGAATTAACTAATTGACTAATTAGAATTAATTAATTGACCAATTATAATTAATTAATTGACCAATAATAATTAATTAATTGACCAATTATAATTAATTAATTCACTAATTATAATTAATTAATTGACTAATTATAATTAATTAATTGACTAATTATACATATTTGGTACCTAATTATGCTTACTTAATTAACCAAATTAAATTAATTATTTAACTACTTACAATTTATTATTTTTAAAACTAATTCTATAAACTAAACAAACAAATTAATAAACAAATTCTATAATCTAATTACATTAACTAAACAATTAAATATACAATTTAAAATATTAAAAAAATGTAAATGAAATCTTACCTCAAATTTGCGGAAAGGTCAGCAGCTGGACAACCAGAAATTTGTACTCCAAATTGAGAGAAAGGGAGGAGGTTTTGGGAAGGAGGAATGAAGAGTGGATGGATGAATGAGGAGGGGGTGAGGGGGTGATGGGGTTTTATAGGGGGCGAGGGAGATTGGCGCCACTTGAAGTGGCGCTGATCCGTGAGATGGTAAGGGATCAGTGCCACTTCAAGTGGTGCTGATCAGTTACCCAGAAACGGATCAGCGCCACTTCAAAGTGGCACTGATGAACAGTGTGCCGAATTCCGTCTAGCGACACTTGAAGTGGTGCTATGACGTTTTTTGCCATTAGCGCCAATTGAAGTGGCGCTATGGTGCCCCATTTCCTAAATAAAGAAAATGAGGAACCCATTTTTATAAAAAAAATTTGCCCCTCCCACCCAAAATTTCCGGCAGGTTTCGCATTCAATGAAGAACGGCAGGTTTCCCATTAAATGTTTTTTTTACATTTTTAAAAAAAGTCTATTTTAAATGTTTTTATCATTTCAATTAAAACATGTTTTTGAAAACATTTGTTCTAATTTTTTTTAGATGTTTTTTAAACGTATTTTTAAAACATTTTATAAATGTTTTTTTGAATGTTTTTTAAAAAAAATAAGTGTTTCTAAAAACGGTTTTTTAAAGTAACCCGTTTTTTAAAACGTTTCTTTATATAATTTTATAAAAGTTTCTTTTATATATTTTAACTTTTTTTTAAAACTTGTTTTCAAAAACGTTTTTTTTAAAATGTGTTTTCAAAAACGTTTTATAAAAGATTTTATAATTGTTTTTTAAACGGTTTTATTCCAATGTGTTTTTAAAACGTTTTGTTTTTTAAAATTTAAAAATTTTTTCTAAAAGTTTTTTTGGAAACGATTTTTTAAAATTTATTTGTGAAGACATCTATTTTTTAAACTTATTTTTTATAACATTATTTTTTAAAATGTTTATTTTTAAACACTTAACATTTTTTTAATGTGTAATTTTAAACATTTGACATTTCTTTTAAAAAAAGTATATTTTATTTTTTTATTAACATTTTATAGTTCAAACATTTTTAATTTAATTCTCAACCAATACTGGTTTTAAACTGATCACATCATGCATTACACAAAGAACTCTCAACCCCAATATCACATGTCTATTATAATTATAATATTTTGTTTAATTTAATAAAAATCTAAAATATAGATCAATTGAAAAAATAATTAAAGTTCAAATAAGTTATTTGAAAACGTTCGATTAAAAAATGAATTCACACCGACTGACGGTCTAGATAAATATCAATCTCAAAAAGTAACATTCATAATAATATGTGCAAGTAGTAAAATGAAAATTAATGGGAGTTTGCGCATCAATGAGTGAGTGTGTTAATACTTTTTCTAAATGGATTTATATATATGAATATATATATATATATATAATGTGCAAGTTTTTAAAAAATAAAGGGTTGGAGGTGCGCAATAGTGGGTGAGTTAATTTTTTTCTAAATAGTTTTATATATGTATATATAATATATGCAATTTGCAACATACATAAAAATAATTAACGAGGTTGGGAGGCGTGCACGAACATCATTGAGAGAATTTTATTTTTTTTCGTTAATATATAATGAGTTAATATATATATATATGTGATGTTAAATCATCAATATATAATTATATATATATTATTAATAGTCTTTTATATATATATATATATACATTTATAAAACCATACAAAATTACATGTATTTTATAAAGGTATACATAATTTATAAATGTATATAAATTTACAAAACTTAAAAAAGTACATATATGTTATAAAATTATACATAATTTATAGAAGTATATAGTTTCACAAATTTATAAAATTATAATATTATAATATATAAAATTAAAATTTATGAAAGTGTAAAAGTATAAAATTATTCGATTTTAGCCCATTGATGAAACGATCAATCTTGATTTTACGGTTTAACAGAAAAACTATAGGTGTATCTTGCAATTCTCATGAGATCTAACCTTTGCTTTAATGAAACACAATTTTCAAACCATTTCGAAAATCCTATAGAAACCCCACTCACTTGAATAGCTTGCACCAATCATAGAATCAGTCACCCCCACTAGTTCGATACATAACTAGGGGGCACTAGAAGTATGAAATGATTTAGTGTAGCATAAATAAATACTTCTCACTCAGTTACTCAAGTTATCATGACCAAAGTAATAGTAATGGTAAGCAACAGTACAAAAACCAAACAATCATCATTAAGCATATATAATAACTCACTCACACCTCTAACGCTCCCACAAGAAGTAACCACTTTCTATCCATCCCCTAATCACCACATAAATCAAATACCACACATAAATGGAAACAATCATAAGAGTAAATAAGTGGGTCTCATACACCCACATGTTTGAAAGATCATTTAAAAGGTCCAAACAGGCCTTTTAGAAACCCACCAAGAGGCTAATTCTCTATATAATTATTTGAAACCATTTATAAGACATTTATTAAAACATTACATTTAAACCACCCTTGAAATCAATTTATAAATTTGTCCACCTTTATAAAATCACTCGATTTATTAAAACATTGTTTTGATTGTCTTATCCAATAAAATAAATGTGGCCAAAAAAATATTAGACCTCACGTTTTATTTTAAAGAAATCTTGAAATATTTTTTCCATGATTGTCATTTCAAGTATTTCTTGAAATGAAAATTAAAAATGCTGTGCCTATTAAGAATTCACTTTGATGACCAAAACACCTTATAAAATCATAGAATTTATTTATAAAGATAATTAGTGCAATTTCTCAAACGCACGGTGTGCATGGTTTATTAAAAAACATTTTTCACAAGTTTCACAATTGAGAAGTTCTTGTAATTGAAATAAAAATCACATAAAACTTGATTTACATTTCCAATAACACATAAACACATTTAATGATATTACTTGATATAAAAAACATGGAGTTAAACATGAAAATAATTATGGTTCTCAAATTCAATGGTAGACAGATGGGGTAACCTATCACAAATCAATGGCGAATGATCTGTAAATTCAAATATAAAATGAACACAACTCAAAAAATTAATCAAATTCTCTAAACACAAAGAAATTACAAGAAAAAAGGTCAATTGTTAACTTTGGGTTTGGCCATGAACGAGTGCAGTGATGTGGAATAAAATAAGGGGTGACGAGAGAAACAACAGTGAGAATGGAGACAACAAGTGCAACGATGACGAGAGAGGTGACAACGAGAAAGGCGGTCAGAGCGGCGACAGTGAGAGGTGTGGCTAGAGCAGCAGCGACGAGAGCGACAATGGAAAGAGAGGTGGTGGTGAGATAGGCGGGTAGAGCGGCGATAGTAAGAGGGGTGGCTAGAGCAGCAGCGGCGAGAAGTGTGATGGTGAGAGAGGCGGCTAGAGAGGCGACAATGAGAGAGGCAGGTAGAGTGGAAACAACGAGAGGGGTGGCTAGAGCAGCAGCGGTGGTGTGGAAGAGGTAGGGTTCTATGAAAGCTTGAGGTGTACGATAGAGAAGCCTCTAGTTAGGGTTCTTTAATAAATTTTGGTAACGCTTTATCAGCGCTATTCAAAAAGTATTGAAAAAGGTATGTTTTATCAGCACTAAAATAAAAAGCACTGATAAAACGAACCTTTATCAATGTTTTTTTAGTGTTGATAAAGGTGTGCCTTTATCAGTGCCAAAGAATCGCTGATAAAAGTATACTCTTAACAATTTATTTATATTATTATATATATTTATAACATTATATATAATAATTATATATATATAATTATAATATATGTACTTATTGTAATTTTATAATTATATATATATAGTAAATATATTTATAAATATTTACAAAGCCACTAAACCCGTTTGATAAAACCATCGGGCGCATCAGCGCGCCCTTCTAAGTCTACATACCCAGGTAAGCAGAGACATGTGGGTAATCCTCACAACAAGATGGACCCCCAGAATGTCCTTAAGCCTACTTCCCATGGTAACCCAGGTTTTGACCTTGGATGCCCAGGTGAACCTCCCTGTTATCAGGATCAAGGGTAATCTATGGTCTTTACCTTCAATGTGGATCAATTATAAGTTAAGGAAATCACCCTTACTTTTCCTTTTGACGAGGAATAATGTTCCTCCCCTTTCCCAGAACCCATTTCAGGGCATCCCTCCTGGAGTAAGCCCCTTTGATCATAGGAGGTGGATCTCTTGTCCCAACCTCTTCCGTCTTCATCGTCCTCCTTTTCCATCAGCGGAGAAGAGAACATGTGTGGCTTGTTGAATCTTTCACATCCTCTTGTTTCTCATACCGAGCATGACTCATGTGAGCTTAGAGGTTAGTGATGATCACAACAACCGCACAATTCCAAATATATTGAACTATGAGAACTCAGATTCCTACTTTAACTAGGATACGTAGGACACCTGCCCAAGACCCAAGCTCAAGGGACCTTCTCCTTAGAAGTTAGTCCCGAAAATCCCCCCCCCCCCAACTCACATGGGCCTCCTCCTTAGATATAAGTCCCAAATCATGCCTCCTTTATGGGAAGCTTCCATGCGCAAGTCCCATCAGTTCAGAACTATGCAGACTTTGATTCCTAACTAGCTAGGATACGTAGGAAATATCCCCGAGGGTCAATCCTAATACTTCATTCATCATTTTCACGTCGGTTCACTCTCGTCCTCACCGCATGACGTTTGTAACATCCCAAGATTTCATAGTATGTTATTTCTTCAATGTAATTCAATAACTTGAACTACTCGCAACATCAAGTTCTAGCGCACCATGACTTACCAAACTAGCCGTTCAAAAGTGGTTATGAATAGTATTAACAGAATTTTGAACTTTATATAATCCTTATAATTTTAGAATCCATATTTTGAGTATCTTAGACATAATGTAAGAACAAATTCATTTTTTCAGATAAAAGAAGTATTTTTCAAAAAAATGCAATTTTACCGCCTTTTAATGGAGAACCCTCTTTAAATCCAATATTTGAAACTTTTATATATTCAATTTGACAAAATAAACTTCTTCTTTAGAATCAAGACATAAGAATTTAGTTTCAATAAATTTTTGGTGTTTTTCTGATAACTTTCGTATTTGGGTGAATAGTGAAAAATACTATATTTTAACTAAAAACACATTTTTTAATCAAAATAATTTATAGTGTTAAATTATACATTTTAATGGTTTAGATGAATTTTTTTCAAAGTAATAATACTGTTATGAATTTTGCAAAAACAAAATATCAAATAGTGTCAAAATTGACATACAAGAGTTTTTAAAACAAATATTATATTATTAATTGGTATTCTATTCCTAAAAATATAAGGTTCGGCCAAAGAGCTTAAATAATATTATATATGTCATTAATGAATCACTTGGGGTTCTCTTGGAAGTTTATAGTAAGTTTATTAACCATATAGTATAAAAATACAAAGAGACATGGTAAATGTCAAACTATTTAACTAAGAGTTAAATCTAAAAGATAATGTTAATATAGTGACCCAAACCTATATAAAACATATTGGTTGAGTGGTTTTCGAATCATCCCCACCTTAGACTTTAAATAATTCATTTTGGAGCCATTATAAACCAAAATTGAATTTATTATAAAATAATATTTTAAGTTTTTCCTAAGGTGCCCCTCACCCCCTCTTATAAAAGGGCACTTCCCCTTCTCTCAAATTAACACCTCCAAAGCCATTTAGCTCGGCCAAACCCTACCCAAATATCCTCAAAATTATCCTCCCTTAACCCTAGAGGCATTACTTTGGTCAGAAAACCAACCTAAGGATCCCTTTTGATCAAATCAAAAGGAAGAACCCGAAGAAGAGGTAATGATTTCACCACCCTCTTTTAAGTTCTTTTATTCTTCCACTTACTCTTTATTTGTTATTACCATACCAAAATAATAACTCCAGTACCTTATATATATTGTGATGTTATTATAAATATGGCACAACCATATTCATTATTTTATCCATTCTATGAATGATAATGTCACCATGCGTGCGTACGTACGGTTTACCGTCTCCACGCCGTGGTGTAATTTGTTATTCAACACTATGTTATTTGGATGACTATAATGATGAGTAATATGTATATAAATAATGAAAATAAAATGATAATGTCTCTGTAAAATTAATATACCATCCAATTACACACCTTTAAGGAAATGATATTGTCGCTTGTGCGTACGTACGGATTACCGTCTCCACGACGCGATGAGATTCATTTCAACGTTCACCATTCATCTACGATTATAAAAACATATATTACTAATAAGTATGTAATATATGACATAATAATGATACTGGATATATATATATATATGTATGTATGTATGTATTTATGTACTTACATATATCTTATTCACTTACTTCCGTTCAATACGATATGAAAATAGAAACAACATTTATGCGTACGTACGGCCTACCGTCTCCATAAATGGTGTTTTAAATTTCACATATATATATATATATATATATTATAAATATATATATTATAAATATATATGATATATTAATCAAGGTTTGTATTCTGTAAGTATTTAAATCATGATCTACATGATACAGTCAAGAATAACAAGAAAAAATACGTACGATAAAGAAAGCGATTGTTACTCGAAATGTTAATTTAACATGAAAATCATTATTAAATGGGTAGAATAAAGTCATAAATGAATCATGTATGATATAATATATATGAATATGGTTTTCTATAATCTAATAACATACAATGGTCATTATACAGAAGGTTAAACGTACCCTCGACCAAGGAAAAGTGCAAGGTAAGGGTTAATTTCACAATCTCTTTATTATCCGAGGTTGTTTTTACGTAAGTATCTACTAGGACATATTTATTATCCTTGTCCATGTTTCATGAAAGAGTTTTAAAAGGGATTATTTTAAGGGATGATTTTTTTACTAAAACATCATTTTAAATGTTTTAAATATTTATTCCTCTAAATCATTCTCATTAATGAACATGTTTTCAAAATGGTTTTTAAGGATTTATCTATATGGACATGAATGTTTTTAAAATGTTAATTACTTTAAAAAGTTTCAAAGTGGTATGGGACAATTTTATTAAAAAATGTCTTTAAATTTCTTCCTTTTTAAATTGTGTGACTTTTAAACGTTTTCATGAAAAATGGATATTTCTCTCAAAGAGTTTTACAAATAATTTTCATCTATGTCAACATCCTTTGATGGATTTTAAACTTGTTTGAAGTTGATTTATTATGATACAAATATTCCATATTGTATTGAAGGTTTTGTGATATGTTTGAATATGGATGTGTTATTTTTATACCATTCATGGTTTATGGATAAATTATTGACATTTCATATGCTAGTTTTAATACAAATGTTTATGTTATGTTTAAACCTTTTCATATGAGGAATGCATTAGACTTAGTAAGTGACGGGTGGAGCCCGCTATAGCCCCTCGATGCATCGATAGGTCTCTTGAGACAAACTAGTGTCTTGGAACAAGATCTTGAAAAAATATTATTTGTAGTCTTGGCACAAGGCCTTGACTATGTAGTTATGAAAGTCTAACATTATGCATTCCCTTGTTATGAAAGTGGCTATTGATATTGCATGTGATTATTTGACTAGTAGAATATCCATGTGAGTAAGTAAATGAAATTATTTTGAATTATATTTTCCATATTATGATGAAGTTTATGTTGAAAAGGCTTTTTTTAGTTTTATACATTTCCTTAAATGTTTATGATTATTTATGAAAGTTTCCGCTATATAGTTATCCTTACTGAGAATTTGAGCTCACCCCTTTCTTATGTTTTATTTTCCCAGGATCCCAAGAAGTGTTTTATGTTTGAGATGTAGGGTTAAGCTAAAGGAAAAATGAAATTATCAAAGTATTTTTTTTGTTGTATGTTAGAAAGTGTAATGTAACGTTCATGTATGTAATATATTTTCCAAGATTGCTAAACTGATCGGTCTTTCGGGACTTGATTCTTTGTAATCATGCCAATGTATTAAAATAATACACCGACTCTGGGTAACTGGGGTCGGGGTGTTACAACGTTAAACTACATGAACCACTGAACTACATGGGTGTTGATCCCCAACTAACAAGGATACGTAAGAAGACTCCCTAATGTCCAAACCCAGCTCCCAGATTGATCCTAATTTGTTCTGGGCCATATCCCCAATAAGGTCAACATCACCATGAGGATAACATCGCTTCCGGGTACTTTGGGCCGCCTTGACATAAGTCCCACACCAAATCTTGACTAGGCACCTTTGGACTAAGCGTCCTTGCCACATGACGTTAAAATGCATGGATGGGTCCTCGTCACATGACCTTAAAAGGTGATGTGTCTAGTTAAGTGACACCAAACTATGTGAGCTTTGATTCCTCTCATGAGGATATGTAGGAAGTCCATTTTATGGGATCGACCCCAACAGAAAAACAATTCCCATCCCCCTGGATGATGATAAACTCCATAGCACTTCATCATGTGACTTAAGTCTGCATTATCTCAGAAAACGATAAAGGAATTCATGATTTATCCAGAAAAGTGTAACATTGATGAAGAACCTTAGATACATAAAGATATATTCCTTAATGGAGAACCATGGATACATATAAATGATTCCAAACCCATGTGTAATCATGATTGATCTTCCCACACAGGGGTAACCCGTGGACACATGCTTGGGAAAGAACCAATTATTCACAAACATATGAACATTTCTTAAATCTATAAGAGAGTCCCAAAATTGGAAATAATTCTCCCCAAAAGGGTGAGATGAGCCCAAAATCCCATCCTCTCAAACCAATGTCGTCCTTAAGTGTCATTATCCAAATCATCCAATGAGCACCTAAATTTGGAAAATAGGTCCATGAATCATGGATAAAAGGGTTTTTGGGTGTTTTTAGCTCTACGAATAAACCTATTGGAGACCATCTGAGGGCATCATACCCGACATGGACCGATTTCCCGAACACTTAACCCCATACAATCACCCATCGGGACCACCCAATTGTGGAAACTCCTTTATAGCATAAAGAAGATATACTACCTAGTACCCATAGGACGGATCCCGTACATGATAGGGGTATGACGCGAATCGGGTTGAAACATGGGTGCTCTGGAGTTTACAATCATCCAGCGGGGATATAAGTTTCTTGGATGTCGAGATCGAACCCGTAAGACAGGATTCCTATGTATCCTCATGAGAGGAATCAGAACCTACGTAGTTTGGTGCCACTTAATAGGACAAATTGCCTTTTAAGGTCATGTGACTAGGACCCGACCATGCAGTTTAACGTCACATAGAAAGGACGTCCAAGAGAAGGGTGCCTAGTCAAGATTTGATGTGGGACTTATACCGAGGTGGCCTGAGGGACCCAGGAGAGACATGATTTCCCAAGTTGGGGAATGATATTACTAGGGATATGGCCCAATAAGGATGAATTTAAGTGTTGGGTTTGATCCTTGAGGAGGATTCCTACATATCCTAGTTAGTTAGGAATCAAATCCCACTTAGATATGTTGGTTGGGACTTAAACCTCAGGGGAGGCCCATTTAAAGAAGTCATATTCACTGATGTGGGGCTTATGCATGGGAGAATCCCATTTAGGTTCTATATTCTTGGAACTTATAATGTATAAGAGGCTTATTGAACTTAGGGCTTAGACAGGTTTCCTATATATCTTGGTTATGACAGGAATTAGAGTTCTCATAGTTCAGTTGGTTGGGACTTAAACCTTAGGGGAGGCCCATTTAAAGGAGGCATATTCACTAATGTGGGGATTACGCATGGGAGAGACACATTTGGATTCAATATTCCTTGGGATTATACTATATATGAGTCCCATTAAGCCTGAGCATTAGACTAGTGTCCTACGTATCCTGGTTATGATATAAATAAGAGTTCTCATAGTTCATTTAGTTGGTCCTTATATCAATGGAGAAGGCCCATTGAAATATTTCATGGATACTACTAACCTCAAAGCTCATGTGAGTCATACTCGGTGTGATAAACAAGAGGAAGTAGCGAACCTGACATTAGTTTCATGGAAGGTTCATGCACAGTAGATGGTGTGGGTCTTATGCATTGAAGCTACTCGAGTATGGAGGATCTCATTCCATGTGAGGAGGATCCCCTTTCATGTGAGTAGGGATTATGCGTGGAAGTGGGACATAGAAAAAAAGCCCAAAGGGAGAGGGATGAGGAGGTTCCTAGTTCCTATCCCCTCTTTGGTCTTTGGACGAAGGAGGAGAGGAGGGACAATAATTCTACCTTTTGCAAGAAAGGCTAAGGGATTACCCCAGGAGGGATGCCTTTAAATTGGTTTTGGGAAAGGTGAGGGGCATCGCTCCTCGTCAAAAGGAAATATAAGTGTGATCTCGTCTGATTAATACCAACCCTATTAAAAGGGAAAATCTAATAATTCCCTTTCACCCCTAGAACAACGAGGTTCACGTGAGTATCCCAAGGTTGGAACCTAAGGTACCGTTGGAATGTAAACTCAGAGGAATTCCCAGGGTCCACCATTGTGCGGGGATTTCTCATGTGACTTTACTTACCATGGGTATGTAAACTCAGAGGGGTGAGTTGACGCACCTAATGGTTTCCTCATACATGTCTAGTGGCTTTGGAAGAGGCTCCTTCCTGATTCCATTAGACCGATTTGTAGAGGGATTGCTGACGATGTGATAGAAAAGGAAGGAAATGATTGGAATCAGGGTGAAGAACTCCTTGGGACACTCTATTCTGTGTAGAATATCCTTACACGGGATGGGATTTACTCCATATAACATATTTCTATGTGGGTAGGGAGGTTTTCCACATACCATAGTGGTATGGGGATCTGGGTTCGGTCTGTGTAGCATTTGGCTACGAGAGACCAGATTCCATCCACGTAGTGATTTACTACACGAGGTAGGACACCACCCACATAGATCTTTGAAATGTGGGACACTTGATTGAAGAATGGGTATGGTTTCTATGCCTTGTAGGTAATATACCTGCAATGGATGTAAGTTTTATGGTTCTTCTATTAGTTTAGTTTTTTCCCTTTAATGATATACGACAAGGTTTTTTTACCTGTAGGGAATTGTTGAAATAGTATATATTTTATTGTGATCTATTCTTCCAAGAATTAACCAATACTTTTCAATAAGGCCTTCTTTGAAAAACCAGTCCCTTTTCCAGTCCCCCTTGGTGTCTATTTATAGAGGAGTAGAATGGTCTGGCCGCATTCTTTTGTGGAAGACCACATAGGATGCCAAGTCACGCAGATGACTTAGTTAGTGGGGGCCATCATTTTGTGGTCACTAGTGACGCCACCTCATCCCAAAAACTACGTAGTTCATGGGGGACCTTGGCTTGTGGGGGTGTAAACCAGCACCTCATCTTATAAACAACTTTACTTCATTCATGGGGAAATGTTTCCCATGGTGTCAGATAACACAACTTCCTTCTAAAAATGATTTGATTTCTTTTGTGAGAGATGTCTCCACTGTCTTATTTATACGGACTATTGATCCTGTGGATGCCTCACGAAGATGATCGTCATGCAGGGCGACGATCTGTGAAGGAGTTATGTTCCGCGATGCCATTCCTTTTCAGTTTTTTCTTCTTTAATCAATTTTCCTTCCAACTATATTTGATTTTCTCCCTTACTTTTCAAAATCAAGTACAATATTAATTTCCATTTGCATAGTTTTTAGGACCCAAGAAATTCCCCCCATCAGAATGGGGTCTGATCAGAATGAAGAGGAGGCTATTCCGATCTTGAAAGCGGTCCTAATTTGAACTGGTTTATAGTAGATGAGTGGACCCAGAAAAGGGGACCATGCCTATAAATAGGGGTCCCAAATCATTTTTCATTCACTGGTTTTCTCTATCAACCCAACGATCCTGTGAATCCTTGACCATGTACAATTTCCACATATTCTCTTCTTCATGGATGCCTTTGCTTACAGACTGAAATTTTGCATCTGTGAACTGAATCGACATCATCTGTGGAGGGTGAGATTCATCTTCTACATATAGAGGGATGCTTTGCAGATTGTTCATTATGCAAACTGTGGCTCTATTGGCCGATGCCTTACGGGATAGATTTCTACGGACTGATGGTTCGTGGTCTGATATCATTTATGGACCATCAATATGTGGACCATTTTATTTTTAGTCCTTTTGTTATTTAGAAACTAAATTCTTTGTGATCCATTGAAAGAATGATAATGGATCCTCCTCTTACTCTCATGATCATGATCAGAAGAAGGGAGGCTATATTTTGAAATATTAAAGGTGAATTATGATCTTTTGTTGTCCCTCTAGAGACTACACTTGAAGATCTTATTTCACTAGAACTCAAGGTCAACCCATTGTCCAGTCGATTTCCATTTTATAAATTCAAACTCTAAGATGATTCCCCTTTTCCACTAGTAGAACAGAATAACCTTATCGTTCATCTTGAAATTCTTCAGGGGAATGATTGGGAAAATATTTCCACCATAGGGGATATCATAGATGATTTGAGCCAAGAAATCCTATTTTTTCTGAATGGATCAATGTGGAGACAGAGTAATGGATGTATCCATAATATTTTCTTAAAATCTATTATCCATGATTATCCATCCATCATCAACCTGTTGCAAGGTAATCCAAATGGAGGATGGAGCTCTATATGGGATCTGCAGTCTTGAGGGTGATTTTCTAATGAATGGGCTTGGGCCTTCTAGGTGCATTAGAACTGCTTGGATTTTCCTAAAAATTTGGAAGCTATTAACCTATACCAGGAAATGTGGGTTTCCCAATTTTCCATCTATTCACCAGGAGAGATACTACCGGAACTGCTCAGTCACTGGTGTTCGAGCACCAACACCTTCCACTTGTCACATTGGGAAGTGGGAATCAGCCTATGGGACATCTACCGACTAGGGGGGCTTCCCATTCTTGGCAAAATGTATGATGAATTCTTACCAGTGACTAATACTTGGGAGAATATTGAGAAAATGTCCCCAGTGGTGAGGGACTTGTTGGTCATGGCACATGGATTTCTTAGTCAACCCCTCCATGCTCAATCCCTCATCCCATTTGAAGCATAGATAATGCAGTTCCTATAGGTGAATGGACTGAGACCTAATTTCCACTATATCCAGACACATTCTACCCAATAATCCCGATGTATCACAGGATCATACTGTGCTACCCTTGAGTAATTAAAATATACCTCATAGGGTTATTAGGTCTGATCATATGTGTTGTCTGAGGTTAGATTAGTGAGTTTCTTTACCATTTTCCTAAGCGGATGTCTCTTCCCTTCTCGTGATGTCTACACTGGTGTTAGAGCTTGCACATTAATGATGGAATCTAAACCAGTAGAAGGAAAACCCATCAACTTCTCTATCCCCACCCTTGATCATATCTATGAATTATTGGGGAAGATACAGGAAGGGATATCTCCACATCACCTTAGCGGACCATTTCAATTTCTTTATGGTTGTATGGACAAGAATTTCACCTGATATGAATATCAGAATACCATGATGGTTACTCACTTTGATTTCCATTAAACTATTCTCAATATTTTCACCGCCCATCCCAAATAATTGAGTACAAACAATGTAATTTAATTGCAGAGTGATCTTTATCATTTCAATTTGGTGCCTTACTCCATGCCTCATGGAGTAGTGGTAGATGAAGAACTGAGTTCTTTAGAAGTACATTCCTACATTATCATGCTTCGGGGTGGAATATTGACTAATTTCATAGAAAAAATGACCATCTATGAACCCTATAAAACTTATAGGTTTGCTAGGAAATTTGGATTCTTGCAAAAAATAACACTCCTCCCAAATAATCAGGTCAAGAGGGAATCTCACCTGATAATTCTTCACCAATTATGGATAATGATGATGCGTGAGGATTCTAGTATGCTGATCCGTATCCTGCCCATATCAGCTTCAACCCGCTTATCATTAGAGTATGAAAAAATGTGGGTGGATCACTATCCTGACAGAGTATTGGCGAGGTTAGTTTGATAGGTTCATAGATTATTGTCTATTTCTAGTCATGTGTCAACTACATCATATTCCTCCATCCCTACAGTAAGAAGGCATCTTGTTCGCCGCAACATGAGTTTAAAGGGAACTTCACCCACACACCCTATCTCCATAGAGAGTGATTAAGATCCTCTATCTCATAAAAACATGATATGTGATCCTACTGAGGCCGGCCCAAGCAAAACATCATCAGGTATTCATGAAGTCACAGTCAACCCCATGCACATAGCCTTAGAGATCGAACCATATTTAGAGTAGGAAGGTTCTCATGCTTGGGTAACTCAAATTAATGTGACTCTATCTACCATAATGTAACTCCTTGATTATGTACCAATTGTATCGGGGAGGTGAAATAGAGGTCCCAATGCTGTTAGGGAGCACTAGGTTGTGCGAAGATGGGCCTGGCATCAAATTTGCACCATTATTATAAAAACTTCATTGGATGATCTTACTAATGAGGAGGAAACCCTTCAAAAGTTGTTCATCAATTTGAGATCAAGTGTCTTTGACTATCGGCACTTGAATTATGGCATCCCGCATTTTTATTACGTAACTTTTAATTACATTTTACAAACAGAGGATCTTTAAAGTCTAGTGTCTTGGAAATCAGGAATAATAAAACATGAAAACTTAAAACACTCTTTAAAAACCCCTTGAAAATATTCTTGAAATTTTCATCCTATGTACAATTACTGCATCTTATAACCTAGAGGCATACATTCAAAGAAAAGGGTGAGCAAAAGACCCAGTAAGGAAAGCAAGGGAATCTGTTTACTTTTGATTTCAATAATAACTTGATAAAAATAAAACATAAAGACATGAGAAATGGAATTATAGGCATATCATAATGAAAATAACATGAAAAATAACTTGAATATATGGATATAACATTTCATTTAGACATTCATGAACATATCACCAAAGTTCATCCCTATGGTGTCATAAACATTACCAAGGTTATTCACCAAGGTATCGTGAAACTTGTCATCTCTAGAGATTAATTCTTTACCCAATGCATTGGAGTGATATCAGGGAGAACCCTTAATATGTATTTATTTTCATGTGATACACATTGATCATATTAAAACATTTCATAAATAACCCATAGAGAATAAAAGATATGGGTTTCATTTCAAAATCGTGACGTTTTAAAAGTTTTTAAAAATAAGATCATTATGTCATTTATAACCCATGGAAAGAGAGTTAAGGTTATATGTATGTCAATTAAAGAATAAAATATATCATTTTTTTCATATTTTTTAACACCCATATAAATGAAATAGGTCTGGGTACTCATATAAATAAAACAAGAGAATTTCTTGAGAGAAAGAGAGAGAAATTTTGAGGCGAAATTTCTGCAGCATAACGACTATATATCAGGGTTTTAGAAAATAATAAAAAGAGAGGGGACAAGGGTATACCATCCATAAATTAATCATAAAACAATATGGGTACAAAATAAATAATAAATAAGATCATATTATGGATCTTTGAATGACATACCACATGAAAAGGAAACATGAACGAAAAGAGACAAATGTGATTTCTTTCACGAAAATTCCGTAGCCTAGCGGGGTCACTTAAAATTTCAGAAAACTAGTTGATGAGAGTGGAAAATGTATATCATCATTTGGAAATCAAATGTACAGAAATATGGATATAGAATAACACACCCCAACAGAATAAAATTGAAACTAGAAGACATAACATAATGGAAGTCATGACTTAAAAGAGGAGGGTGAAAGGTTCCCTTACCTTGAAGAGTAACTTTGAAAGCTTCTAGGTTGGGACCTTGAGAGGCTTTAGGGAACCTTGGGAGGACTCATTGGGAGGTAAAAAGATTATAACATCATTGAGAAGGATCTTGGAATGAAATGAATGAGGCAATGGATTGGTATTTATAGGAAAAGTGAGAGAATAAATTATTAATTTCCAAGGGACACCTCATCAGTGGTATTTGCAAAACCATGGGATTTCCCATGGTATTTTCCCATGGTATTGGCCACTTGGGACACCTCATAGCGTATATTACTATTAATAAGTCGACCGGAATGATTAAATCATTATTACATCATTAATGATGTCATTAAACACTAGAAACTCAAAACTGTATTATTACCATTCACCGAAAAATCAGCTATTTCAGAAAAATCCCAAAAAATCACCCTAACCTAATATCGATGCTCTATATTCAAAAATGAAATCCATTTTATGAAAATAATTTTCTAAACATTTTTAATTTAATTTTTAAATAAAATCATTATTTATTCAAAAAATACAACTTTAAAACTATAACTCATTTTGCAACACCTTAAGAAAGTAATCAAGGTCCCACAAAATTATCGTATAACCATAAGAAAATAAAGTAACAATATATGACTACATTTTTTGAAAATAAATTTCCATTTTAAATTATTAAATTAATTATAAAATTGTAAATAAAATATTTATGACATACAAAAATACCGAAACTTATACTATGGTCGTTTTTTCACTTTTAAGATGTCTACATTGTATTTATACATTCATGGGTGAAGTTTTTATTTTTTTGGCCAATTTACTATTCATTACTATTCATACGGGTATGTTACTATTCATACTTTACAATTCACTAAAAATTAAGTTGATCTTATTAGACTCTAAATTTCTTATTGAACACAACTGTAGAAGAATTTTTTTTGAAAATCAAATCACATTATTAATTATTTAAAGAATACACAAATATTTTAAAATACACCCCTTTATCCAAAATTCATCAATAATATGGAACTATAAATTCAACATACATTTATCTAGATATTTAAACATCACCAACTTTTCCATAATAAGAAATGACCATTTTATTTATACTAAGGGATTACAAAAAAGTAACTAAGGATTCATTACATAGCCCCTTATAACACTTGCATAAGACCTAAGTGTAAGGTGTGTTATGGTGATAGAATCTTGGGGCGGCTCAGAAAACATTGCCTGAGTGGTGATTTCTATCAGTTTGAACTTCTACCTTAGGCGATTCCATTCAAGCTTCACATGTTGAAGTTCGTCTTAGGCTTGGTCCAAAGCAAAGCCTAGTGATGCTACCCCCTTCCCAAGCTCTGACAGATGGGCTTTGTACAACCCAAGTCTACTGGATGAGGCCATTTAATCTTCTTTCTATATTAATTAACCAAGATAACTTGTATTTATAAACAATAAACACAATGTTAAGATTATAGTTTCCAATAGTCATATTGACCAACAATCATATAACAGTCGAAACCCAATGGTCTCATTTTAATTATACCCACTTCATTAATTAAGGGATATAATTTTGTTGAGTATTAAAATAAAATAATACACAAAATCAAGAAACAAATATTATTCAAAAGTTCAGGTCATTACATTCTTCCCCCCTTAATAAATTTTGTCCCCGAAATTTTAACTTGTACCCTCAGAAGAGAAAAGGTGTGGGTACTTATGCTTCATAGACTCCTATGGTTATCATGTGGCTTCTTCACATTTTTGGTTCATCCACAAAACCTTTACAAAGTGGGTAGTCTTGTTGAGTAGAACCTTGTCTCTACGATCCAAGATCTCCACCAGCTACTCCTCATAAAATAGGTCATGTTCCAGTTGTACCACCTCTGGGTTTAGTACATGTGAAGGGTTAGGTATGTATTTCCTCAAGAGGGATATGTGGAATACATCCTGAACTTGTTCTAGATTTGGAGGAAGTGCAAGCCGATAGGCCACTGCTCCTATAAGATCAAGGATATCATAGGGGCCAATGTACCTAGGGATGAGCTTCCCTTTCTTCCCAAAACTCATGAATATCTTCCAAGGTGAAATTCGAAGAAATAATTTTTCAACAACATCAAACTCAAAGTCCCTTCAAAGGTTGTCAGCATAGCTCTTTTGTTGACTCTGAGCATCCTTAATGTGTTGTTGGATGGCATGAAATTTTTCTATCATCTCTTGTACAAGATCAGACCCAAGAATCTTTCTCACACCAGCTTCATCCCAACAAGTAGGATTTCTACATCACTTCCCATATAGATCTTCATAGGGTGCCACTTGAATGCTCGAGTTGAAGCTGTTGTTGTAAGAAGACTCAAATAAAGAGATATGTTGATCCCATCCACCTTTAAATTCCATTTATCATGTTCTTATCATGTCCTCAAGTGTTTGAATATTCCTTTCAGATTGTCCATCCATTTGGGGGTGATAGGCCATACTAAAATTCAATTCAGTGCTCAGATCATGTTGAAGACTTCTCCATAATTTTGATGTGAACCTTGAATCACGATCAGATATGATAGAAAGTGGAACTCCATACAGCCTTACCACTTCCTTCACATAAATCATGGCAAGTTGATCAAGAGAGAAATCTTCCCAAATGGAGATAAAATGGGAAGTCTTGGTGAGACGATCCACTATAACCCATATCACATTATTTCCTTTGGAAGTTCTTAGGAGACCAGTGATGAAGTCCATAGTGATATTTTCCCACTTCAATGCTAGTATGAGTAGTGGTTGCAATACCCCTTTAGGAATTTGTCGCTCTGCCATCACTTTATGACATACCAGGAACCTTGAAGTGTAGTCAGCAATCTCCCTTTTCACATTATCCCACCAATAATGATCACGAAGGTCCCTATACATTTTCGTTCTTCTCGGATGTATAGAGAAAGTAGATTTATGAGATTCATCCATCAGCTCCTTCTTTATTTCCGAAAACGATGGAACACATAGTCTTGTAGAAATTTTAGTACACCTTATTGATCAATATTAAACTCAGAAAAATTCCCATCCTTTATAGCCTCAAACTTCTTCTGTAACAAAGGATCTTCTTTCTAAACTTTCTTGATCTTCTCTAGTAATGACGGTTGAGAAATCATTTGGTTTAAGGTTGATGATGTCCCTTCACTTATAATTCCCATGTCCAGCTTTACTAGGTCATTGATCAAAGGATCTATTTGAATCCTCGTCATGGAAAGAACAACTGGGTCTTTCTTTCTTAATGCATCAGCGACTTTGTTTTCTCTTCCGGGATGATAATGAATTGAACAACCATAGTATTTAAGAAGTTCCAACCATCTCCTTTGTCTCATGTTCAATTACTTTTGTGTGAAAATATACTTTAAACTTTTATGGTCTATATATATATCACATTTATCCCCATAAAGATAGTGCCTCCATATCTTCAGAGAAAAAACGACCGCGGCTAGCTCCATATCATGCGTAGGATAGTTCTGCTCATGATTATTCAACTTTAGAGATGCATAAGCAATTAATTTTTCATTTTTCATGAGGATGCACCCAATCCCTTTTAGAGATGCATCACTAAAAATAATGAATCCTTCTCCACATGAGGGCAGAGTTTACACGGGTGCAGTAACCAATCTCTTCTTCAGCTCTTGGAAACTTTCCTCACACTCCTTTGTCCAGATGAACTTGACCCCTTTTCGAGTTAACTTGGTTAATAGATTATAAAGTTATGAAAAGTTTTTCACAAACCTCCTATAATATCCCACTAATCCTAATAAACTATGAATCTTAGTTATTATTGTAGGCTGAGGCCACTCCTCTACAACTTTTGTCTTTTCCAGGTCAACTGTGATTCATTCATTGGTCACAATGTGCCCCAAAAAAGAAAACTGTTGCAACTAGAATTCACATTTTCTAAACTTCCCAAAAATCCTTTCCTTCCATAGAGTTTTCAAAACAACCCTTTATATGATCCTCATGCTCCTTGGGACTTTTGGAATATATCAGAATATCATCAATAAAAACTACCATAAAGTTATCAAGGTAGTTATTAAAGACTCTATTCATCAAATCCATAAAAATAGCAGGTTCATTAGTCAATCCAAAGGGCATAACAACAAACTAATAATGCCTATATCTTGATCAGAAGGTAGTTTTTGGAATATATTCTTTATTCACCCTCAATTGATGATAACCAGATCAAAGATCAATCTTAGAGAAGAATTGATCCCCACAAAGTTGGTCAAATAAGTCATAAATTCTTGGAAGAGAGTATTTGTTCTTCACTGTGATCCCATTCAGTTCTCTATAATCAATACATAACCGCATTGATCCATCCTTCTTCTTCACAAAGAGAATTTGTGCTCTCCAAGGAGACACACTCGGTCAGATAAAACCCTTCTCCAAAAGATCTTGGAGTTGATTCTTTAATTCCTCAAACTTTACATTTTCCATCCTATATGGGGTCTTTGATATTAGATGAGATCCAGGTATGAGTTCAATGGAGAAATCTACCTCTCTTTTTGGGGGAGGTCCGGGTAACTCCTCAGGAAATATGTCAGCGTATTCTTGAACGATGGGGACATTTTTTATCCTCAAAATCTCATTTCCTTCTTCTTATTCAACAATCAACTCCATAAATATGGATATAGAAGGTTCTTCTAGACAAATATCAGGTTGAGATATCTCTCCTTAGAAGATAACTATAGGTTTTCCATTCAAGACTACTGATATTTCCTTGCTTCTGTATTTGATCTTAGCATTATACTTTGAGAGCCAGTCCATCCCTAGTATAATGTCAAATTCCAACATGGGAATGACTACTAGATTTGCAATAAGATTGTTCTCACTAAATATAATAATAGAGTTTCTAAAAACTGACAATGCTTGGATAATCCCACTAGTAGTCTTGATTGATAACCCTACTTTTATCTAGTCGGGGGTTGATTCTAAATTCTTTGCGAACATGGAGGAAATAAAGGAATGCATAGAACCAGAATCAAACAAAGTACTTTCTAGCTTTGAGAGAACAACAAGAGTACCTACTACCACATCATTCGGAGATTCAACTTCAGCTATCATGATAGAAAAATCATGACCTTTCTCCCTTGGCATTTTTTGAGGCTGATGGTGGTTCCCCTACACTACCCTCAGATTTGGACAATGATTGGAGAAGTGAACAAGTTGTCCACACTTAAAGCATTGGACATCATGTAGGGAATGCACCATATTTCCCTTGTCGTTAGTTTTTGGAAGTTGAGGTTTCACCTCACTACGATAATTCCCCAAAATATGGCCATCTCTTCCACACTTGTAGCATTTCCCGCTCCCGAGTAGCCAGTTCCCCGAATGCTTCTTCCCACATTTATTACACGTGGTACGTTGCACTTTCTTGCCTCCTCTTCCCTAATCAAAAGTCCTCCCTAAGCTAGGATCCATTGATTTGTTCTTTTCATTGGATTTATGAGACCACTTCATCTCACCAAACACCAGCTCGACTTTCATCGCACTCCGCACGATCTTCTCATAGCTATCATAGTCTCGGTTGGGTAGATTCTTCCGAAGATGAGGTCTTAGTCCACCAAAGAATATATCAAACTTACCAATTGGATCCATGACAAAGATAGTGGTGTAACGTGAAATCCTTTTGAAGTTCATCTTATAGCTTCCCATAGATTCATTCTCCTTCTACTTCAGCTCGAGAAACTCCTTCTCCATTTTTGTTCTCATGGAACGAGGGAAATAATTACTGAAAAAGATCCCTCTAAACTATTCCCACTCCATATCTTCAACCTCCACTCTTTGCCTCATTTTTTTAATCAGTTCCCACCACTGATCAGATTCTCCCTCTAAGTGATAGATAGCCAGAGTGACCTTCTCTTACTCTGAATAGTGGAGCATAGAAAAGATATTCTCTATAGAGCTGATCCACTGTTCAGAAATCAATGGTTCAGTCGATACATTGAATGTTGGTGGTCATTGATGCATAAAGGACTCAACAAAAAGTCATTCCCTTCATGGTGACACCAGTATCTCAGCTTGATTCAAGTTATTTCCCATAACTTGAGTCATTTGGTTCATCATTCACATGAAAGTTTCCATTCTAGCTTCCATCGGAGTGTCGTCAATGCATGGTCCATTACGGTCACCATTTGAACGGTTCCTCCTATTGCCCACCATTTTATAAAATAATAAAACCTTAGTGAGAAGATTATTTCATTTATGAATCTTTTAAATATAAATGATCTTATGTCTTAAAACTTCATGCTTAAACAATTACATTTCTCTATAATTCTTTCATAATGATTCCTAAAAATATTATGATTAACCAAACATATCCCCCCGGAGCGTCGTAACCAAGAGTAAATAAAGACCCATTTTTGTGCACCAGTTCCCGTTCGAGTCTAGCTCAAAGCGGTGTTTTCAGGTTTTACCCCTATGTACATCTGTACCAAAGCCGCCTCTACCAGCTCATATCCAGACAAGGATGTATTTTCTTGATAAACCACTTACTCAATAATCACCAAAATACTAGGAAGTTTTCCTATATTTAAACATATAGGGATCTTCCTAAAGTTTTCATAGCCTAATTTCCATAAATAACTAAACTATCCTTTGATACCAACTATGGAATCCCACATTTTTATTACATAACTTTTCATTACATTTTACAAACAGAGGATCTTTAAAGTCTACTATCTTGGAAATCAGGAACAATAAAACATGAAAACTTAAAACACTATTTAAAAACCCCTTGAAAAGATTCTTGAAAAGTTAATACTATGTATAATTATTGCATCTCATAACCTGGAGACATACATTCAAAGAAAAGGGTGAGCAGAAGGCCCAATAAGGAAAGCAAGGGAATCAGTTTACTTGTGATATCAATAAGAACTTAATAAAAAGAAAACATAAAGACATGAGCAATGGAAGTATAGGAATATAATAATGAAAAGAACATGAAACATAACTTGAATATGTGGCTACAACATATCATTTATACATTCATGAACATATCACCAAGGTTCATCCCCAAGGTGTCATAAAAATTACCAAGGCTATTCACCAAGGTGTCGTGAAACTTGTCATCTCTAGAGATTAATTCTTTACCCAATGCATTGGATAACTATCAGGGTTCACCCTTAGCATGTATTTATTTTCATGTGATCCCCATAGATCATATTCAAACATTTCATAAATAACCAATAGAGAATAAAAGTTATGGGGTTCATTTCAAAATCGCGACGTTTTAAAAGTTCTTAAAAATAAGATCATTATGTCATTTATAACCCATGGAAAGAGAGTGAGGGTTATATGTATGTAAATTAAAGAATAAAACATATCATTTTTTCATATTTATGAACACCCCTAGAAAAAAAATAGGTCTTGTTACTCATATAAATAAAACAAGAGATTTTCTTGAGAGAAAGAGAGAGAAATTTTGAGGTGAAATTTCTGCACCATAACAGCTATATATCATGGTTTTAGAAAATAATAAAAAGAGAGGGGACAAGGGTATACCATACATAAATGAATCATAACACAATATGGGTACAGAATAAATAATAAATAAGATCATAGTATATATCTTTGAATGATATACCACATGAAATGGAAACATGAAAGAAAAGAGACAAATGTGATTTCTTTCACGAAAATTCGGCAGCCTAACGATGTCACATAAAATTTCAGAAAACCAGTTGATGAGAGCGGAAAGGGTATCTCATAATTTGGACATCAAATGGACAGAAATATGGATATAGAAGAACACACCCCAAAAAAATGAAATAGAAACTATAAGACATAACATAATGGAAGTCATGACTTAAAAGAGGAGGGTGAAAGGTTCCCTTACCTTGAAGAGTAACTTCGAAAGCTTGAAGGTCAGGACCTTGGGAGGGTTGAGGGAACCTTGGAAGGAATAATTGGGAGGTAAAAAGACTATAAATTCATTGAGAAGGATTTTGGAGTGAAATTAATGAGGGAATGACTTGGTATTTATAGGAAAAGTGACAGAATAAATTATTAATTTCCAGGGGACACCTCATCGGTGGTATTTGCAAAACCATGGGCTTGCCCATGGTATTTTCCCATGGTATTGGAAACTTGGGTCACCTAATAGAATATCTTACTATTAATAAGTCGACCAGAATTATTACATCATTATTACATCATTAATGATGTCATTAAACACTTGAAACTCAAAATTGTATTTTTATTATTCATCGAAAAATCAGCTATTTCAGAAAAATCCCAAAAATTCACCCTAACATAATATTAATGCCCTGAATTCAAAACTAAATTCCATTTTATGAAAATAATTTTCTAATAATTTTTAATTTAATTTTTAAATAAAATCATTATTTATTCCAAAAATACAACTTTAAAACTATAACTCAGTTTGTAACACCTTAAGAAAGTAATCAAGGTGCCATAAAATTATCGTATAACCATTAGACAATAAAGTAACAATATATGATTACATTTTATGAAAATGAATTTACATTTTAAATTATTAAATTAATTATAAAATTGTAAATAAAATATTTATAACATATAAAAATACGAAAACTTATACTATGATCGTTTTTTCACTTTTAAGATGTATACATTGTATTTATAGATTCATGGGTGAATTTTCTATTTTTTTGTCCGATTTACTATTCATTACTATTCATACGGGTATGTTACTATTCATAATTCACTATTCACTAAAATTAAGTTGATCTTATTATACTCTAAATTTCTTACTGAACACAATTGTAGAAGACCATTTTTTAAAAAATCAAATCGCATTATTAATTATTTAAAGAATACAAAAATATTTTAAAATACCCCCCTTTTCAAAAATTCATCAATAATATGGAACTATAAATTCATCCTACATTTATCCAGATATTTGAACTTCACCAACTTTTCCATAATAAGAAATGACCATTTTATTTATACCAAGGGATTACAAAAATGTAACTAAGGGTTTGTTACATAGCCCCTTATAACACCTGTATAGGACCTAAGTGTAAGGTGTGCTATGGTGATAAAATCTTGGGGTGGCTCAGAAAACATTTCCCAAGTGGTGATTTCTATCAGCTTGAACTTCTCCCTTAGGCGATTCCGTTCAAGCTTCACATGTTGAATTTCGGCTTGGGCTTGGTCTAGAGCAAAGCCCAGTGATGCTACCTCCTTCCCAAACTCTGACAGATGGGCTTCATACCGCCCAAGTCTACTGGATGAGGCCATTAAATCTTCTTTTTGTATTAATTAACCAAGATAATTTGTATTTATAAACAATAAACACAAAGTTAAGATTATAGTTTCCAACGGTCATATTGACCAATGGTCATATAATAGTCAAAACCCAACGGTCTCATTTTAATTATACCAACTTCTTTAATTAAGGGATATAATTTTGTTGAGTATTAAAATAAAATAATACAAAAAACCAGGAAACGAATATTATTCAAAATTTCAGGTTGTTACATGAATCTTCTTGCATATCAAATCGTCATAACTCGAGAAGATCTAGCTACTTGTGAAGGCAAAATTATTAAGTTCAATGCCACTCATCATCAGTCAGTGACCTTTTGAGATGTTATACCATATGGTGGATGAAAAAGAAAATTCTTATGACCAAATGATTGTTCAAAGAGAAGATCTATGGGAGTATGAGGCTTGTGTGTCTAGAATTAATGCGTATTTGGAATCAACAAGTGCCAATTTTGTGGCCACCAAGAAGAAGGTTCGGGATATTAGGTTCATTATTAGGAAAGTGCACCCATTACTTGAGGCTGAAGCTAGACATAGGGATGCTTTGGAACAAACCCATGTTAGTCTATGTCAGATAGTGGTTGATCTGCTCAGCCAAGTGAGTCAGGCTTCATTGTAATCATCTGGGTTTCCCATTACCTCCCCTCCCTTTGTTGTTTTTTTTTTCATCAGGGAGAGGCTCTAGAGTGTGGATAATCCTCCATTTTTTTAATGGAATGAAAAATTGTTTATTCTTCAGTTATTATCCTTTATCTTTTCCTGTGATTCCAATCAATTATAATCATCACTTTTGAATGATAGTCTTCACCAGATATCAATTGAAATCACTATTCGGGATAATTAAATTGAAATAATCAAATTAAGCTCTAATCTTTTCCTAAATTTAGGGATCTAGAGAGAATAGTTTTCCTATTACTAAGTTTACTTGGAAAACCCCAAAAACATTATGTGTTTTTAATCAATACCCTAATTTTTTCCAAAACCCAATTTAGTGTGGGCTTAGTGGGTAAAACTTGGATTTTTCTTAGGCCTCCCGCGGCGAGTTTTTGACTTAACAAGATTTTGTGCCTCTTTGATTCTTGATTCCTCGATATTTTCCCTAAACCATACAAAGTTTATATCTAGAGACTTGATAATCGACTTTTTTCCCAAGATTCACATTGCAGGTTTTCATCCTGGCGAGTTTTATTTCTCTTTCTATAAGCAATTTAAAGTCTTGAGAATCATAATAGCATTAATGATGTTTTAGGTCGAACAACACTGACCATGAATTATGGGGTGAGGTCCCCAATAGGGTTTATTGACCGAGGATGTCCTAGTACTTTTTAGACATGATTTAGAGTTTTTTATTGACCCTGATTTTTGATTTAAGGATAAAAAACTTGAGATGAGGCATGGGAGCCATTGGGCGTATAGAGGTAGGAAAATCCTCTCCTGAGGATGCATTTACCTTTGGTTGATAGGCCATGGGAAACTTATGCAGAGCTTCTAGGGCATTATGCACATAGTCAAACAAAGGTGTCCTCAGGACACTGATCTTCCATCTCTAATGTCTAGGTAATTTTATGGAAATTTAAATTTCTCAAGACCACCATGGGTGGCTTGTAAATGGGGTGGTGTCTAAAAAGTGTGAGGGAATTCATATCAATTATGAATGTGAATGAGATACCACTCCTACATGTATTTGGTTTGTGTAAAGGAGGGTAGAATCATGGTGCAATTTTAAATTCACCCAACTTGGATATTTGAGAATTTTGGTTTAAAGCCATTTTGCTCTATTAAAGGGAGAAACAATCCTCCCCTTTTCATGGTAGCATGACCATGAATGTTCTATAATATTGAGGCATGGATGGGGGAAAAAGGTGTAAAATTTAATCAGAGGGGTTTTTGAATCCAAGAATTAATATGAGATGCCAGCGTACTAGGGGCATATGGGGGTAGGAAAAGCCTCTCTTAAAGACGCATTTTCCTTTGGTTGATAGGCCATGGGAAAATTATGCAAATCTACTGGGTTATTCTATGTATAGTCAAAAAAATGTGTCCTTAGGACATTAAACTTCCATTTTCAATGGCCATGGAGGTTTATGGGGATTTAGACCTTTCTGAACACAAAGTATGGCTTGTGAAAAGGAAGTTCCTAGACAAGAAAGGAGAATTTCAAGATAAAATTTACTAGGAATAGGTTAAGACATTCTCCTAACATAGGTATGAGGAGGTTCCTTGAGCTAGTCTGACCCATATGCAAGAATGGAAGGGAAAATTATGTTTTTTTTCTAGACCCAAGATATTATATTCAGGTGTCAATACATATACTATTATGGTAGGAATTAAGCTGGACGTAGTTATTTTAAGGTTTATCTATATGCGTATCTAGTTTACACATCGGTGTGGGGCATTTTTGTCTTATATATGAGCCCAAAAATGGGGATAGGATCATATTTGACCTTTCTATGTGGATTTATTTCATGTATAGGGATATAGGGGGAAATATTCTTTTTGTCTTTGAGACTTTCTTATGTAGGTCCGACCCATACACAGGAAAAGATGGGCCATTTTTATATTATGGATAGACCCAAGATTTGAACAATGGGCATGCAGTTTTAGTGTCGTGTGATTTGGAACTTGATACAGAGGTCCCCATTAACTAGAGGGTAATTGGTTTGGGAAATCCTAACATGCCCGAGACATGGAGGGGAAGGAGAGTGTAAACTATGATCCTGTGGATTCTAAGATCAGGAGAAATGATACAAGGCTCAAAATCCATTAAGCGTACGGAGGTAGGAAAAACCTCTCCTGAGAATGAATTTGCCTGTAGTTTATTGGACATGAGAAACTTATGAAGAGCGACTAGGGAATTGTGTGCATATTCAAACAAAGGTGTTCTCAGGGAATTAAACTTCCATTTCTGATGGCCATGAAGGTTTATGGAGATCTAAAATTACCTGAGGCACATAATTTAAAAAATAGATAGGTCATTCCTAGACATATTAGAAACATTCATGCCATGGTTACCCATGGAGTTGGGAATTCCCTACATATATCTAACTCATATGTAGGGGGAAATGATTCATTGACAGATCCATATTATGGGATCTAGGGTTTTGAGTCTCCTACACATATTTAAATTTTTGTGTCAAAAATAGGGGCATTTATATTTGCACAGTTGGGCCTTGAACACAGGGTCTAGGCGTCGCTATGTATCCCATGAGGGAAGGAATCAAGACACACATAGTTATTTAGGTACCTTGTAGTTTAACACCATGTGGAAAGGATAGGGGTGGACTGATGTGAACGAATGGATATGTTGTGGTTGGGCCTGAGGGTGTATTTCTAGGTGTCACTATGTATCTCATGGGATGGGAGTCAAACCACATGTAGTTATGATCGGTGTGATAAACAAGGAATATCATGGGTTCCTATCACCATATGGAGGCAGTTGAGGGTACATCAGAGGAATTTTTCATCATGTGGTGGATGGACTAAAATGCAGGACTGATTTTTCTCTACAAATCTCATTGGGAATGAGAATAAATACATACATAGTTCTAGAGAAATAGAGATCCTATGTAGATCTAAATCTTATGTAGGAGTGGGGGTATTTCATATTTCTTCCACACAGATCCAATTCATGTGCAATGAATCATTTATTGGTATGATGATCCCTATATAGTTCAATGTCGTGTGATTAGGAAGAGAACTCTTGGTTTAAGGTCATAAGGTGTAGACCATACACACAGTTTAACACCATGTGTTAAGGATGTGGATCACCTAACGTGAATGATTATGGATCCGTACAGTTTTACATCATTTAGTAAGGACAAATTGTGATATAAGCATTGAATAAATGGTGACTAATCAGGATAGGATGTGCTAACATGACTCGAGTATGAAGAGGGAAGAATGTGTAAACCATAATCCTGATATTTATAGAATAAGGAGAAATGATACAGGGCTTGGAATCCATTAGGCATATGGAGGTAAGAAAATACTCTCCTAAGGGTGAATTTAACTTTTATTAATAGGCCTTGGGAAACATATGAAGATCTTCTAGGGAATTGTGTGCATAGTCAAACAAAGGTGTCCTCAAGACATTGAACATCCATTTCCGATGGTTGAGAAAGGTTATGATGATCCAAAATCTCCTAGGACATGGAGTATGGTTAATGGAAAGGATGTATCCAGACACATAAGAAACATCCAAACCATTATTATTCATGGATTTTGTATTTTCCCTACATAGATAAGGTTTATACGTAGGGGGATTCTGTTTCTTTGGTGGATCCATGAATAAGGAATCCAAACTTGAGATCTCCAACGTAGGTCTTGTATTTGCCTATGAGAGGTTGGGATATTTTGTTTTTTCCCATGGATGAGACTAGGATATTATTCCTAGGCATTTCTACGTACCTCATTTAAATGATAACCACATCATGTGTAATTTATAAAAGGATATCCATATAGGTATGACCCATACACAGGGAGGGGGAATTTTTCTTTATTACAGCTGGGCTTAGGATTGGAGACCTGAGAATCACTACGTAACCTTTATGGACAAGAATCAAGACACACATAGTTCTTGAGGTACCTTGTAGTTTAACATCATGCAGTTAGGACTTGGTCTTCTCGTTGTGAGGAATAAAACCTTAATGTGTCTTTTAAGTTCATGCTACTAGGACCAACTGTTGTGTATAGATTTGTCATAGCTTTACAGGGAATCCATTATGAAGTTCCTAAGACCATGTGATATGTGCTCGGTGTGAGAAACAAGGGGCACCAAAGGTTCAATCCCCCACATGGGGATAACATAACCAAGGGTAAGGGAATTTGGTATTTGGGGTGGCTGGACCAGGATATAAAATCATGGAATCACTGCATATCCTACAAGGGAAGGAATCAAGCCGTTATGTAGTTTTGTGACACAACATGGTAGGTGACTAATGTTGAGGGTAATGTACTATCAGGTTATAACATTGTTATGCTATGTAGTTTAATGTCATTTCATGAGAACATTTTATCATGATGTTTAATGTCATGAAATTAGGATGATTTACATACCATTTAGTGTCATGTGGAAAGGGAAACATAACATAGTTTAACGTCATCTTGCAGCGACCATGTGTCCTCTCAAATGGGGACAGTAATGGGAGCCTAGGAGACCTTAATGAATGTATGTAGCTTGATTTATTGAGAGTCTCGACATGAATGAGGGTCTAGGTTACTGGAAGTCACACTACATACTTAGAAGAAAAACCCGTATATAGTTTATAGTCATGATATTTGTACTTGGATGCCTAGTTTAACATAATATTACTTGGAAGTAGGGGAACCTTCCTCTTAAGGTCATGCATAAAGGACCAATGATGTGTAGTTTAGTGCCATGTTGTTTATCATCATGCAGTTAGGATTAATACCCTACAGTTTAATGTTACGTTTTCAGGATGATTTCCTTACAGTTTACTCTCATGTGAAAAGGAAAATTTCTCAATAGTTTAACATCATGAAGTTAGGATGATTTCTATACAATTTAGTTTCATGTTGATAGGACAATTTCCATACAATTTAGTGTCATGTGAAAAGTACAAATTTCTATCTTTTGGATACATGAATAATTTCTTCAGGAACCCTACATTGGTGGGAGACATAGTGAGTTGTGCATCCATTTAAATTAAGGAATATCCACCACTGGAGTAGAACTAGTGTATAAAATACGATCCCTCCCATTTTGGATCCAAAATTGGGGGTTTCTTTCCGAGTGTCATCAATGTTCTGATGAATGGAACCAATTATCATTCGAGGAAATATTGAAGGAAAACCTTTTTATTGAAGTATTTTGAAATTAAATTTTGGTAAACTTAAAAATGGTGTAGGGTATGCAATACTTTCTCATCCAATCACTCCAACTCATCAATATGTTTGTGGGATTTCTCATCTATGGATAGTTTATCATATATGGAAATGATAATAAAGGGTAATTGGACTTCAATGGGTAGAACTTATTCTATCCTGTATACTAACAAGTACGTGGTTTCTTCTATGGAAATGTGAGTCATGGTCTGATAGGCCCACATAGCTTGGAGGAGCTTATCTGGCCATGATTTATTATCCTTTTTCTATCATTTTTTGGAGTAGATTAGATAGGGTCTTGTTGAAGGCCTTTATTATTCTGTTGGCCGCTGCATGGTAGTGGGATGAACTGTTGGTCTTGATACCATATTCCCAATACAATTTCTCAAATTTAGAATAATTAGAATTAGTGTCATTGACTATCAATACTATATGAGGGACACCAAATCAGTTGATGATATTGGATTTCACAAAGATGAAAATGATTCTTTCCCTGACCTCTTTGAGGGGTACAAATTCCTCCCATTTGGAAAATTAGTCAGTTAATATGTGAATATACTTGAACTGTTTAACCATAATAGGATGATATGGTCCCACAATGTTCATTTCCCATATTAAAAATCACCAAGAATACTTGGATGTGTGAAGTAACTCATGGGGTTGATGGATAAAATTTTCATGAACATGGAAGTAGTGGCACTTTATAGTGATATTCTCACAATCCCACATCATAGTGGGCCAATAGTACCAAAGTCTTTGAATTTGGTGAGAAATATTTAGTCTCGACTGATGATATCCACAAGATCTTATGTGCACTTCTTTTATGAAGGAAATGGTGTCTTCTCTATCAATGCACCTGAGAATAATCCCTTCAAGGCCTCTCTTATAGAGGAAATTTTGTTGATTTATACCATCATACAGAACAATGTTGAATTCTCACCTAAGAACCTACTCTCTCCTGACCCTATCTAGTGGTCTTTCTCCCTTTTGAGGATAATTTTCAATGAGATTCATCCAGCCAGTGGTGGTACCATACGGCTCAGGGATGAGACTATTCTCTTCAGTTTCTTCAATGTTAGATTGAATGAATGATAAGACCATATGAAAAATGGAAATGCTAATGAATGTTTCATCCCAATTTGTATCATCAATATCTATGGATGCATTTTCTAATGCATATTCCTGTGCATTTTTCAACTGAGGAGTATAAGTTAATGTTGTCTCTAAAGGGAATTCCTCCATTAACTCTTGAATGTGGTCAAACAAGGGGGATAGATCTTCCTTTTTGATAGCATAATATCCATTGACTTGCTTGATGAAATATTTCAAACCAACTTTCATCTTAAAATGTTTTAGTTTCAATTGAAGTGTGAGCTCTAGGCCAGCAATGAGAGCCTGGTATCCTGATTTATTATTTGTGAACCCTTCTAAAAATAGGAAGGAGTAAGGAAAGACTGCCTTTTTTGAAGATATGAGTATGACTCCCAACCCTACTTTGTTGATCTTGGAGTCTTCCACCATTTTTCTAGTTGGGGTACTGGATGCACCATCAAAATGAATTTCCCATGTTTGGGAGTTCTCTTGAATATAGAAAACATCTTCATCAGATAGTTCAACATCTAATGGAGTCATTTCTTCAAAGGGGCACTCTTCCAGAAATTTTGTTAATGCCTGTTTTTTATGGCCTTATGAGGCATGAATAGGATGTCAAACTTTTGTAGGATGACCTCCCATTATGACAAGAATCCAGTCAGCATTGGAAGGATGGGAATATATTTGAGCGGGTTACTATGCAAGAACAAATGGATCTCGTGATGCTGCAGACAGTCTCACCATTCCTTAACTATGAAGATTAGTTCTAGGTAGCTCTTCTCAATGTTTTAATAACAATTCTCAACATCAATCATAGTATGGATGAGATAATAAAGTCTGTTCTCACTACAAGCGTCATTCTTCTGTGCTAAGAATGCTCCTAGAGGCCACTCTAAATCTATCACATATAGTATGAGTGGTCTTCCTTTGACATAAGGCATTAAAATTGGTAGGATTAAGAGATATTTCTTAAGACTGTCGAATACTTCATGACAATCATCGGTCCATCGGTACACAATCCCTTTTTTTATCAACCTGGAAAAGGAAAAATATTTGTTGGTAAGGTTTTCTATAAAGTTCCGGATGTAGTACAAGTGTCCTTTAAGCCCCTTAAACTCTGTGATGTTGTGAGGAGGTAACATTACAATTATATCCTTTGTATTATTTGGGTCAAATTAAATTTCATGATGGCATATGATGAATTAGAGTAATTTCCTTTAGGTAATCCCGAAATCACATTTCAAGGGGTTCATTTTTAGGTTGTCCAGTCATAGTTTGTTGAATAATATTTCAAGATCTGATAGGTGGTCCAAGCATTTTTGTGATTTAATCACTAGGTCATAAACATAGATTTTAATGAATTTTCTTATGAAAGGTTTGAATATGTGATGCATGGAATGCTGATAGGTGGTGTCGACGTTCTTCAAACCAAAGGGAATTACCTTATAGCAAAACACTCACTCGGGCCCCTTGAAGGTGGTAGCTTATTCATCTTATAAATCCATTTGGATTTGGTTATATCCTTAATATACATACATGAAAGAGAAATATTGATATCTGAAAATTGTATCAATAAGCAATTCTATGATCGAGACTGGGAAGTTATCTTTTGCGAAATGCTGATTGAGGTCCTTGAAATCGATGAAAACTTTGATTCGTCAATTTTTATTTTTGACAAGGACTATATTGGCCATCCAGATGGGACATTGGACCTCCTAAATGAAGTCACTCTTGATTATCTTGTCGACTTCAGCCTCTATCTTGGTGTTATGCATCAGGTGAATCCTTATGGAGGCTTGATTATAACCCCAATGATCTTCTAGAAGACCAAGGTGGTGAGTGGCCACCTTAAGATCAAGGCCTAGAATATATGTTCAGTTCCATGTGAAAACATATAAAATTTTCCTTAAAAAGGAGGTATAATACTCTTGCTCTTCAGAAGACATGGTCGCACTAATCATAGTGGGTTTCTGGTCTTTTTCTTTACCTTGGTTTATTTCCCTGAGTTCATCAATGGTGGTAGAGACACCCTCCTAGAATGACAAAGGGGAATACCTAAGGTCTTATTACTCTTAATATTCCAAATCTCCTTCATCATCTTCTTCTTTTGAGGGGGAAAAATTATTGAGATGATCTCTACAGAGTTGAGTGAAGATTCACAACTTTGGAATTCGGAGGTTGAGGTGACTTCTTTTTACCTGGCTAACTGTGGGAAATTTTCTGGAGATGGTGGAGTGAGGGAATGATAAGTTTCTTCTTCTTTTTATATCTTAGGAGGCAAGGTAGGTATTATCTAGGTCTCTGAGGATGGATTTAGGGCATTTCCATTCAAGCATTCACCATTATATTGAGGGTCAATGAATTTTTCTGCACTGTTAGGCATGATCGCCAAGACTGAAATCACGAGGACCATTTAATATGCGTCTGAACATGGACTCATACACCTAACTTGGTTGAAGGGTGTTGAAACTCCATTTCATCACAGAGTCTAAAAAGTGAAAAAGGGTAATTATTTAGAAAAAATAGGAGAAAAAACATGAATAAAATCAATATTTGCAAAGTCTTGAAAATTGGATCATCCTAGTCAGACCAAGGAGCCGTCGGTGCGCAAGGTACTTGCATGCCCAATTCTAGCGTGCATCCTACTTGCGTTCCCCATCACCATTTCTCCCAAGGTCTATTATTTTTCTATAAATAGAACCTGGGGGTATTCATTTGTATGGGAGAATTTCCATGAAGCCTAATTGCTTCTCTGGTCACCCTAGTGCTTCACCCAAGTCTTCCAAAACCTTCAAGGTAATTCTTTAACACCCAAGGTAGAGGATTTGAAGGAGGATCATGGGAATTAAGTACCTTTAGTGTTTGAAAACCATAACACTTGCACACCTAAAGCGCCCAACCTCCCTGAATCAGAAACACTTGTGCGCCGCCTATTCCTCTCATAGGAACTTGAGCACCCCACTTCTAGGAATACCTGTGAATACTCTTGAAGGCTTGAGTGAGGTCTTTCCCAAGTATTAACATCCAGGTTGTTCATCACTTAAAGTGAACATCAGGTCACCCAAGTCTACTTTCACTCCCATACTTGCGCTCCAGATACCTACTTGGGCGCCCCTCTTTGATTCACCTACTCCCTTCAGACTACAAGCCTTCAAGCCTTCTTCAAAGCCATTCGTGGCAAGGATTATTCTTCATTGGCTCCCTTGTCTAAAAGGGATTATGTTGAAACCTCCACCAAAACCTCTTGAATTATAAAACCTTTGAGAAAGGCACATCAATGTGAATCCTATTTGGGTTTGTATATCTGTAGTTATAGGTTTCCCACATTTGTTTCACAATGGGGTTAGGATTCATGGATTGTCTGTGGGTTTGTATATTCGAAGTCACATGGAACTTTCTACTAGGAACATTTTTGGGAAGTTCCTAGTTTGTAGGATTAGGGATTGAGTTATGTCCTCCCCTTTTCATCTCTAAAACCCAGAACCTCAGGTCTCTGGTAGGTAAGGTATGGTTCACAATTGATTTTCCATTCAATCAAAGGAAATGTCTCCCTCCCATACCAGGATCAATTTTAGGGTATCCATCCTAGTGTAATCCCTTAACCTTTCAAGTAGGAGGTTACAGTCTTGCTCCTCTCTACTTCTTTCACCTTCACTCCTTCCTTAAATTAGACCCTTGTCCAATGTAAAGAGAATAGAGGGAAGTCTCATCTCCATGCCCTCTTCCCAAGTTGCCTCGCCCTCGTCCACCATCACCACTGTAATCGCGTCCTCTTCCAACAGTAGAGGAGGAAAAGTGTGGGCATTTTTTTTTGAATATTTCCCATCCTCTTGTTTCTCACACCGAGCATGACTCATGTGGGCTTAGATATTCGTGATTATTACAACATATGCACAAACACCCATGGATAATGTACTATGAGAACTCTGATTCCCACCATAATTGGGATACATAGAAAGACTCATTAGGGCCCAAGCTCACCATATATACTCTTCAAGAATCCAACCCTAATTACCTTAATCTGGTCATCCTCTTTAAGAATAAGCCCCAAATTAAACCCCCAAATTATAAAGGAACCCTTTTCAGGAAGTAAGCCCAAACTCATTTCTCACAAAGTACTACACTCTCCTATGAGACTCACCAAACTAGTAGGGTACTAATTCCTTTCACATGGATACATAGGTATCCCATTTATGGGTACAATCCCAATATCAAAACAAACCTTCGTCTTCCTGGGTGACAATAAATTCCAGAGTTCCCCACTGAGTGGATTAAAAACCAGTATCATTATAAAGATGATTAAAACAATCTCTAAATAGTATATGAGAGGATACAATTGATGGATAACCTCGAATACATATGGATGTATCCATTATTTAAGAACCTTTAATACATACATATGATTCTAAATTCCCCACATGCTAATAATTGATTTAAAATTCCAAGGGAAACCTATGTTATACTTGGTGAATTAATAATGATTCATGAAAATATCTCAAATATATAAATAGAGTCATGGAGTAGACAAAAATTACCCCAAAATGGTGTGATGATTCTGACTTCCCATCCTCTCGACCAATGTATGTTCTTAAGTATTGTCAGTTCAAACTTAACAAGTGCTTGCCTTTGGAAAACATGTCCCTTTTGGATAAATAACTGTTGGATGTTTCTGGTTCCATGAATAAATCCAATAGAATACACTTGGAATTAGTGATTCTTAAACTAGAACACACATTCCAAGGAACTACGAAACAATGAGAAATATGTATTCTTCACAAATCCACCAGAAGGGGTCATTTCGGAATACTTCCAAACCATTTGGGTTAGTGACCCAATTGATTCCATCGACTGAAGGCTGCTCTCCCCTCTACCTATAGAATCCCACATCGATATAGTGTGACTTGTGGGACTTTAATAGAGATTTATCAACATTCAATGTACCTCTTTTTTCCATTAATATTGTATTTGATGCACTGATGGTATGATGAGGGTATTGTTGAATGCTGGCACAACTAGGGCCTTCCCAGTAGGACATTGAAAGCCATGTTTTGTCGGACAACTTGGAATTCTAAGTCAACTACAAGGTCTCCAAACTGCATCTTGAGCTTGATTTGGACTAATTATTTATGTTCAATCTTATCATAACCTAGCAGGAATGTGGAAGATGGAGTCAGGTTTTCCTCATTACAGCCTAACTGACGAAGTGTCCACAATGGGAGGAGGTTAACTCTAGAGCCTTTATCAATGAAGATTTTTTGGATATCTATACCATTCATCCTTTAGACACATATAAGGGTTTTATGTGTCCTTTCATAGTGGTTTCTTTATCTTTATCTATGAATTAGATAACTGTGAGACATTCTTCAGAGTCGATCTCCATCCGATAGACCTCATTGGTTGCTACTTAGGCCTCAAACACCTGGGGGATTAACAAATATTTTATAAGCACTTACCTGAGGTTCCTGGACAAACTTATGGCATCAAGGATTGATAGATTGTATGATCAGAAGTCCAATTACTTTAGTATGTCAAATTTATATTCTAAAGGACAATTCTTTCCAATGGGGGGATTCACTTTCCTAGGCACTTTAGGGGTTTGAGAATTGGATGTAGACAGGAAAGTCCTCAGGATATGAGCTGGAAACGCTTCTGTGTCTTGTGGGTTGGGCTAGATAGGTCTACCTACACACCTTGGGTGATTAGAAACTTGCTCCTTTTCTTGTGGATACTACAGAATGATCAGGCCAGAGTGGATTCTGGAAGGGTTAAGGGAATTTTACTTTTCCTGTTGGGTTTTCTGAAGGGTTATTCTATGAGTTTCTACAACATTGATGGTTTGAGAAGGGGTGAAACCATAATCTTGGTTTCTACCATGGATGCATCTTCCTTGGTCTCCTAGAATTCTGAAGCCTCTTCCTTCAGTTCCTTGATTGGGTACAGGGAATTCAGGTACATATCCACACTCTTCGTCAGATAAGGGATCCATTATGTGAATGAAATTAATGGAGCTGAAAATAAATTCCTCATCTAATGAAAAGTATTCCTGATTGACTAATTATAGTGATGTCATTTGGTGGGGTGGTTCCCATGCTTGCAGGCATGATGGAATAAAATCTAAGAGTGTCAAGGCTAACATTGTCCTTGACATGGGTTCATCTTCTTGCACTTTATCTCTGTCTTTATGGTTGAACCAATTCTTGAAAGGTTGACTCCTAGAGGATTGTGGGGCTGAGGATGTCAGCTAAGTTGTATCAAGATATGTTGGAGGCATAGTGGGTTTCTTCAACTATGATTAGTGTATTCCATGAGCTTTATTTATTGTCTTCTGAGTCATCCAACTATCAAACTTCTACTCCCTTTTTCTAAAAACCTTTTCCCACTCCCATCCTTTATCCGAGTCAGTGGTGGAAACATATTCCACTTTTTATGGTGGTGGTCCCAGCTTGAATTTCCCAGAATCGATCATTCTCTATAATAGGTACTTAAATATGAATCATTATTGGATGATATTTCCCATAATCCGGTGGAAGGGACAATAATATTGATGGTCATCGAGACTGAATTCATCATATCTCCTTAGGTTTAGTAGACAAAGCAAGTTTCAATTCATGGAAGCTATAAAGTAGCCATGAACTTGGTTATCTTAGAATGAGTAAAATTTATTCCTTCATTCATAGAATTGATTCTTCCTAGTTCTCGTTTGATCATATCATTGAGGCGGGGGATGTTATTGACATCCAAGGGGCCCTACATGATTTGTTGTAGGCCTGGGGAGTGGAGCATGTGCAGGAGCTGGCTTGACTTTAACAAAGGTAGCTTCAGATCTTCATACTCTTTTTCCTAGGGCTAGTGGGGCTGTCTGATACTTGAGGTTATTCCTTTATATGAAGTATTATATTCTTTGGGAAAAGGTAGATAAATCGCAAAACCCATTTGTATATTCCACTGGGATGAACGGTGTTTATAGCTCGTCTCAGAGGTTGCTGATTCATATATCTAGCATCTCATCTTGGGGGAGTGGACAATTTAAAGAGTAGGTCATACCTTTCTATCTATCAATGAAGTCTAAGAATCTCTTTTTATCCCTCTGTTTCCAGTTCATGGGGTCACTGATTGTTGTCTTTGGTAGTGTTGAACTGAACTGGAAAAGAAACTATCACCAGAGATCCTACCAACCTATTATTGACCGATTCGACAAGATAGTGTACCATACAAAGGATGAACCTTGTAGAGTTCACTTGAAGTATTTTAGTTTCAATTCTTATTTTTGATCCAGGTTTCCCATCATTGGATCATAATAAGATGAATAGTGCATTAGATGCTATTTCGGGTCACCCGAGCCATTGAAAACTAGAAACATGGGATTCCCAAAATTTGGTGGTGGAAAAATGTTACTCACCTAGTCTATGTAATATTTCCATTCCAGTTGTATCAGATCACACCATCATTACATGGCTTCCATGTGAACTACTAGTGACTTAATGGTATTAATGAGTCCTTGATGCATGTCCTATTGAACTAGAACATGAGCGGGCATATTAGAGGAATAATTGGATGTGCCAACTCTACTGGTATTTGAAACAAATAATCAATCAAGGGAATCCTTTTTGGATTTTCTTAAACCTGTTACAGTTATTTCCTTAAGGGAGGTAAATCTTGATATCCTCCCAGGATTGGATTCCGGTAGACTGATGGTCCTAGAGCTATCTTGGATGAGCATTCTGGCCTTGATACATTTACTGGGGTAGACCCTTCTAGATGAGGTACACCTGATATAGGTGGATGTTTAAGATCTACCTGGGTATCATGCTCGATATGAAAAATTACTTGGAGCATATCAGTGTTGATTCGACTCAGTTTCTTCATTTCTTCCTCATACTGAGCGAATCTCTCCTCAAGTGTCAAGGAATCACTCTCATTGGGAGGAGGCAGGTCGTGTGTGACCTTGTTATTTTTCTTCTAGTTATGAGGGATTTGTGAGGGCGGTAATGAGGGATTGGCCAAGGGGGCACCCAAATTTAGGGTGACCCTATGATTCCGAGTATACACACCTCCTAGCTTGGTATGGATTGGATTCTAGGTGGAACCATCTTCTCCCTATTTGTATGTATTTTTATCCTTCTATGTGTGGTACATAAGATGGATGTATATGATGTATATTGATTCATAATGCATAGTGGGGGCCGTTTTGTCTTTCGAGTAGTAGAATGACCTTTTTCATTTCCTTTATACTATTCTGGGACTCCCTTCAGGATTCTGGAGAAGGGTGACTTGGAGGGATACTCAGTGCGGCCTTATTACATGAATCCCTCTCAGAGGGAATGATCATGTGATAGGATAGAACCAGAGACCTCTCTACTTGTTTTCCTCCCTAAATGAGAGAATACTAATTCCCGTTGAGGGGTGGTTGAGGTAAAAATTCTCCCAAACCTGCAGCTTTGGGTTAGTCCCATTCTCTGGGCATTGTGCCTCAACCTGTATTTTTTGACCTTATGGGGGAATTTCATGTTAAAAATTCCCCTAGTCCCATGGGTTGGGGCTGATCCCGTACTGTGACCATTTCTATTTCTATAGCTGCTTTCTTAATCTCATGCATCCCCATTCAAGTGTGGGCCATATGTGGTGTCGAGTCTACACATGAATTGTGTATTTCTAAAGACATAAGTAGTGATTTATGGTTATCTTCTCTTAGGCAGGAATCCTGTTGAATGTTATCAGTTTCCTAGTTTAGTAGTTTTTCAATGGATCAATCTCATCGGTCTTGATGCTTTTGAGACTTACTCAAGGCCAGTTCCTGTCGAGCATATAGCCTATTATGAATAGGGATTTCATTCGATCGCTGTCTTGGGATAATGATGTTATAGGATGTCATTTCCAATGGGTTCTACTGGATGAGAAGTGGGGTGAAGTGCAAAGCTCCATGCTCTCCCCATCCCCAGATATGAACACTAGATGGGGCATTATTAATAAGGCAACACAACTTGTGCAACACATGGAGGCAAGTTAGTTTGTGATCTTCCTTTCACCTCTTTGAATGTGGTCGCATCATATATGAAAGGGATTCTAGGTAAATTTTACAGTGAAGTTCCCCCATTATTTTGACATGGTATGCATACCCATCATAGGGTAAGAATTTTTCTTTCAACTGGCGAAGAGTTTTCTAGATATTGAGATGAATGTTATGTATGAATTATTCTGACAACTCTCTTGGTATGTCAAACCGAGAAGTGGTTATGGGGTAAAACATAAATGGTATATCATCCCTGGATAGTTTTTTTCTCATGAGAAACATATCAATTTTTTTCTTCCTCCAGATATTCCTCTACTTAATCATCCCAACTTAGACGTTTCTTGATAGTTTCATCACAAGTAGTGGGACTAGTAGAAGTATTGTTGTCATGTGGAAGGCCTGGAGGTGGCTAAAAAGACGAGCGTAATCCTGGTCCATCTCTTGCTTGAGAAAGGATGTTACTTGTAATTGATAGGGTATATGGCATGCTTGACCACATCCTTCCAAGTGCCTTAGAATAGGAGGGATTTCTTGTATTTTATTTGGTAGCGGTAGGACCTTCCAATCAATATGATATGTTACTATGAGGAGGACCTTCACAGTTGGTGCTATAATGAAGAGGGCTACCATCATAGCTTGATGTATGACTGCCAATAGAAATTGTGCATTATATACCCTGGGGAGGACCTTCAAGGTGGACTGTAGCAAGGGGAGGTCCTTCTCGTTGCTTGATGTCATTGTGGGGAGGGCCTTCATAGTGACTACTATCATAGCGAGGACTACCATCATATCTTGATGTTTGTATGTAGGGAGAATATATATGGTGTGAATCCTAGGGAGGACCTTCAGGATGTACTATAATAAGGGTAGGACCTTCTTGCTATGTGATGTCATTGTAGGGAGGACCTCCATGGTTAGTGATACAAAGGAAAAGACTACCATCATATCTTGATGTCTGACTACATGGATAAACTTTGTAGTGCATACCCTGGGGAGGACCTTTAGGGTAGAATATGTCAAGGGGAGGACCTTCTTGCTGTAATGTGATGTTACTGTGGTGAGGAACTTCATAGTTGCGACTATGATGGAGAGGACTACCTTCATAGTCTGATGTCTGACTACAGTGAGAATATCTATAGTGCATACCATGGGGAGGAGAATTCGAGTGGACATCAGTAAGGGGAGGGCCTTCTCGCTGTTCGATCTTCTGGAAATGAGTGGGGATACTATGAAACTCATCAGGAGATAGTCTCTCATGATCAATCATTTAATGCCCATAAAGTATGCCTTCAAAGGTGATATGAGGAGGAGCTTTAGAGCTGCTGGTAACAACTTTAAAGGGAGGAACTTCACAACTACTACTACCACTTCCATAATTTGGTAATGGATTGATATGATCCTAAGCCTCTATTGATATGTGTTTGATGAAATCAAGAAATCCATCTTCTAGAAGTGCATGGTCATGAATATGCTCTTCATTTTCCATCTTCCTTTAGCACAATTTATTTCTGGGAGCTTTCTTATAGGCAAATGGGTTCGCCTGCTATCAGTAATGACCTTCATATACAGGTTCCTATTTAAGTGATTCTTATGATTCCATCAGGATATGATGACAAACATCTTGATTTATGGCAGTGATATATGCCTTCCATGAAGTGGACACCATGGTATACTGGTGTCCCCTAGTTGGAATGGGTATTTGTTCCTAATCCGGTTGTCTTTGTATCATGGAATATGGATGAAGACCCTCCTGGAATGGAGTAGGGATGAATATCTACTTCGAAGGGACTATCTTATTTTATGGACAAGTTACCCCACTTTTGTTGATGAGATTGTGCTCCCAAATCTTTTATATTGTCATGTGATTATGTCTTAATAGGTTTAGAGAATATGACCAGGTATCTGTGTTTATTCATGCATCATTATCATTATGTGTAGAGAAATTTCATTAGATAGAACAATGATATATTCCCATTCTGATGTCAAAGTAGGAGTATGTGCCTCCTCCGGTCCTCCATGTTTTACCAATGGGTACTGGCAGTTATCCTATGTCGAGGAAGTGGAATGAGTCTACCTCTATTTTATAGTTGGGATATGCTGGCTATTTTCTCCAGTTTCCATCGTATTTGACCGATGGGCTTCATATTTGTGAGCATGGATTTGTACCTGATCTTTTTACAATGTCTTTGTCTCATGGGCTTGGTATACATCCATAAAGATTTAACTCTATATATATTTGATTTACACTATATTTGACCAGTGGAATTATCATTCCTTGGTAGGGATATGTGCCTACCTATAGTTTTCCATCCTATTTGGATGATGGGATTCATGCGCATTAGTAGGGATTTTCATCTACCTATAATTCGCCACCCTAGTTGCGCAAAGGCCTTGGAAATAATTATTAGTAATTTTCATGTGTTCGTAACATGCCACCATATTTTCATGGAGGGATTTAGAAGAGTGTAAAGGAATGAGTGCCTACCCATAGTTTTCTATGGTATTTTCATGGTGAATCTCTTCCTCAAGAACCAAGGTGATGACCTATTTATGATCATATGTTTTTTGACCTCTACAGGAAGCCTGGGGGGCTTGTGTTCATTGAAATTTAGTAGGATCCCTTGGTGTGTCATCCTCTTCAGAGTAAGGGTATTGGGCTGCAGTATGTCAGTGTCAACATCTTTTAGCAGGGGATTTCTAGAAAAACCCCTATACAGTAGGGAAGAAGTCATTGGTGATGAATTCATATGCCTCCCTAAGATAAGGTAGGTACTCATTTTCATTCCCCATGGACAGAATCCCAAAAGAACTAGAGATAGTTATTAGATCCTCCTAGTCCTGGACCATCAGTCACTTCTGAGTGAGCAGATAGTGGGATTTTACCGACTGGAGGGCCTATCTTGCTGCCTCTAGTGTTAGGAGTGTACTGTTCTGATGGTACTCTAATATCAGTGCATTCAAGACTCAACATTGAAGATTATAGGTGGGTTATGGAGTCCTATGCTTGGCGGAGGTCCTGAACAATGTGGTGGCTGACATGCATATCTGTGAGAATGTTTGGGATTCCATTAGATTGAAATAAGCCATGGAGAGTACCTACAATATATTTGACAAGTACAGAAAAAACCCCCCCATCAAAGTAGAATCTCATGATCCCATGCATAATTGATGATCTAACTTGGTCCTCATTCCTTTTAAATGTAAATGGGTCCTATGGTCGGGTAAGGCTGCCACCTTGGTTAAAGATTCACATCAGGTTCATCATTTTTGTTTCACTTGAAGATGCCATTATTCCCTACTATGAGATGGTCCGATAGAAACTGGGCAGTGTATCCTTTTGATAGTGCAAAGGAGGTGACATAGTCAAGGTTCATTCAGGTTTGTTTCCCAAAGAAAATATTATTCCCATCGATTAGGTCAATTTTAGGGTGTTTATTGGTGTAAAATCACCAATGTTGAGTATAATCTCTTCAAATAGTCCCCAATGGGGTTCTTCATGGAGCTAGAAACACCCAAAGGTTTCGTATCCAAGATTCATGGACTTTCTTTCCAAAGGCAGGCACTCATTGGATAATTTAGCCAACGAAACTTAAGAACTCACATTGGTAGAGGGGATGAGAACTCGGGATCATCACGCCCTTTTGGTGAGGGTTATTTCCAATTATGTGACTCTATTATAGATTTAAGTTATATTTATATGTTTGTGAATCTCTGTTTCATTCCCAAGCATGTGTCGGTGGGTTACCCTTGGGTCGCAAATGATCATATATATACACATGGGGTTGGAATCATCTATATTTATATGATGTTATCTATCAACCAGAACATTTGTATGGATAGACCAACGATCAATTAATGGTTTATTGAGACACCAGTGGTGTTACGACGTGTGATGGGGCACTCTAGAGTTTACTATCATCTAGGGGTGACAGAAGTTTCTTGAATGTTGGGATTGAACCCGTAAGACGGACTTCCTACATATCCTTGTGAGAGGAATTGGAATCCACTTAATTTGGTGCCAGTTAATAGGACACATCACCTTTTAAGGTCATGTGACCAGGACCTGTCCATGCAGTTCTACATCATGCGATAAGGACATCCAGGCGAAGGGTTCCTAGTCAATATTTGATGCAGGAATTATACCGAGGTGGCCTGAGGGACCTGAGAGAGACGCGATTTACCAGGTGGGGGCATGATATTACCAGGTATATGGCCGAAGAAGGATGGATTTAAGTGTTGGGTTTAAACCTTGAGGAGGCTTCCTAGGTATCTCAGTTGGTTAGGAATCAAAGCCTGTGTAGTTTGTTCGGTTGGGACTTAAACCTCAGGGGATGCCTATTTAAAGGAGTCATATTAATTGATGTGGGTGTTACACATGGGAACAACCCATTTGGATTCAATATTCTTAGGAATTATACTATATAGGAGGCCCATTGAGCTCGAGCCTTAGACATGCATCCTATATATCCTGGTTATGACAAGAATCAAATTTCTCATAGTTCTGTTGGTTTGGACTTAAACCTCAGTGGAGGCCTGTTTAAAGGATTCATATTCACTTATGTGGGGCTTAATCATGGGATTTTCCTATTTGGATTTGATATTCTTGGAAGTTATACTATATAGGAGGCCCATTGAGCTTGGGCCTTAGACATGCATCCTACGTATCCTGGTTATGACAAGAATCGATGTTTTCATAGTTCATATGGTTGGACATTATATAAGTGGAGAATACCAATGAAGGATTTCATGGCTACTAATAACATTACTAGAAAATTCACCCATGGCCATGGTCTGGAACTGTGGCTGTAGGCCCGAAAATCGTGGTCGTAGGCCCAAAAACCATGGAAATAGCATATGGCCACAGTTTCAGAAAACCATGAACGCTATCACAGTGGTAGTAGGGGCCTATTTCCATGTTTTAACCCTGTAATTAGGTGGCCTCTTTCCATGGTTAAAACCGTGGAAGTAGGGGACTACTACCACGGTTAAAACTGTGGTAAGATCCCCTTAATGCCACCGTTAAACCATGGCTATAGGCCCCTACTACCATGGTTAAAATTGTGTCAATAGGCCCATACTTCTATGGTTAAAACCATGGAGATATAATTTATATGGTATAAAGAAAAACAAATTCAGTTCCCCTCCCTGCCCCCCTGGAAAGCCCCCAGTACCCCCTTTCACTCCCTGGACAACCCCCGTGCACCCCCTTGAACACCCCCTACACACCCATGCCCCCCCAGAAAGCCCCCTTTCACCCCATGGACATCCCCCCTACACCCCCATGCCGCATGGACAACCCATTTTCACCCCATTTAACACCCCCACATCCCCATGCCCCCTGGACATCCCCCTTACACCCCCATGCCCCCTTGGACAACCCCTTGCACCCTACTGAACACCCCCTGCACCCCCATTCCCCCATGAACCCCCCCCCCACACACACTCCCATGCCCCCCCTGAACAGCCCCCTGGAAACCCCCTTGCACAACTCCCATTCCCCCTGGAAATCCCCCTGGACCCCCCCTGCACCCCCATGCCCCTGGACATCCCCCTTTCACCCCATAGACAACCCCCTTGAACACCCCCTTGCACCCCCTGTACAAACCCTTACACCCCCTTGAAACCCCCCTTTACCCCATGCACTCCTGGAAAACCCCCTTGAACACCCCCTGCACCCCATTCCCCCCTGGATAGCCCCCTTGAACACCCCCTCCACCCCCATGCCCTGACCCCCCCTCCTGGACCCCTCCCTCCTGGACACCCCCCTTCACACCCATGCCCCCATTCACCCCCTTCTGGACCCCCCTTTCACCCCTTGGACAACCCCCTTGCCCCCCTTGAAAAACCCCTTACACCCCTACACCCCATGCCCCTTGAACACCCCCTACACCCGACCCCCCTCCCCATGCCCCTTGAACACCCCATGCACCCCCACACCCCTGCCCCTGTCCCTGCATTAGCCCACCCACTACAGTAGCCCACCCCCTCCCCCCACACCCCCGCACCCCTACCCCCTCCCTGCCCCCTTCACACTACCCCCTTCCCCCTTCACCCCCACTACCCCCTACACACTTCCCCCCATGCCCCCTTCATCCCTTGCACACTGCCCCCCAACCTTCACCCCCTGAACACTACCCCTTTTCCCCTTGCCCCCGAACCCCCTTTCACCCATTCCCCAACCCCCCCCCCCTTGTGTCCCCCTAGAGAGAAAAATTTGATTTATTTCTGATAAAAAATATAAACATCCATATTCATCCACTACAGTACCAGATGACTTAAGAAAAAAAAGAGGGTGAAAAATCCCATTATAAACCGAAATCCCATAAATCAAACAGATTCAAACTTAGTTGCAGTATGCTATAAACACAAAACATATAGTAAAAGAATATGGAAACAAATAATCAATTTGGAGGGACCTTTCCCATATTCATGAACTCACTGAAAACCCTTTGGTAGCAGTCCTCACATGAAACTGATGGAACTTACACATAGAGTCAGGTCTGTGAACATAATCATTCAACAAAAAATGAATTAAAAGGTTTATAAAACCATTAAATGGATGTGTAAATGTATGGATCAATATATTTTTAAAGATATACAATGGAAAATTTTATGAATATGTACATAAAATCTATTCAAATTAAAAGTTTAGAACAACATTTACAAACTAAATGCAAAAACATTTTCTATCATTAAAGTTGTACTAATCTATGAAAATTGTTAAATATGTACAAGATTTGATGAACTGAACTAATATATACCAATCGTGTGATGAATGATTAAGGAAAAAAGATTTAACTACTTATCATGCATTATGAATTTAAGTGGAAATAAGAGACAACAGAATAGTAAATGAGGTAGAATACTCCCCTGAGTGACAGCTTCCAATCCCAAGACTCTTTCCTCTTTATCTTTATTGAAAAAATCTCGTATAAAAATTGAATCACCTATAAAACAGGAAATAATAGCCTATTAGAATCTTATTCACATATATACAATAGTTAAAACCAACAAAAAACTTAGGATTTAGAAATTAGAATTCATCTTGATAGTGCACATGAATATAAATAATTAAAATTCAAATTGAATTTCAACAAACAAAACATGTAATGTGTCCATAACAACTTGAAAATGAACTCAACACTCAAAATGATATCAACATGGCATAAAGAATGCACATTCCCAGAATTCCATAACATTAATTCCAGACAAATATAATATCTACAAGTTAATAATGGAGAGAAGTAAACATTATCAGAGAGTTGAAAATACCAAACATAATCTACAATTTGATCATCATTCAATATTCCATTTCACATTTTCCAGTCCCCCTCCTTCCCTTTACAGTCCCCCCTACCCCTGCCCCACCCCACCTTCCATCCCCCTTGCACCCCACCCCTTGAACCCCCTCCCCCATGCCAATCCCCCTAGTTCCCCACCCCCACTGCCTGTTTCCCCTTGCCCTCCCCCTTACACCCCACCCCCTTCCCCTGACAGTCCCCCACCCCTAACCGTGCCAGTCCCCCCATTTTTATGGTATAAAAAAATAACTTTAGTCCCCCTAGTTCCCCACCGCACTGCCAGTTTCCCCTCCCCCTCCCCTTGCACCCCAACCCCTTTCTAGTTCCCCCACCCCTTTCACCCCTCCCCCTGCCAGTCCCCCCTGCCCCTTTCAATCCCCCCATCCCTTGCAACCCCACCCCTTGCACCCCTCCCCTGCCAATCCCCCTAGTTCCCCACCCCCAATTACAGTTTCCCCTTGCCCTCCCCCTTGCACCCCCACCCCCTTCCCTTGCCAGTCCCCCACCCCTCCCCCGGCCAGTCCCCCCTGCCCCAGCCAGTCCCCCACCCCCTGCCCATACCATCCCCCCATTTATATGGTATAAAAAAATAGCTTCAGTTCCCCCCTAGTTCACCACCTCAATTTCCAGTTGCCCCTCCCCCCTCCCCTTGCACCCCCACCCCTACTAGTTCCCCTACCCCTTGCACCCCTCCCCCTGCTAGTCCCCCCTTCCCCTACCCCACCCCCTTTCACCCCCACCCCTTGCACCCCCTCCCACCTACCAGCCCCCCTAGTTCCCCACCCCCTCTGAGCCAACATGTTATAAAAAACAAACCCTTATTTTTAATAAGAAGAATCATATGAATAATTTTTTAAAAACCCCAGGGCTCAAAATGTTTTCTTGATCAAGAGAATAATGTCTCAGAATCAAGGAAATATACCAATTGTTAACATGGGGAGAAAGGATAAAATAAGGAAGATCACAATGCACCAATAACTATGAAAAAAAGATTTTTTCTTTCATCGTAACTAGCATGGAATCAAAAAAATTAAATACAATATTTTCCTTTGATTCTTGGATATTAACAAGGTGCACATTATTCCCTGATTGGAAGGCTACTAGACCATATCTACCATCACCTTAGAGAAAGTATCCTGCACAGCTCTCAAAAATATCAGATTTAGGTGAAGTTCCATCAAATAGATCACCAGATCAGATACAAAATTACACTATGTAGATTAAAATTCTCTTCCCCACTTCATGCCATCGACCATTGATGGAACTGACTGTTGAAGGTCCGCCATTGAAAATTGTATAAACTCTTTGTTCAAAGTCACTGTACTTGATAAGATTCTACTTCTGATGAAGGTAAATTCCAGCTTATAAGAACATATAATATAATAAGGTAAGACACATACAACCCTAGAAATCACCTGTCAAAGTCAATTCTGAACCTCAAATTTCTGAAGCCAATTATTTCTAGCCTCTATATTTTTATTGATGAATTAAATCTCAATTTAATTTCCATCTTCATCATCGACCCACAGAAATTCTTTCTTGTGCTTTTGGAGCTCATTGAAGTATTCTTTTCTTTTTTTAGATGTGCTTGTACCCAAAACCTGGTACTCAGAGAAAGAATAAAAAAAAACAATTTGAAAACGAGGCTTGATTTTGTTATTATAGAAATGAATATTGATTATATAAAATTTATGTTAATTGAATCCAAATCCCCCCTTTCACCCACCCCCCTTCCCCTTCCAGTCCCCTCTGCCCCTACTAGTCCCCCTACCCCTACCAGTCCCCCCCTTCCCCTGTCAATCCTCCAGTCCCTGCCAATTTCCCCTCCCCCTGCCAGTCCTACCCCCTGCTAGTTCCCCCCACCCCTACTAGTCCCCCTCCCCCTACACAAACCTACAATATAGAAATACACCATACACATACAGCTAAAACGAATTCCAAAAACCATTGTAGCATCTCATTTCCACATAAATAAAAAAACAACTAATACATATAAAATTGAAAATTTATAAACAATGAAAATAAAATGATAGATACAAAAACTATCAATAATGTTACTCCAAAATGTCATCTGAATCCTCATCATCATCAGCACTGATATCAACATCATCAACATGTGTAACACCATCAGAAACATCATTATCACCATAATAAATATCTTCAGTCTCTCCACCATTAGCAGCATCTTCAGCCTCTCCACCATCAGTAGCATCTTCAGCCTCTCCACCAGCATCTTCAGCTATACAATCATCACCATCCTCATACATCAAGTGAAAACTTGATAAACATCCATCCACTGTTTCTTCACCCTCTGGTAGAAGTGAATAGCATATAGCTGATATCAACTTGAACAATTTTTCATTTTCTTTTTTCCGCGTCTTTTGAGACTCTTGTCTAACTTCTTGCTTTGCTGTCTCAATGGAAGCATGTAATTGTTCTTTGTTAACCATTCCTATAATATTTCTATAAGATTCAATACCTGATGAACAATATTTAGAGGGTATTATTTTCTTTCCAGGTTTACAACAAACCCCGCCACTGTGCTCATTTCCAATAACCTTATGTAAATAACCGTTTGGTCCAAATGTGTCTGGTTCCTTTGCCATTAGAGCTTGAAGAGCATCCTATAAAAGGGCGTTACCATTTTAACATATAATATAAAAAATAAATAATTTCATCTATATGTCCATTGAAATGCTCATACGTGTTATGAGTAAAATGTCTACAGCCTCCTTTTTTGATGAAATCTAGACCAAAACATAAGTAGCATATGTCCTTTTATATTCTTTATACAACTTTTAAGAGTTGGTATAACTTATATTAGTATCTTGGGATGCTTTTTGGGTTTATAGATATATTAGTAGTGGTTATGGACCTGTTTGAGAGTCTAAATATTCCTTAAAACTCAATAGTGAAACATGATTATATGATCAATATAAAAGAAATGAGAAGGTTCCTTAAACACTATTCTAGATTGAATGGATTTCACATGTCCTTTTTAAACCTTATCAAGAATTTATCTTATTAAATTATCATTAGTAATACTAATGAGAGTGGGAGATAATGTATTATACTATATAATATCATAGGAACAAGTGATATAATTGACTCAATCATTCTCATTCCCTATGAGGAAAACACAACTCATATAATTTTCAGTGACTGAAACTGTATACTAAAAGATAAAAATTTAAAACCATTCTTACAATTTTTTCCTACATTACCTGATTCACAACAGTTCCATCATTCTATTTCCTACTAGAACAAAAAAATAATTATCAGGGAACATGTCCTTCAAAATTTAATTCCTGCTTCTACATGAAAATTGAACACAAATCAATGAAAAAATAAATGTCTATTAAATGTTAAATCATATATTACCTATGAAAGTTCATGATCTGGAAGTGTAGTTCACCCCAGAGTATGATTATATATCATGGTGCCCTTATTTTTTATGTTTATTTCAGATGAATCCAATTAGTAAAAAAAATTAAACTAACCTTTCAACAAGTCAAAAGGGATAAAAAATCATCATTTCAACTTAACAATTCAACGATTTCAGGACATAACTGAAATAACAAAGTCTAAAAAAAAACTGAACACAATTACATCTAACAAAATCATCCACTAAAAAAACTAAGATTAATGAAAAAATAAATTTATTAAAAACATTAAGATTGTAATTTACCTTGAAATAAGAACAACTCCAATATGAAATTAATTCTTTGTATTGTGAAATTGGGCATTCATTGAAGATCAACTCATTTTGAACAGGAATACCTCTTATTTTTTTCCAGCCAACATGCAGGTCAAGCTTGTAGGTCCTCCACATCTCCCCTAGTTCCATTAACCTAGCTCTCTTATCATAGAGACTATCTGAGAATTTATAATGAAGCTGAATATTCAATCAAATTTATCAATAATACTTTATAAAGAAATTGCAATGTAATTTTAAAAAATATATTACCCAAATTTCCGCCCAAGCCTTGTCTTTTATTTCTTGTCCAAATTTTCTCCACTAGATTGGTTGAACATGAACAATATTGCTATGTCTGCTGAGTGTCCGCATGAAACTCCACAATTCTTTACCAATTTCTTCAATAATTTTCATTTCCTTGTTATAATGAACCATAATTTTCCTATGTCTATCCACACTTTATACATCTTTGTACGACCACGTATTTTAGTATAAGATGATCCTGAAAAAAGAAACAAATATTTTACACATATATAACTGAAATTTAATAAAAATTTATTAATTTCATTATTTTTAAACATTTACCAGTAGAACTATTTGCTGTTGCTTGATCATGCACACTATGATGAGGGAAATCCACTGGAGAAGTGTCCTCTATAGTAGACTGTGGATGATGAGGTTGGGTAGGATGGTACAGGTATACAGGGGGCATAAACAATGGATGTGTACCCTCCATATTAGACTGTGGATGCTGAGGTTGGGTAGGAGGGTACATGTATATAGTGGGCATAACCAATGGAGGTGTACCTTATAGCGATGAAGGTATATAAGGATAAAAAGGCTGAGGGATAGAAGGAGATGGACTGACCTACATGGTATGAGGAAGAAATTGATAAAAAGAATGACCACCCATATATGGATAAGGAATATAAGTGGAGTCATGATGGGAGGAAACTGTCCCGGTGACTACAGAGCCATGCACTGTGAGGTGGTACATGTAGGGGGGCTACATGTAGGGCTGGTCCTAGACTCTGGAGTGACCGAACCATCTTCATTGAACACAATTTTCCTCCTCGATGATTCCAGTTCATATTAAATATGATTTGTGGAAATTTTATACATAATAAATAAATAAATAAGGGACTCACTAGAATAATCATATTTTTCATTACAGCTTCTCTAAGTCAGCGATCATTTTCTTCCATTTTTTTCTCCGAAACTCCTCGTATGACATAATAATATGTACATTCCAAAAGTGATGTGAAAATTTTAAAAATATAACAAATCATTAAATAACTATAAATATGATAAGAAAATTCATGCTATTTTTCAAAACTTTACATCTTCCATTAAGTTTTTTTCATTATGTTGTTTACTCGCTAAATGAAAACATTACAAAACAAAAGAAGATGCTACTTTAAAAGTTAAAAAAAATGCACCAGGTAAGAATAATATAATCCAAATACTTCAAAACATGTAACACTAGGCATTCTCTGTTATAATTTCCAGTTCAAAATCTATTCTCACAATTGAATCATCTATATCATCAAATGATGTATTTGACGGAATACCGACCAGTTCATCCAAAACATCACCATCATCCAATCCTTCATAAAAAATGTGTCTGGTAATAACATAAAAAATAACACCAAATTGCGATTTTAAAGGGTCATTTACATAAAATTCTTGTTTATCTTGTGATGTAAGAATATAAGGCTCATCTATTTGAAGCTGACGTTTCATATCAATCACTCTAAAACCACAAATATCTGTATACAATCCTTGTCATGTAATTGAATAAAACCACTTGCATTTAATCATAGAAACACGACCATGTGGATAGTAATCTAATCAAAATATTCTCTAAACAACCCCATAATATGACATATTTTCTGATCGAGGCTGTCTATCTGATTCACTAGCATAATGATTCATTGTAGCGCTTATCATGACACCGTCATGCTGTGTTTCCATCTTTGTTGTAAAATTATTTATAATGAATTTAAAACCATTAACAACCATTTATTTACAATCACAAACCACATTGTTCAGACCAAACGACAATTCCCTTATTTCAACAGATACATCATCCATCAGTAAAATTTGGACCTGAAATATATCGACAAATAATATTGAACAACTTCCAATGATTTGGTACTATAAAAAAAAAGAATTTTTTACCTTTTAATTAAACCAAGAAGAAAAATTCTTTGCTGTGTAATTGCTCTCTCCTCTTAATAGATAAAGCGCGGTGTGCTCTTTTTATAATTTCACTATGTTCTCTGAAAATATAAAAATTTAATGATATCAGGAACTATGAAAAAAATACACAACAAAAATATATATATTTATAATTTTACTTACTTGATGTAATAATCAACCATGCCACAATTAAATAATATCGTATGATGAGCCATTTCCCGCTCATCCCTATTCAAAGTATACAACTTGTATGGTCCAGATATCCCTCCCTTTTGGGATAGTGATGGAAATGTTGTCTCAATGAGATCATACTTCTCATCTTCAGTTCTCATGGTCCTATTAGATCTATTGGTGAAATTAGTCAAATACATTGAAAAAAATCCATGCATTCCTGCATTAAATAACCTTTCACAATAGATCCTTCAGGATGATTCTTATTTCTTACAGAAGATTTCAATGAAAACGTCATTATTTCTATTGGAAACATCCAGAAACTAGAAACAGGACCACCAAAAGGAACTTCTGTTGGAAGATGCATAGTCATATGTAACATACATGTAAAAAATGATGGGGGAAATATTTTCTCCAAGTCGCAAAGAATGATCGGTGCATATTTTTGTAGTTTTTTCACAACAATTTTGTTCAGTATTTTAGCACAAAGATCTTGATAAAAGTGACATAATCTAATCATATTGACCCTAACATTATGTGAAGTAAATGTCGAATGGAAATAGGAATCAATTCATGCAACATGACATGGTAGTCATGGGTTTTGAGGGATTTTAGTTTCGCATCTCGTGTATTCACTCATTTTGAAATATTACTTGAATAACCATCTGGAACCTTTAAACTTTCCAAGACTTGAAGAAATTGTTTTTTCTCTGCATTTTTCATCAAAAAACAAGAAAAAGGGACTTTCCACAGATTCTGACCAATTAAATCAGGATGAAGTCTTGGTTTTATACCCCAATCCATTAAATCACGACGTGAGTGCAAATCATCTGTTGTCTTTCCCTTTACATTTAAAAGCATTGAAAGTAACATTTCACACACATTTTTCTCAATATTCATTACATCCAAGAAGTGATGCAGCAAATTTGATGACCAATACGACAACTCATAGAATATATTTTTCATTCTCTAATTATTGTTGGAATTCAAAGGAACATTCTTCTGCTTGTTGGAATTTAACTGACCCTTTCCAAGAAAAAAATTCGAACTATAAATCCCTTCAAGGATATCACCCCTTGACATTCTCTAAGGTATTTCATCTGTCTCTATGGAATTATCAAACTATATTCGATTTTTTCTGTATGGATGATCCATTTGTAGAAATCGTCGATGCCCTATGAAACTAAAAGTTCGTCGAAACTTTAATCTCCTAGACCATGTATTTTTCCAACATATAGGGTGAGATAATGTCTCCTTGGTACTCCAACTAGACATCATTCTATATGTAGGGAAATAATTTATTGTCCATAATAATGTTGCATGACACATAAAGTAATCTTTTCTAAATACATCATATGTCTGCACCCCAACAGTCCAAAGATCCTTCAACTCATATATTAATGGTTGCAAATATATGTCGATATCATTTCCAGGATCATTGGTTCTAGAAATCAATATAACCCTGATAGTAACTGGCTTTTTCATAAACATCCATGACGGAAAATTATAAATATGAATGAAAACAGGACAAGTAATATGAGCTGTATGCATCTTCTTAAATGGGTTGAAACCATCACATGACAATCCCAATATAACATTCCACGGGTCAGATGGAAAATACGTATGTAACTTATCAAATTTTTTCCATTCTAACCCATCAGGAAGATGAACTATATCATCATTATCCTTATTTCTTTCATCTTCATGCCATCTCACATTCTTATCCATTTGTTCTATCATAAAAAGTTTCTGAAGTCTGGGAATCAATGGAAAGTGCCACATCACTTTTTCTGGTACACATGATTGATTCCCATCTTTATTAGTCTTCCATATCTATGTACCACATTGTTTTAACTCATTTAACTTGACATTATCCTTCCAAAATAGACAAAAATATTTAGGGAATTTGTGGATTTTAGTACTTGAAAATCCAAAATTTTCAACCAACTTTTATGCCATATAATCATTTTCATGAATACATGAATAATCAGGTAGAAAGTCCTTAAAAAGCATAAGTAGATAGTTGATCACAGTATTACTAAATCCATACATTGTTTTCCTATGATAAGGTCACATTAAAAACTCTAGTTTGGTCATTTTTCCACATGACTAGTATACTGGGGTATTCACATCTTCTAACAACTTTCTAACATGCTCAATGTCATCATTCTAACCATTAGATGAAAATTGTGTTCCCGTATTAATTTCCTCTTCCACTACTCTACATGAATTGTTGTATTGAGAAGAAAATGGGAATCAATCAGAAATCAAAATTTCCATTCTGATCCTTTCAGCTAAATCAACATCATTCTCCGTTTGAACTTTTTCTCCATTGTGATACCAATCATGATATCCTTTTTGAAAACCTTTTTTAGTGATGTGGTAACATACTTCCTCACATTTTAAACATGGTCTTCCAATTCAATCAAAACATGGCCATCGAATCAATCCATCGTCTAAACCATTATTGAATGCAAAATCCAAAAAATATTCCAACTCCTTCTGAAACTCATCAGTGATTTGATCAACATTATACATAAAACATCTATCCATTCTAATATAAATAAAAAAATAGTTAGTAAATTTTTTGATTGTAAATAACAACATTTAAACTCATTCATTCTTAAGAAAAGTAGTATATGGACTCATTCATAGGATTCTATTCCTTACATGCTTCTTGAAAAACATAAGTAAATGTTTACGCTTAATTCATCAACTATAACATTATTATTTAATAAATTATATGAGATATATAAATCATAATCCTATAATAACTATACCCATATCCACTAATTAATATTTATGTCATGTTAAGAGAATACATAATGAAATCTCTTACTATAAATTATTACACCATGACAGGTCAACCATGGTTTGGTAGCAAGTTCCTAGATTTCTAGATATTGGTAAATATTATAAATGAATAAATCATAATAATTAGTGATCTACATTATCTAAAAATAAGATACTAAAATACCTGAGATACTAAAATACATGAGATACAAGTCGAGGTAACATTTTATATCCTAATGAAAATATAATAATACGTACAAAGGGTATTATTCTTAGATACTTATATAGTGGAAAATGATTAAAATGTTGGATTCATGTGCAATGAATCATATTGTAATGACACAATTAGAGTGGAACATGGGGTTTACATATTAAGGATGGTTTTTTCTAAGAATATTGTGTTGCAATACATGTATAAGAGAGGGGATAGTGTGCATGGATGGGGAGGGGCTGGGCAGGGAGGGAAGGGAGAGGGGCTGGGCAAGGGGGAGGGTGGGGGAGGGGGAGGGGTTGTGCAGGGGGGAGGGTGGGGCTGGGAAGGGGGAGGGGGCTGGTGGGAGGAGGGGGAGGGGCTGGTGGGGGGAGGGGGAGGGGCTGGTGGGGGGGAGGGGGAGGGGCTGTGCAGGGGGGAGGGGGAGGGGGACTGGCTAGACAGGGGGAGGGAGCTAGTGGGGGGGGGAGGGGGCTGGGCAGGGGGGAGGGTTCCATCATGAAAGAGGTAGGGAAATGGGAAGGGGTTCGATCATGACAGAGGTAGGGAAAGGGGAAGGCAGAATGAGTTCAATCACGAGAGGCAGGTTTCGATCGTGAGATAGAGAAAAGTTTATTTGGAGTGTTTGGAGATGATTTGAGGTGAATTGAATAAGTTCTATGTTTTATTAAATTTATATATAAATTATATTTGGAAAATAAAAGTTGGCTAAGTCCTGAAAATTTTAGGACTACTTATGGGAATCTCATAAAACTTATAGAGTTTTTGTAAGTCTTGTTGTGATTTCATAAACTATGGCGGTAGATGTCATAGGTCCCAGGAACTTTGGAAGCTCATGGGTGGATGTGCCCACTTGGCCTTTTTTCATTATCAATGATCAATCCGATATCAATATGACAATAAATGCCAGACTCCACGGATAGAATCACAGAAATAGACAAAGAAGAAGAATAGTCCCGAAACCACAAAGGATGATCATCACAGGTTGATTATAATTAATTTAATTAATTGAAAAGAAGAACATTTTATGGTGTTCTTTCTTCAATTGATATTTCTGATCACATTACAATGTGATTCGTCGTTGCATCATAGAATCCAAGTGTATACTTCCTCTAGCGGTGATCCACACACGCACCACGTATCTCTGGACATCGCCAAAGGAGTCTTCGGGTGCTAGCATGGAGAAAAATTTACTTGCATTGTCCACCTTATATCTCCATGATCCGATGGAGGAGGATCTCTCTTGGTCTTCAGAGTGTTCTTGGAGGAAGGAGTTCTTTCGGACTTGAGAGAATTCTCCAGAATTTTTGTGCACAATGATTAGGGAAAAGTGTTGGGGTTGTGAGGATATTTATAATCGGGTTTGAGGTTATAGAGTTATGACAATAAATAAACATGTTACGCATTTTATTTATTTCATTAACTCTTATTGAAAACCTCCATGTTGAATCATTAATTCCTTGACATGCGTCTGAGGTTATAGAGTTATGACAATAAATAAACGTGTTACGCATTTTATTTATTTCATTAACTCTTATTGAAAACCCCCATGTCGAATAATTAATTCCTTAACAAGTGAACATGCTGATTATAATAAATATAATTTAATAAAACAATATTATTTCATCAAAATCCTGAATGAAAAAACTGCACGGCGTGTAATGATTAATACACGGTGTGTAGTCATTTTTTATTTCCTTTCCAAAATAAAAACTACACGACATGTACATTCAATGTACATGGCGTGTATATATTTTTTTCATTTTATTCTTACTCTAGAATTAAAACAATTTAGGATTCCTTGAATAATTATTAAACCGTATATGGAAATAATCTTTATTCAACTTGAGATACTTGGATACACTTAGTGTCTGACCCTCTAGGCCTCTTTCTCGTTGGAATTAGGTGGGCTTGCCTAAAGTCCAAGATTACTGTCTAACAATGGGTCAAGGCACCCAAGAGAAAGAAGTTGACACCGCATTGACGTGTCACCTCATACAAATGATTACCGTGTAATTTAATCCTTTTGTCTCAATATATCATCAAGAAGGTTTCATGGTAGTGTCATAAACCTATATGCTTGATCCGTCATTCTTTGACTTCTAGAAATAAACTCGTCATGACACCATGCCCATGGAATTTGGGCGATGGTTCTATTTCAATCAAAGGGCCCAAGATATCTACTTCCATAAATATGGAAGGGAAAAATTCTTCCTCGACTTATCCATTAACAACATGTCATTCGTGACGCACCCAACGTACCCTACTTCTCTCCAACTGTCTTCGTGACGGTTTTCATCAGCAAATATAAGTGCGCGAGTCATGACATGAGTTAATGATAATATTCCTATATAAGGACCATTACACATGCTCGTAGATAGAAATGTCTGATGACACCAAGATATGCAGAATTAATACTAGTGGGTCAGTTCTCATAATCTCCCATCTTGGAGATTACCAAATGCAAACTCCATGAGAGAGAGTCTTGTCTTCTTACGAGTACTCAGACATGACAGTCTTTATACTATGTGTCCTATCATAGTATTTCATACAACTATAGAACTTTATTTAAGAATATTGTTATATCATTTCAAGGTTCTCATCATAGCGTGGATCTGTCATGACCTCATTAATGCAACAAATATTCCAGGAAATTATTATATTATAGTAATTCAGAACAATGAACAATATATAATAACTGTACATTCATGTAATGAAAGTATAAACAGTTGGTTCTCAGGAAACCAACTCTAACAAACTCCCACTTGGACTAGAGACAACTGCCTATGACTTTTAGTCTGCTAGACCTCACATGATGATCATGTTTCTACTGAGTAAAGGCTTTAGTCAAGGGGTCCGCCATGTTGTCTTTCGTGGAAATACTGCTCACTGCAACTTCACCTATCTGAGAAAAATCCCTTAAGAGATGATACTTCCAAAGTATGTGCTTTGTCCGCTGATGTAACCTTGGCTCTTTTGAAAGTTCCACCGCTGCAGTATTATCACAATAGAGTGTGATAGGATCTTTACTGTTAGGTACTATATTCAGATCTTGGATGAAGCTTCACATCCATACTGCTTCTTTAGTTACCTCAGAATCTGAGATATACTCGGACTCTGCTATAAAATCTGCGACCACACCTTGCTTTGAGCTCTTACAGCTCACTGCACCTCCATTCAAACTGAAGATGTATCCAGTTTGTGACTTCATGTCATCTTGATTAGTTGGGAAACTAGCATCTACATGTCCTTTGATGACTAGTTCCTCATCTCCTCCATAAACTAGGAACATATCCTTAGTACGCCTCAGATACTTAAGGATAGTCTTGACTTCCATCCAATGGTGGTCTCCTGGACCAACTTGATATTTGCCTACCGCACTTAATGCATAGGAAACATCTAGCCTTGTACATAGCATATCATACATGACTGACCCAATCACAGATACGTAAGTGATCCTTTCCATTTTCTTTCTTTCCTCATGTGTTTGAGGACACATTTTCTTAGAAAAATTAATGCCATGTGACACTGGAAACAATCCCCTCTTAGACTGTTCCATATTGAATCTCTTCAGTATCTTGTCAATGTATGTACTTTGACTTAGGCCCAGCATTCTCTTGGATATATCACGATGGATCTTGATCCCAAGAATATAAGTAGCCTCCCCCAAGTATTTCATAGAGAAGCATTTATCCAACCATGCCTTAACTGACTGTAAGACAGGTACTTTGTTTCCAATTAGTAATATGTCATCAACATATACTATTAAGAAAATGACTTCACTTCCACTAAAACTTTTGTATACAAAAGGCTCATATTCGTTCTTAACAAATCCAAATTCTGTTACGACTTCATAAAAATGAATGTTCCATGACCTTGATACTTGTTTTAATCCATAAATGGATTTCTTCAACTTGTATACCTTGTTGGAATCCTTTGGAGTCACAAATCCTTTAGGTTGTGTCATGTAGACATATTTATGGAGGTTCTCATTAAGGAATAATATTTTGACATCCATTTTCCAAATTTCATAGTCATGGTAAGTGGAAATGACCAATAGGATTATAATGGATTTTAGCATCACAACCGGTGAAAAGGTTTCATCATAGTCAATTCCTTGATGCTATCTAAAACCTTTTGCAACCTGTCGTGCCTTACAGGTGTAGACTTGTCCCTCCATGTTCAGTTTCTTCTTGAATACCCATTTATTACCAATAGGCTTTACATCAACTGGAGGATCTACCAAAATCCTGACTTGGTTTTGGTACATGGAATCCATTTCAGAATTCATGGATTCTTGCCACTTGGCAACATTTGTGCTTTCAACTAATTCCTTTTAGGTAAGAGGATCATCATTGTCAACCAATGATGAGTCACCATACTTGGTGACAATAAAACCATATCGTTTTGGTTCTCTGACCTCTCTCGTGCTCTTACGTAGTTCTTGTGTCTCTGGAATAGATTGTTCTTCCATGAGGCTTTGTGGAATCTATTCTTGTACCAACTCTTATGTATCTTGAGCCGCTACTTCATCTAAGTCTATCTCACTCCCACTATCTCTTTTAGAGATGTGATCCCTCTCAAGGAATATGGCATGTCTTTCCACTCTAACCTTTTTATCTGATGGGTTGTATAGGTAATATCACCTTGTTTCCTTGGGATATCCTATAAAGGTACACTTTGTGCCTTGGGGGTGCAAGTTTGTTACCTGAAGAGGCCTTAACACATTCTTCACTACCCCACACATGTAAATTTGATAACGTGGCTTTGCATCCACTCCATAACTCGTATGGAATACCATTTATCTATTTAGTTGGTACTTGGTTTAGTATGTGTGCTGCTTTTTGTAATGCATATCCCAAAAAGGATAATGGAAGACTTGCATGACTCATCATTGATCCTACCATGTCCAACAGGGTGCGGTTCCTCCTTTCACTTACGGCATTCCACTGAGGCATGTAAGGAGGAGTGAGTTGAGATAGAATCCCAAACTCCCATAATAAATCAATGAAATCATGATTAAGATATTCTCCTTCTTTATCTGAGCAGAGTTTCTTAATCTTCTTACCAAGATGGTTCTTAACTTCATTCTTGTATTATTTGAACCGATCAAAATAATCTGACTTATAACTCATTAAGTAAATACATCCATATCTAATAAAATCATCAGTAAAAGTTATGAAATACAAGAACCCACCCCTTGCTTCAACTGGAAATGGTCCACACACATCTGTGTGAACTAATTCTATAAGATCTTTAGCCCTTTCACCTTTCCCACTAAATGGGTATTTGGTCATTTTTCCTTGTAGACACGCATGACATACACCAATCGATTTTAGTTTGAAATAATCTAAATACCAATCTTGATGTAATTTTGTCAAACATTTCTCATTGACATGACCTAGTTAGTGATGCCAAAGTTGGGAGTGGTATGAGTCATGTGAATTAACATTGTAATCAATTGTCATTACTTGTTTTGTGTAGTATAACACATAAATACCATTATATAAATGTGCCCTACCAAAACAAATTCTATCTTTATAAAAGTAGAAACATTCATTTCCAAACTTGAAGATGAATCCATCAGTATCTAATCTGGATACTAAAATAATGTTTTTGGTTACAAAGGGTACATAATAACATCCTTTTAATACCAAGACCATCCCAGTAGGCAATGTGAGGTGGTAGTCTCTGACAGGTACAACAACGAGTCTGACTCCATTGGCTGCTCGCAGATCCACCTCACCTCAGTCAATCTTTCTGAAACTACATGGTTCCTATATTTGGATACAAATGTGAGCACCACAAGTAGTATCTAATACCCAATTGGTAGAAATAGATATATTTCATTTGATAAAAAATGCACCTGAAGCTTCCCCTTGCTTCCTTGGCTGGGTGCAGTTTTTATTCCAGTGGCCCTTCTTGCCACATGTGAAACAAACAGCCTCTTGTTCTCTTGCCTCCCCTTTGATCTTCCTTTTCTTGGAAGGCCTTGAATAAGATTTGGGCATAAATATCTTTTCCATCCCTTTCCTTTTATTCACCATAAGGACATAAGGTTTTTCATGCTTCATATCATTTTCCATTTGGTGAATGAGGATAAGAAGATTAGATAGAGACTTCTCAATGTTTTCATGTTGAAATTTACAAAAAACTTAGAGAAGATCTGGGGGAGTGATGCAAGAATGAGATCAGTACCCAGTTCATTGGGGAGTTTAAACCCTAGAACCTCCAGGCACTCAATGTAGCCAATGAGCATGACTACATGAGGCCCAGCTGGGGAACCCTCTCCAAGCTTGCTCTGAAATAGAGCCTTGGAGATCTCAAACCTTTCCTATCTTGCTCTTTCCTGGTATAGACCATAGAGGTGCTCAAGCATGCTATAGGAATCCATGTCCTAATGAGACTTCATGAGATCACTAGACATTGCTGACAATATCAAACATTGAATGTCGAGTGCATCGTTCAAATGTTGATCATAAACCAGAAAATCTTCATCACTCACCCCTTAGCCAGGAAAATTAGGAAGTGAGGACTCCAACACGTAAAAATTTCATTCATGGTGTAGGATAACCCAAATGTGACTAAACTATTCCTAAAAGTTACTATTGGTGAGGATATTTTCTTTATCCAGAATTGATCACAGGGATAGTGTGGTTGATGAGTTTTTCAGTTTTATTCTACAATTAAAACAATAGATCATTAGTACTTTCTTGATTACATTTTATGAGAAATAAGAAATTTTATTAAGTCTCCCACTATTTTATCACCTCCCAATGGCCCTCACTATTGAACTCAGAATGTCCAGTTTCCATGAAATTCTAGTGGAAAGGATCCATATTTCCCTTCGCATAACCCCAACAAGGGTTGGTCAAGCTATTAGAAGGTATTTAGGTAGGCAGGTCTTTGCCAACTATGAGCTTACAGTTCCTTGATTTGTTGAGTGGAATCCCAAATCCTAAAATCCTGACTTGGATTTCCTCAAAACTTGCCTCAATTTTTCAACAAGTCTAGAAAGGGATACTTATATTTATGTAAAATGTTTAAGTTAACCTGAAACTTTCATTAGAACTTCCTTTATAAATGTAAGTGTCCCTAATGGGGTTGGTCAAATACATAGTTTTATTGATTCTTGCCCTTAATCAAGTAACAGAAGGCTTGTTTTGAATTAATATAGTACTTGAGGGATTTTAATCCTTTATGCATAGTTTTTCATTATCACATGCTTTTTAATATTAAGTGATGATTTCTTAAGTGATTAACCATGTTCTAATAATGTTTACACATAATACATTTTTTATTTTATTCCATCTTTGCATGCTTGTTTATTTCATTAACTATGTGATCGGGACAACACATACATAATAAATAAACCATGTATTCAGACAGAAATAAAATAAGATGGCATGATCCTGAGCTTCTATTGGTTAGCTTATATAGAGGTTTTGATAAGCTAACCACGACCTAGGGAAAAATACCTTGAACCCGATGGTTCATGTTTTTCAGCTCCCACCTGTCCACCTTTATATCTTCTTGGGTTAGTTTCACCTCATCTTTGGATTTTGAACCATCTCCTCTGTCTTGGGAGATCCTTCATTACATGGGGTTTACATTAAAGAAACCATGGGCATGTAGACCCTACATATTATTGGAAGAAGGCTCACAGGACACCAAATTTAAATTAAATAAATTTAAATGCAATCATACACACACAAAGGGTATTTGTTCTATATCATGATCATCCATAGCATGCAACGACATTTACTCATATTTAGTATTCAAATTCTTTTAATCATTCTTTTATTCAAGATAATTCACGTTTGAATTTAATTAATTATGATCTTTATAATTAATCAATTATTTATCTTAAATTCCTTTCTGAATTTCCTTGAGATTCTTCTCACCCATATTCCTTGTACGGGTCTTTGTACTTTGGAGGAAACCTAGTGAAATTGCATTTTTGGAAAGTACACAACATGTATTTGTTTTCACCCTTTATCCAAAGTACACACCAGGGATTTTGTGTGTTTTATATACTTTGTAAATTTTGGAGTACACGATGTGTAGATTAATCTAACACGACGTGTACTTCCTTGTTATGTGGTTACCGGACTGGCAATCCCATGTATGCGGTACATGACTTTTCCTTGTGCACAGTTTCACCTCGGCCGAATCAGACTACACGACATGTTGATTCAACCTACACACCATGTATTCCAGTTTCCACGTTCTATTCAGTTCTAGTCAACCTAGTGTATTAAAAACTTAGGTACGCTCAATTCACATGGTGTGGTTTGGCGGACCAGTACCGGTTTGTCGAACCTAAGTAAACGGCGTGTAGTTTTCACTACACACAGTGTATTATTGTGTTGTATAGACAAAATGAGTGTCTCCTCTGGATGAGTTCCTCATTTTTATTTTAATCAAAATTAAAATTAAAAGGTCATTTCTGTGATGTGAATCGAGAAACAAAGGATGAAGAATAGATCTCGTTCATTCAGTTTTATTGAACGATTTATCTTGAATTGAATCGATTATAAATGCATAAATTATCAACAAAAATTAAATAACTATAATGAACATTTTCACCTCCCTTTGATACCACTTATAGGTCCCAAGCGTAGCGGAAGCTCACGGGTGGATGTGCTCGCTTGGCTTTTTGTCATTAGAAACGATCAATTTGGGATCAATACGACAATAAACGCCAGAATCCATGGATAGAATCACAGAAACAGACAAAGAAGAAGAATAGTCCCAGAACTACAAAGGAGGATCATCACAGGTTGATTATAATTAATTTAATTAATTTATAAGAAGTACCTTTTATGGCGTTATTTCTTCGTTGATATTTTTGATCACGTTCTGATGTGATTCTTCATTGCATCACAGAATCCAAGTGTATACTTCCTCTAGCGGTGATACAAACATGCACCACGTATCTCTGGATGTCGCCAAAGGAGTCTCTGGGTGCTAGTGTGGAGAAAACTTTTCTTGCATTGTCCACCTTAGATCACCTTGATCCGATGGAGGAGGATCTCTCTCGGTCTTGAGAGCGTTCTTGGAGGAAGGAGTTCTTTCGACCTTGAGAGAATTCTCCAGAATTGTTGTGCACAACGATTAGGGAAAAGTTTTTGGGTTGTGAGGATATTTATAATCGGGTTTGAGGTTATAGAGTTTTGACAATAAATAAATGCGTTACACATTTTATTTGTTTCATTAACTCTTATTGAGAACCCCCATGTTGAATCATTAATTCCTTAACATGCGTTTCAGGTTATAGAGTTATGACAATAAATTAGCACGTTACACATTTTATTTATTTATTGAAATCTTATTGAAAATGCCCATGTTGAATCATTAATTCCTTGACATGCGCCCACGCTGACTATAATAAATATCATTTAATAAAACAATATTATTTCCTCAAAATCCCGACTGAAAAAACTACACGGCGTGTAATCATTAATACACAGCGTGTACTTGTTTTTTATTTCCTTTCCAAAATGAAAACTACACGGCATGTACATTCAATGTACAAGGAATGTATATATTGTTTTCATTTTATTATTCCTATAACATTAAAACTATTTATGATTCCTTGAATAATTATTAAACCACATACGGGAGTAATCTTTATTATACTTGAGATACTTGGATACACTTAGTGTGTGACCCTCTAGGCCTCTTTCTCATTGGCATTAGGCAGGCTTGCCTAAAGTTCAAGATTACTATCTAGCAATGGGTCAAGGTACCCAAGAGAAAAAATTTGACGCCGCATTGACGTGTCACCTCATATGAATGATTACTGGGTAATTTAATCCCTTTGTCTCAATATCTCATAAAGCAGGTTTCATGACAGTGTCATAAACCTATATGCTTGATTCATCATTCTTTGAATTCCAGAAATAAACTCGTCATGACACCCTGGCCATAGAATTTGGGCAATAATTATATTTCAATCAAAGGGCCTGAGATATCTACTTCCATAAATATGTAAGGGACAAATCCTTCCTTGACTAATCCATTAACAACATGTCATTCGTGATGCACCCAACAAACCCTACTTCCCACCAACTGTCTTAATGACAGTTTTCGTCAGAAAATATAAGTGTGAAAGTCATGACATGAGTTGATGATAATATTACAATATAAGGACCATTACACACGCTTGTAGATAGAAATGTCCGTTGACACCAAGACATGACAAATTACCACTGGTGGATCTGTTCTCATAATATCCCATCTTGGAGATTACCAAGTGCAAACTCCATTAGAGAGAGTCTTTTTTTCTTACAAGTACTCGCACATAACGATCTATATACTATGTGTAGTATCATAGTATCATATCCAACCATAGAACTTTATTTAAGAATATTTTTATAGAATTTCAAGGTTCTCGTCATAGCGGGTATCTTCCATGACCTCATTAATGCAACAAATATTCCAAAACATTATTATATTATAGCCATGCAGAACAATGAACAATATATAATAAGTGTACATTCATGTAATAAAATTATAAACAACTGGTTCTCAGGACACCAACTCTAATAGATCTGTGGTAGTAGGAGAACTAGAGAAAAGACATTCAGTTGTAGTCTGTTCTTTCAAGAAATTAATGGAGCTAGGATAGACAGGTAGAAACTAACAAAATATTTACCCAAGAAATGCATGGAGCTATCGACCCCTGCACACTGCCCCCCTTCCCCCTTCACCCCCTGTCCTCAGCCCCCTTCACCCCCTGCCCCCTGCCTTCTTTACCCCACTGCCCCCACCCTTCACCCCAACTCCCCCTACTTTCACCACCACTACCCCCACCCTTCACCCTGACTCCCTTGAACCACCCCCTTTCACCCCCACTACCCCCACTACCCCCCCTGCACAGTCACCCCCACCCCCACCCCAACTGCCCCCACCTTCTCCCCACCTACACCCCTCACCCCCACTGTTCCCCCACATGCCTACACCCCCACACCTTCCCCCATTGCCCCACCTGCACCCCCCACCTACACCCCCACCTGCACACTACCCCCCCACCTGCACACTACCCCCACCTGCACACTTACCCCCTTACCCCCACTGCCCCCACCTGCCCCCACTACCCCCACCTTCCCCAACTGCTCCCACCCCCACTGCCCACCCCCACCTACACACTACACCCCCACCCTTCACCCCAACTCCTTTGACCTCCCCCCTTCACCCCCACTGCCCCACACCAACTCCTTTGATATTATAACATATAGGTATTAGATGGTTATGAAGATATATAGTGGAAAATTATAGATCCAGTAATTCAGGGTTATTTGAATCCAAAATATTCATGTGGTTTAGTGAATGATAAAAAAGAATAAATTAGTGATTCTATATTTGATATATATTCATGAAATTAGAAATAAAGACATGTGAATGTTTGAAACTATTATTCAAGATATAATAATTTATATGAACTATGTAAAAGAGTGATAAGACCCAAAATAAATGGTTATAAAGATATGGAGTGGGAAATTCTATATCCATTAATTCGAGGATATTTGAATCCAAATTATTCATGTGGTTTAGTGAATGATAAAAAAGAAGAAATCAGTGATTCTATATTTGATATATATTCAAGCAGTTCTAAATATAGACAAGTGGAAGCTTTCCAATATTATTCAAGAGAGAAGAATTTCTATACACTATTTAAAAGAGTGATAATACCCAACATAGTTTCCATTCTGAATAACCACTATGTGTCAAAGTTAAAAAGATATTGAAGATCTAGTGCTCTTTGTGTTGAAAACAAGAAGAGAAAAAAGTGGGAAGAGGTAGAAGAAGAAGCAACCAATTAGTTCATGAAGTTTAAATTAAGAATAGATATGTTCCCCTAGTTCACACATGAAATAAGGGGAGAGATGAAGAGTTATGTTTAATTCAATTTATACAGGAAGGAATATAAAGAAGAAGTTATAGGATATCAGTTTGATGAAGAAGAGTTTTTATATAGTGATATGTATAAAAATAAAATAAGTGACTTCCTATTGTGCAATGGAAGAAGAAGAAGAAAGGATTAGTATATGAAAAATAAGTAAGTATTCTAAATTTGTGTTAAAATATCTTGTTGTTACCCCTATATTTATTGTAAATGTATGAGATGTACCTGAGTGTGGGAAAAACCAAATAAGTGTGTATTATACACACTCTATATTGTCAGGAGACTATAGTTTAAAGCTCATAGGTATTTACTAATGGGTTTTGTGACCATAGGTGTTACCAAATCACACTAAGGATTAGACTTATCATATTGAGAGGTGAACCTTATAAATTAATATGCCACTTGTATGTGTGTGTTTGATTATGATATAAGAAATAATGGAGGAAATAGAGAATAAAAGAACCAATCACCTAATAGTGATATAGATAAAAAGAAAGGGATAAAAATTTAAAAGTACAAAAAAGGTAATTAAAAGTCACAAAAATTAATTCAACCCCCACTCAATGTGGTTCATATCCCAACTAGCCCACTTTATTTGGTATTAGAGACAAATTCACCTCTAATTGTATTCTCTAGATTTGAATTTATTTTATTTTAAAGATTGGAAGGTTTTAAACCTAATCTACAATGCAGTTCAATTTTAGTAAAGATTTATCTATCTTTTATTTGAATTCTATTTCTACCAAGACTACATTTGTATGTGTGGAGCTTTAAAGCATCTAGAAAAATTAATCACTCTACTTTGGTAATCTGAGTGTGATGCATTTGACCTAGATGTTAGTGTTTTATGTGAGGATTAATCACATAAACCTAAAGTACCATTATATCTTAATATTTCTTGAATATAGAGTGTTCGGGTTATAAAAGATAGTTTGAGGGCGGAATATTGAATATATGTTCACAAAAACATTATTCCATGAGATAATGTAATAATATTATGCCTTAATTGGGCACGGGTGAATATATTAAATAATGAATAGGAGAATTAAATATAGTATAAGTATAGTGGGTGATGTTTTCCAATATTTTTGAGGATACCATGAATCCCTTGAAGTATTCTTTAGGTTTAAGATTGTTAGGATTTGTAAATAATGTTTTCAAAATATAGAAATTTACCCTAAAGGATAAATTTCTAAGGACTCTTAAGTTTTATTGGAGCAATGGATATATGATTCATTTGGGTGGTAGTGAGGTTTCTAAAATATTGTGAAATTTTTATGGATGTCATCTTAGTGGTAATATCCTTTTCCAATTTTCTAAAACAAGGTAATATATTACCTATCATTTCCTTTTTCACTTCATCAGTATCTTGATAAATAGAATTTCCAGATTTTTATAGACATTTTTAGATCCTTTAAAACACTTTAAAATATTCTAGAATTCGTTCAAAACTTCTTCACATATATATAATGATCTTCATCATTATAACTCTATGTAACTAAATAATTAGATCCTTTAAAACACTTCAAAATATTACAAAATGCGTTCAAAACTTCTTCACATATATATAATGATCTTCATCATTATAATGATCTTCATCATATAATGATCTTCATCATGATATTCATCATTATAATGATCTTCATCATTCAAATCTACTCATATAAATTAAATATATTAAACAAGTTCTGCTCATAAATTCTCAAAAAATAGCTTCCTCAAACTAGAATCTTTAAACTATCAACCAAAACAACATTTCCAAGTGAATGGATCTCTAATAATAACCAATGGTAGCATTTATCAAATGAAAAAAATTTCAAATTAGGGCATCCTTGGTTTAGAGTAACCCTTACCAGTTCACCTATTGGAATGGGTGAATCACGAAAAAGGGAGCGAATATGGTTCGCCCGCAAGAGCATGGGTGGGTATGGTTCCTTTGAAAAATCTGGAGAGGGTAGGATTTACTAAGAGTAGGGAACAAGTATACTTCCTTTGCATGAGCCTATGTCATGAGAGTAGGGAGCGATCATCTAAGAGAGGGTTCTTCACAAGAGCAGTGGGGGGTTCGATTGTCCGAGAGAGGGTTCGATCGCAAAAGAGGTAGGGAAAGGGGAAGAAGGGTTTGATCAAAGCAAGAAGGGAGAGGGATTTTATCACGGTAGGTAAGGAGAGGGATTTGATCACATGAGGTAGGGAGAAGGCTTCAATAGCGAGAGGCAGGGAGGTTTGGGTTGGGGTAGTGGGGTGTGGCCATGGTGCACATAAAACCCATGGGGGAATACCTCTCTACTACCACGATTAATTAAATTGTGGCAACACAAGTGTGGTGGTATCCATATTTTCTAGTTGTGTAACCTCTAAGTCCATGTGATTTATACTCGGTGTGCGAAAAAGAGGAAGTGACGAAACTAACAGTCGTGTCACAGAATGTGCACGCGTGGTAGATGGTGTGGGGCTTACGCATTGAAGCTTCTTGAGTATAGAGGATCTCATTCCATGTGAGGAGGATCTCCTTCCTTGTGAGTGGGAATTATGTGTGGAAGTTTCCCATGGAGAAAAATCCCAAAGGGAGAGGGACGAGGAGGTTCCTGGTGCCTGTTCCCTCTTTGGTCTTTTGACAGAGTAGGATAGGAGGGGTAATAATTCTACCTTGTACAAGAAAGACTAAGGGATTACTCTAGAAGGGATTCCTTGAAACTTGTTCTGGGAAAGGGGAGGGTCATCGCTCTTCATCAGAAGGAAATGAAAGAGTGACCTCTTCTACTTAATACTAACCCTCATCAAAGGTAAAATCTAGTAATTCCCTTTAATCCCAAGAACGATGAGGTTCACATTAGTATCGCAAGGTTGGAACTTGAGTTACCATGGGAATGTAAACTTAGATACATTCCTAGGGTCCGTCATATTGTTGGTATTTCACACATGACTCCACTTACCATGGGTATGTAAACTCAGAGGGTTGTGATGACATGCCCGATAGTTTCATCATACATGTCTGGTGGCTTTGGAAGAGGCTCTGGCATGATTCCATCAGATTGGTTTGTATAGAAACTGCTGATGATGTGATAGAATTAGAAGGAAATGATTGGAACTGGGGTGAAAAACTCCCTGGTACACTCCATTCTGCGTAGCATATCCTTAAATGGGATGGGTTTTACTCCTCATAGAATATTACTATGTGGTTAGGGAGGTCATCCACATACCATAGTAGTATGAATATCTGGATTCTGTCTGCGTAGCATTTGGCTACGCAAGACTAAATTCCATCCGCATAGTGATTTTCTATGCGGGGCAGGATAACAACCACATAGCTCGTTTCTATGTGGGATGATTGATTTTAAAAGGGTTATGGTTTCTACACCTTGTTGGAAATATACTCGTGAGGGATGCAGGGTTCGTAGTTCCTCCATTAGTTTAGTTTTTTCTATTTAATGCTGTGCAGAAGGTTTTTTTACCTATAGGGAATAGTCGAAAGAGTCCATCTTTTGTGGTGATCTCTTCTTCTAAGACTTCACTGATCCTTTTCGAGAATTAATTTGTTTGAAAACTAGTCCCTTTTCCATCCCCCTAGGTTTCTATTCATAGATGAGTATAATGGGCAGCATGCCTTCTTTTGAGGAATCCCACAGAGGATACCAGGTCACGCGGATGATTTAGTCAGTGGGGGCCATCATTTTGTCAACACTGGCAATGCCAACTCATCCCTCAAACTACTTAGTTCATGGGGGACCTTCACTTTTGGGGGTTTAAACCACCACCTCATACCACAAATGAATTTATTTCATTCTCAGGGAAATGTTGTCGAGGTGTCAGATAACACCGCTTCCTTCTGCAAAAGATTTTATTTTGTTTTTGAGAGATATTGCGACCATATTCTTTCCATTGAATGTTGAGTCTGTGGATGCCTCACTAATTAGATCACCATGCAGAGTGGCGGTCTGGGAAGGATTTATGCTCTGTGGTGCCCTTCCTTTTCAATTTTGGTTTCTTTAATCAATTTTCTTTCAAACTTGTTATACGATTTGTTTTCCTTTGCAAAATACCAGACAATATTAAAGTCCCTTTGCAATGTTTTCAGGTCCCAACAACCCTAAAATACCTTAAAACTCTTACATACAATAAAAACCCTAAAACCCCCTATAATCTCTAAATGTTCCTAAAAATCCTAAAATCCCTAAAGGACCCTAAAAACCTTAAAACACTAAATAAATCTAAAAACCCCTAAAGGACCCAAAAATACCCTAAAAACCCCTAAATGGACATAAAAAATCTTTTAAACACCTGAAATACCCTAAGAATCCTATAAAAACCCTAAAACCTAAAAAACTCTACTAAAACCATAAAGACCCTAAACCCCCAAAACCCAAAGAATGTCCTAAAAACCCTAAAAAAATATAAAATCCCATAAAATTCCCCAAACTCCAAAAGACCCTAAAACCCCCCAAATACAAAAGACCCTAAAAACCCTTACCCCATTTAAACTCCTAAAATACCCTAAAAAACTAAAAAACCTAAAACCCCTAAAATACCAAAAAAACCTTAATTTTTTTAAAAAGACACCAAGAACCCTAAAACCTGTAAGAAACATAAAAACCATTAAAAACTCTAAAAGACCATAAAAACTTTAAAAACACTAAAACAATACAAAACTCTAAAGCCCATAAAAACACAAAATCCCCTAATAATCCCTACAAAACACTAAAAACCACTAAAACCCCTGAAATACCCTAAAATCTCTAAGACACAAAAAACCCTAAAAACCCTAAAACTCCTATAAGATCCTAAAGCCCTAAAAAATGTTAAAACCCTAAAACCCTCATAAATCATATAAACCCTAAAAACCCTAAAAACCACTAAAACCCCTAAACCAAACTAAAAAGAAATTTAGAAACCCTAAAAACCCATAAAACCACTAAAAACCCTATAAATAAAAAACCCCCTAAAAAAGCTATAAAAACCCTTAAAACTCTAAAAAATACTAAAACCCCTAAAACCCCTAAAAATCCCTAAAAACCATAAAACAACCTTAAAACACCAAAAATTGTAAATGCTACTAAAAACCATAAAAACACTAAAAATCCAAAAATAAAAAAAAAACACCAAAACCCCTAAAAACCCTATAAAACCTAAAAACCCAATAAACCCCTAAAACCTGAAAAAACCTTAAAAACCATGAAAATCTAAAAAGATCATAGAAAATCCAAAAATCCCTTAAACATTAAGAAACCCTAAAAACCATAAAACCATAATACCATAAAAACCATAAAAACCATAAAAACCATAAAAACCATAAAACCTCTAAAAACTCTAAAAATATTAAAAACCCTAAAAATCATGAAAACCCTAAAACCCTTAAAAATCCTAAAAACCATAAAACACCCCAAAAGACCCTAAATCTACAAAACCACCTAATGGCCCTAAAAACACTAAAAACCAATAGAAAACCCTAAAACTGTTAAACACCGAAAAAACCCTCAGAACCCTTAAACCCCTAAAAACACAAAAATCATAAAAAACCCTAAAATATCTAAAAAAATAACCTAAAAACCCGTAAAAAACCTTAAAAAAAATAAATCGCCACAAAAGCCCAAAAATCAAAAAAAAAACCTAAAAAATCTAAGAAAATTAAAAAACCCTAAAAGTAAGAAGAAATTAAAAATCCAAAATAAAAACCCTTGAAAAACCCTAAAAACCCCTAAAACCCCCTAAAAACCCTTAGAAACCCTTTAAAACCCTAAAACTCCATAAATCCCTCCAACCTCGTAAAAACCCCCCAAACCCCCCAGACCCCTTAAAAGTAACCAAGAAACCAAAAAAATCCTAAAACCACTAAAACCACCTAAAAACCAAAAGAAAATGTAATAACCACTAAAAAAACTTAAAAACCATAAACTAACTAAAAATCCTAAAGAGAAACTAAAAATCATAAAAACCATAAAAACCCTAAAAACCCTAAAAAACCCAAAAATGACAAAAAAACTCTAAAAATCACTAAAAATATTCTAAAAGACCCGAAAACCACAAAAAAACTCGAAAAGTCCATAATACCCCTAACACCCCCAAAACCCATAAAACCCCTAACCCCCCCCCCCAAAAAAAACCCACAAAAAACTCTAAAACACCTAAAAAACTTTAAAAAGATTAAAAATACCTAACAATCCATAAAAAACTATAAAAAACATAAAAACCCAAGAAAACCCCTCAAAACCCCAAAAAATACTAAAAACCCTAAAACCCCAAAAAAACACCATAAAAATACCTAAAAAATAAAAAGGAATTATAATCCCTTTAAACCCCTAAACCCCCAAAAACCCTAAAAAACCATAAAACACTATTAAAATATTAAACAACCTAAAAACCCTAAAAATGCCTTAAAAACTCTAAAAACACTAAAAAACCCTAAAACCCTAAAACCAAAAAAACATAAATATCTATAAAACCCCTAACAATAATTAAATACCTAATAAAAATAAAACCCTAAAAACAATAAAAACATAAAAAACCTAAAATACACTAAAAATATCAAAAAACTTTAAACCATTAAAAACCTTGAAACCATAAAACCCCTAAAAACCCTAAAACCCCCAAAAACCCGAAATACAAAAAAAACCCTACACGACCTTAACAAATATAAAACCCTAAAAGTTACTAAATAACCCTATAAAAAACTTTAAACCCCTATAAAACCCATGAACACCAAAAAATACCCCATAACCAACTAAACCCATAAAAACTGCAACAAACCCTAAAAAGCCCTAAAATCCAGAAAAACCTAGAACCCTTAATAGATCCTAAGAAACCCTAAAAACATTAAAAACCCAAAAAACCCTAAAAATTCTTAAAACCCCATAACCCCTTAAAATATTAAAATCATAAAACCCCTAAAAATATATGAAAACCCCCCTAAATAAAAAATCCCTAAAACCCCTAAAACCCCCTTAAAAGCACTTTAAAATCCCTAACAACAGTAAATAACTCCAAAACCCCTAAAAATCCCTAAAAACCCTTAAACCCCCCCAAAACACTAAAAATCCCAAAAAAACACTAAATCACTTAAAACCCTTAAAAATACCTGAAAATCCCTAAAAACCCTAAAACACTAAAACTCTATAAAACCTTATAAAAACCCTAAAAACCTAAATATGCCTTTAACCCTAAAAGCCCTAAAAACCCCAAAAACTATTAAAAATCATAAAACCACTAAAAACCCTAAAACACCAAAACCCTTAAGACCCCTAAAACCCTAAAAAACCCTAATAACACTAGAAACTCTGAAAACCATAAAATCCAAAAAAAAACCTAAAAATACCTAAAAATACCCAAGTGTAAGATCCCAAACTTTTTTGGAGTCTTCTTAGGTGCGTTTTCAGTTATTTTCTGAATATTTTAGGTACCTTTAACTTGGATTAGTGTCTTGGGGTGCATTTGGGTGAACTTTTAAGGAAAACTAAATGAACGTGGGATGTGCTTGGTTTACGCACGGTTTGAAAAACCATGCAACCAAACCATGCCAAGCATGCGAAACTGGATAGAGAGGTCCACACGATTTGTGCAAAGTTTGAAAAACTGTGCAAACAAACTGTGCCCACTATGAACAACTGGATAGAGTGGTCCGCACAGTTAGTGCATGGTTGTCCCTAACCATGTGCCTCTTCCCAGGAAATCATGCGCGTGATATTTTAATTCTGAAAATCCTTTTTAAAACCACCCGAACCCCTGGTACTTCCATATTTTTGACCTTGGCTCAAGATTGATGAATTATAGGTGTTTCCAAAGCCACCTGGAGAGATTCCAATGCGATCCAAACACCATTATTTGGTATTGAAATCCTGTATTGAAGATCTGCTCTCCTCACAGTAAGTGGATTTCATTCCAAATCTTCTCCCATTATTTCTCTTAACCTTTATATATATTTTGATGGATGATCTCTACCATTTTCTTGGATCTAAACCCACGAGTTAAGATATAGATCTTGGATTGTATATCTAGATCTAGAATTGAAAGATCTTGATGCCTTTTATCTTAATTTTGGTTTTAGGGATTTAGATCTGGAGCTTGATCAACAAAGTTGTGCTTCTCGGATTTTGGGGATTTATATTAGGATAACTTCCATCAAGAAACTAAGTTAGGTGGTCTAAATCAAACTCCCATATTCATGATTTAGGATATGTGTATGACTTTATGAATTTTCTAGATTCCCTTGATAATTGAATTCCTAAATTGGAGCAATTAGGAATATGGAATTGATGTGTGATTTTCCTTGGTGGTTAATTGATAATTGATCACTGAACAAAGAAAGAGGGTTTCCCAAATTGATATTTGTTTTGGAGATTGGTTTTGGGTTGAGATATTATCTTGAGATATGGAATTGTTGTAATAAGATAATTAATTGGGGGAAATTAATTATGGAACTATGTTGGTATATGTAAGATAATTAATTGTAAGAATTAATTATGATCCATAATGTGATCTAAGATAATTAATTGTGAAAATTAATTATGACTTTTTGGGTTTTTTTTGGATAATTAATTGTGAAGAATTAATTATGGAATAAGATTTTTGTTGATTGGTTAATTAATTGATGAATTAATTAATGAGTTATATTATTAGTTAATTGTTGAATTAACTAATGGCATTTTAAATGATTAACTAATCATTGTATTATTAAATGAATAATGTAGAAAATTAGTATGAATTAAAGAATGATTAAATGGATGAGATTTTGTGGTTCTAGGCATGGCGTCCTAGACCAATTAGAATTTGGTACTTAGACTTGGCATTCCTCCCCAATAGATATCCAAGCTTGAGATTATGGGGTGTTAGGAATGATGACCTAAACTGAATGATAAAATAAGTGCTAGGAATGATGAACTACACTCAACAAGATTTGGGGTGCTAGGCATGCTGACCTACACCCAATGAATGATAATAATGAATGATGATTCAACGGGGATTTGGGGTGCTAGGCATGAATACCTACACCAAATAAATAATGATATAAATGATGATTAAAATTGGAAACATGAATTGAATTGGCCTAATGTGATGATTAAAGATTAAATAAAAATGTTATAATTGTTTAAATTATTTATTGTATTTTTTCTTTATAAATATGCATGCACTATCTTTTGAATGGACTCATTTTAGACACCTTTGGTGGTGGCCTACTGAGTTGTACTCAAACCTAATTTGGTCTGCCTAATCAGGACCTGAGTAGACTTTGTTGTTACAGGACAGGATAAGGGCAAGGCCCTGTGATAGGTTAATTTTTGGGATTGGAGAATGGGAGAGGGAACCGGATGTAGTTCGAGACCCATTTTGGAGTCATTGTGTCTTTACTTTGAGTTGAATTTTAGACACTTGGAACTTTCATTGTCATAGAATGTTTTACCTTTCATTTGAGTATTCTATTTATGGTTTTGACTATCCTATGTCATGGTATTGTTCCAGTTATTTATACCCTTACTTACTTGGTTATTTTTATTTGCTTACACTGGTGTTTTATTCTGATAACAGAGGGTACAGTCTCCCTAAGACTGACTTACCAGACCCTCATTTCTAGTCATCACCTTCTGTTATATGGGGAGGCGTGCTTGAGGGCATGTGGCTAACCATCTCTGGGCACCGTTCAGTGGCTCCCAGGTTGGGCTATCAGACTGAGAACCAAAAAAAAACCATAAAAATGAAAAAAACATAAAGAACTAAAAAAAATCAAAACTCTAAATCCCTAAAACCCTAAAAAAACTAAAAAACCATAAAACCCCTAAAAACCCGATAAACTCTAAACCCATAAAAGATCTTAAAAACCCAAAAAAATCAAAAAGACCATAAAAACCCTAAAACACCCTAATAAACACTAAACAAATCCATAAAATACCCTAAACCCCCTTAAAAACTATTTGAGGAGACGGGCCCTATGGGTAAAACTGATTACTCTTTAAGGGATCACTGAAGATAGTTAGATTGTGATCGGGGACTTCAACACTTTTCTATGCCCGGATGAGAAGGTTGGTTCCAGCTTCTCCCGTTCGGCTGCTGAGGACTTCTCCTTCTGCCTTGAGGCTTGTTATCTCATGGATGTTCCTGCTTCTAGAGCCTCCTTCACTTGGGGGCGTTTCACTATGAATGGAAGGCAGTCTAGTAAGTTGGACAAATGTTTTTATAGGGTAAATTATGGGAGTCCACCCCTTGATGTCTCCGGATTTACCCTCCTCAAGTTCCACTCGGATCACAATCCTTTGGTTTCTGATTGCTCTATAGACTCTCTATGGTCATCACCCTTGACTTTCAAGTTCAATAATTCCTAGATTATGGTCCCCAGATATAGGGAAATTGTCATCAGCGTCTGGAATGAAGACCTCCAGGGCAGTAATTAACATAGGTTGGTCTCTAGGATTAAAAAGATCAAAGCCTCACTCAAAAAATGGAGCAGGGGCTATTTCTCTAGTCTGGATGATGACATTCGAGCTACTGAGCATCAACTTTCCTTCCATCAAGAATCTTACCAAAACCTGACCCTGCCCTCTTAAGAGGAGCTACGACTCCACTCCAAGCTTGATGATCTTCTGGATCTCAAAGAAAAGTTGGCCAAGAACCAGTTCAATGTTAGATTGATTAAGGATGGAGATCGCAACTCGAAATTCTTCCATTTTTTGTATAGGGAGAAAAAGGAAAAAAGTGTCTAAAGGATGTTTGTATCTCAGGCTCTACCTTCACCTCAGAAGCTGATATTTCTGCTGCTATTATCAACCATTTCCATGGGATTTACTCGGATGATGGCGGGACTATACCCTCCCATTGATGGAATCCATCCTATCACGCATTGAGGAGCACCAGAACTGGGCTATAACGACCCCCCTTGCGGAGGAAGTAAGGGCAGCCTTGTTTTCTCTAAACATTGACAACACAGTTGGACTGGATGGTTTCACCAATAAATTCTTCATGTCTTACTGGGATATCCTGAATGACGGCATCACCAGCGCTGTCCAGGAATTTTTTCTTTCTAGCGAGTTCCCTCATGGGGTCAACTCTAATTTCATTGCCCTGATTCCCAAAAGGGACAATGCCATTGATATCGGTGACTTTTGACCAGTGTCCATTGGAAACACTGTCCCCAAAATTATCAGTAAGATTCTGGTCATGCGAATAGGGAAGTTTGTGGGGGAAATTCTTACCCCTAACTAGTTCGGGTTCGTCTTGGGGAGGAACATTTTGGAATGCCTTTTCACGGCCTTGGAGAGCATCAAATTTATGCAGAATCAATCCAAGAAGGGGATTTTTTCACTTAAGATTGGCATCTACAAGGCTTTTGACACCATTAAGTGGAGCTTTATCTCCTAGTTCCTTACCAAGTATGGATTCTCGAACAATTTCATCAGGATTATTATGTCCATTCTAAGAAGTGTCCGGGTCTCTGTTCTTTTAAATGATTCCCCAAAGGGGTTCTTCCCTTATTCCCATGGGGTCAGACAGGGTGACCCGCTCTTAGAAATCCTATTTGTGATTGCAGAAGACTACTTGAGCAGGTGCCTCATTGACCTTTTCCAGGCTGGTCTCTTCAATATTATTAGGGTAGGGAGGGACCTTCACATCCCATCCCATCTATTGTATGATGACGATATTATCCTGTTTGGGTGAGCTGAAAAACAGAACTTGGAATCCATCCGAATAATCTTCTGGCATTATGAATATATGGTGGGGAAATCCATCAGCTAGAGCAAGTCATTAATTGTTTTTGGGGAGGGGATCCCACGGTCCCGTCAGATCTCCATTGCAAAGTCCCTTGGTGTCAAGAGTGGGTCACTCTCCTTTGACTACATGGACGTTCCTATTTTTTGGGGACATTTCAAACGATGTCACCTTGAGAACATTTCCTTCAAAATCACCCAACAGCTGGCGAAGTGGAAAGGGGAATCCCTCTCGCAAGCCAGAAGGGTCTGCCTTATCAACTCGATTATTACCTCTATGTTCACTTATTCTTTCTCCATCTACATATGTCCGGTTAATCTCATTAAGGAGCTGCAAGAAAATCAGGAATTTTGCCTGGACAGGGTGTATACGTCAAAGGAAACTGGTTACAGTGTCCTAGAAGGACTGCACTAAACCACTTGAGTTGGGAGGGCTTGGTATCAAAGACCTCAGGAAATACAATGATGCCCTTCTTTCTAAATTCACTTGAGGGATGCTAAGTCCTATGTGTGGGGGCTTGGGTTTTTCTCGGGAAATATTTGTGCTTAAACTTTGTGATGATTATGCAGGATACTTTCCCTCTTCTGTTTGGCCAGAAATTCATGAGTCATACAAGGCCATTATTTCTCACTCCAAATGGATCATTTCAAAGAATTCAGAATTGAATGATTGGTCCAAACCTTGGCTTGATAGGCCCCTACAGGATTTCATGAGTCCTCCTCCTGGTCTTAAGAGCCTGTCCATTGTGGAGTTCATCCCGCAGCTGGAACAGATTGAGGCCCTTATTCCAACTGAAGCCCTACTTCAAATCTAGCGTTATGCCTTCGTTGACTCTGATATCTTGATCTGGAAACCCAATATGGTTGGGTGAATTACTGCCAAGGATTACAATCGATAAAACTGTGCCAGGGGATCCCCTTCCCCAACCTATATCTCCAAATTCAAGAGGAATTTAATTCCTCCTACCAACCATCTCCTTCTCTAGAAAATCTGGAAGAATCAGCTGCCAATGAAGAACCAGTTATAGAAAGCCAGACACAGCCTTGCCTATGTTTGTCTTCTATGACTTGGTGTGGAACAAAATTCTCATAACATGTTCCTCCAATGTAGATTCAGTGCTCAACTCTGGGGCTATTTACAGCAGGTTTTTGGGTTCCCAGCTGCCCTGGACAGACCCCTTTTTGAGCTCCTGTCCGACCTGCCCAACTGGGATTACAGTGAACAGGCCTACAACCTCCTACTGGTCATGATTGCAGCCACCATCTCTTTTATCTGGACCGCTTGGAATGCAGTTGAATTCAATAAGAAGCATATATCCATTCATGGTGGTGTAATGATGATCCACAAGGCTGTTTATGCGGCTTCCCGTATTCAGACAGGCCACATGGTGAATGATGTTAGCGAGCTCATCATCCTTCGGTCGCTTGGAGTCTCTGGCAGGAACAAAAACCCATGGTTCCCAAGTTTATTCGATGGATACCTCCACTCCCCTCCTGGATTAAGGTTAATGTGGATGGCGTGACTCTTGGTACGCCAGGTCCTGCTGGATGTGGTGGAGTGTTCCGCACCTATCGTGACTTCGTCAAAGGATGTTTCTAACACTTCATTGGTGATGGGTGTACCCTTGAAGCTGAATTGTGGGACATTATAAAGGTGATTGAGTATGCTGTCAGTTTTGGTTGGAGCTTCCTGTGGCTTGAGTCTGACTCCATGCTCGCTGTGAATGCCCTGAAGAACAGTTCTAGGTGCGTTCCCTCGAGGTTCCTCACCCAGTGGATGGACTGCCTCGACATGTTCCAAAGGTTGAATCTCATTGTGACACACACCTATCGAGAGGTGAATGCGGTTGCAGATGCTCTCTCTAAACATGCCATTGTGGAGCGGTGCTCGCTGTGGTCCTTTGTCTCCATGCCTCCCTGTTGTTCGTTCGTCGACTCTGACTTGAAGGGTGACTTGCACACCCGACTATGTAACCCCTACTTGTAACACTCTATTTTTCCATTTCTTTTTGTTTAATTTTGGGGGACCAAGCTTGCCTGGTCTCGATCCTTCCTTGCCTTAAGTAGCCTAAAATAACTTAAAAACTATAAAACCCTTAAAACCTTAAAAAACATTGAATCATTAAAAACCCAAAAAACACAAAAAACCCAAAAAACCCAAAAAACCACTAAACCCACCTAAAAACCTTAAAATTTCCTAAAACCACTTAGAACCCATAAAGGCCCTAAAATGCCCTAAAATCCATAAAACACCCTAAAAACCCTAAAAACCCTAAAACCCTAACGAAACCCTAAAAGTCCCCAAAAACCCTAAAAAACCATAAAACCACCAAAAAACTAAATAACCCTAAAAACATAAAAAAACACAAAAACCATAAAAATACCTAACAACCCCAAAAAAACTTAAAAAACACTAAAACCCCTAAAAACACTAAAAATCCTAAAACCCTAAAAAAACTCAGTAAACCAAAACCCCCTAAAGACCCAAAAATTCCCTAAGAAACCTAAAAACACCTAAAAACCCAAAAAACACCAAAAAACCCTAAAAATCCCGAAAGACCATAAAATCATAAAAACCCTAAAAACACAAAAAAACCATAAAAACCCATAAAACCCTAAAACACTAAAAGACTAGAAAACCCTAAAAGACCCTTAAAACCTTAAAAACACGAAAGACCCTAAAATCTCTATAAAAAACTTTAAATACCCTTAAACACCCAAAAAACATTAAAACCCCCCAAAAAATGAAAAAGTCCCTAAAAACCCGAGAAAAACATAAAAACAAAAAAAACCCTAAAAAACCTAAAAACCTAAAAAAACATAAATCATACCTAAAAAAATAATAACAATAAAAAACCCTAAAACCCGTAAAACACCTAATAAACCCTAAAAACACTGGAAAACCCTAAAACTGATAAAAAAATATTTAAAAATTGAGAAAAACCCCACTAAAATCCAAAAAACATTACAAATGAAAAAAACACTAAAAGCAAAAAAAACTAAAAGAAACTTAAAAAACCTAAAAAACCTAAAACCATAATAAATCCCTTAAAACCCCTTAAAACTTAAAAACCCTAAAAAACTAAAAAACCCCTAAAACCATAAATAAACCCTAAAAAACCCAAAATCCCTCAAAACAATAAAAAACTAAATAACCCAAAAAACCCAAAAAACCCTAAATCCCCTTGAAAACCCAACCCCCCTAAAAACTCTCTAAAACCCCAAAAACCTAAAAAATCATTTAAAAAATGAAAATAAAAAAGTATATCTAAAAACCAAAAAAACCCCAATAAACCCTAAACCCTAAACCCTATATGCTAAACCCTAAACCGTACATCCCAAACCCTTTACCCTTGACCTTAAACCCTAAACCCTACAACCAAAACACTATACCCTACACCCTAAACCCTAAACCCTATACCAAATCCCCTAAAACTAAACCCTACACCCTAAACCCTATACCCTATACCCTACACATTAAATCCTAATCCCTATTTCCTAAACCATATACCCTACACCTTAAACCCTAAACTCTATACCCCATATCCTCAACCCTATAACCTCCACCCTAAATCCTACACCCAAAACACTAAACCCTAAACCCTAAACCCTAAAACCTACACCCTAATCCCAATAAAATCCACAACAAACCCTAAAATATAATTACTAAACCCTATACCCTAAACCCTACACCCTAAACCCTAAACTCTAAACCCTAAACCCTACACCCTAAAACCCACACCCTATACCCTACACCTTAATCCCTAAACCATACACCCTAAACCTCATACCCTACATTCTTAATAGGAAACCATACAACCTAAACTATATACCCTACACCCAAAAAACATAAAAACTACATCCTAAACTCTATACCCTACACCCTAAACCATAAATTCTACACCCTAAACCCTATACCATACACCCCACACCCTACATTGTAAACTCTATACCCTAAACCCTAAACCCTAAACTTTACACCCTAAACCCTGTACCCTACACTCTAAACTATATACTATACACCCTAAACCCTAAACCCTAAAACTATAAAACAACGAAAAAAACCCTAAGAACCCTAAAAAATATTGAAAACCCTAAGAAACCCAAATTTTTTTAAAACCCTAAAAAAAATAAAAACCAAAAAGACCCCTAAAAACCTTTAAGAACCCCTTAAAAACCTTTAAAACCCTTAAAAACCTATAAAATCCCTAAAACCCTAAAAACCTACAAAACTCAAAAAACCCCTAAAACTATAAAAAACTATTTAAAACTCAAAAAGGCCCCAAAAACCCCCAAAACAACTAAAAAATATTTTAAAACCCTAAAAATCCCTAAAAACCCTAAAAAACCTAAAAAACCCAACGAAACCCTAAAATACTCAAAAAAATTCAAGAAGAACAATTAAACCCCTAAAATAACCATAGAAACCCTAAAAAATCCATAAAAACACAAAAAACAATTAAAACCATAAAAAATAAAAAACCCTAAAACTCTAAAATCATTAAAAAATCTAAAATCCATGAAAAACACTAAAAAACCTAAAAAGACAATAAAACCCCCTAAAACTCCAAAAAAACCCCAACCCCCCCCCCCCAAAAAAACCATAAAACATAAAAACCCTAAAACCATAAAAAACACTAAATACCCTAAAAAACAAAAATACCCAAAAAAATCTGGAAAAAACATTAAAAAAAATAAAAAACCCTAAAAACCCAAAAAACCTAAAATACCTAAAACCTATAAAATACAAAAAAAACCATATTAAACCCTAAAATCCAAAAAAAACCCTAAAAACCTCAAAATACACTAAAAACCATAAAATACCCTAAAACCCCTAAAAACCCTAAAACCCATAAAAATTCTAAAAACCCCTAAAACCCACTATAAGACCCTAAAAATCCTAAAACCCATAAAAGAACCAAAAAACCATAAAAGACACTAAATAACACTATAAAAACCCGAAATGACCATAAAACTCCTCAAACACCCTAAACCCCCTTAAAAACCCTAAAAACATTGAAACCCTAAAAACCCTAAAAAATAAGAAAACCCTAAAATCCCATAAAAGTCACTAAACCCCCCTAAAAGACCCTAAAAATCCAAAAGGTCCTTAATCTGGATGACCTCCTAGTCCCCAAGATTTCTAGCACCAACACATTCCTTTACATGATGAGATTAAACTACACTCCAAACTAGATGAACTCCTAGTCATCAAAGAACAGTTGGGAAAGAACCAATTTAATGTCAAGTGACTTGGAGATGGAAATAGGAACTCCAAGTTTTTTCATCGTCTACATATGGAGAAAAAAGACAAGAGGGGCCTGACTTCCATTTGAATCAATGGCTCTATTTTTAAATTAGATAATGACATCTCCAATGCTATGGTGGACTAATTTGAAATACATTACCATGGGGATGAAATTGGAGGCTCCCCTCAGCTAGCTGAATCTATTATTCCATGCATTGTAGAACATTAAAACAAGGCTTTAATCAATTCCCCCTTTGACTAACAAGTCAAATTTTATATATAATCACTAAATATGGAACGTTTAGTGGGCCCATATGCCTTTAGTAAAATGTTATTCATGTTATATTAGGATATTATGCATGTGGATATCACAAATAAAATCAGGGAATTTTCTCTCTCCAACTCAACCCCCTATGGAATTAATTAAAAATTCATTACCCTGATTCCAAAGATTGAAAATGTTGTTGATATAAAATATTTTTGGATAGTATCCATCGGAAAAAAACATTAATAATATTATTTGAGAAATTTTGACCATGAGGATGGGGAAGCTCATGTGGAGCCTCATCACCCCAAACCAATTTGGGATTTTACTAGGGTGGAGCATTAAAAATTTCCTCTATACAGCCTTGGAAAGAATTAAAATTTTGTAGAAAGGAACCAATCATGTTATATTTTCCCTTAAATTGGACATTTAAAAATCCTTTGACACCATAAAGTGGAGTTATAACTTCCATGTTCTTAGAAAGATTGGATTCTATGATACTCTTATTAAAATTATAGGCAACATCCTAACAAGTGCTAGGATGTTTGTCCTTACCAAGGGTTCACCAAAAGAATTTTTCTAATTATCCTATGGTTTGAGGTAGGGGGATTCACTTTCATGAATCCTCTTCGTAATTGTTGAAGATTATCTAAGTCAATGTATCAATGAAATTTTCCTAGATGGCCTCTATAGGCCAATAAGGGTAGGAAGAGACCTTCACGTGCCTTCTCACCTTCTTTATGAAGTTTATATTCTCCTCTTTGTACGAGAAAACAAGAAAAACATTGCTTCAATTAAAATAATATTTTTCCACTATGAAAAGGTGTAAGGTCAATCCATCAGCTAGAATAAGTCTTCCATTATCTTTGGCAATGGAATCTCAGCCTCCAAAAAATATGGGTGGCCAGAATTCTTGGTGTTGAAAGGGGATATCTACCATTTGTGTATCTTGGAATACCTATATTGTGGGGGAAAGATAGAAGTTTTCATCATGAAACCATTTCATTTAAGATCACCAATTGACTTTCCAAATGGAAAGGGAAATGTTTGTCTTAGGTGAGAAGGGTCTATCTGATTAACTCTGTCATCAATTCCATGTTTGTACAAGAATTCTATATCTATAAATGGCCCATCAGTCTTATGAAAAGACTAAATTCCAAGATAAGAAAATTTTCTTGGATTAGCCGCATCAGTGAAAGGAAGTTGGTGTTAGTTTCTTGGGAGGAATGCACCAAACCGGTTGACATGGCGGATTGGGTATTAAGGACCTCATGAAGTTCAATGATTCACTTCTCAGAAAATTTACCTCAAACCTTCTCACCTCACAGAATAGAGGCCCATATTTTCTAACTGGAAAATTTAATAAAACGATACTCAATGATTACTCAGGTGATATTCCATCGATGGATTGGCCTACCATCCGATATTATTTTCATGACATCATGTCCTGCTCGACAAGGGATGTTACAGACCAATCTAACCTGAATTACTAGACAACATCCTGGATGGATAGGCCACTCATTAAGACAATGTTTCCCATGAATTATAGACTTCATATATCTATTAGTGATCTCAAATAGAGGTCTGGAGAGCTTGATGAGATTATCCAAGCTCACATAATTCTATAAATTCAAAGGTATAATTTTTTTGACATTGATACACTTATATGGAAACCGAACTTGGTGAGGAAAATCATTGCTAGAGACTTCTATTGGCACAAATTCTTGTAGCACACTCACCCTCCAGCTTGGATTTCTATATTTAGGAGGCCATGAATACCACCATCGCAATAGTTAATATTATGTAAGTTATGGAAGGATAGGCTCCCGATGCATGAACAATTGAGGATAGCTAGTTAGCATCTAGCCTCAGGTTTTCACCTTTTCCTACAGGATTAGGAAAACCCACAACATGTATTTGTCTGTTGAATTCTTTCCTCTGGACTATGGGATTATGTGGAAAACCTCTTTGGAATCACCCTATGACTTGACAGTCACCCAGTGGAATTACTAAACAACATTGTAGTAATGAAACTTAGCCAGTAGGTACACAATCTTCTTCTAAAAGTGTCTAACACACTCATTTACATTACACAGGCTTCCCACAATGCTGTTGCCTTTGATAATAAAAGGATCTTATTCCATAGAAGTGTTGTGTCCATCCACAAAGTGGTTCATGCAACATCCAACATTCAAATAGGTTTTATGGAAAATTATGTTCATGATCATATAATATTGTGTATGATTGGAGTGTCTGGTAGGAGAAAAAACCACAGGTCCTGAAGTTCATCCGATGGATTCCCCTGATATCATCATGGATCAAGGTCAATGTGGACGACATGACCTCGGGTGCACCCAGTCACTCAGGGTGTGGTGTAATCTTTCGCACACATAGGGTATTTTTGAAAGGGTTCTTCTAACACATTATTGGGAATGGAAGTGAATATGATGTTGATCTTTGGGAAATGATATAGGCAGTCAATTTTTTTGGTTTAGTTTGGATGGAGACTTCTCTGGATTGAGCTTGACTTGATGTTAGCGATGGATTCCTTAAAGAAAAAATCTAGAAGGGTACTTTCAAGAATTATCCCACAATGGATTAAATTTCTCAAGGTCTCTCAGGACATCATTCTCAATGTTACACATGCCTTTAGGGAGCTGAACATGGTGGAAGATGCTCTCTCCAAAAAGGAAATTATTAAAAGGAGCTTGATGTGGTCATTTTTCACCCCACTCTTTCGTGCATCCTTTGTGGACTCGGACATGAAGGGTGTTCTTTACACAAATATTTGTAAACCTTCCTTGTAATGATTTTTTTAATAAATTTTACGGTACCAGACATGCTTGGCCCCAAACCTTCTTTGCCTAAAAATCCCTTAAAAACCTAAAAACCCTAGAAAAACCTAAATACTATAGAAACCCTTAAAAAATTAAAATAACTAAAAACCCTAAAACCTAAAAAACCCTAAATTTATCTAAAAACACACCCCCTAAAAAACCTAACAATTTAAAAACCCCTTAAAACCTTAAAAACCATAAAGACTGTAAAATCCCTTAAAACATAAGAACTTTTAAAACCAAAAAAATATTAAAAATCCTTAAAAATACTTAAAATCTATAAAAAAATACTAAATACCTTAAATTTGTAAAAAAACAAAAAACCAAAAAACCTTAAAAACCCTTAAAACCCTTAAAAATCCCTAAAAACCCTAAAAACCCATAAAAACCCTAATCCAAACCTAAAATACCCTAAAATTGATTAAAAATCGTAAAATAACCTAAAAACCATAAAAAACTAAAAAAGGCTCTGCAAACCCCTAAAAACATAAAAGTTCATAAAAAAATTTAAAAACCCTTAAAGACCCTTAAAAACCCAATAAAAACCCTAAAAGACCATAAATCTCTTTAAACAAGCTAAAACACTCAAAAAATCATAGAATATCTAAAAACATATAAAACACCTTAAAACCCCTTAAAAACCCTTAAAACCCCTCAAAACCCCTAAAAACCTTAATAAACCCCAAAACACCTGAAAACCATAAACACCTAAAAAAACCCAAAAAATTTGAAAAAACCCTAAGTACATTTAAAAACTCAAAAAACCAAAAAAACCCCCTAGAAACCAAAAAACATCTAAAAACCATAAAAACTATACAAAAATAAAAAAACCCTAAAAACCCATAAGAAAATCCTAAACATCCCTAAAAACCATAAGAATCCCTAGAAATACATTAAAAACCCCTAAACAAAAAAATCCCTTAAAATCACTAGAAACCTTGAAACCCATAATAAAGGATAAAACCCCCTAAAATTAACTATAAAACCCTAAAATCACAATAAATACATAAAAACCATAAAATCCCTAAAAATACCTAAAAGAACCTAAAAACCCTAAAAACCCCCAAAATGCTAAAAACCTTAAAACCATAAAAACCCTAAAAACACTAAACCCCCTAAAAGTCACTAAAAACCCTAAACCCCTAAAAACCCCTAAAAACCTGATAGGCCTTTAAACCCCTAAAACCATTTAAACTATAAAACCCCCTAAAAACCCCAAAAAATACCTAAACCACCCTAAACCCCTTAAAAGATCCTAAAAACCCTAAAACCACCTAAAAATCTAAAAACCCTAAAAATACTTCACCCCTCAAAACCCTAAAATACCATTAACACCCTAAAAAAATTAAATCAATAAACCACCATAAAAACCCTAAACCAACTAAAAAGGGTATAAAATCTTAAATCCACCTAAAAACCATTCAAAACCCCTAAAACCCCCTAAGACAGAAAAAACCCAAATAAAACCCATGAAACCCCATAAAACCCAAAAAACACCTAATTCCCATAACTCCCCCAAAAAAACCCTGAAATCCCTAACACCCTACAAAATCCTAAAATCCATAAAACCATATAAACAAAGATAAAAAACATTGAAAAACACTGAAAACCCTAATAAAACCAAAAAAACCTTACAAAAACCCTAAATCCCCTAAAAAACATAAAACCCCTAAAACCCCATGAAAAAACCTAAAACCCCTAAAAACTATAAAAATAAAAAATCCTTAAAATAATATAACCACCCTAGAACCCATGAAACCCCATAAAAACCATAAAGCATCCTAAAACCCAGAAAATACAAAAAACACTAAAAGTCCCTAAGACCATAAAAACCCCTAAATGGAACTAAAATCCCTATAAAACCCTAAATGACCAAAAAATCCCTCAAACACCCTTCAACCATAAAACTCTAAAAACCATTATAACCCATAATAAACCTTCAAAACCCCAAAAAAATTTTAAAAATGAGACTATAAAATCTATAAATAATCCTGAATACTCTGAAAACATTTAAACCCCTAAAAAATTATAAAACCCCTAAAAACCCTGCCTATAATCAAAAACCTTAGAAAACCTAAAACTCTAAAACCCCATAAAACCCATGAAAACCACTGAAATATCAAAAAACTCCTAAAAAACCCTTAAATCCCCAAAAACACATAAAACCCTAAAAACCCCTAAAAACCCCTAAAAACCCTTAAACCCCTTAAAAGCTCTAAAAAAAACCAAAAACCCTAAAAAAATATGAAAACCCAAAAAATACCTAAAAAATAATTAACCTTAAAAAACCTAAAAAACAATAAAAAACCTAAAAACCCTAAAAAACCCAAAAAACTATAAAAACCATAAAACCTCATTAAATCCATAAAAAACCTAAAAACCCTGAAATCACTAAAGAAACCCTAAAAAAATAAAAACCCCTAAAAACACTAAAAAGCATAAAAATATCCAAATAACCCTAAAAAACTTAAAACACGTAAAAAAACTAAAACCCATAGAAAACCCTAAATAATCATTAAAACCAATAAAAATCCTAAAAATACAAAATATCCTAAATTCCCTAAAAACTAATACACAACCCAAAACCCCTAAAAAATTCTTACAAACTCTAACCCCACCCCTAAACACCAAAGGACCCTAAAACCCTAAAAACTATAAACCCCCCCTAAAAGACTCTAAAACCCCATGAAACCCCCAGAAGACACTAAAACACCTAAAAACCCTAAAAGACCCAAACAACCCAAAAACCCCTAAAAAGACCCTAAAACTCAAAAAACACAAAAAACCATAAAATACATAAAACCTCTAAAAACCCTAAAACACTATAAATACCATAGAACACTAAAAATACACAAATGACACTAAAACCCCCTAAATAACCTAAAAACCCTAAATACCTAAAACCCTAAAAGTCCATAAAACCCTAAAGGACTCAAAAAACCCCTAAAACTCTGAAAGGACCCTAAAATATAAAATCCTTAAACAACCCTAAAACCCCTAAAAACCCGAAAGGACCCTAAAAATCCCTAAAGCATACCTAGAGGACCCTAAAGACTATAAAAACCCTAAACAACCCTAAAAAATGTAAAAACCACTAAAAGAACATTAGACCCTTAAAAAACCTTAAAAACCTTACACCTCCCCAAAACCCCTAAAACAACTAGGAAAACCCTAAAAATTTATAAATGACCCTAAAAATAATTAAAAGAACCTAAAAACCCATAAAACTTTAAAAAAACCTCCATAACAATAAAAATTCCTTAATAATTTAAAAGGACCTATAAATTTGTAAAAACCCATAAAACCCAAAAGACCCTAAACCCCCTAAAAATCCTAAAATTCCTAAAATCTCCTAAAACCCACTAAAAACAATTATAACCCTAAAAACCATAAAAAACCCAAAAAACCCAAAAAACCATAAAACATTAGTAATACCTAATAATTCCTAAAAACACTAATTGAAGTTTCCCAATCAAGATAGTTATATCACTGGGAGGGGGATGGGGTGAGTCAATGATATCTTTTTATTTTAAGTTTCCTTACTTATGAAAAAACCTTAAACTCCTATTAAATATCTATTTTCCTATTGAAATCAAATAAAACACACATCCATAAGAACAAAATTATTTACAAGGTTCACTATTCAACGAGAATAGCTATGTCCTTGGTATGGTATATAAATAATCCAATACCACACAATCCACTAGAAAACAATGCTTTTGTGTGGAATAAAATGAGTTTTATATACCCTTTAACTTGTGTAGCACTATATAAACAACCCAATAGTGAGTGTTCTCTTTCTAGAACAAATTATGCAATAAAATTTTTGTAACAAACATCTTATGGTGCTGCTTGATCAACATTCACAAATATGTTTGTTCAAAAAAATTATTCACTTTCTTACCTAGAAGAAGGTAAGAACTTGTTTGACTTTGTAATAATACTCAGTCTAATTCCCCAGTCTGATTCCTAATTATGATTCCCATGTCCAATTTTATCAATACAGAAAATATTCTTCTGTTAGAATACTGCTGAGACAATTCTGAACCACTTCAAATCTGATACTGTATTGTCCTGTATGATTCCCACACTGATTCCCAAGTCTAGTTGTTCAATATGGAAATTGTATATTTGAAAAATTACTGCTTGAAACAAATATGGACTTCTTCTTCCTTAGTCTGAAAATCTCAATATGATTTTCCATATTTGATTATCTAGCCAAATATGATAACCAGGTGAATATGATATTTCTCTTATTCTTCTTCTTTTGTCCTACTAATTGCTTCAAGAAATAAAAATTTGAAACCATTATTCACTTTCTAGAAATGTATAGTTTCTATCACCTATTTGATGAGCGACGAAATTCATAGAATACATGAAATACCCTCCTCATATTTATTGGATCGAAATAATGGTTTATGTAGTATTTTGAAAAGGCTTTCCCTCTTTACCAAATTTCCCTAATCTTTAATATTCCTTAAATTTCAGATCTTTCTTTGACTCATTCAATTCCCTATGAAATCTAGATCTTTATTTGACTCATTCAATTCCCCTTGAAATCTGAATCTTTCTTTGACTTCTTTAACCTTCCTTGAATTTAGTATCTTATATTTAATTCCTCACCCTTTAGTCTTTCTAAAAATCTTCAATACAATTCCAATTTTTTATTCTGATTTTTCAATTCTGATTTCTCCATTCCTATTTCTACATTCTGATTTCTCCATTATCATTCCTCTATTCCGATTTCTTTATTCTAATTTCTCCATTCCAATTTCTTTATTTCAATTTCTCCATTCCAATTTCTTAATTTTGATTTCTCCATTCAGATTTCTTCATTATGATAATGGAATTTGGTCACTCCAATTCCCTCATTATGATTGAAGAATATATTCAACAACTTTTTCTTCATTAAGTTTCTTTGAACCAAATGAAGAAAAACCAAGGCAAACATATTCTTTAAAATTAAATTTCCCCTTTTCAATAATTTTTTATATTTATCAAACTCTTCAACCATGATTATAGACTTAAAAAAACTTCAGTCTGATTCTAAATCCTGTTGTCATTATGATCTGCCTCATTATGATGAAGGAAAATACAACAAAATTGATTATTCTTCTATGCATTCGTTGATCCCAACAACATTCTGACAAATAATTCTTCCTATGATAAGTCTCTATATATGATATAAAAAGATTACCAGTACTATGAAGTTTTGTCAGAATCTACTATGATGGATTTTTGGAACACTGATTCTAATGAACCAAGTCTGATTGATGAGTTTCAACATCTCCATCTTCTTCACATTCTGACCAACCTTCTCATCCTACAAAAAAACTAACTATATCTAGTTTTCTCATACTGATGTAGTGAGTTCAGAAATATTCTACTTCAACAATTTCCTTCTTTCACAAAATTCAACTTTTATCACGAATTTCACCATGACTTTGATTATGTTGAAGACCAAATTTGGCATCATCCGACATTACAAGTAAAGTATTTTAATTTCCCAATCTTCCAACAACATCTTTATTTCCAATAAAACTTGAATATGATTGGAAACACATTTTCTCCCCCTCACTTTCATAAGGATTTCATCACAATTTCTCTAAACAAATTATGATATTTTTTTTAAATAAAAACAAAAAAAGATCCATCAGATTTCTAATTGAATCCATGATGAATCTGATTATCTTACTCATTATGATCATAACATTATTACTATTAAATTTTTCTTGATCAGACCCAAGGTGGATTCAATGAGAATTTTCCTCTAGAAAACAACTTCTGAATAGGATTGAACTACTTAAGCACTATGAGTGTAAATTCTAGAATATGGTGAATTCATGAATAAAATGGATTCTTGAATATGATGATTTGTTAAATATGATGAATTCCTGAATATGATTTTTGAGTCTAATCACCAACTTTTACAAAGTGAGGTGATTCATTTCCTTTAATGTTACTTTGACAACAAAAGACAACCCACTTGAAAAAATATTTCAACTTCCAAAAACTTTCTCTAGAATCTTCTGACTTTTTATCAACATCCCAATATAATGGATAGTATTCACTCATGCCAATGTGATGGATCTGATTCTTATGCTTATGATTTTGGATTCGATAGAAAACATCACTCACACCCTTTTCAACATTCTTTATTCCTTAAACATAATAAACAAATTGATATATTGACAAGAAATACAACCAAAACACAACTAGGGCCTAAAAATATCCCCCTTTGTGTTTGTTTTCAATACTGACATCAATATTTTAAAAAACAATATCATTTGTTGGTTTCCATTCTCGCTTTTTATTATCTCTATTCCATTCTTGATCCCCAATTTATTTTCTATCCCCCTTATTAACAATAAAATTCAAAGGGTTCTATCATGACAAGTTTACTCATTTTTAAAAAAATAGTATCATTTAAAATTTTAGGAATTTTCATCTTAGAATCTTGAGACTCTTCTTCAGGAAAACATAACTATCACATTAGTTTCTTAACAAAGTTCCTTTAACCTAAAAACTCTCTATCTACATGGGGGAACCCAATGTAGAAAACAATATTGTATAATCATGGTTATCAATGTTTTCCATAACATAACTTTCTTGAAATACCTATTCGTGTTTATTTCAATATTCTCATTTATGGGTAAATATTGAAATAATTTGTTTAAGATAAAAGTAACTTACACACACATCAAAAAAAATTAGAAATTTCAGATGTATAAAAAAACATTCAAAACTCATTTTTCATAAGCTCATTACATTATTTTGCAAGAATAGTAAGAGAATCAGAAATATAAAATTCCTTATTTCAGCTCCAACAATTCCCAGCAAGTTAGTATAAATACAAATATTTTGAGAATAAGGAGGAACCTTAGTTGTTCTTTAGAATCAAAAATTGGACTGAGAGTCCTTTCTTAGTCTTTTCTTTTTCTTATATTTTTCATTGGATACATTTTATTACTTAGTTTTATCCTCCTCAAGTTTTGTAATAACTTTATTTTCATCTAAATACTCTTCTAATGAGGATTTTAAATTTTCCTCAACTTTATTAACGACATTATTACAATTAGTTTTTAAAATTTTCTTAATGTCTTTATCTTGGGATGGAAAGATAGTTAAACAACTTTTAGTATAATTCCCATCTTTCTCACATCTCTTTCATATTTTTTGATTCCTTAAATCACAACCCGTTGATATATTTTTATCAACTTTTCTCACATCTTCATAAAAAATTTTCTTCCCCTTTGCTTCAACTTTCTTTTTTCCTTCTTCCAACTTTCTAGCCATGTCAACTTGTTCTATCTAAATTAATGATCACTTATTATTTTTGGACTCAACATGTTTTTTTTTCTTAACATACCCATCTTTCTTCATCTTCTGTGTTTCATTTTTCAGTTCCACAAAACTTTTATAAAACATTGACCCATTTTCTCATCAAATATCCTCTTTTAGAAATTTCTTTCTATAAAACATGGAATAACTATAATGTTGATGGTTAAACCAACACATATTTTTTGTATGTCAAAATCCACCACAATACTAGTAGTATCCATAAAAGAGTATTTTACTCTAAAAAATTCATATTGAATGAATTTGTGAATATGTTTCTCAACAACATTATTAATATAACTCTGTTGATCACCAAACTTTATATTTTCAAATGATACTTTACTATTCAGCTCATATTTCTTTTCATCATTTTTAGAAATAGAATAATAAGAACATTTTCGAACTCAACATGTTTTAAAACTTATAACTTCTTGAATTTGTTGATCTGGGCCACATACATAACTTTCCCATATTTTTTTTATCTCAATAAAAATTCCATATTTCTTATCAACCTTTGTGGGTAACTTTGGATGATCCTTCTTATGTTCATCCTTATGGTAACTTTAACCAAATTTAAAGATAGAGTTTATGAAACTTGTACCTCTCTATTTAACTTTTGAAAGTCTTTGCTGGATAAGTTCAAACATATATTATTTTTCTTTCATATTGATCTCCATATTCTCATTACAATTATTTTTCTTCTCAAGATATTTGTTCAAATCACCAATCACCACCAGTATCTTGTTCTTCTCATCTAAAAAAATTTCTTGAATTTTTATTGAGGAACATCCATCTTTAAACTTATTTTTTTGATTTTCAACCCTTCTAATATTTCTTATAAATTATTTCAAATATTATTTAAAATTAAATTCAATTTTAGTTTATTTTTTGTTAGAACTACTACTTACAAATTCTTAATTGTTAACCATTAAGTATTATCATCATCATGATCAATAGAATTTAAGGATTCAACACCACTCTATTCTATTTCAGAGTAACTTCTAGCAATACTTTCCTAATTAACTATTGCAATAAATGTGTTTTATTCAGCACCATTTTCAATCCTTCAATATCATTATCATTAGAAAAAAGCTTATCCTTTTGGATTTGGAGAACTTATTGTCTTTATTCTTGTAATAGAATTTTTCTTTATCACCTTGTTTCTTCCAAGATCTTATTGACCATATTTATTCTTTAATACATTCTTCTTCATCACTTTCTTTTTCATGACCTCTTTGAGGACAATTGAAATTAAAGTGACAAATAGATCACAACCAAACCATTTTATGGGATGTTTCCATTTATACCTTCCTCTACCTCTTTTCATGTTTTAATAAATCAATGATAAAAATTTATCAAGACTTTTATATACTTCATTTTCAGAGTCAAATTCAAAAACATCATCTTCCTCAAGAAATCTCTTATACTTTTCTTTCTTGGCCACCTTGAAATAAATTTCTCTAAAAGAATTTTTTTACCTTCATAACTTTATCCCATCCCATTTAATAAATAATGAGATTACTATAAAGATCATAAAGAGATAGAGTTTTAGGATCTCTATATTCTAATGAGGAGAATTTAACATCAAAATTTTCAGGGAGCAATCCCAATATCTTTTCAAGAATAGTAAAATCTTATAACGTTTCACCATGAAATATGATTGTTCTAACAATTTCATTCACCTTGATAAAGAATTCATCAAAAAATTCATACTCACTCATCTTTAGATCTTCATACTTTAACCTCCATATTTGTAACTTTTACTTATTTACTTTCGTATTACCATAAATATTTTTTCAGCTTATCCCAAATACCTTTTGAAGTGGAAACAACTTTTAGTCTTAGAAACTCACTTTCAGAAAGTGACGAGAGTAAAGAATTATCAGCTCTCCCATCATTTTCAATGTTTTATTTATCAATATTTGTAAGAGTAAAATTCTCAGCATGAGGAGGAAAACGATATCTAACTGCTTTTGAAACATCATATCCAAGGGAAATAAGATATGAAATAATTATTCCTTTCCAGATATGATAATTCACATCATTTATGATCAGAATTTTCTTACTATTCACATAACTCAGATTCTCCATAATAATCTCTTCTTCAAATATTTTAGCAAAGAGTAATCGAAGGGTACCTTTAGCTTTGATACCAATTGAAGTTTCTCAATAGATATAATTATATCACTAAGAGGGGTATGGGGTGAATCAATGATATCTTTTTATTTTAAGTTTCCATACTTCTGAAACAACCTTCACCTCCTATTAAATATTTATTTCCCTGTTAAAAACAAAGGAAACACACATCCACAAGAGAAAAGTTATTTACAAGGTTCACTATTCAATAGGAATAACTACATATTTGGTATGGTATTGAAATAATCCAATACAACACAATACAATAGGAAACAAAAATCCTTTTTTGTGGAATACAATGAGTAGGATATAACCTTAAACTCATGTAAAACTATATAAACAATCCAATGGTGCATGTTCTCCTTCTAGAAAAAATGATGCAATACAATTTTTGTGACAAACATGTTACGATACTACTTGATCAACTTTCACAAATATGTTTATTCAAAACAATTATTCACTTTCTTACCCAGTAAATGGTAATAACTTCCTAGACTTCATAATAACACTCAATCTGATTCCCCAGTCCGATTCCCAAGTGCGAATCCAAAGTTTGATTTTCTTAATAAAAAAATACACTTTTGTAATAATAGTACTGAGATAATTATGAAACACTTCTAATATGAGTTTAGGAAGTATCATCTGATTCCTCCGTCTGATTCTCAAGTCTGATTGTTCAATATGGAAAATATATCTTTGACAAAGTACTATTTGAAACAAATCTGGAATTTTTCTTCCTCAGTCCTTAAATCTCAATATAATTTTCCTAGTCTGATTATCCTTCCAAATACAATAACCAGAAAAAATATGGTATTTCTCTAATTCTTCTCCTGTCAACTGACTTATTTAATAATGAACAATCCGAAAACCATATTCACTTTCTAGAAATCTCTATTTTATCTCAACTCTTTCCCGAGTGATGAAAGTCACATAATATATAAAATACTATCCTCATATTTTTAGTCTTGCAAGAATGGTTTAAGCGAGATTCTGAAAAGGTTTTCCCAGTTTAACAAATTTCTTAAATCTTCAATCTTCCTTAAATCTTAGATATTTCATTGAATCATTCAATTTCCCATGAAATCCAGATCCTTTTTGACTCATTAAATTCCCCTTAAAATCCAGATATTTCTTTGACTTCTTCAAACTTCCTTGAATTTTGGATCTTCTATTGAATTTAGATATAGTCTTTCTTAAAAATCTTTATTCTGATTCCAATTTTTCATTCTAATTTCTCCATTTCGATTTCTCTATTCTGATTTCTTCATTCTGATTTCTCTATTCCGATTTCTTCATTCAAATTACTCCATTCCAATTTCTTCATTCTGATTTCTCCATTACAATTTATTCCTTCTGATAAGTGAATTTGGTCACTTTTATTCCCTCATTATGATGGAAGCATATATTCAACAATAGTTTCTTCATTAAGTTTCTCTTCACCAAATGAAGAAAAACAAAGGCAAACATATTATTTGAACTTCAAGTCTCCCTTTTCAATACTTTTGTATCTTCTTTGAACTCTTCAAGAAATATTCCAGACTTAAAAAAACTTTAGACCAATTCTGAATCTTGTTATCATTAAGATCTGCCTCATTATGGTGAAGAAAAATGTAAAACAATAGATTATTCTTCTCTACAATCATTGGTCCCAATAACTTTATCAAAATCAATTCTGCCTTTGATAATGCTTTGTATCTGATATAAAAATATTATCAATAATATGAATCAGTTTTAGAATCTAATATTATGGATTTGGGGAACACTGATTCCAATTAAACAACTCCGATGGACTAGTTTCAGTAGATCCAACTTCTTCACATTCTGCTCAACCTTCCTAACCTAAAAAAAAATTACTGAATCTGGTTTTCTCATACCGATGTAATGAGTTTGTAAATCTTCAGCTCGAAAAACTTCCTTATTTCACAAAATCAATCTTTTATCATGACTTTCTTCATGACTTTGATTATGTTGAAGATCAGCTTTGGAATCATCTAACTTTCCAAGGAATGTATTGTAACTTCTCAATCATTCAAAAACATCTTTCTTTCTAATCAAATGTGAATATGATTGGCAACACCTTTTCTCCCAACTACCTTTATAAGGCCTCCATCACAAGTTATCTAAACAACTTATGATATTTGTGAAATAAAAGTCTTTAAAGAATAATCGTATTTTTAATTGAATCCATGATGAATCTGATTATCTTTATCATTATTATAAAAACCTCATTATGATTAGATTTTCCTTGATCTTACCCAAGGTGGATTTGATGAACCTTTTCTTCCAACAAAAAATTTCTTAATATTATGGATTTATTAAGCACGATGAGTCTGAATTCCTGTATACGATGAATTCATGAATACTATGAATTCTTGAATATAATGAATTTCTAAATATGATTATTGGGTCTGATCACCAAATTTTACAAATTTAGGATATTCCTTTCCTTTGACATTTATTTTACAATAAAAGACAACCCACTTTAAAACTTCTTTCAGCTTCAAAAAACATTCACCAGAAGATTCTGACTTTTTATCAACATCTCAATATGATGGATCATATTGACTCATGTCAATGTGATGGATATGATTCTCATGCTTATGATTATGGATTCGATATAAAACTTTACTCAAACCCTTTTCAACGTTCTTTCTTCCTTCAACACAAACAAAAAAATTGATCTATTGGCAACAAATACAACCAAAATAGAACTTGGGCCTAACAATAAAAAACATAAAACACTAAATACCCATAATAACACTAAAAACACATAAACCTTAAAAAACCATAAAAACCATAAACCCCTAAAAACATTTAAAAACCAAAAAAACCCTAGAGACCCTAAAGGACACTAAAAACTCAAAAGGCCCTATAGGACCCAAAAAACCCAAAAAACCCCTAAAGAACTCTAAAACCCCCTAAAGGGAACTAAAAACCCTGCAAACCCTAAAAACCTAGAAACTCCTAAAAAACCATAAAACCCCATAAAACACTAAAAGATCTGAAAATTCCTAAAAACTAGAAATTACCCTAAAAATCCTAAAAAACCATAAAAAACCCTAAAAACACTAAAACACACAAAAAAATCTAAAATACCCAATAAAAATTTAAAAGACCCTAAAAATCATAAAAACCATAAAAACCATAAAAACCCTAAAATCCTTAAAAAAAAATTAAATACCTTTTAAACCCCTAGCAGTCCCTAGAACCCATAAAAACCCTAAAACCCCTAAAAATCCTTACAAAACCTTAAAAATACACAAGACACAAAAAAACCTAAAAATCCTAAAACCCCCAAAAAACCCCATAAAATCCCTAAAACTTTAAAAAACACTATAAACCATATAATACTACTAAAAACAAAAAAACCCAAAAAACCCCAAAAAACCCTAAAAACCCAAACAACCCCCTAAAAAACTAAAAAACCTTGAAACCCTTAAAACCCGTAAAATTGTAAAAAATAAAAAAACACTAAAAAACATTAAAACCCACAAAAACCCTAAAAAACCAAGAAACCAAAAACTCGCATAAAACCAATAAAAAATCTAAAAAACCAAAAAAACCCAAAAACCATAAGAAACTCTAAAACCATAGAAACCAATAAAAACCCAAAAAACCCAAAACCCAAAAAACACTAAATCCCCATAAAACTTCTTAAAACCCTGAAAATACCCATAAAAACCTAAAAAACCAAAAAACCATAAGACCCTAAAAAACCCTTAAAACCATAAAACCCTTAAGAACACTAAAATACACAAAACCCCTAAAACCCTAAAAATCCTAAAAACCCAAAAAACCACTAAAAACTATAAAAACCATAAAAACCCAAAACAACCCTAAAAAACCTATAAACTCCAAAAAACCTTAAATCCCATAAAAACCATAGATTACTATAAACCCTATAAAATCCTAAAAACCCTAAAACCCCATAAAAACCACTAAAAACCCTAAAAACTCCTAAAAACCTAAAACCAATAAAAACCTTAAAACCCCCTAAAAACCCATTAATTATAAAAACCTAAAAACTTTAAAAACCATTAAAAACCCCTAAAAACCGAATAAACCATAAAAAAATAAAAACCACCAAAAAAATAAACAATAAAAATACCTAAAAACCCTAAAACCTAAAGAATACCCAAAACCCTAAGCCATAAAAAATACCATAAAAACCCATAAATGGCAATAAAATCATCAAAAAATACTAAAACCCCTAAAAATACATAAAACCCTATAATAACCTGAAAACCCTAAAACTTATAAAAACTTTTAAAATACTCATAAAACACCTAAAAATCATAAAAAACCTAAAGAAATACTAAAACACCATAAAATGATAAAAACATCAATAAAACCCTAAAACCCCTAAAAACCCAAATAATACACTAACATATGAACAATACCTAAAAAATCTAAAAAACCTAAGAACCCTAAAAAACAATTAAACACCCTAAAAATCTGAAAAACCCCTAAAAAGAGAAAAAACCCCTCAAAACCTAAAAACCCTTCAAAACAATAATGACTCCAAAAAAACCCTAAAACAATTAAAAAAACCCATTAAATGTTAAAAACCCTAAAATAATTAAAAACCTCAAAAAAATCCTTAAAACCCATAAAAACCCTAAATTTTCCAGAAAACCCTAAAAATGCTAAAAAAACTAAAAAACATAAGAACCCAAAAAACCAAAAAACCCCCTTAATAACCCTAATACCTCCGAGAAAATAAAAAACCCCTAAAAACCCAAAGAAAACCATAAACACCTTTAAAAACTCTAAAACCCCCTAAAGAACCATAAAAACCCTTCAAAATGCTAAAATGAACTAACCCCCCTAAAACCCTAAAAACCCTAAATCCATACAATCCCTAAAAACCCTAAAAAACCCTAAAACCCATAAAAACCCTATAATTAACCATGAATCCTTAAAATAAATCTAAAACCCCAAACCCCCAAATCGTTAAAATCACTAAAAACCATAAAAAACTTAAAATAACTTAAAAAACACAAAAAATCCTAAAAAACCACAAATGCACTAAAAACCTTTAAAAACCCTAAAACCCCTTAAAACCCATAAACCCATAAAACCCATAAAACTACTCAAACACCTAAAACCATAAAAAAACCCTAAAATTCCCTAAATTATCCCCAAAAACCTAAAAACCCTTTAAAGACCCTCAAACCCCCTAAAAATCCCTAAAAGCCCTGAAATCCAAAAAAATCATAAATCCCCTAAAAATGTAAAATGACCATAAAGAACCTTAAAACCCCTAATACTTATAAAACCCATAAAACACCATAAACCCCTTAAAACCACTAGAACAAACCCCCCCTAAAACCCCTTAAAATCCATTAAAACCATTAAAAACCCTAAAACCCTTAGATACCTCTAAAATCCATAAAATATCTTAAAACCCTAAACCCCCTCAAAACCCTAAAAACCCACAAAAACCCTAAAAACCATAAACCACATAAAAATCCCTAAAAACTAAAAAAAACTCTAAAACCCCTATAAAGGACCTCAAAAATAGAAAAAAACCAAAACCCCTAAAAATTACGAGAATCCCTAAAAAAATAAAAACCCTTAAAACACTAAAACCCCTAAAACCCTAAAAAATTAAAAACCCATAAAACACATAAAACCCTTTAAACCCCCTTTAAACCCCTTAAAATCCAAAAACCCCTAAAAACCATAAAAAACCCTTAACACCCTAAAACCCTAAAAACCATAAAACCATAAAATTTCCTAAAATTTCTAAAAAACAAGGAAAAGCAAAAATATCCCTAAAAAACCCTAAAAACATAAAAACCTCTAAAACACATTAAAATCCCTAAAAACAATAAAACCCCTAAGCAATCCTAAAAACCATAAAAAGAGAAAATGAAATTTTAAAACACTAAAAATCTTAAAATCCCTAAAAACTACTAAAACCCAAAATAAAATATATAAAAAACCCTAAAAACCAAAAAAATGATAAAAACCTAAAATTCCAAAAAAATATCCAAAATTACATTTAACCCCTCCCCCCCCAAAAAAACCCCTAAAACTCATTAAAACCCAAAAAACTCTAAAAACCCCTTAATACCCTGAAAACCATAAAAAACCATAACAATCCCATAAAACTCATAAAATATCTATAGAACCACTAAAAACCCTAAAACTGCTAAAACCGCTAAAAACCCCTAAAAAAGCCAAAAAATAAAAAACATCCTCGAAAAACACAAAAACCCTAAAAACACTAAAGCCCCTAAAAACCCCTAAAACCATAAATATCGTTAAAAACATTTAAACATTCTAAAAACTTGAAAAAACCTAAAACCCATTAAAACCCTAAAAACCTAAAATCCCTAAAAAGTTCTAAAACCCTTAAAAATCCTAATTAATCCAAAAAAAACTCTTAAATCCCCTTAAAAACCCTAAAGCCCCAAAACACCCCTAAAAGAAACTAAAAATCCCCAAAACACCCGAAAAGACCCAAAATACCATAAAAACCACAAAACCATAAAACAATTAAAACCCCATTGAAGACCCTAAAAACCTAAAAGATGCTAAAAGACATAAAAACCCAAAAAAAACATTGAAGTCCCTAAAATAGTTATAAAAACCTTAAAAAACTCTAAAAACCCCTTAAACACCCTAAAAACTCTAAAAAACCTCAAAACTTTAAAAACCCTTAAAATCTTAAAAAACCTAAAAAGTCCCTAAAACACCCTAAAGCCTCTAAATATCCTAAAAACTTCTAAAACATTAAAAATCCGTAAAAACCCTTAAGCCCCCCAAAAAATTGTAAAAAACCATAAAGATCTGAAAATCCAAAAAATATCTAAAAACCATTGAAAACTCTAAATCCCATACCCCCAAAGTCTAATAACCCTAAAACACCTCTGAAAATCCTACAAACCCCCAAAAACCCGATAAAAACCCAAAACCCCTAAAATCTTACAAAACCCTATAAACCTACAAACCCTTAAAACCCCACTAAAACCCTTTAAACCCCTAAAATATCCTAAAAATCCTAAAAAACCCGAAAACCCTAAAAACCCTACAAAATCCTAAAATACCATAAAAACCTAGAAGAAGACTAGAAACACTAAAAACCTGGAAACCAAAAAAAACCGAAACCCCTAAAAACCCTAGAAACCCTAAAAAAGACTAAAAATCCTTAAAAAAATAAAACCCTAAAAAAATAAATCCCCAAATTAGACACAAAAACCCCAGAAACCCCCAAAACTCTAAAATCACTAAATACCCTAAAGCCCCTTAAAACCCTTAAAAACCCTAAAAATTTCTTAAAAAAAGTAAAAAAACTTAAAATACTTAAAAACTCCCTAAAATACCCTAAAAGACCTTAAAAGGAATAAAACCCTTAAAACCCCTTAAAACCCCTAAAAACATGAAAAAACCCTTAAAACCATAAAATTACCTAAACCCCCAACAAATCCTTAAAAACCCATAAATGCACTAAAAATCCTAAAAAAATATAAAACCCTAAAATACTTAAAAAACCTAAAACACCTAAAATTACCCAAAACCCATAAAAACCCTAAAACCACAAAAAACTCACCCCCACTTAAATACCAATAAAATCATTTAAGAACATAAAAATTAAAAAAACTCTAAAACCACATAAAACCCATTGAAATCCTAAAACCCCCTATAAATACTCAAAATCACTAGAAACGCCTAAAAATATCTAAAACACCCTGAAAACCCCTAAAACCATAAAACCCTAAAATATCTAAAAACCCTAAAAACTCTAAAAACCCTAAAATCGTAAAAACCATAAAAACTCATAAAACCATAAAATAATGATAAAATACAATTAAAAGACCATAAACCACTAAAAAATAAAAAAAACTAAAAGAAAATAAAAACCCTAAAGAGCCTAAAAGTGACATAGAATACTAAAAACCCAAAATTCCCTTAAACATCCAAAAATCCCTTAAAACCTAAAAATCATAAAAATTCCTAAAGTAACCTAAAACCCTAAAACCCCTTAAAACCCCTAAAAACAATCATAAAAACCCTAAAAAACATTAAGAAAATATTAAAACCCCCCAAAACCTCTAAAATCTTTAAAACACTAATTCCCCTAAACACCAAAAACCTCTAAAAATCCATGAAAACACCTAAAACCTTAAACCCCCCCCCCCCCCAAAAAAAATCTAAACCCCCTAAATCCCTAAAATTTACTAAATATACTAAAACCTAAAAACATTTAAAAATACCAAAAAATTAATAAAACCCCTAAAACTCGAAAACCCTAATAACCCTAAAAATCCAAAAAAAACCAAAAAACCAAAAAACCCTGAAAACCCATGAAATAATTTAAAATCCCTAAAACCCATAAAACCTCCAAAACACTAAAAACACCTAAAACACTTTAAAACCTTAAAATCACAAAAAACCCACTTTAAAATCCCTAAACCACCTAAAAACCTAAAAACATAATAACCCTAAACCCCTAAAAATCCCTGAATAATCTATAAAACCATTAAAAAACATAAAACCCATAAAACCCCTAAAACCACTGAAAACCCCAAAAACCGAAAAACCCAAAAAACTATAAAAACCCAAAAAACTATAAAAACCCAAAAAAACTCTAAAAATCCTAAACCTCTAGAAACCATAAAAACCCTAAAACCCCTATAAAACCTTAAAACCCCATAATATAGCCTAGAAACCCTAAAACCCCCCATAACACCTAAAAACCCAAAATAAATCTAAATTTTTTAAAACCACTATAAAAACAACAAGAGACCCTAAAACCCTTAAACACCCCAAAAACAATAAAAAACTTGAAACCATAAAACCCCTAAAAATCCTAAAACACACTAAAAACCATTAAAACCACAAAAAACTAAAATAACACTAAAACCCCCAGAAACCCTAAGAACCTAAAAAAACCGTAAAAACCTATACCCCCACAAAAAACTCTAAAAATCCCTAATACCCTAAAATAATCCTAAAAATCACTAAACCCCCATAAAAACTTGAGAGGCATAAGATGGTTGTTCCGCTTCAATCCTATGATGGAAATACTGCCGACTTGTCTCCAGCTTGAAGATGAAGCTGATGTCTACGCCCTGGACTCCCCCCTCCACGGGGGAGGGGCCGCCTCTGCCTTCTTCTAAGGAAAGATTCCCCCTTTCTCAGATCCTGACTTGATTCCCTCTTTCTCACAGATTGATATTTGCCCTAAGGTTTTGGGCTTGCACAAAGGGTTACCGAGGCTACCTTTGCCGATTGTGGAGTTCAACAAGTCCTGTCATCTTCATAGACTGACTCTGATTTCCAAGTTCTTGAACTGGCACCCTCCGATTGATGTTTTTTATATGTTTGTTTTCGAGCATTTGGATCTTAGGGACCGTTCCACTATTGGTTTGGTTGACTCTAGCCACATCATGATTCGGTTCTCGTCAGAGGAAGATCTTATTCGGGCCTGGTCAAAAACCCCTCGTAGGTGTGATGCTACTTGATTCTCCCTCTTTCAGTGGAGCTTCCACTTTTATCTAAATCATGACTCTCCTATAATAGAAATCTAGGTAAGGTTCCCTGAACTCCCCCTTCCCTTTCAAATTTTTTTCATTATTTATATGTTGGGAAACTTGGTCGGAAGATTTATGTGTGTGGATAGTAGAACCAGGGACCCATTCCATCCTGTTGCCCCGAGGGTTTGTGTTGAGGTGGATGTTTTGAAGGAACCAGTTGACTTTGTACAGTTTGAAATAGGCGAAGAGATTTGGTGGAAGCAAAGTCATGGGAAAACTACTGTACCTCATGGTTTTCTCTTGTTCATATGAAAAGGGAATGCAGATGCAGTGGTGGTGGGGTGGATGGGCGCGGTAAGGGGGCCATATCATCTATGGTGAGCTCAACGGGGGAGCTGGCGGTGAGAAATGATGAACCCCAGGATTCCCTGCTGGTCGTTCGGAGGGATGACAAGGTGGAGGAAGCGAGATCTTTCTCTCAGTAGGTGGTTGAGGAGAAAATCTTGGTCAAGAACATATTCAAGCGGCTGAAAGGTGAATTGGTACTGGGGAGTGATTCTCCTACTGTTGGAAGATATGCCATTCCTTGTGAAGTTGGGGTCGTGGCCTCCCTGGGTGGCCCTGGCGGGGACGAGAGCATGGCTTTAAGACATACCCCCAATGGTATGGTGGGGGAGATTTTGTTAATCCCACCACTTGGTGGACATGAAAATGGAGATGAATTGGCCCTTTTCTCAAACTGGTTCAAGGCCCTGAAGCCTCTGGCCTCAATGGGACTTGAGGAAGGGATCCTGGCAGAACACGATTTACAGGAGGTGGAGAACAAAGCTGAGGACCTCCAGGCTACGAACCAGCCTTTCCCCCTTTATAGTTAATGGGCTCGGGGTGTCATAAATCCCATGCCCTATGTGAAGTTACCGGAGCAGGTGATGATCGATGTTGCTGTGCCAGGTATTGTCTCTTCCGATGACCCTCTTTTTGAGAAGAAGTTTGTTAATTTTCATGTTGAAAGGAGGGGCTTTGAGAAGCCTGATCCGAGATTAGCTATTGTCTTGTTGGAGAAGTTTCCTCCCTGTGTCTAACTTTCTGAACCGATCATTTTAGACTGCTTGAAAATCCCGCTCGAGCATCATTTTAGGGATATCTTCCAAAAACCATAATTGCAGCCGAGGATCTTTCTTGGGGATGAGAACGATGAACACCTCAGGCCTGGGGAAGTTTTTGGGGACCGTGATGACCTATTGTACGCCGGTCTGGAAAGGATCAAGAAGGAGCAGGCAGTGATGGGCTCTTCTGGCTCCTCAAGATTTAACCAGAAGAGAAATCTCTGCTCTGTCCCAGAATGTGGCAAGCAGGGCACCATTGTTGTGCCTGATGATGCGGTCCGTAGTAGACTCATGGGATTGAGTTATCCTCTTGTGAAGCGGCGTGAAAGGAGGGATCAATCCTCCATGCATAGGCCAGTGGCCACTATAGTGGCTTCCAAGACTTACAAAGGTGAAAGTAATGGACTTGTTAGAGAAGATCTGGCTTCCATGGAAAAGCCATATGTGAAGCTCAGAAAGTACTGTAAAGACTTCCTCAAGTAGTATGAATCCTCTGAATGGGAAACGGTGGATTCAGATGCCTCTTCGAGTTACGAGGCTGATGGAGATCCCCTTGGGGATGGGTAATATGGTATGTAGTTGGTTTTCTTGTGGGTTTTTGGGTCTATTTTTGTTGGGGGTGTTTGGGGCTTTTGGGTGCGGGTTTTTTGACCCCACCCCTCCCTTATTTGTTGTACCTTTTCTTTTCTTATGCATTTGGGAGGCCAGGAATACCCTGGTCTCGCACATTCCTTGCCCAATAAAAACTTATAAAACCCTAAAGAAGCCTAAAAATAAAGAAACACTAAACCCCCCTAAAAGCCCAAAAACCCTATAAACAATTGAAACCCCTAAAAATAAAAAACCCCCTAAAAATACATAAAAATCCTAGAAAAACTAAGGAACCTAAAATTCCTACAAAACCCTAAAAACATTAAAAATACCCTGAAACCGTAATGCGCCTAAAAACCACTAAAACCATAAAAACCCAAAACCACTAAAGGATCCTAAAAACCCAAAGAAACCATAAAATCCTTAAACACCCTAAAAACCCACTAAAAACCCCTAAAACCCAAAAAAACCTAGAAAGCCCCAAAAACCTATAAAAGACCCTAAAACCACATAAAACACCTAAAAGACCCTAAAAATCTCTAAAAACCCAAAACGACACCTAAAACCCTAAGAACCCTTGAAACCCATATTAATCACTAAATGAACCTAAAACCCCTAAAACCACTAAAGAGAGTAAAAAAATTAACAACCCTAAAGGACACTAAAAGAACTAAAAATCCCTAAAAATCCCTAAAAAACCCTAAAAACACCTTAAAAACTATAAATAACCCTAAAACCCTAAAAAAATATAAAAACCATAAACCCCTAAAGGATTATGAAAACCCCTAAAACCCTAAAGGACCCTAAAAACCCTAAAAACCCTTAAAAGACCCAACAAACCTTAAAATTCCTAAAGTACTTGAAAAAAAAATGAAAACTCCTAAAACACACCTAAAACACCTAAAAACCCTAAAACCCCTAAAAACCCTAAAAACCCAAAAAACCCCCAAAAGACCCTAAAACACTAAAAACATGAAAAAAACTAAAACCCCCCCTAAAACCCCCTAAAACCCCTAAAATATTTTATCCCCTAATAGAGAATAAATACCCAAAACGCCCAAACCCCTTAAGATCATAAAAGACACTAAAAACCCTGAAACAACCTAAAACACTTAAACAACATAAAAAACCTAAAAAACCTAAAAAAAAAAATTAAAAATCCTAAAAACCCTAAAACCACTAAAAACCCTAAAACCCTAAGAAACTCTAAAACCCCTAAAATAATCCTAAAATCCCTAAAATCCCTAAAAAACATAAAACCACCTAAAACATTAAAACCCCCTAAAAACATGTGAAAATCATAAAAAACATTAGAATCCAAAAAAAAACATTAACCCCTATAAAACAGGAAATAATCCATAAAATCTATAGAACCACAAAACAAAAAAACCCATAAAAATAACTAAAACAAATAAAATCCCTAAAAAATCTAATAACCAATTAAAAACCCTCAATCCCATAATAATACTAAAAAATCATAAAAACCAAAAAAACCATAAAAAACACCTTAAAACCATTAAAAACCCTAAAATCCTTAAAAAAACCCTAAAACCCCTAAAAACCCTAAAAAACACAAAACAACCTAAAATCCCTAAAATCCCTAAAAACCTTAAGAATAACAAGAAGTAACCAAACACCCATTTAAAACCCATAAAACTAAAAAAACTCTAGAAAACCTAATAACCTTAAAAAACCCTAAAACCTTACCAAACTTAAAAAACCATAGAACCCCTAAAAACCCATAAAAACAAAAAAAAATCTAACCCCCCCAAAAAAACCCTAAAAACTCCTAAATAATCTAAAAACCCATAAAACCACTAAAACCTCTAAAAAATCCAATAAAATACCAAAAACACACAATGACTCAAAAAACCCTTAATAACCCCATAACAGACCCTAAAAGACCCTAAAACCCTACAAAACCTCTAAAAACCCTTAAACAACCGAGACCCCTAAAAACCCTAAAAACCCAAAAACACCGTAAAAACCCAAAAATACTTAAAAACACTAAACCCCTAAAAAATTAAACCCCCTAAATACCTAAAAAACTTAAAAAATATTGAAATATCCCTAAAACCCTTAAAACCGTAAATACCCTAAAACCCAAAAAAGGTCTAAAAACTGAAAAAAAACTAAAATAATACTAAAAATACCAAAAACCCTAAAAACCATTTAAACCCCTAATTAACCATAAAAAACCAAAAAACAAAAATCCTAAAAACCATAAAATACCCTAAAAACTTTAAAAACACCATAAAATCTCTAAAAACCCTAAAAACCTAAAAACCCATTGTTTTCTTGAAGAAATCATTATGCCTGATTATGAAATGGTCCGATGGTGACTAGGAGGTGTATCCTTTTTATTTTGTGAAGTAGGTTTTACATTCAATACTCACATTGATTTTTTACCAATTAAAATGTTATTCCCATTAATTAGGTCGATTGCGGGGGGTTTATTGATGTGCAATCACTGATGTCAAGTAAAATCTCTTTAAATGGTCTCCAACAGGTTGGTTTGGGGAGTAAAAAATACCCAACGATTATTGTATCTGATATTTATAGACCTACTTTACAAAGGCAAGTGATCTTTGGATGATTTTTCCAACGACACTTAATAACTCACATTGGTAGAAAGGATGAGAACTCGGGCTCCTCACACCATTTTGGGGAGGGTTATTTCCTATTCTGGGACTATCTTATAGATTTAGTTCATTTTCATTTGTTTTTGAATCTTTGTTTTATTCCCCAGCATGTTTCCATGAGTTACCCATCAGTCATAGTTGATCATATATATACGCATGGGTTAAAAATCATCTGTATGTATTTGAGGTTATCTATCATTGGGAACATATATATGGATAGACTAGTGATTTATTAATTGTTTATTGAGTCAATATTGGTTTTAATCCATGTGATGGGGAAATCTGGTGTCTACTATCATCCAGGGGGGACATGAGTTGCTTGAATATCTGGTTCAAACCCATAAGAAGGGCGTCCTATGTATCCTCATGAGTTGAATCAGAACCCATGTAGTTTGGTTCCACTTAATAGGACACATCACCTTTTAAGTTAATGTGATGAGGACCTAACTATGTAGTTTAATATCATGTGGAAAGTATGTCTAGTCGAAGGGTTCCTAGTCAATATTTTATGCGGGACTTATACTGAGGCGGCCCGAGGGACCTGGGAGAGATGTGATTTCCTAGGTCGGGGAATGACCTGAATGGAGATATGGACCAATTAGGATGGATTTAAGTGTTGGGTTTGAACCATGAATAAGCTTAATATGTATCCCAGTTGGTTAGGAATCAAATCTCTCATAGTTCAGTTGGTTGGGACTTAAACCATAGGGGGGCATTTGAAGGAGGAATATTCACTGATGTGGGGCTTAGGCATGGTATTGGACCATTAGGATTTGATATGATTGGGACATATATTGTATAGGATTCCCATTGAGCTTAGGCATTATATAGGAATCCTACGTATCCTATTTGGTTAGGAATCAAATCTCTCATAGTTCAGTTGGTTGGGACTTAAATTGTAGGGGGGGGGGCATTTGAAGGAGGAATATTCACTGATGTGGGTCTTAGGCATGGGATTGGACCATTTGGATTTGATATGATTGGGACATATATTGTATAGGATTCCTATTGAGCTTAGGCATTAGATAGGCATCCTACGTATCTTGGTTATGATAGGAATCAGAGTTATCATAGTTCATCTGGGTTGGGCCTATAATAGTGGAGAAGTACTATTGAAGTATGTCATGGGTACTACTAACCTCTATGCCCACATGAGTCATACTTGATGTTAGAAAAAAGAGGAAGCAGAAAACCTGACAACCATGTTAGGAAAGGTGCGCACAAGATAGATAGCATGGGGCTTATGCATAGAGGCTTCTCGAGTATTGAGGATTTCATTCCATATGAGGAGGATCCCCTTTCGTGTGAGTGGGGATTATATGTGGAATCGCACCATGATGAAAAAGCCCAAAGGAAGAGGAACAGTGGGGTTCCTAATGCCTGTCCCCTCTTTGGTCTTTAGCTAGAGGAGGAGAGGATGGGAAATAATGCTACATTATGCAGGAAATTCTAGGGGATTACTCTAGGAGGGATGCCTTGAAATAGGTTCTATAAAGGGGAGGGGAATCAATCCTCATCAAAAGGAAACACAAGCATGATCTATCTAGATTAATACTGACCCTCATCAAAGGGAAAATCCAATAATTCCCCTTTATCCCTAGAACTATGAGGTTCACGTGAGTGTCCCATGGTTGGAACCCGAGGTACCATGGTAATGTAAACTTAGAGACATTCCTGAGGTCCTCCATATTGATGGAATTTATCACATTACTCCACTTACTATGGGTATGTGAACTCATAGGGGAACACTGAAATTCCTGATGGTTTAATCATAGATGTCAACTAGCTTTGGAAGAGGATCTGGCCTAATACCATCAAACTAGTTTTCAAAGGGACTGATACCGATGTGATGGAAGCATAAGGAAATAACCAGAACTGGGGTGAAGAACTCCTTGGGATAGTCAATTCTGCATAGCATATACTTAAGTGTGATGAGGTTCACTTTGTATAGGATATTTCTATGTGGGTAGGGAGGTTGTCTGCATGCCATAGTGGTATATGGATATGGGTTTGGTCTATGTAGCGTTTGGCTAAGAGAGACAAGATTCCATCTGCGTAGTGATTTGCTACCTGGGGAAGGGCACTGCTTGTATAACTCTTTGCTATGCGGGATGCTCAATTGAAAAATGGGTATGGTTTCTGTGCCTTGAAGGGAATATATTTGTGAGGGATTTAGGGTTTTTATTTCCTCCATTAGTTTAGTTTCTCCCCTTTAATTCTATATGGAAGGTTTTTTACCTATAGGGAATCATCGAAAGAGCCTGTATTTTGCGGTTCTCTCTTCTTCCAACCCTTCATTGATCCTTTTTTAGAATAAAATATTCAAAAATCCAATCCCTTTTCCATTACCCTCGGTGTCTATTTATAGAGGAGTATAATGGGATACCTTCCTTCTTTTCCAGTAGCCCACGGAGGATTCTAGGTCAAGCGGAAGACTTGGTTTATGGGGTCGTCGATTTTGGATGTAGTAAATGCCACCTCATCCTATGAACTACTTAGTTTATGGGGGAAATTTTCTTTAGGGGGTGTAAAACACCACCTCATCCTACAAATTACTTTATTTCTTTTGTGTGGAAATGTTTTCTATGGTGTCGAATATCATCACTTCCTTATGTGAACGATCTGATTTTGTTTGCAGGATCTATCACCATCATCTTCTTTACATGGACTGTTAAGTCCATGGACGCCTCAAGAAGTAGATCACAAAGTGGAGCAATGGTACGTGAAGGATTTATGCTCCATATCACCCTTCCTTTTCAGTTTTGAATTCTTCAATCAATTTTCTTTCCAACTATTTATTCAATTTTTTCCTTTCTTTTCAAAATATGGGACAATCTTAATTTCTCTTTGAAAAATTTTCTGGACCCAACAAATGAACCCATTGGAATGGGGTCCAATTGGGATGTAGAGGAGGCTATATCGATATTGAAAGTAGTCCTGATTTGAAATGGTTTTTGGTAGGTGAGTGGAACCAGAAGAGGGGACCATGCCTATAAGTAGCGGAACCAACTCATTTGTTGTTCACCGGTTTTCTCGGCAAACCCAATGCTCCCACGAATCCTCAACTGTATATGAATTCTTTGTTTTCTCTCCTTCAAGGTTGACTTCACCCACATACCAATTTTTTTCATCCGTGAACTGAATCAACTTCATCTGCAGAGGTTGAGTGGTTATCATTCCTCCAGAAGTGTTATTTTTGACAATCCAAATTATATTACCCTAACAAGTATAATACCAGTAAGGGATCGATCCATATGGAGAGAGAGTTATTTTTGTTTCGTTTAAGTAGTTTTTAATTGGTTTAGTAAAGTTTATTAGATTTAGAGTTGATTATGTTGTGTTTTGATAAAAAGGTCATTAAATTTTAATTTCTTAACAAATTGCTTGAAAGATAAATAGAAAACACATAAATTTGGTTTTAATGAAAATTTGGAGAGAAATGTATTGGGGCTATAGATTTTAAAGGTTTTTTATTAAATCAATTTGCTTATGAGGTCGTGTTGTTCATGATAATTCACATATCTGAGATTATTTATGTAACAGAACCCCTTTGTTCTGGTGAGTTTTGTTTAAATCAATTGAAACTAATTACTTGGTCTGGAATTTGATTTCTTTCAATTTTATTAATTGTATCCCTTTTGAGACGATTAAAACACCCGATGGTCATGGATGTTTTAAATCAAAATTCCTTAAAGGATCCCTATAAATCCAATTCTTGGTCCGATATGATATTTCTAGTGATATTTAGAAATAGTTAAATAGGAATTATGAGAATGAAGAATAAACAACACGGTTACAACATCACAAATGACAAATTACAACTCACAATAGTCCACGACTGAAACACATAGGGAATTTAGCTACTCATTGAGTAGCTAGTAATTAAATAACTTTTAGCACCTGAATAAATCCTCTTGAATGCTTTGGAGTGAAGTTTGTCGGGAATGTAGAACAAAAGATCCTTCTCTCTTCTCCTATCCTCTCTCGTCTTCTTTCTCTATCATCTTCTCTTCTTGGCCATTTCCAGAGTGCTCTCCCTTCGAATATCACAGAATGGATGAAGGATGAATGACTCCTGAACTTGGGGGTCCTACCACCTATTTATAGGATTTAGTAGTACACGTCATGTACCAGGAAGTACATGATGTGTACTACTAGTAAACACATTTTGGCCATATTTTCTCCACCGATAGGTGATATAAAACGCCGTATTTGACTTTGAACATGGAGCTGCTTGGTAGGTGGAGGTACGCGGCGTGTAGTGCCACCGACATGGCATGTAATGTCATTCATCGGCCACCGACCACTTCTAGAAGGTCCACATGATGTGTATATATGAAGTACATGGTGTGTATTCCTTGTTCTATAACATGGGTGTGTATCCAGTCTTCCTGATCTGTGTCAAGGTAGTAGTACACGGCGTGTATAAACAAGTACACACTGTGTATATTTGAAATTTTGCTCTGATCTGCCCCGATTTGTGATTTTGGCTGGAAATATCATGAAAATTACCACAATCACCAAAATAAAGTATTTTATCTATAAAACAAAATATATTTGGTGAAAAAAAGTTTTTATGCTAAATAAAATATATGAAAAAGTATACATAAATTGGGTACATCAAACTCCCCCACACATAGTCATTTTGTTGTCCTCAAGCAAGATCTCAACATCTAATCAATAGAATTCATACTCTCAAAGGGAAGCATTTAACTAATTATAACTCTAAATATGAAAACAATGGCAGATGATTTTTTAAAAGGCACAAAACAAATTTCATTTTCAAAGAAATTATAATCCTGCCTCATATATAACTTAATTGAAAATTTACATTCTCTTTCATTCAAATTGTTTAACTTTTCATAAATAAACATGCCACTTGATGATTTACCTCACCACAAGATACCAAACTCATTACTCAATATTAATTTAATCAGAGTTATGCTCAATATTAAGTATATGTAATCTATCCATTGGATTTCAAGTGTTATAATTCTCCACTTCAGAAGTCAAATAACAAAAATCATGAGGCATTTCAATAAGGTTCAACTATTTCTGAGGCTAAGGGTTGGTAGGTAATGATAAAAATTAATCTCAGAGGCTTGAAAATGAGGCTTAATTATAAAAAAATAATGCATTATATTCAAAATAGAGCTTAATGAAAATGATCCCCCAATAAATATATCTCAAATTTATCTTTACCACGATATTCCATTGCCAATATGGGCCCATAAACCAATAATATGTAATAAAGTGTCTGGTCCCTCTTTTGGATTTTTCATTTTTTATGAGATTGAGGGACCACCAAGAATGCAATGGTTAGTAGGCTCTAGGACCCTTTTTTCCCAAATAAACAAGTCAAAAACTCCCGCAGACTTAAGTTCATGGATGCTCACCAAAATGTACCATGAAAAACCAAAGTCCCTCTTTTCAAAACTCAAATGAATAATCCTGAAAAATTATAAAATAATTAGTGAAGGAAGGGAAAATATGCTTCTAATGTGGCTTCCTATAAAGGTAGTTAATTGTTTCTAATGGTTTACGAAGATCAGATGTAGGGTAGATATTAAGATCAAAGGGTTGAAAACAACCAAATGCCTCATTCATTTTAATGTGATTCAAAAATCATCATGTTTTGAAGAGAACAACTAGAAAATTCTGGTAGTTATTCATATCCCAAGAATCTCTCTAGAAATAGGGTATATGAAAGAATATGTCAAAAGGGTTTAGAATACCTCTCGAGAATGGGGAAAATATAGGGGTCAATCAGGTCATGACATGAATAGAAAATGATCAGTCTAATAAATGTAAATGTATAAGACTTAGAATCCAAAATCAAACTATATCAGAAATCATTTTAAAATACTTTGAAAATTTAAATTAGCATGTAACTTTTTAAAATTCCCTATTATGCCTTTATTATTTATAATTTTAGTTAATCAAAAAAGTTTCCACAATTAAAATTATGTCTACTAATAATGATGTCTCCTAGATTAGTTAAAGGAAAAGACTAGTGTAATCAGATCCCCTCCCCCACACTAAATACAACACATGGTCCCCCAAGTGCAATACCAAGGAAGATAAGGGAAGATGGGAAAACAAGGGGTGCAAGACAAGGGGAAGAAGTGGAAGAAGTAAACCCAAAAATTGAAAAGAAAAAGAAATACTGAAAAATAATCCCCACAGAAATAGAGATTCCAAAGTCTCTCTAGGGTACCTATGAATGGTGATGGAATGGAAAAAGAAAAATGGAAGGAATACAAAATAGTACATCCCAAGAATAGAACAAAACAGATATATACAATGAAAATAAATGTGCTATAAACTATTAATGGGGTCTCTTTAGAAGAGGAATCATCTATACTAGGAGGATCAAGTAGTGAAGGTGCGATGAAATCATTGGAGGTTTTAGGGTTGGGAACCGTGCTCGGAAGAGGAGTCGTAGCAGTCAGAGCCTCTGGAGAAAAACTCGAAGTCGGTGGCTCTGCAGTGACACCCGAGTCGGTAGCAGGAGTGGATAAGTAGGGCCGATGGTTGAAAGGAGAACTAAATCCATGGCCATCACTATAAACGGTGGTAGAGCTACCGAAGAAGGGCTTGGAACAGAGGTTGGTACAGGTGCTGGGGGTAGTGAAATGCCATGATTCTAAAGAAGAATCCCCAACATCTTCTCAAGCCAATCCAGACGAACCTGGTGGTGCTCTACTGTAGCTAGGCAGGGGGTGAATGGGAGATCGATTGTAACACCCTGACCCCAATTACCAAGATTTGGTGCATTATTACATAATATTGGCATGATCTCAAAAGATCAAGTATCAAAAGACCAATTAGTTTAGTATCCTTGGAAGTACTAGATACATTCATAATATTTACATTACATCATAAAACGAAAAAATAAAACAACATTATGTCCATAGACCACACTCATATCCCCTCAGACTATCCCTACTGGTCAGTCATAAAATACTTCTTCGCATCCTGGAAAAAATAAAACATATAAAGGGGTGATCTCATAGGCTTATTAAGGATAAAAATATATCAGAAACTTTCATAAATAAGCATAAACATTTAAGGAAATGTATAAGATTAAAAAAAGCCATTTAAACTTGAACTTCATCACAATATGGAAAAGATAAAATCAAATAATTGCATTTACTTACTCACATGGATATTCTACTAGTCGAATAATCACATGCAATATCAATAGCCACTTTCATAACGATGGAATTCATAATTCTAGACTTTCATAACCACATAGTCAAGGATTTGTGGCAAGATTACAAATAAGATTTTGTCAAGGCCTTGTTCCAAGACAATAGTTTTCCTCATGAGACCTACTGATGCATCAAGGAGCTATAGTGGGCTCCACCCGTCACTTACTAAGTCCAATGCATTCTTCATATAAAAAGGTTTAAACATAACAGAAAAATTTGTATTAAAACTAGCATATGAAATATCAATACTTTATCCATAAACCATGAATGGTATAAAAATAACACATCCACAGTCAAACATATCAAAAAACTTTCAATACAATATGGAAGTTTTATATCATAATAAATCAACTTCAAATAATCTTAAAATCCATCAAAGGATGTTGACATAGATGAAATCAAAACCCTTTTTTTAGAGAATTATCTCTTTCTATTTTGAAATCATTTAAAATTCACATAATTTATAAAGAAAACATTAATTTTGAAAGTATTCTTATAATCTTGTAAGGGAAGCTTCGACGATGTTATAATGGTGGAAAATAGCCTCATATGTCGTATAAGTTATAAAAAATACATTCTTACCTTAATTTTGTCGAAAATGATATAAAGGGCCTTGTTTTAAAAATGATAGAAATATTCCTTTATAAACATCTTATAAAAGTCAAAAAAGGGTATAAATGACCTTAAACCATATTCTAGTAAAACGTAAGAGTGTTTTGAAATACATTTTTAAGAAACATGGATGTGGATGATAAAGAGGTCCCAGTAGATAATTACGTATAAACAACCTCGGATAATGAAGAGATTGTAGAATTAACCCTTACCTTGTAATTTTACTTAGACGGGGGTAGGTTAAACTCCTGTATAATGGTAAAATAATTGTTATTAAATTATACAAGGATCACATACATTAATATGATATCATATATGATCTTTTAACATTACTTTGTTAATAACATCTTAGTATTATTGTTGTTTTGGATGTTAATTGATTCGTTTTACTTTATATTCTTTATTATGTGAGTCATATTTGTTATGGATGGTATTTATATTATTAATATCCAGAATGATATCAAGTCTTTAAACATTATTTTTAATCATCTAATGAAAATTATTCTTGAATGGATATGATGGGGAATGAATCTCATCATGTTTGTGGAGACGCACTACTGGAATTTAGTCTTTTCCCAACGGCAGTATACCAACGGTTTGCTTAAACCGTTGGTATAGTGAGCCTTTGCCAACGGTTTAAGAAAACCGTTGGCAAAGAGAATTTCGGTGGACCCTTTCCCAACGGTTCACTGGAACTGTTGGGAAAGGGTGCTAAAATCACACATTTCCCAACGGTTCAGTGGAACCGTTGGGAAAAACTCACACCTTTCCCAACGGTTCACTGGAACTGTTGGGAAAGGGGTCCTAAACTCACACATTTCCCAACGGTTCCAGTGAACCGTTGGGAAATGTGTGCCTTTCCCAACGGTTTTTATAAACCATTGGCAAAGGATTCCCCCAAATTGCAGATCGCGATCTCCTCTCCCCATTCGGACAGAGCCCTAATCTATTCGCTCTGGTGCTCTTGCGAACCCCATCCGACTCCACTGCTCTCGCGAATCCGAACACCAGCACCCCCCATCCCAATAGGTACACCCCCATACGAATAGGTAAAATTTGATCTCAACCATATTATTGTAGTTGTTTTAATGAATAGATTTTTTCCAGGTGTTGGTGGTTTAATTGATTATTGAAATTAATATCTAAATAGGATATTGTTTGTGTTTGTGAAGACTTCTTTAATGTTTTTGTATTCTATGTTTGGAAGGAGAGTGTTCAAAACATGTAAATCAGAGTTGGGACGTTTACATGTTTTGGATAATGGATTGTGGGAATTATGGATTGTGTTCAAACCAATTTGATATGTTTTGGATAATGGATTGTGGGGGTAGGGGGTGTCCACGAGGGTGGGTGGGTTGTCCACGGGGGTGGGAGGGGGTGTCCACGGGGGTGGGAAAGGCTATCCACGGGGTGGGCGGTGCTGTCTAGGGGGTGTGGGCTGTCTTGGGGGTCTGGGTGGGGTGTCCTGGTGGGGGAGGGGTGTGTGGGGTGTCCAGGGGGGGTGGTATGTCTAGGTGGTGGTGGTGGGGTTGCAGGGGAGGGGGGTGTGGGCTGTTTGGGAGGGTGGGCGGGGCTATCCAGGGGGGTACGGGGTGTCTAGGGGGGTACGGGGGTGGGCGGGTTGTCCACAAGGGTGGACGGGCTGTCCACGGGGGTGGTCGGGCTGTCAAGGAGGGGTGGGCGGGCTGTCCAGGGGGGGTGGGTGGGCTGGCCATGGGGGGTAGGGGTGTCTAGGGGGGTGGGCGGGCTATCCAAGGGGGTGGGGGGCTGTCCATAGGGAGAAGGGGTGTTGAGGGGGGTGGGTGGGCTGTCCACGAGGGTGGTTGGGCTGTCTAGGGGGTAGGGGGTGTCCACGGGGGTGGGCGGGGCTGTCCAGGGGGTGTGGGCTGTCCTGGGGGTCTGGGTGGGGTGTCCTGGTGGGGGAGGGGTGTGTGGGGTGTCCAGGTGGGGTGGTATGTCTAGGTGGTGGTGGTGGGGTTGCAGGGAAGGGGGGTGTGGGCTGTTTGGGAGGGTGGGCGGGGCTATCCAGGGGGGTACGGGGGGTGGGCGGGCTGTCCACGGGGGTGGTCGGGCTGTCAAGGAGGCATGGGCGGGCTGTCCAGGGGGGGTGGGTGGGCTGACCACAAGGGGGTAGGGGTGTCCAGGGGGGTGGGCGGGCTATCCAAGGGGGTGGGGGGCTGTCCATAGGGAGAGGGGGTGTCGAGGGGGGTGGGTGGGCTGTCCACGGGGGTGGTTGGGCTGTCTAGGGGGTAGGGGGGGTCCATGGGGGTGGGTGGGTTGTCCACGGGGGTGGGCGGGGCTGTCCACGGGGGTGGGAAAGGCTGTCCACGGGGGTGGGCGGGGCTGTCCAGGGGGTGTGGGCTGTCTTGGGGGTCTGGGTGGGGTGTCCTGGTGGGGGAGGGGTGTGTGGGGTGTCCAGGGGGGTTGGTATGTCTAGGTGGTGGTGGTGGGGTTGCAGGGGAGGGGGTGTGGGCTGTTTGGGAGGGTGGGCGGGGCTATCCCGGGGGGGGGGGGGGGGTATGGGGTGTCCAGGGGGGTACGGGGGTGGGCGGGCTATCCACAAGGGTGGACGGGCTGTCCACGGGGGTGGCTGGGCTGTCAAGGAGGGGTGGGCGGGCTGTCCAGGGGGGTGGGTGGGCTGGCCACAGGGGGTAGGGGTGTCCAGGGGGGTGGGCGGGCTATCCAAGGGGGTGGGGGCTGTCCATAGCGAGAAGGGGTGTCGAGGGGGGTGGGTGGGCTGTCCACGGGGGTGGTTGGGCTGTCTAGGGGGTAGGGGGTGTCCACGGGGGTGGGTTGTCCATGGGGGTGGGCGGGGCTGTCCACGAGGGTGGGAAAGGCTGTCCATGGGGGTGGGCGGGGCTGTCCAGGGGGTGTGGGCTGTCCTGGGGGTCTGGGTGGGGTGTCCTGGTGGGGGAGGGGTGTGTGGGGTGTCCAGGGGGGTTGGTATGTCTAGGTGGTGGTGGTGGGGTTGCAGGGGAGGGGGGTGTGGGCTGTTTGGGAGGGTGGGCGGGGCTATCCCAGGGGGGTACGGGGTGTCCAGGGGGGTACGGGGGTGGGCGGGCTGTCCACAAGGGTGGACGGGCTGTCCACGGGGGTGGTCGGGCTGTCAAGGAGGGGTGGGCTGGCTGTCCAGGGGGGGTGGGTGGGCTGGCCACAGGGGGTGGCCGTGCTCTCGCGAACCCCCCGTCCGAACATCATCGACCCCCGTGGACAACCCACCTTTTATCCCAAATTCCATAGATTTATACATTATTTTATTATATTATGTCTCAAATTATCTAAAATATATGTTTGATGTTCTTCACGTGACCTATCATAATTCCTTCTCATAATCTATAGTGATCATGGGAAGATCCCATGCATGATTCATGATCACTCAAATTATTCTGCAGATCATGCATAATGGAAGCCTTACAGGATGTGAGATGATTATATCTATGAAATCTACTCAGGTACATAGTGAGGAAGTGCATATTAATTCAAAAAGTTAAATCGCATATGAGGATACCCTACTAATATGGTTATGGGATGAGGCATGCTCTGATGTGATAACACATTAAGTTCTTGTTGTTTTTACATTTTTTCAATAACACATTAGTATGTTTTTTTCACATGTGTAGTTGATACCATGATTATTTTATTCCTTTATCGTTTACTTAAATGTATTTTCTATTAAATTTCAATCCTATTGAAATGTTTATGACAAAATGACTTATATGAATTCTTTTTACAGAATGGACAGAAGTTGGATGTATGAAACTGATCGTATCTCAAGCGATTTTCAAAACAATTTGGAGAGCTTTATAGATTTTTCATTTCACAATGCTTCAGATAGTGGTCGCATACACTGCCCATGTTCCAATTGTGTTGGTAGACCTTGTTTGAGTCGTGAAGAAGTCAGCTACCACATAACCAAAAATGGTTTTCAAGCAAACTACTTTGTGTGGTATCACAATGGGGAGAAAATGAAATCTCAAATTGGTGATGATCGAAATGAAAGGACTGGAATGGAGAATTTGTTAGATGATCGGTTTCTGTTTATTCGTCATCATGAAAAAGAAAGGATTTCGACTCAAGAAGATGTCGATATGAGGAAAACTGATGCATCTAGTGAAAATGATGATATTGATAGGGTGAAAAAATTGAATGATGCTGCCACGACTCCAGTATATCGACAATGCGATAAAATGAAAAAGCTGGAATTTTTAATCCGATTGTTTCATGGAAAAACTATGTATGGGATTTCTAATACAGCAATCGATTACATTCTTACCCTCTTGAAGGATTTACTTCCAGATGATGTAGATATTCCCTCAAACCACTATATGGAATGGAAGTTAGTTGAAGAACTTGGATTTTCCAGAAACAAAATTCATGCTTGCCCGAAAGATTGCAGTTTATTCTGGGAAGAAACCGCTGAACGAAATGAATGTATAAAATGTGGCACATCCCGCTGGAAGTCAAAATCTGATGGAACACCATCCCGCATTCCACAGAAAGTAATGTGACACTTCCCATTGATCCCCAGACTCCAGAATCTTTTTATGTCTGATGACATATCAATAAAAATGAGATGGCATGATACCGAGAGAAAGAAGACTAATGATGAGTTGGTTCATCCTGCAGATGGATTTGCATGGCAGAGATTTGATGCTCGACATCCTGATTTTGCAGCTGACGTGCGTAATGTGAGGCTGGTTCTTTCATGCGACGGTTTTAATCCGTTTGGGCAGATGCTTACTTCGCACAGCACATGGCCAGTTTTTATACACATTTATAATCTTCCCCCATGGTTGTGTATGAAAAAATCTTTCACTTTCATGAGTATACTCATATCTGGTCCTTCTGATCCCGACATTGATATTGATGTATACATGCAACCTTTAATAAAAGAGTTGAAACTTCTTTGGGATGTGGGTGTGCGCACATACGATGCATGTTCGAAAGACATATTTCAGATGCGTGCTGCGCTTATGTGGATGATCAATGATTTTCCGGCTTATGAAATGATGTCTGGATAGAGCACAAAGGGAAAACTGTCATGTCCAGTTTGTATGAAGAATACACGATCCAGAAGACTGAAACATCGTTGTAGTTTCAGTTTTATGGGACATCGACGATTTTTGCCAAAGGATCATCCATATAGAATGAATCGTTGAAGATTTGATAATACTATAGAGACCGATGATCCAACTCAGCGTATGTCTGGAACTGATGTGCTTAATGAATTGAAAGATTTCAGTTTTTCGTTCGGGAAGGGTCAAATGAAATCTGGAAAGAGAAAGAATGTTTCCACAGAAACCTGTTACAATTGGAGGAAGAGGAGTATCTTTTTTGATTTTCCTTATTGGTCAACCAATTTGCTACGTCATTGCTTAGACGTAATGCATATTGAAAAGAATATATGTGAAATGTTGCTTTCAATTCTTCTAAATGTCAAGGGGAAGACAAAAGATGATTTATGATCTCGACATGACTTGGTGGATTGGGGCATCAGACCAGAATTGCATCCTGTGCGTATCAGTGAAAATAAATGGAAACTTCCATGTGCTTCTTATGTGATGACACCTACTGAAAAAAAAACAATTTTTGGAAGTATTAGAGACTATTAGAGTTCCTGATGGATATTCAAGCAACATATCTAAACGGGTCAACAGAAGAGAGTTGAAGCTAAAATCTTTGAAGACTCATGATTATCACGTTCTACTGCATGAGTTGCTTCCAATAGCATTCCGTCATCTTTTGTCCAATAATTTAAGGGTGGGTGTTATTCGGTTGTGCCATTTGTTTAGAGATATTTGTGCTAAGAAGTTGTCCAAGTCTTTCTTGCAAAAAATGTTGACAGATGCCCCATTAATTTTATGTGAGTTGGAGAAAATATTTCCCCCATCATTTTTCACATGCATGCTGCATCTGACTGTCCATATTCCAACTGAAATACTTCTCGGAGGACCTGTTTCTTTTCGTTGGATGTATCCAACTGAAAGAAATATGTTCACATTAAAGTCTTATGTTTGAAACAAGAATCATCCTGAAGGTTCTATCGTGAACGGTTACTTAGCTCAAGAATGTATGTATTTCTGTTCAATGTATTTGTCTGATCTTACTACAAGAATGAACAGACCAATGAGAAATGAAGAAGAACAATATGAGCAAATTGAACCCATTTTTCCATCACTTCCTCAAACAGGAGGAATTTCTGGATCATATACATTGAAGACATTAAGCCATGAAGAGCGGGAGATGGCACATCGCACAGTTTTGTTCAACTGTGATTTGTTCGATGACTATATCAGGTAACAAAATTGAATATGTATATCTTACATATATATCTGTTAAACTATTCATATTTTTTTATCTATAGGGAACATAAAAAAATGATAAATAGGAAGCATCGTTCTTTATCTTTGAGAAGGAGAGAAACTTTGCATAGCAAAGAGTTTTCTTCTTGGTTAAAATTGAAGGTAAAAATATTACTGTTTAAATTAATTATTTCAATATTTACTTAAGTTTAACTGTCATTTATATTGCAGGTATTGAGTTTGTCTGCTGACTCTGTCTCTGAGGAAATAAGAGCTTTGGCTTTTGGTCCTAATACCGTGGTTCGTGACTGTAAATCAATTGTTATCAATGGGTACATATTTATTGTCACTGAACGAGCCAAAAACATGAGAACACAACATGATGGTATTATGGTTACTACCACAACAGATTGTTATGCCAGTGCATCAGATAGTAGACCGCGACTTGAAAATGTGGGTTATTATGGAGTCGTTGAGAAAATAATAATATTGGATTATTACTCTCATGGACGAGTCACAATGATGAAATGCCATTGGTTTGATTCGATGACGAGACATGGCACATTTATTGATGATTGTGGATTTCGAGTAATTAATATGACCCGCACTCTTGCTACCGAAGAACCATATGTGTTGGCATCAATGGCTAAACAAGTTTTTTATGTCAAAGATCAACTTCAACCTGAATTTGGTGTCATAGTTGAAGTAATTCCAAGACATATTTTTGATGATGCTGATGATGGAATTGACACTGTCCCTATTGCCATTGGAACCAATCCATTTATTTCTTTTGATGACTCCAATAGCTCAATTGTCAGAGTTTATTGTGAACCTGAAGTTGTGGTTGGAAATATATAGAATCATTCATCCATGTTCTCAATTATTTTGGTTTACCTCGAGTTGGGTTGTTAAGGTTGGTAATATTCATATTTATTTAGTATTGATCACAAATATGTTTTAGCTGACTTGACCGTTATGTGAATTTTCAATGTTTATTGGTTGCTGTTTTATTTGAATTGCATTTTCTAATTTGGAATTGAACTGTATTCAAACCAAATCAAACAATATTTCTAACTTGGTGTACAACTTGTATGTTTTATTAAATTCATTCAAGCTCTTCTAAAACAATTGATAGCTAAATTACCAATGAATCCCCTCATTCCCTCATATATTTAGTTTTTTGGTTTACACATTAATTTTCTTTTTCTAATTAATTACATATTTGTTTTCAAATGCAGGAAATTCATCCAATTGAAGAGAGACGAAGAAAAAAAATGGCGGAGAACAATCTTCGGATGGAGGAGATGGGAATTCCACCATTAGTGCCTACAATGAGTACTTTATTTCAAATATATATATATATTTACAGAATATATAATGTCATGTGATTAATTTTTTTTGTAAAATTTTTTGTAGGATCCACCATTACGTCGATAGTTATTCGACAAGGAGCCTAGTACTAGTCCTAGTACTCAGGCCGGTGGTACGAGGAGGGTTCGTACCAGAGGTGGACGTAGAGCTGCGCGTGCCCGACTAGACCCTGCCCCTCCCACTGACATTTTAGCCTTCCCACATTCTAATCTCGGTGTGTCGTTAGGGACACATGGGGTATTTAGGCCTCCCATGTTTTCGCTACCTTCTGTATCTTCTACCCCATCATTTTCACATCCCATGATGATTCCCACTCCCCAGTCAGCATCGGGTCATATAGCTGTTCCATCTTCTTTTCCTTCTACTTCTGTCTCTCCGAGCTTTTATATTCCATCGTCTTCAACTCCTGTTCCACCAGAGGATGTTCCATCAGGTTCTGTGGATCCCGCGCCACTCATTGATCAGACTAGCGCAAGTATATTTATAAAACCCTAACAAATTTTTATAGCAATATTTATTTTCATTATAACATGTTTTGATAAAATATTTTTTTTTCTTTCATGACAGATACATCTACTGACAGGAGGCGGGGGCGGGGCCGTACACGCATGCGTTCGGTGTGGAACTGTCACACACAGGTTATGGTGGAATATAATGAAGACAATCAGATGGTTGAGAAAACAGGGCAGCAATGTCGGAGTTTTCTGGCGACGCTTGCCAAATACTCCGATATCATTCCCGTCAGCCCGCTGTCGTGGAGACATTTGCCACATGTGGTCAAAGATAGAGCTTGGGCAGAGATATGGGTAAAAAAATCTATTGTATTTAATGCCATGAATTATTTTTGTATTTATATGAATTAATATTTTGATTTCAGCTTCGATTTAATTTTCCTGATGGTGAGGGTGCACGACTGGAACGTCTAAAGGATTTAGGAGAGCTTTGGAGAGCCTACAAGCATGAGCTGTATATTAGCTGGCATGCTAGAGTTGGCACTGAGTTAGAGGCGGTACCAGTCGTGGATGATTGTCCTATAGAGCAGTATCGTCAGAAGATTACTCATTGGACGAGTACCCAGTTTAAGGTATGAATTACATTTGAGGTATTTAAATAATAACTTTCAAGTTTTGCATTAATATTATCCTTTGCATTATCGAATTTTATTTAGGAATCATCTGGAAAAAATAAAAAAACATTGATACAAAAAAATACCTCCATACACTAGGACGCACGACGATGCCGGATCATGAGAGGCAGCAGGTATGACAATTGTTTATAAGTTTTATTTACGACATACATTTTCTTTTGTTTCCTAAATTATTTAATCATTTGCTAAAGTTTTTATATAACTTTTGTTTTCAATGTCATTTTAGAGGCAAGTACAAAATATTGAAGGACGTGTGCCTCGAGCAAAACTATTTTGCTCGAGTAGACGAAAAAAGGATGGAAGTGCTGTCAATGAAGCGACTCAGCAGCAGATTGTAAGTTTTAATCTATTGATTTTATATTTTAATATCTATTTAGTAACTTAATAATATATTTATATTTGTAACAGGATGCTTTAGAGGCCCTCGATTCCCAAGAAGCAGACAATTTTGGGCCATCTGATCACTTACATCAGGTGTTGGGAGAGAATCATTCTGGAAGAGTACGCTGCCGACCTAGGATAGCCCCGACGAGGTATTGGCCTGCCTCAGGTATGAGTTGTAGTGCCACCGAGCTGCAGAAAGTTAGGGCACAGGCAGAACAGGCTAAGAAAAGGGCCACAGAGACGGAAGAACAGTCTGCTAGGGCAAACAGTGCATTTATGAAATTTATTGAAGTTCTACGTCCAACACTTCCAGCAGAGGCCAGCCCAGCGATTGATGAATACATGTCGTCGATACATTATATATATGGTGCACCAGGTGGCAGTTCCAGTGGTGGTCAGGCCGATGTCCATCTTGAAGATGATGATGATGAGGAGTCTGATGCGGAAGAGGAGGGAGATGAGGAGGGCGAGGAGGAGGGCGAAGGCGAGGAGGAAGGCGCTGTGGAGGGTGAGGACGATGAGGAGGACGATGACGAGGGTGATGATGATGATGATGATGGTGATGATGATGCTGATGTGGGATAGCCCCCTGAACAACCCCGGACAACCTCCTGAACAACCCCTGAACAACCCCTGAACAACCCCCTGAACAACCCCCGGATAGCCCCCTAAAAAACCCCGGACAACCCCCTGAACAACCCTCAAACACCCCCCGGACAGACCCCGCACAGCCCCCCCACCCTCCTCCTTAGTCCCCGGACATCCCCCCGGACACCCACCAGACAGCCCCCCCGGACAGCCCCCGTGGACAGCCCCCTGGACAGCCCCCCGTACAACCCCCAACCCTCCACCCTGGACCCCGGATAGCCCCCCGGACAGCCCCCCGGACAGCCCCCCCACCCTCCCCCTTGGACCCCGGACAAACCCCCAAACACCCCCCGGACAGCCCCCTGAACAACCCCGAACAACCCCCTGAACAACCCCTGAACAACCCCTGAACAACCCCTGAATAACCCCCTGAACAACCCCCGGACAGCCCCCTGAACAACCCCGGGCAACCCCCCGGACAACCCCCAAACACCCCCCAGACAGACCCCGCACAGCCCCCCACCCTCCTCCTTGGTCCCCGGACAGCCCCCCGGACACCCACCGGACAGCCCCCCCGGACAGCCCCCCGGACAGCCCCTCCACCTTCCTTAATTTCATTAGCTCTGAAATGTTTCATATCACGATCAACTAAAATCTAATCCATACTAAATATGATATAAAAATATTCTATATGAATTTCCATAAGATTTTAAGTGAAAACAAAAAGTGACATACAAAAAACTGACCAAACACATTCGAAATGTGTTGATGCTTTAGGAAAACGATCCAAGGGTCATATGTGACGTGTACGAATCAACCCCGCCTCAATCCGAGGCGCGGTGTGGTCGGAACAACTCAAAGTGTATGTCTTTCGTTTCAAAAGGACATCATTTTAAGTGAAAAACATCAAATGGCATACGGAAAACCGGCCAAACGCATTCAGATTGTGTTGATACTTTAATACAACGATCCATGGGTCATTTGAGACGTGTACGAGTCAACCCCGCCTAAATCCGAGATGCGGTGTGGTCGGGACCACTCTAAGTGACTTTCTTTTGTTTAAAATGGACAGTATTTTAAGTACATACGGAAAACCGACAAACGCATTCGGTTTCTATTGAAACTTTAGGAGAACGATCCATGGGTCATATGTGACGTGTATGAGTCAACGCCACCTCAATCTGAGATGCGGTGTGGCCGACACCACTCAAAGTGTCTCTATTTTGTTTAAAATGGACTTCATTTTTAGTGAAAACAAAAAATGACATACGGAAAACCGACCAAACGCATTCGGTTTCTGTTGAAACTTTAGGAGAACGATCCATGGGTCATATGTGACATGTACGAGTCAACGCCACCTCAATCCGAGGCGCGGTGTGGCCGACACCACTCAAAGTGTCTCTATTTTGTTTAAAATGGACAGTATTTTGGCCGTTAATGAGACCAGAACTGCGTTGTCGGTCACCGCTGGCACACGGCACGTCCGATTGACGTGCCGTCTGCGCGTACACATCACGAATAATAATTAGAATGTTGAACGGTGGTTTCAGGTCAATCCGAGGTCGTCCGCTATGAATTTGACCGTTGGACGCCCGTTTTGGCCGTTTATGACACCAGAACTGCGTTGTCGGTCACCGCGGGCAGACGGCACGTCCGATTGACGTTCCGTCTGCTCGACCACTTTATAAATCACTCTCCCGTATTTTTCGTCTGATTTCAGGCCATTCCGACTTCGTTCAGCCCATTTGGACCCCCCTCACGCGCGTTTATGAAGCGTGCACATCACTTAAAACACGAATATTGAGCCGTACCGCGCAAACCGCACGTCCAATTGACGTTCCGTCTGCGCGTACACGTCACGAATAATAATTAGAATGTTTCACGGTGGTTTCAGGTCAATCCGAGGTCATCCGCTATGAATTTGACCGTTGGACGCCCGTTTTGGCCGTTTATGACACCAGAACTGCGCTGTCGGTCACCGCGGGCACACGACACGTCTGATTGACGTGCCGTATGCTCGACCAATTCATAAATCACTCACCCGTATTTGTCGTCTGATTTCAGGCCATTCCGAAATCGTTCGGCCCATTTGGACCACCCTCACGCGCGTTTATGAAGCGCGCGCATCACTTAAAACACGAATATTGAGCCGTACCGCGCAAACCGAACGTCCGATTGACGTGCCGTCTGCGCGTACACATCACGAATAATAATTAGAATGTTTCACGGTAGTTTCAGCTCATTCAGAGGTCGTCCTCTATGAATTTGACCGTTTGACGCCCGTTTTGGCCGTTTATGACACCAGAACTGCGTTGTCGGTCACCACGGGCACACGACACGTCCGATTGACGTGCCGTCTGCTCTACCACTTCATAAATCACTCTCCCGTATTTTTCGTCTGATTTCAGGCCATTCCGACTTCGTTCGGCCCATTTGGACCCCCCTCACGCGCGTTTACGAAGCGCGCGCATCACTTAAAACACGAATATTGTGCCGTACAGTGCAAACCGCACGTCCGATTGACGTGTCGTCTGCACGTACATGTCACGAATAATAATTAGAATTTTTCACGGTGGTTTCAGGTCAATCCGAGGTCGTCCGCTCTGAATTTGACCGTTGGACGTCTGTTTTGGCCGTTTATGACACCAGAACTGCGTTGTCAGTCACCGCGGGCACACGACACGTCCGATTGACGCGCCGTCTGCTCTACCACTTCATAAATCACTCTCCCGTATTTTTCGTCTGATTTCAGGCCATTCCGACTTCGTTCGGCCCGTTTGGACCCCCCTCACGCGCGTTTACGAAGCGCGCGCATCACTTAAAACACGAATATTGAACCGTACTGTGCAAAACGCACATCCGATTGACATGCCGTCTGCGCGTACAAGTCACAAATAATAATTAGAATGTTTCACGGTGGTTTCAGGTCAATCCGAGGTCGTTCGCTATGAATTTGACCGTTGGACGCCCGTTTTGGCCGTTTATGACACCAGAACTGCTTTGTCGGTCACCGTGGGCACACGGAACGTCCGATTGATGTGCCGTCTGCTCGACCACTTCATAAATCACTCACCCGTATTTTTCGTCTGATTTCAGGCCATTCCGAAATCATTCGTCTCGTTTGGACCGCCCTCTCGCGCGTTTACGAAGCGCGCGCATCACTTAAAAGACGAATATTGAGCCTTACCGCGCAAACCGCACGTCCGATTGACGTGCCTTCTGCGCGTACACGTCACGAATAATAATTAGAATGTTTCACGGTGGTTTCAGTTCAATCCGAGGTCGTCCGCTATGAATTTGACCGTTTGACGCCCGTTTTGGCCGTTTATGACACCAGAACTGCGTTGTCGGTCACCGCGGGCACACGACACGTCCGATTGACGTTCCGTCTACTCGACCACTTCAGAAATCACTCACCCGTATTTTTTCGTCTGATTTCAGGCCATTCCGACTTCGTTCGGACCGTTTGGACCCCCCTCACGCGCGTTTACGAAGCGCGCACATCACTTAAAAGACGAATATTGAGGCGTACCGCGCAAACCGCACGTCCGATTGACGTGCCGTCTACGCGTACACGTCAAGAATAATAATTAGAATATTTCACGGTGGTTTCAGCTCAATCTGAGGTCGTCCTCTATGAATTTGACCGTTGGACGCCCGTTTTGGCCGTTTATGACACCAAAACTGCGTTGTCGGTCACCGCGGGCACAAGGCACGTCCGATTGACGTGCCGTCTGCTCGACCACTTCATAAATCACTCTCCCGTATTTTTCGTCTGATTTAAGTCCATTACGACTTTTTCGGCCCGTTTGGACCCCCCTCACGCGCGTTTACGAAGCGCGCGCATCACTTAAAACACGAATATTGAGTCGTACCGCGCAAACCGCACGTCCGATTAACGTGATGTCTGCGCGTACACATCACAAATAATAATTAGAATGTTGCACGGTGGTTTCAGCTCAATCCGGAGACATGGTGTGGCCGGAAACACTCAAAGTGTTCGTCTTTTGTTTCAAAATGACGTCATTTTAAGTGAAAAGCATCAACTGACATACGGAAAACCGACCAAACGCATTCCGAATCTGTTGATAATTTATCCCAAAAATCCATGGGTCATATGTGACGTGTACGAGCCAACCTAGGATGAATCTGAGTCGCGGTGTGGCCAGGATAAGTCTAAGTGACTCTCTTTTGTTTAAAATGGACACCATTTTAAGTACATACGGAAAAATGACCAAACAGATTCGGTTTCCGTTGAAACTTTAGGAGAACGATCCATGGGTTATATGTGACGTGTACGAATCATCCCCGCCTCAATCCGACATGCGGTGCGGCTGAAACCACTCAAAGTGTCCGTCTTTTGTTTCAAAAGGACGTCATTTTAAGTGAAAGGCATCAACTGACATACGGAAGAACGACCAAACGCATTCGGATTCTATCGATACTTTAGCACAACAATCCATGAGTCATATGTGACGTGTAAAAGTCAAACCCGTCTTAATCTGAGACGCGGTGTGGCCGACACTGCTCTAACTCTGTCTCTTTTGTTTAAAATGGACATGATTATAAATGAAAAGAACAACTAGCATACGCAAAACCGACCAAACGCATTCGTAATCTTTTGATAATTTATCACAACGATCCATGAGTCACATGTGACATGTACGAGCCAACCCGGGATGAATCTGAGTCGTGGTGTGGTCAGGATTAGTCTAAGTGTCACTCTTTTGTTTAAAATGGACAACATTTTAAGTACATACGGAAAACCGAACAAATGCATTCGGTTTCCATTTAAACTTTAGGAGAACGATCCATGGGTCATATGTGACGTGTACGAATCAACCCCGCCTCAATTGGAGATGCGGTGTGGTCAGCACCACTCATAGTGTCCGTCTTTTGTTTCAAAAGGACGTCATTTTAAGTGAAAAACATCAACTGGCATACGGAAAACCGACCAAACGCATTCGGATTGTGTCGATACTTTAGCACAACGATCCATGGGTCAAATGTGACGTGTACGAGTCAACCCCGCCTCAATCTGAGGTGCGGTGTGGCCGGTATCACTTCAGGTGTATGTATTTTATTTAAAATGGACATCATTTGAGGTAAAAATATATGGTATAGAAAAAACCGATCAAATTATGAATTGAATTTAGGATTCCACATATAATTGTAATCTAAATTTTAAATTGAATTCTATATGAATTATGTACGTTTATAATTACGTTATGAATTCTAATTTAATTGTCATCTAAGTGTGGTCGGGACCACTCTAAGTGACTTTTTGTTGTTTAAAATGGACAACATTTTAAGTACATACAGAAAACTGACCAAACGCATTCGGTTACCATTGAAACTTTAGGAGAACGATCCATGGGTTATATGTGATGTGTAAGAGTCAACTCCACCTCAATCCGAGGAATGGTGTGGCCGGCACAACTCAAAGTGTATGTCTTTTGTTTCAAAAGGACATCATTTTAAGTGAAAAACATCAACTGACATATGGAAAACCGGCCAAACGCATTCGGATTGTGTTGATACTTTAGGAAAATGATCCATGGGTCATTTGAGACGTGTAAGAGTCAACCCCGTCTAAATCAGAGACGCGGTGTGGCCGGTACCACTCTGACTGTGTCTCTTTTGTTTAAAATGGACAAGATTATAAGTGAAATAAACAACTGACATATGAAAAACTGACCAAACGCATTCGGAATCTGTTGAAAATTTAGGACAACGATTCATGGGTCATATGTTACGTGTATGAGTCAACCACGCCTCAATCCGAGTCGCGGTTTGGCCGAGACCACTCTAAGTGTATCTCTTTTCTTTAAAATGGACTACATTTTAAATTCATACGGAAAACCAACCAAACCCATTCTGATTGTGTTTATATTTTAGCACAACAATCCATGGGTCATTTGTGATGTGTAAAAGTTAACCCCGCCTCAATATGAGGCACGGTGTGACCGACACCATTCAAAGTGTCTCTCTTTTAATTAAAAAACACTTCATTTTAAGTGAAAACAACAACTGACATACTGAAAACCGACCAAACGATTTCGGAATATGTTGATACTTTAGAACAACGATCAATGAGTCATTTGTGACGTGTACGAGTTAACCTCGCCTCAATCCGAGGCACGGTGTGACCGGTATCAATCCAGATGTATGTATTTTGTTTAAAATGGATATCATTTCTATTAAAAATATATGGTATATGAAAAACCAATCAAATTATGAATTGAATTCCGGATTCCACATATGATTGTCATCTAAATTTTAAAATGAATTCTAAATTAATTATGTATGTTTATAATTATGTTATGAATTCTACTTTAATTATGGATGTGTATATTTTCAGGATGCATTATATGTGTTGGTTGGTTGGTTTGCATTATTTGTATGTGTTGGTTTGTTCTCTATATGTATGCATTATATGTGTTACAGGTAATAATTGGATTGAAAAATGAATTGAAAATGAGGGCATAATTGGATTGAAACCAAGACCTGCTGTGCAAATTGCAGGCTGCTGTGCAATTTGCACAGCAAAACCTATGCCAACGGTTTGAAAACCGTTGGCATAGGCTCTATGTAGCTGTTTTTACCAACAGTTCAAGGAACCATTGGTAAAAACAACCTATCCCAACGGTTTGAAACCGTTGGGATATCATGTTGAATGGTTATTTTTACCAACGGTTCTATGAACCATTGGTAAAAACCATTCCCAACGGTTTGGAAGAACCGTTGGGATAGGTTGATTTTTTCTAACCTATCCCAACGGTTCTCTGTAAACCGTTGGGAAAAGCCTTTCCCAACGGCTTACTTCCCCACGGTTTGCAGAACCGTTGGTATAACATATACCAACGGTTCTGCAGCCTTTCCCAACGGTTCTAAACCGTTGGGAAATGCTGGATTTCCAGTAGTGACGGTAATCCGTACATACGCACGAGCGACAATATTATTCTTTGGATATTATAATAATATATTTTTGGATGTTATATCATATATACAGAATCATTATCATGTTATATTTATTATTTCCATCAATTAAACATCATTATTATACCCATCCAAATAATAATGTATTGAATAACAATTACACAACGATGTGGAGACGGTAAGTCGTACGTACCACGTATTGTGACATGTCATTCAAAGGTTGGATAGAATAATGAATTTGGTTGTACCATATTTATAATAATATCAAAGTATATAGAATATACTGGAGATATTATTTTATAATATAAACAACAAATAAAAAGGAAGTGGAAGAAGAAAGGAACTTGAAAGAGGTGATGGAATATTTACCTCTTCTTCGGGTTCTTCCTTTTGATTTGATCAAAAGATCTCTTTAGGTTGGATTTATGACTAATAGAAGGAATCTAGGATGAAGGGAGGATAGTTGAGAGGGTATTTGAGTAGGTATTGGCTGATCCAAATGGCTTTGAATGTGTGAATTAGAGAGAAGGGGGAGTTCCCTTTTATAAGAGGGTGAGGGGCACCTTAGGAAAAGCTAGAAATATTATTTTATAATAAACTCATTTTCAGTTTATAATGGCTCCAAACTGGATTATTTAAGGGATAAAGTGGGGATGGGTATAAAACCACACAACCAATTGGTTTTAGATAGGTTTGTGTCCCTATATTAACTTTATCTTTTAGATTTAACTTTAGTTAAATAGTTTGACATTACCATGTCTCTTTGTATTTTTATATTATATGGTTAATAAACTTACTATATACTTAGAAGAGAACCCCAAATGGTTCATTAATGATACAAATATCATTATATAAGTCCTTTTTCTGAACCTTAGATTTTTAGGAATAGAATATCAATTAATAATATAATAGTTTTTTTAAAACTCTTTTATGTCAATTTTGACACTATTTTGTATTTTGTTTTTTCTAAATTCATAACAGCATTATTAATTCTGAAAAAATTCATCTAACCAACCCTAACATGTCATATTAAACTATAAAATTAGTTTAATTCATAAAAATTATCAAATTACATTTATTTTTATATTTATAATATCAATTATTTTAATATTTCATTAATTAAGTAATTACTGCATCATCATTATGTCATAAATAAATTAAATTATTTAATTTCTAAAAAATATAAATAAAATACCATTATGTAGGAAATATCGTCATCTTTGTAATTAATATTTATAGTCAAATTTACCTTATGTATAAACATATTTTAAGAATGTTTTTGTTATTAAACTTTGATTTTAACTCTTTTAACTCTTCCTTAAATAAAATAATAATAAATGTTCTAATCTATTACAAGTGGACCTAAAGGATCATATTTTATTCCTAAGGTTGTTTTTTTTTCAAATTAAACTTATCCAATAGAATTATAACATGTTTTAGGGTAATAATAATATCATTTTTACCCTTAAATACCCTATTTACTTTTAACCGTGGTAAATAAAAGTAAAAAGTTACTATTCACCAAATATTATTTTCATCTTATTGAACCAAATTTTTTCTTACTAAAATCAACCGTGTCTTTTTGATTTTTGAAATTTCACTCTCAAAAGTGGTAAAATTAAGTTTTATGTGAATTTTCAAATTCTCCTAGGCGGTGGGTAAAAGACGGTGAAAAGTTCAATAAAATTTTTATATTTCAAAAATTATTATAAACTAACTCCAATGAATTACATTGAAATTATATAGGTATTATGTATCTATTTTTACCTAAAATAAATTTAAATAAAATAAATAAACATTTAAATAAAAATTTGGTTTTAAACTATAACTCAGTGTTTTTCACTATTCATCAAAAATTGAATGTTTTCAGAAAAATACCAAAAACTCACCCTAAGATAATTTCGATATTCCGAATCCAAAAATGAAGTCCATTTTTAAAGATAAAATTTATAAAATTTCAAAATTTGTGTATTAATATTCATAATGGCTAGTTTGATTGGTCGCGATGTGTTAGAACTCGAAGTTGCGTACAACACACGCTCTTGTATTCTTCAAAGAGAAGCGTACCATGGAAGCTTGGGGTGTTACATTATACCCTCATTAAAATAATTTAGTCCTCAAAATTTATAGAATATTACAACATAAAAAACTCGTGTGGTTCTTCATCATAAGTTCATCGGGTTCCCACGTTGCCTCTTCCATCATATGGTTTCTCCATAAAACTTTTACCAGACGAGTCGTCCAGTTTCTCAGCACTTGTTCTCTTGTATCAAGAACCATGAAAGGCTCTTCACAATAAGATATATTAGGTTCCATTTCTAATTCCTCATAGGTGAGTACATGCGTTGGGTCATACATGTATTTTCTCAACAGTGATACATGGAATAAATCGTGAACTTTGGAGAGACTCAGCGGCATTGCCGAACGGTAAGCTACAACCCCAATTCGTTCTAGAATTTCGAAAGGTACGATGTACCTGGGACTCAATTTTCCCTTCTTACTGAAACATATAACACCCTTCCATGGAGATACATTCAAGAAAACATGATCTCCTACCTGAAACTCAAAATCCTTCCTTCAGTTATCAACATAGATCTTCTGCCTACTTTGAGCTGCTTTTATATGGTTTTAGATTACCTTCAACTTTTCCAACATTTTCTCCACCAGTCTGGGGCCTACAAGTTTTCTTTCACCAGCATCATCCCAACAGGTTGGTGTGAAACATCTCTTTCCGTATAACGCTTCATAGGGTGCCATCTGAATACTTGAATGAAAGCTATTATTATAGGAAAATTCTACCAGAGGTAAATATTGATCCCACATACCTTGAAAGTCAAGTGAGAATGATCTCAACATGTCTTATAAGGTTTGAATAGTCTGTTCTGATTGTCCATCAGTTTGAGGGTGGTAGGTAGTGCTCAAACGAAGTTCAATATCCAGGGCTTTCTGAAGACTTTTCTAGAATCTTGATGTAAAAAGTGGATCATGATCAGAAACAATTGATAGTGGTACTCCATGAAGTCTTAAAACTTCATTAATATATAGTCTTTCTAGACGTTCAAGTGGTAAATATTCTCTTATAGCAAGAAAATGTGCTGACTTGGTAAGACGATCAACAATGACCCATATTCCATCGTTCCTTCTATGAGTGTTGGGTTGTCCCATGACAAAGTCCATCATAATATTATCCCATTTCCACTCAGGTATGGGAAGAGGTTATAAGACTCCTCCAAGCTGTTTCCTTCCAGCTTTAACTTGTTGAAAAACCATAAATCTTGACAAAAAATCAGCAATCTCCCTCTTCATGTTGTCCCACCAAAAATGTTCCTTCAGATATCTATACATTTTTGTGCTACTAGGGTGTATAGAGAAATTGGAACTATGAGCATCATCCAAAAATTCCCTTTTTAGATCAGGTATATCGGGAACACAAAGTCTGTTCCCAAATTTCAAAATTCCATCTTCGTACACAAGGTCACTCAATCTCCCATCATTCACAGCTTTAATATTCTTTTGAAACTCTTCATCATCGGTCTGAGAACTCTTTATCCTTTCTAGTAAATATGGTTTGGAAACCATTTGAAATAGTATTGATGTTTCACCTTCCATGGTGATTCCCATATCCATATTTACTAGATCCATATATATAGGATCCTTTTCAACTCTAATCTTGTTCAAAACTCCACGATCCTTTCTACTCAAAGCATCTGACACCTTATTTTCCTTCCCCGGGTGATAGTGTATAGTGAAATCATAATCATTTAGTAGTTCAATCCATCACCTTTGCCTTATGTTGAGTTCTTTTTTTGGTAAAATATACTTCAAACTCTTTTGATCGGTATATATATCACATTTTTCACTATAGAGATAGTGTCTCCAAATATTCAAAGCAAAGATTACTGCTTCTAACTCAAGATAACGAGTAGTATATTTTTGCTCACGAACTTTTAGCTATCGTGATGCATAGTCAATAACCCTATCATTCTGCATAAGGACACAACAAAGTCATTTCATTGAATCATCACTATAAATAACAAACCTATCATTCCCCGATGGTAGAGTCAATATAGAAGCATTGAATAATATTCTCTTCAGTTCTTCAAAACATTCTTCAAACTCTTTTGTCCAAAAAAATTTAACCCCTTTTCATGTGAGCTTTATTAATGGGTTAGCCAACCAGGCAAAATTCTGGACGAAACGTCGATAATAACCTGCTAAACCAATACAATTGCATACCTCAGTTATAATAGTCGGTGCTGGCCATTCTTGGATTACCTTGGTCTTTGAAGGATTAATGGAGATTACATCCTTATAGACAATATGGACAACAAAATAAATCTCCTGAAGCCAGAATTCACATTTTCTAAACTTCCCATATAATTCATGTCTTCTAAGAGTCTTTAGGATAATGCGCAAGTGATTTTCATGATCTTCATAGCTTTTAGAGTATACCAAGATATCATTAATAAATACCACTACAAAATCATCGATATTTTCCTTGAAAACTATATTCATTATATCCATGAAGATATAGGGAACATTAGTCAATACAAAAAGCTTTACTATAAACTCATAATAACCGTACCTGGTTCGAAATGCTGTCTTAGAAATGTCTTCCTTCTTCACACAAAACTGATGGTATCCAGATCAAAGGTAAATCTTTGAAAAGTATTGAGCTCCATGAATTTGGTCGAATAAATCATCAATGCGAGGTAGGGGATACTTGTTCTTTATTGTTATAACATTGATCTCCATGTAGTTAATGCACAACCTCATAGGTCCATCTTTCTTCTTAACAAAAAGGACAGGGGCTCCCCATGGAGAAACACTAGGGTGAATAAATCCCTTATTAATCAATTCCTCTAGTTGTTTCTTTAGTTCCACTAATTCTACAGTGTCCATTCTATAAGGGGTCTTTGATATAGGCCTTGAACCAGAAATTAAATCAATGGAAAACTCAATTTCTTATTCTGGAATATGTCTAGGTAAATCTTCTAGAAACACATCAACATATTCTTTCACAATAGGTACATCCTCTATTTGAACATTCCTGTCCTCACCCACAGTTATTTCATTCTCTTCCTCCCCAATAATTGAATTTAGTTGAGCTATTGGGGGTGGATCTAGATAAGAATAGGGTGGTGATGATTCTGCTCTAAAGATAAGGTGTTCTTTATCATCATCATCAAAAATTGTAACCTCCTTCTTCTTACAATAAATCTTCACATCATGGTCTGAAAGCCAATCCATACCGAGTATTATATCAAATTAAATCATGGGTATGAAGATGAGATCAGCAGATAAAGAACATTTATATGCCCTAATGGGAACTGATTAACAAAACTTTGTTGTGATGACACTTCTCTTAGGAGTTTTGACTAAAAACTACCTTGTTAAATCAAATTAGAAATATCTAATTTTCTTATCAAACTAGGAAGATATGAAACAATGAAATGATCCAGAATCAAATAAATCATTTTCTAAACTTGAGGAAACCTTTAAATTACCCACCACCACATCTTTCGGAGCTTCAACCTCAGCAGTAGTTATAGCATAATCTTGGAATTGATCCCTTGGCCTTTTCTGAGGTAATTTCCCATAACTCTTAGGAAATTAATTTACATAATTCCCCCTTTATTTACAATTTTAGCATTCAATATCGACAACCTCTTTCTTCCCCTTGTAATCAAGAGCTTGGTGGGCTTTTTCACCACACTTGTAACAGACTCCCATTACCTTCAGCCAAGTACCCGGGTGTTTCTTCCCACATTTACTGCAGGATGGATATTCAAATTTTCCCTTCTTTCCCTTATTTCTATTTCCAAAGTGTTCAGTAGATCTCTTCTTCTCTTGCTTTGATTTAAATTCATAAGACTTAGAGAATTCTTTTTCTATCTTGATAGCACATGAGACAATATCTTCGTATGACAAGAAGGATTGTGAGACTAATGCTCGAAGGAGAAATGGTTTTAACCCATTAAAGAAACGACCAATCTTACTTCTTGGGTTACGTATATAATCTGCTTCATGCCTTGCTAACCTTGTAAAGTTAGCTTCATACTTTCTGATATTCTCATCCTCCTTTTGCCTCAGACTTAGAAATTGCCTTTCCATATCTTCTCGATGGTCATGAGGAAAGTATTTTTCTAATAAAATCTCTTTAAACTACCTCCATTCCATATTTGATACTTCATCATCTTCCTTTGTGTTTTGAATCAATAACCACCATTGATCAGCATCTCCAGTGAGGCGGTAAACTGCCATGACAACCTTTTCCCTTTCATTACTCCCCAAGGCATGGAATATTTTTTCTAAGGAATTTATCCATTGCTTGGATACTAGTGGATTTTTACTACCATTGAATGTTGGTGGTTGTTTCCTCATGAAGTGATCTAACAATGATCCTCCACGTTGTGGATCATGGTGCTCCATACGGGTAAGGTTATTATTCATAACCTGAGTGATTTGTCCCAATATAGTGATAAACTGATCAGCACCAGTTGTATCACCAACTCCACTATAATTATCTTGAGTAGGAGGGAAATCCCTACATGGAGTGCATGCATTGATAAGTTTTCCATTCCTTCCACTAGGTACCATTTCTAAACAATGGCATAAACTAGATTAGTTTATGAATCAAAATACATAATTCCAAATTTGTAAAACACTTAACATAAATTAAAAAGTATATAGATATAATCCATAATCATAAAAAAATGTTTTCTTTGAGGAATTATATACTCATAAACCCTTCATAATTGTTTGTAAAAGAAATGAGAATTATCCTAAGCATATCCCCCGGGAGTGTCGTAACCAAGAGTGCAGCAAGGCCAGTTGTCGTGTACCAGGATACCCCAGGTCAAGCCCAAAACTTCTTGTCAGAGTTTTCACTCCTAGGTATATCTGTGCCAGATCCACCTCTACCTGCTCATATCCAGACAGGGATGTATTTCTTGAAAAACTCACAAAATCTCCACAACACCAAAATTCTAGGAAGTTCTTTTATATTAATCCTCAAAGTCTATCTTAGGGTAATGTGATCTAATCAGAGTTTATCTAAATCTAGTTTCCAAGGTTTGTAATAAACTTACTCTGATACCAACTGTAATTCCCCAAACCCAGTTACCCAGATTTGGTGCATTATTACATAATATTGGCATGATCACAAAAGATCAAGTCTCGAAATACCGATTAGTTTAGTAGCCTTGGAAGTACTAGATACATTCATAAGATTTACATTACATCATAAAATGAAAAACTATAACAACATTGTGTCTGTATACCAAACTCATATCCCCTCAAAATATCCCTACAGGTCAGTCATAAAATACTTCTTCGAATCCTGGGAAAAATAAAACATAGAAAGGGGTGAGCTCAGATGCTCAGTAAGGATAAAAATATAGTGGAGAATTTCATAAATAAGTATAAACATTTAAGGAAACGTATAAGACTAAATCAAAAGCCTTTTAAACTTGAACTTCAGCATAATATGGAAAATATAAAATTAAATAATTCCATTTACTTAATCACATGGATATTCTACTAGTCTAATAATCATATGTAATATCAATAGCCACTTTCATAATGATGGAATGCATAATGCCGTAATTTCGTAACCACATAGTCAAGGCCTTGTGCCATGACTACAAATAAGATTTTGTCAAGGCCTTGTTCCAAGACACTAGTTTTACTCATGATACCTACCGATGGATCGAGGAGCTATAGCAGGCTCCACCTGTCACTTACTAAGTCCAATGCATTCCTCATACTAAAAGGTTTAAACATAACATAAACATTCGTATTAAAAATAGTATACAAAATATCAATACATTATCCATAAATCATGAATGGTATAAAAATAACACATCCACATTAAAACATATCAGAAAACATTCAATACAATATGGAAGTTTTGTATCATAAAAAATCAACTTCAAATAAGCTTAAAATCCATCAATGGTTGTTGACATAGATGAAATCAAAACCCTTTTTTAGAGAAATATCTCTTTCTATTTTGAAATAATTTAAAAGTCACATACTTTATTAAGAAAAAATTTGTTTTGAAATTATTCTTATAATCTTTTAAGGGAATCTTAGATGATGTTATAATGGCAGAAAATAGCCGCACTCGCCGTATAAGTTAAAAAAAAGACAATCTTACCTTAATTTTGTCGAAAAGGTTATAAAGGACCTTGTTTGGAAAACGACAGAAAGATTCCTTTATAAAAATATTATAAAAGTAAAACAAGGATATAAAATACTTTAACCCATAGTCTAGTAAATAGAAATAATGTTTTGAAATACATTTTTATGAAACATTGATGTGGATGACAAAGTGGTCCCAGTAGATAATTACGTATAAACAACCTCGGATAATGAAGAGATTGTTGAATTAACCCTTACCTTGTACTTTTAATTGTTTGAGGGTAGGTTAACCTCCTGTATAATGGTGAGATAATTTTTATTAAATTATACAAGTATCATATACATTAATATGATATCATATATGATCTTTTAACAATGCTTTGTTAATAATATCTTAGTATTATTGTTGTTTTGGGTGTTAAAGGATTCATTTTACTTTATATTATTTGTTATGTGGTGTCATATTTTTTATGTATGGTATGTATCTTATTAATATCTAGAATGATATAAAGTCTTTAAACAATATTTTTAATCATCTAATTGAAATTATTCTTGAATGGATACGATGGGGAATGAATCTCATTGCGTTCGTGGAGACGGTAATCCGTACGTACGCACGAGCGACAATATCATTCTTCTGATATTAAAATAATATATAATTGGATGGTATATCATATATAAAGAATCATTATATTGTTATATTTAATATTTACATCAATTACACATCATTATTATACTTATCCAAATAATAATGTATTGACTAACAATTACACCACGACATGGAGACGGTAAGCCATACATATGCACATATAGTGACATGTCATTCAAAGGATGGATAGAATAATGAATTTGGATGTACCATATTTATAATAACATAACATTATATAGAGGGTACTTGATTTATTATTTTAGAATGGAAACAACAAAGAAAAAGGAAGTGGAAGAAGAAAGGAACATGAAAGAGGTGATGAAATATTTACCTCTTCTTCGGGTTCTTCCTTTTGATTTTATCAAAAGAGCTCATTAGGTTGGCTTTCTGACTGAATTAAGGCCTCTATGATGAAGGGAGGATAGTTGAGAGGGTATTTGGGTAGGGGTTGGCCGAGAAAAATGGATTTTAAGGTGTGAATTAGAGAGAAGGGGGAGTGCCCTTTTATAAGAGGGGTGAGAGGCACCTTAGGAAAAGCTAGAAATATTATTTTATAATAAAATAATTTTCGGTTTATAATGGATCCAAAATAGATTATTTAATGGATAAGGTGGGGATGGGTCGAAACCACTCAACCAATAGGTTTTATATAGGTTTGGGTCCCTATATTAACTTTATCTTTTAGATTTAACTCTTAGTTAAATAGTTTGACATTTACCATGTCTCTTTGTATTTTTATATTATATGGTTAATAAACATACTATATACTTCCAAGAGAACCCCAAGTGGTTCATTAATGATACACATATCATTATATAAGTCTTCTGGCTGAACCTTATATTTTTTGGAAAATAATATCAATTAATAATATAATATTTGTTTTAAAAACTCTATTATGTCAATTTTGACACTATTTGGTATTTTGTTTTTTCTAAATTCATAACAGCATTATTAATTCGAAAAAAATTCATCCAACCAACCCTTACATGTCATATTAACCTATAAAATTAGTTTAATTCATAAAAAGTCCCAAATTACATTTATTTGGATATTTATAATATCGATTATTTTAATATTTCATTAATTAAGTAATTACTGCATCATCATTGTGTCATAAATAAATTAAATTATTTAATGTCAAAAAATATAAATAAAATAAAATTATGTAGGAAATATTTTTATATTTCTAATGAATATTTATAGTCAAAATTATCATATGTATAAACCTATATTAAATTTTTTTTTAGTTATTAAACTTTGATTTTAACTCTTTTAACTCTTCTTTAAATAAAATAATAATAAATGTCCTAATCTAATCCAAGTGGACCTAAAGGATAATATTTTATTTCTAAGGTTTTTTTGGTCGAATTACACTTATCCAATAGAATTAGTACATGTGTTAGTGTAATAATTTTATCATTTTTACCTTTAAATACCCTATTTACTTTTAACCATGGTAAATAAAAGTAAAAAGTTACTATTCACAAAATATTATTTTCATCATATTAAACCAAATTTTTCTTACTGAAATCAACCATTTCTTTAGGATTTTTGAAATTTCACTCTCAGAAGCGATGAAATTATGTTTTATGTGAATTTGAAAATTCTCCTAGGAGGTGGGTAAAAGACGGTGAAAAGTTCAATAAAATTTGTATATATAAAAAATTATTATAAACTGAATCCAATGAATTACATTGAACATACATATGTATTATGTATCTATTTTGACCTAAAATAAATTTAAATAAAATAAATTATTATTTAAATAAAAATTCGATTTTAAACTATAACTCTGTGTTTTTTCACTATTCATAAAAAAATTGAATGCTTTCAGAAAAATACCAAAAAGTCACCCTAAGCTAATTTTGATATTATGAATCCATAAATGAATTCCATTTTGAAAGATAAGATTTATAAAATTTCAAAAGGTGGATATTACTATTCATAACGGCTAGTTTGATTGGTCGCGATGTGTTAGAACTCGAAGTTGCGTACAACACACGCTACTGTATTATTCAAAGAGAAGCGTACTGTGGAAGCTTGGGGTGTAACATCGATCGAGGGTGTGGAGGGAGGTGGGGTGGTAGAAGGAACAGAAGAAAAATGAATAGAAGAAGAAGAAGGAAGCCCAGAAGAAGTGGGTTAGGGTGGAGAGGGGACATCCACAGGTGGATGGGGTGGATCCTGAGTAGCAACATTAGAGGGAGCAGGTGGGTCATCCCTCAACCCTACTGAAGTAGGGGAATCCTACACAAGATAAAAGTGCTCTCCCCAACGTTTGACCAACCTCATGCGGATAATAATGAGGAAGTATATACTCTGAGGAGAACCCAAGTGATCGTGAGGGAAAGACGGCTCAAAAACTCCCCAAAAATGTGCCAACTGGGTGGCATAAAACCCACCATTCAGGTTTCCCTGATGACCATGGATCATGAAATGAATGTAAAAAAGCAACAAGATAGGGGAGGTTTGGGTACTCATGCCAAATGATATAGGTAAGAATCTCCATGTACTGTCCATACACAACACCCATATCCTCGTGGCGAGGAAAAATAATGGCGCTAAAGCACTAGTGAAGGACGTAAAGAGGAGGGTCAATGATGAGTGTACTCTTTTGTGAGGTGGGGGTGTACCTGTGATCAGGCCCAGCAAGATCCCTCCACATCTCAACAAGATCTGAGTGCTCGGGGCATGTCAAAGTGGAGACAAGAGGTGGGGTGGTAGGATGGGGATAGAATCTGCACCCCTATCCAAACTTGTTGATAGTAAGGGAAAAAGGTCATCCTCCAAGCCAAAAACGAACTGGGCGAGCGGTATCTGTGGGTGTAAGCTAGTATGTGGGCCCGTAGAACTCAAAGGTGGCCATGAACTCCAAAAATAAATATCGGTATGTAGGAGTACTGACCTAAAAAGTATTGAGCATGTGAGTATGGCCCAAAATTCCCTCAAGCTCCTCCCAGATGCCAAGGTGCTGCGACACCGAAATGTTGAGGAAGAGACCGCTTAACTAGATAGTGCGGTGAGAAAAGCGCCGCAATCGCTCCACCACAGGATGATCCTCAAGAAAAACAAGACATGTATGTGGAGGAGGGAGGATATTATCCGGTGCAGGCGATGGTGGAATGGATGGTCCTAGAGTAGATGGTCCCACTGCTGAGGTAGAAGATGAATTAGTGGATACTTGAGTGGGATCAGATGGTTGGAAAGAAGGTGGAGGTGTGGGATCGGTCAGGTCCACCACTGTAGTGGAGGGTAGCTCAGAGGAGGTGGAGCTAGAAGAGGGGGCAGTGGTAGAGGAGCTCTCGACCACAATAGAAGGAACAAAAACTGCCACCCGAGGATCAGCAGTAGAAGGGGCCATAGGAATGGTCAAATTAGTAGATGTTTTTGAGGGAAGCAGCATCAGAAGAGGGGGAAGAGCATCCAATGCTGGGGGTTGGAAAACTGGAAAATCTAAAGTTGGACACTCATAATGCCGAAGAAGAATCTGACGATGAAGATTCCACTCACCCTCAATAGTGGAAGCGGTTCTCTTCCGACCCATAAGATCTCTATCATCCATACTTGGAAGAAAAGAAAATAAAAGAAAATAAAAGGAAAGAAGAAGAAAAATAAAAAGAATAAAATGTGAGAAAACTGAAAACATAGTAGAACATGACATGTAGATCCAGGATACACGGTGTGTAATAGGAATTGTGTAAGAACCAGTGTACCCTAGATAGAAACGCTGTGAGGGAATGTATCTCGAAAATAGTAGAACACAACATGTATCATAGGGCACAAGTTGGGTACCTCAATATGGTTAGATGCCCGTGTAAGGAGCCATACATGGCTCGATGTGGACAAGGAAAAAATGGGAATACACGCCGTGTGGATACGATACACGTTGTGTTAGTGAACATGGTGTGCGAGGCATGTATATCATTCACATGGGGTCCACCTAAGGGTTTGAGGACATGAAATGTCCCGAACAGACACGCCGTGTATAGGGACATAGGAAGGGGGCCAGGCCCCGAACAGACACGGCTAGGGACGAAAGGCCAGGGGAGGCACGATACACGACGTATACGAAACGTACACGCCATGTGTTGGAAAAATGGAGAAAATGTGACATGTGTGGCTATGTACAGAAAGTACACAATGTGTGTTCTTCACACAATCTGTGTGCTGCACAGGAAGCTGAACGTCGGATAATCCACAAATCAGCCTAAATGCTATGAAAAAAGGGAAACGAAGGGTATAGAAGGGCATACCTAAAATGAGGATCACAATATAGAATAAATAAGAAGAAAAAACACACAAAAAATAGCAGATTCAGAATGGGAGGAGGCGACGATGTCAAGATGAAGAAAATGGGGAGGCGAGGGGGGGGGGGGGGTCACGCGACATGGGATCAATCTAGGTAGGGCGCGAACTTTATTGTCACGTTACATGGCATGTACTAGGACCTACATTCCATTTATCACTATATTGTTTATGACACGTATATAATATAATTCCTATATAAACTATGTAATAATTAATATTAAAAATTAAAATAAAAAGAAATATATATATATATATATATATATAATTTACTAAAAATAAATCTATACAAATAATGTATTGGGAAATACACATCATGTGTTCTAAAATTGGAAAAAGAGAAGTACCCCCTTTGGTCTGGTGCTTGGGGCACGGTTCGAACCAGCGATCAGCTGATCCAAACTCAAGCCCTCCACCACTAGAGAAAAGGTTGTACTACTACTCATTTTTATGAATTATATATATATATATATATGTATATATATATATATATAATGTACAGTCCCAATACTACACGTGATGAAGAAAAGGCACGAGGTGTGGTTTTTGATTGGAATAAAAGGGATAAAGTAGGGAGATTAGCCAAGTTCAAACCAAGGTCTTTTGGATCCAAGGATGAGACTCTGCCAATCTTCCAACTTCACCCACATGTATGTTCCTATTTCAAAAACTATTTAAATCATTTAAAACTTGGCACACATGACGTATATCAAAATGCATGCCATGTGGTTTTATTAATATGAAAATGATGGAAATGGGCCGATTGTCAGGATTCAAACCTGGGTCTTTTGGGAACCAGTATATGACCCTGGCTAGCCATTCCATCCCCATCATGGGTTTTATTTTATTTATAAAAACTTATATATTATTATTTTTTAGAAAAATAACACACACGCCGTGTAAGTACACATGGGTATAAAAAAAGATGAACCCCATGTCGAAGGTAGGTGTGGAGGGATTCAAACCGGCGACAGATCGAATAAACTTTAGTGACATAACCATCGAAACCAGCATCATACTTGTTTATTAAGTTAGTAATTATATATATTTATTATATTATGAATATAAACTAAAAATATTAGTACACTCCATGTATATAGGTGGTACACGGCGTGTAACCTCTGGGTTTCCTCCCAAGAAGCACCTTTGTTTTAGTTCATTGGCTGGACCTACCTACATCTTGTTACATGAAATGAATGGTGGAGATTTTACCCACCATATCCTCCATGTGATGATAAAGATTTTGGCATTTTCCATTAACCTTGAAGGGTTGTCCATCTTCACCAGCAATTTCCACCACACCATGGTGGAAAACATTGAGCACTTGAAATGGTCCCAACTATAGGGACTTCAAATTACCTGGAAACAATCGAAGACATGAGTTGAAGAGAAATACCTGATCACCAGGATGGAAGGTTTTGTGAGAAATCATCCGGTCGTGGATCACTAGTGTCTTTTATTTGTACAGTCTGGCATTCTCATACTCCTCCCATCGCATCTCATCAAGATCCATTAGTTGGAACTTGGAATTAACTTCTGTAGCCTTTAAATAAAAATTCAAGGCCTTAATGACCTAGTAGGATTTATGCTCTAGCTCCACTGGTAGGTGGCATGGCTTCTCATAGACAAGGCAGAACGAAGACATCCCCAGAGGTGTCTTGAAGGTGGTCTGGTATGCCCATAAGGCATCATCAAGCTTTTGGACCAATCCTTCATTGAAACTCCCATCATTTTCTCTAGGATATGTTTTAGTTCATGATTTGATAATTCCACCTATCCACTAGATTAAGGATGATAAGGTGTTTCCATATGATGCTTCACCCCATACTTAAGTAACACATTATTCATCAAGGCATTGTAAAAATGCGTTCCCCTATTGCTGATCAACACTCGAGGAATGCCAAATCTGTTAAAGATTTGTTTCATCAAAAAGGACACAACTACCTTGGCAGTGTCATGGGATGTATTAGTGGCTTCCACCCACTCAGAGACATAGTCCACATAGACGAGTATATAGGAGTTCCCATATGATGGGGGAAATGACCCCATGAAGGCAATTCCCCAGACGTCAATGATTTCGACCTCTATGATGGGGTGTTGAGGAATGCCAACTCTTCATCCCATATTACCTATACTCTGACATCGATCACACCTGGTAATAAATTAACAATCATCCCTATGCATAGTAGGCCAAAAAAATCTAGAATATATGATATTCGCTATCATATAATCTAGGACATGATGTCCTCCAACTAGTGAGGAGTGATAGAACTCCATAATTCCTTGAAATTCATTCTCTGGGATGAAATGGAGAATCACCCCATTACCACATGATCAAAATAGTAGAGGGTCTCCCCAAAATTACCTCTTGACATCAGATAAAACTTCTTCTGTTAGTAAGTGAGATCAGGGTGAATTACTCCTATAACCAAATAGTTTGCAGTATCTGCATACCAAGGTGGAGGTGTTCCTTCAATTGAGAAATGTTTATCATCTAGGAAGTCTTCTCTAATGTCTCTGTCATCCTCTTTCTCTAAATGAGGTAGTTTCAGGTGGGAAAGGTGGTCAACAATAACATTCTCACTGCCCTTCTTTTCGCGGATCTCCAAGTCGAACACTTGGAGGAGAAGCACCCAAAGGATGAGTCGTGGCTTCACGTACTTCTTGTTTAGAAAATAATTGAGTTCTGAATGGTCAGTATATACAATAAATTTGTACAACACCAAATAAGAATGAAACCTATCAAATACAAACTCCACTAAAAGAATTTATTTCTCTGTGTTAGTGTAGTTCACCTATTCTTCATTCAGAGTTCTTATAGAAAAGTAAATTTCCCAGAAGATGTGATCCAACCATTGTCTCAGTACTGCACCCACCACATAGTCACTAGCATCACACACGACTTCAAATTTTACCTCCCAATTTGAAGCAATCATCACCGGAGCTTCCACCAGTCGTTGCTTGAGATGCTAATAAGATGTGGAACATGTATCATCAAAATCGAAGATGTAATCCTTGGAGAGGAGATTGGTGAGTGGCTGGGAAATATTTGAAAATTCTTAGAAAAATCATCTTTTAGAAACCAGAATACCTGAGAAAACTTTTTATAGATCTAACAGAAGTTGGGATGAGTAGATTTGAAATGAATTCTATCTTTGCAGTATCAACTTCTATCCCTTTCATAGAGATCCGGTGGCCCAAGAAGATACCACTATGCACCATAAAATAGATTTTTATCAGTTTAAAACTATGTTAGTGTGCATGAACCTTTACAAAACTAGGTCCAGATTCCTCAGACAAGTGTTGAAGGGTTTTCCATAGATATAAAAATCATCCATAATGACCTCCAGGATTTGTTATGCAATGTCATGGAAGATTTCCAACATACATCGTTAGAAGGTGGAATGAGCGTTGCACATCCCAAAAGACATTATTCGATAAGAAAATTTACTTTAGGGGGATGTGAAGGTGATCTTTTATTGATCTTTAAGGGAAATGGATATTTGATTATATCCAGAATAACTGTCTAGGAAGTAGTAAAACTCATGCCCCGCCATTTGTTCCAGCATCTGATCCCTGAAGGGCAGCGGGAAGTGATCTTTCCGTGTTGCATCATTAGATACCATAGTGATACCCCCTCTTTTTGGGTACCACTTGGAGAAGACTCACCCATGGGCTATCTTAAATGGGGTATATGATTCTGACATCTAACAATTTTATTACCTCCTTCTTCACGACTTATTTGATGGGAGGTTTCAGCGATTGTTATGGTTTTCGAGAGGATTTTTCTCCTTCTTCCAGTAGCACCTTATGGGTGAAAATGGTGGGACTGATTCCTACAAAATCTGCGACTGTCCATCCTATGGCTTGTTTTCTTCTTTGCAGAAATTGTAGGAGTGCATCTTCTTGCTCTTGAGATAGAGCTGCATTAAGTATAACTGGAAGTGTTTATTGATCACCTGAATATACTTATTTTAGATATGAAGTGAGAGTTTTTAGCTCAATTTTAGGCGCCTTTTGGATCGAGGGAACAATTGGTTGCAACTCTGCTTGCTCCAAAATGTTTGGAACAGCTGTGGGTTTCTAGTAGTGACCGCCCTAGCCTTCGAGAAGCAGTATCTCCTTGGGTGCATCTAGGGTATATATAAAGATTGGGTCATCAATGATAAAAGAAATTACCAGACCATCTTCCTTGTAGATGAAGTGATCGTCCATTGTTTTTACTACATACTAGTCCTCATGTTTCAGTAGTGATTCCTACTTGACAGTCTTGAAGAATTTGTAGGAGACTCCTTCATCGACGACTCTGAAGATTAGTTCTCCTTGGTGTATATCGATCAATTCCTTACCAGTGGCCAATAAATTCCTTTCCAGGATCAAAGGTTCCTCCTGGTCTTCCTCTGTGTCAAGAATCATGAAGTCGTTAGGGGGAATTAACCTTACTACCTTCATCAGCACATCCTTGAGAAACCCATTGGGATATTTTATGGAGCGATCTACTAACTGGATGGCCACTCGGGTGGGTTTGAGTTCATTGATCCCCAGATTCTTGAAGACTCCGAATGGAATCAAGTTCACGCTGTCTCCTAAGTTACAGAGAGCTTTTCCAAACTCACAAGATATAATGGTACATGTGGTAGTAAAGCTACCTAGATCTTGGAGTTTTGGAGGAAGTGAGTGCTACACCAATGCTGAGCATTCCTTATTCTAGGAAATGGTTCCCAGATCTTCCATATTTCTTTTTTTGGAGAGAATATAATTCATGAAATTTGTGTACATTTTAATCTGAGTTAAAGCTTCTATAAAAGGGTTGTCTATGTGTAGCTTCCTAAATACCTCCATGAATTTACCAATCTGGTGATCCAGCTTCCTTTGCTTCATCCACTTTGGAAATGGTAAAGTGGGATCAAAAGGCTTGAACACCTCTGTTCCCTTACCCTATGAATACTCCTTCTCTTTGGATGGTTATTTTAATGATGAGGGGTACTTTGTTGTGGTTTGTTAAGCTGGAGAGGGTGAAGGTTGAGTTAGAGTAGTAACCTCACCTTGCTTTGCAGTTGGTCTCTAAGGTAGCTCCTTCCGACTTCATAAAGTGATTTCATGGGCCTCTTATCGCGGGTTCTTCTCAGTGTTACCCGGTAGTTTATAGGGTTGTCTCATGGAGAGATGATTGGAAAGTTTCCCAATTTGATTTTCCAGGATTTGAATGGAAGATTCCTGGTTTTGAAATCTTGTTTCAGCAGTTGTTATGAACTTTGTTAGCATTTATTAAAGTTTTTATGGGGGTTATTTTTGTGTTTTTTGTGAAGCTAGGGGAGGTGGTGGATGAATTGGTGGTTGTGGGTGAGGGTTTTGGTACCATTTCTGCTGGTAATTCCCCTACTGTTATTGTCTTGGATATGGATTCTGGTCCTACTGTTGACCATAGCTAGGTGGTCTCTAGGGTGGAGGATTTTGCTGTTGCTGCTGGTACCCCATGTTTTTTCTCTCTCTCCATACTCGGTTCTAGTACTAAGGGTGCATGTTTGGTCCCCGATTCTGAGAAACATAGCCCACATCAATTGTTAAAGGGATGACAGTTGACCCTTGGCATTTACCAATGATGTGGTTGTCACCACATTCACTGCATGTAGGATGGTTTTCTACTTGAACATGGGATGTGTTCTTCAGGTTCAATGCATCAATATTTTTGGACACCACATCCAATTGGGCATCGAGCCTTGTGTTGGCATCAATGTTGTGAATAAATCACTTTTTAGTTCCCCACTATGAGTGCCACTGGAAGTTTTTGGCCGACATGTCCTCCAAGAGAGCTCTTCAGAAGATTTCCACACTACCGTTCCTCCAACAGTGGCATCCACCACATATTTGGTGTTCGTGGTCAGGACGCTATAGAAGGTTTGTACATGAATCCAGAGCGGAAGTCTGTGGTGAGAAAATTTGTGCAACATCTCCTTGAAGTGCTCCCAGGACTCGTATAAGGATTCCAAGTCACACTGCTAGAAGTTGTGGATCTCATTCCACAGAGTCACCGCCTTTGATGGTGGAAGGTATTTGGACAAGAAGGCCTGGGTTAATGCCTCCCAGGTGAGGATAGACCATTGTGGAAGTCCCTTGATCTAGTATTTCTCCTTATCCCTTAATGAGATAGGGAAGAAGCGAAGAAAGATGGAATCTTATAACACTCTGTGATAACGGGAGGTGTCACAGATCTCGAGGAAGTTGGAGAGATGAGCATTCAAGTTTTCACTGGGTAGACAACCAAATTGTACTATGTTCTGGATTAGCCTCATAATGGATGGTTTGATTTTGAATTGTTGGTCCTGCATTGGTGGTTAGATGATTCCCATATCTGCCCCTTGTATGGAGGGAAGACCGTACTTCATAAGGGTACGACATGGGGACATTTTCTCTCCAGAAGGTGGGGGAAAAATTGTTGTGTAAGAGAAAAGTATGTCCCTTGACCCGGATACAAGTATGGCATCCACTCTATTTGGAACTGTTGAAGTTGTTGCTGGCCATACCCTGGAACAAGTGGAGCTTTCTGGTTCTAGTTTTCATCTGGGACAAACAGATGTCCAGCCCCTTGGACAACATCTATGTAACATCCCAGGTAAATAAAGAATAATACATTTTCATATTTATTAATATTTGAGAATTAAATATTAATTTTACTTTAAAGGGGTTGCTATGTTCGATAGTGTACCCAATACGCAAGAAAGAGTTTCTTTGAAATCGTACGTTGCACACTAGTAATAAAATAATATTATTTTAAATGTTAGTTAACACGTAGCCGTTGTACTGGCAGGAATGGATATAAATAACTAAAATATGATTATATATGTTTTTTAAATGCTTTTACATTTATCTAATAAAGGATAAAGGCTTAAAATACAAAAAGAATTCAATTTTAGGCTTATATACTCTAATTTTCACGAAAGGTCAACTTATCAACATTTGATGGAGAACCGTCATTAAATATAGTTTTGGTCACTCTTATACATTATTTTGGACCAAATAAAACTCTTCTTTAGAATCGGGGCATCAAATATTACTTTGTGTAATTTTTTGGTATTTTTCCGATAAAGTTCATTTTTTTAATGAATAGTGTAAAATGATGTATTTTAATTCAAAACCTCTTTTAAATCTAATTTATTAAGATGATTAGATTATATTTTGAATTGGTTTTAAAGTGAAATTAGAATATATTTTTACCATTTAATCCAATGGTGGTCATTGGAATCAATTTCACTTTGAAATTGGACTTAAACTGGTGTCAATCTTCTGATAGTTATTGTTTCATAAAAACACGCTATTTGTTTTGACAGCGGAAATTAATTATTAAATTAATTAATGCTACTTATATGTTTTGAATTTTTTAAAATGGACTTCATTTTTGAATTTAGAATATCAAATATAGCTTAGGGAGAAGTTTTGGTTTTTTTCTAAAAAACTATAATTTTCGATGAATAGTGAAACCGCAAAGTGGTGGTTACAAAATTTGATTTTTCGTTTAAATGAGACTTTACCACTTCTGTGTTTTGAATCTCAAAAATCCAATTTAAATGATTTTCATTATTAAGTAAAATGTGGTTCAATGGGATTAAAATAAATTTTGGTGAATAGTAATTTTTATGTTTTATTAATCGCCATTAAAGTTAATTAGTGTAATTTAAGGTAAAAATGATATTATAATAAAATGAAAATATATTGACACTTGTCCTAACTCTATTGGATGAGTTATGGCCGACCAAGACAACCCATGGGTCTATTTTTGGTACCCCATGGAGCCAGTTGGGTATGATAATGACATTTATGCCTTTTATTTAAAGTTAAAGTAAAAATGACACAAACATGAGATGTTTTCCTAAACCAATTTTTACATGGGGTTATACAAGTCATATTTCATACTATAAATATTCATTAGAAATCTAAAAATATTTCCTACATCATGATGTTTTTTTTATAATTTTTAGACATTAAATAAATTAAATTATTTATGACACCATGATGATGCGTCGATTACCTCATTATTTAAAGATTTAAATAAAATGGAAAGAAAATGTAAAATCTAAGACCTACACATGTACAAAACCTATTGAATGGGTGGATTTAGAACCATTATCACCTTATCCTCTAAAAAAATCAATGTGGGACCATTAAAATCCGAAAACCATTTGAAAATAAAGTAACATTTCCTTACCTTCCAAGAGTGCCCCTCCTCTCCTCTTATAAAAGGCCCCCACCTCTACCTCATTACCCACACTTCCAAAGCCTTTGGCTCGACCAAAACCATCTCATTTTGTCTCTCCACATCCCTCTCTAACTTCTTGAAGCCTCACTTTGGGTATAAGTCTTCCCAAGGAATCCTTTGAGCTCAAACCAAAGGGAGTTACCCGATTATAAGGTAATGTCTTCACTTGAGTCCTTTTGTTTTATTTTGCTTCTCCAACCCCCTAAACTATTTTGATTCATTTCTTTTATAACAAATCCAGTATCTTACATATAATAGGATGTTGTTATAAGAAGGATTATATATACACTTACACACACCTACGTCTAATGGTTAAAGAACATACTGTTTTCGTGGATGGCGAATTTCTGCCTCACGAAACGATGATTGTTCGATATTCTTCTAACACCTTCAAAGGTGGCCATTAAGATGTCACTATATTTATATATGATATATAATATGTTTATGTTTTCCTTAAGCTTCTGTATTTTTCATTTTTGGAATACCTTTATGGTTTCCATTATGGGTAAATGCGATATCTTCATTTAAGGAAGTGCGGACTACCGCCCCCTCAAAGTGATTTGATTCGTTAATGCCATATGTGAGATGTATAAAGGATGGATTTAAAGTTATTATATATGATGTTATAATGGAATTATAATATACCTCTATATCATTATTATTTCTTTCCATTAATGTATGAGATAGAAATGAAAGTAGCGTTCATGCGTACGTACGACTTACCGTCTCCATGAACGATGCATTTCATTTCTTATCCCCAAATGTAATGTAATATTATAAGTACATATATATAATGGATATATATGATGTATGTTACATCTAAATTATTAATATAATTCTGTAATTAAAATATACACACCTCTCATTTAGTTTTAATTCCATTAATATGACATAGAAATGAAAGTAGCGTTCATGCGTACGTACGGCTTACCGTCTCCATGAACGGTGCATTTCATTTCTTACCTCTAAATGATTATGTGATATTATAAAAAAATGTATATGATAGATATATATGATATATATTATATCCAAATCATGAATGTCATTCTGGATATAAAGAACCTTTGACCACACGAACAACATGTAATTGTAAGAAGTCCACTTTCGACTTAAGAACCAAATATCGACAAAACAAACATTATTAACTTAAATGATTACATAATGTTTATAACATGACAATAAGTGATATAAAAGGAATAGGGAATTTTAAAAAGGTTATTAATCAAATAGAAATTAACTCAAGTTTATTATTCAGGACGTTAAAGAACGATCGAGTCAAGTCGGACCCGAGGTAAGGGACTTCATCTCAATCTCCTTTTATTGAGGCATATTTCGTTTTATACACAACTTTATTTTATACGGTGTATAAACCCCTTTGACTTTTACTTTTATACAAAAGGAGTCATTTTCTATGAAGCATTTTACTAAATGACAAAAAGGAATGTTTCTTTTAACATACGCGGTGACAACGACCTCTTCCGCCGCCGTGAGTATTATTTGGTCTTTGGCTTCCTAAAAAAGCCGTAATATTTTTTTAAATGAATAAATACCATATACTCTTTTATGTATTTTGGTATTGAAAATGGTTTTTATAATGGATTTGTTATGTCAATATATTTAAGTGATATATTGTGATCAAAGTGTGAAAAATGTTTTCTTTCCATTATATTTGTTTTATGTCTTATGATTTTATAATGGTACTTGGACATTTGACGGGTGGTTACGTGATGAACCATATGATGGGTGGTGCCGTGAATACCAGGACGGGTGGTTACGTTATAACCTCCAATGCATTGGGTATGGAAGTTGGCCGTATGGCTATTCCATTAAGTATGTATGGAAGTTGGCCGTATGGCTGTTCCATTAAGTGATATGTGTGGAAGTCAACCGTATGGTTATTCCACTTAAGTATGTTTATTTCCCAAGTTACCTTTATATGCTATGTGTTCTTTATATGGGTTTTATGGTAAACTTTTGGTTATAAAAGGGTAAGTAATGATATTTTATTCAGTGAAGAGTTTTTACTACTTCATAAAGGTGAAAAGTATTACTTTGATAAAGTATACATGGTTTACTTTTTGTTTTGATAAAATAATAGTTTTTATTCGTTGTGTATCCCTTACTGAGCTTTTTATGCTCACCCCAAGTTTCTTTGAAATGTTTTTCACAGGACTTAATGTGGAATAGGGTCAAGGATGGGATCAAGGGAATGTCATGCTATATAAAACATGGAACTAGACATGTTTATTTTTAAGAGTTTTTTTATTCTATGGAAACTTAGTAGAAGTGTATACTTTGTAATCTTTTGAGATGTAATAGTTATGTTCAAATTCTCTAAAGCTCTAAATCTGAAAAGATCCTCAATGTGAATTATTCATTTAATTCAATATTAAGTAAGGTTTAAGGCTGGGGCCTTATAGTTGGTATCAAAGGTCGGTTTAGACAACTTTAAGAGTTAGAAAATTGTTAAATTATAAGTTAATTTATGATATGAATGAAATGATATAGCATTTAAAGATTACCATCTTGCTTCGCCTAAGATATTTATGTGTTCAGAATGGTTTTCCGCAGAGGAAACAAAGCAGCTATGTTGGGATGACATCCGGAGGAAGACAACCTTACAAATCAGCAACCTGAGATGGTCGGAATCGGAACTGAACAGTTTTTTGTAGTGATGACATAGTTGACTCAGGCTATAAATGGTGGTGGTATCCATGCACGAGATCAGCCAGATCAACCGCAGAGGAACATGTCAGTGGTGGAACATTTCATGAGGCAACATCCCCCATCATTCAGAGGATCATCTGACCCCGTACAAGCTGAAGGGTGTATTAAAGCACTGGAGACAATTTTTGAGGTCATGGGGTGTTTAGAACATCAAAAGGTTAGTCTTTCTGTTTACCGGTTTGAAGGTGAAGCTGATCAGTGGTGGTCGATGGTAAAAAATATCAGGGATAGTGATGAGATTGAGGATCTTCACTGGGATGAATTCAAAGGTATGTTTCTTGAGAAGTATTTTCCTAAGGCTGTTCAACTTAGGATGGAAAAGCAATTCTTGGAATTGAGGCAAGAGGAAGACTCAGTGGCTGCCTATGAAGCAAAGTTCACTCGATTGGAAAGGTATGCTCCAAACTTCATATGAGATCTTGATAGTAAAATAAACCGTTTTTACTCAGGGTTAAAGACAAAGTATCGAAGGGCTTTAGCTTCTCGTGAGTTCAAAAGTTATGAAAAACTTGTTCGATGTGCGGAGAAGGTGGAAATGGAGTTTGCCGATGATCAGGTGTTCTATGAAATACAGTGGAATAAGAGGTCCAGTTGGCAGGAAAAGGGGAAGAATTCATCAAAGAAGCAAGGAGGTAAGAAAACTAAATATCCATCATGTGAGAAGTGTGGTAAAATGTATCCTGGAGAATGTTTATCCAAGTCTGGTAAGTGATTTCGGTGTGGTAAGTCCGGTCATATTGATCGTAACTGTAAGGAAGATGATCAAGCAGGCAATGAAAAGCCAACAGTAAGATGTTTTAAGTGTAATGAAATGGGTCATTATGAAAATGAGTATATAACGAAGAACTCAACTGGGGGAAAATAGCCAGACTACAAGCATAAAGGGGTGGTGAAATCCTTTGCAACAACCTCAACAGATGTTGGGCCATCGAATGAAGTGGTATCAGGTACACTGTTTGTTTGTTCAGATTATGCCAATGTGTTGTTTGATTCAGGGTCTACACACTCTTTCATTTCTGAGAATTTTTCTAGTAAATTGGAAATTCCATCTCAAGATATGAATCCTGAACTTACGGTACAAACACCCGGAGGGAACGTTGAGACAAAAAGGAATTATAAGAACCTTCTTATCCTTGTGTGTGGAAAGAATCTACCAGAAAACCTTATTGTTTTTCCTCTAGTAGAGTTTGATGTTATTTTGGACATGGATTGGCTTTCTGTTTATCATGCTAAGATTTCCTGTAGTGCTAAAATGGTTTCTTTTTAGAAATATTTTCAGTTTGTGTACAAGAATGAACCCTTGATCTTGATAACATATCAGGAAGTTTAGAAACTAGTAAAAGATGTAAATGAATGTTACCTTGCACATATTGTTGAAAATAAAGGAACTGTTTAGATTAATGATGTGCCAGTAGTAAATGAGTATCTTGATGTTTTTCCTGATGAGTTTCCTGGTATTATTCATGATCGGGAAGTTGAATTTACTGTTGACTTAGTTCCTGATTCAAATCCAATTTCAAAACCCCCTTATCGAATGGCTCAAGTTGAACTTTTAGAGTTAAAGAAGAAATTGAAGGATTTATTAGATAAAGGTTTCATTCGACCTAGCACATCACCATGGGGTGATCCTGTCTTGTTTGTTAAAAAGAAAGATGGTTCAATGAGACTTTGCATTGATTATAGAGCCTTGAATAATATTACTGTTAAGAATAAGTATCCTTTGCCTCATATCGATGATTTGTTTGATCAGCTCCAGGGAGCTCAGTATTTTTCGAAGATTGACTTGAGGTCGGGGTACCATCAGTTGAAAGTAAAAGAAGCAGATGTTCCGAAGACTGCATTCCATACTAGATATGGCCATTATGAATTTGTAGTTATGCCTTTTGGGTTAACCAATGCACCTGCTGTATTCATGGACCTTATGAATATAATTTTCCATGAGTTCTTGGATAAGTTTGTGGTTGTTTTCATCGATGATATTTTGGTGTTTTCTAAAAGTAAAGAGGAGCATGAAAGTCATTTAAGGGTTATCTTGCAAACCTTAAAATAAAAGAAACTATATGGGAAATTTAGCAAGTGTGAGTTTTGGTTACAACAAATTTCTTTCCTGGGTCACATTGTTTCAAAAGATGGCATAACTGTTGATCTTGTTAAAACAAAAGTTGTTGAAGAATGGCCAAGACCCACAAATGTAACCGAGATCTATAGTTTTCTTGGTTTGGCAGGTTACTACCGAAGGTTTGTTGAAATTTTTTCACGGTTATCTAGTCCAATTACTAAGCTAACTCGTAAGGGTGTTAAGTTCATCTGGACAAAATAATGTGATGATTGTTTTCAAGAGTTGAAAAGAAGATTGGTGAATGCTCCAGTTTTGGCACTTCCTTCCAGGAATGGTGAGTTTGTTATATATAGTGATGCTTCGTTGAAGGGACTTGGTTGTGTCCTTATGCAGAATGATCAGGTAATTGCTTATGCTTCACGTCAGTTGAAAACTCATGAGGTAAATTACCCTACACATGATTTTTAATTAGCTGCTGTTTTTTTTGCTTTAAAAATTTGGAGGCATCATTTGTATGGATTAAAGTGTGAAATATATACTGATCACAAAAGTTTAAAGTATATATTCACTCAGAAATATTTGAACATGAGACATAGGAGATGGCTGGAATTAATCAAGGATTATGATTGTACAATTCATTACCATCCGGGAAAAGACAATAAAGTTGCTGATGCTTTGAGTCGAAAAAGTAATGCTTCATTAACGATGTTGCATTTGGAACTTGATCCTTTGGTTAAGGATTTGATGAACTTTGGCATAGAAGTTTGTGGTGTAGGATGTCCTTCGGTTTTGTTTCAGGTATCAGTGAGATCTTCTCTATCAGACAGAATCAAGGAAGCACAAAAGAAATACAGTGAGTTGCAGAAAAAGGTAGAGCTGGTTCAGAAGGGTAAGTTGCCTGAATTAAACATTGATAATGATTGTGTTTTGAGGTTTGGGAAGAGATTATGTGTCCCTGGTGATTCACAGTTGAAGAATGAGTTGTTTTGTGAGGCTCATAGTTCCCCGTTTTCAGTTCATCCAGGAAGTACTAAGATGTATAGAGATCTTCAGGAGTATTACTGGTGGGATGAAATGAAAAGAGATATTGCTGATTTTACTGTGAAGTGTTTGACTTGTAAGCAGGTTAAAGCAGAGCGACAGTTACCGAAAGGGATGCTTCAGCCTCTACCAGTGCTAGAGTAGAAATGGGATAATATATCCATGGACTTTGTTGTGGGATTACTGAAGACATCTCGAGGTAATAATTCAATCTGGGTTATTGTTGATCGCTTGACTAAATCTGCTCATTTCCTTGCCATACGAGATAATTTTTCCGTAGATCAACTTTCCCGTTTGTATCTTAAAGAGATAGTCAGGTTACATGGATTTACTCTCTCCATTGTATCTGACCGTGATCCTAGGTTTACTTCTAACTTTTGGAAAGGCCTTCAGAAGTCGTTGGGTACTGAAATAAATTTTAGTACAGCTTTTCATCCTCAATCAGATGGGAAGTCAGAACGAACAATTCAGACCTTGGAGGATATGCTACGATCTTGTTCGATGGATTATCAGGGAAGTTGAGACCAACATCTTTCTTTGGTTGAGTTTTCTTATAATAACAGTTTTCATTCCAGTATACATATGGCACTATTTGAGGCATTATATGGGAAGCGGTGTCGAACTCCAGCATTTTGGGATGAAGTGGATGAAAGGAAGCTGATGGGACCAGAATTGGTAGAAGAGATGGTAGAAAAAGTTCAGTTGATTCAGAAACACATGAAAACAGCTCAGAGGAGACAAAAAAGTTATGCGGATAACCAGAAAAAGGATCTATCTTTTGAGGTAGGTGATCATGTTTTTCTCAAGGTTTCTCCATGGAAAAGTGTGATGAGATTTGGTAAGAAAGGAAAGCTGAGTCCAAGGATCATTAGACCATATGAAATTATGGAGAGAGTTGGATCAGTTGCATACAGAGTGGCATTACCTCCGAGTTTATCTCAGGTACACAATGTTTTTCATGTTTCGATGCTGAGAAAGTATATGCCAGATCCATCTCATGTTTTGAGTCCAGATGTAGTTCAGCTGAAAGAGAACCTATCTTTTGAGGAACAACCGGTCCAGATTCTTGACCACAGGGAGCAGGTGCTATGGAATAAGGTGATTCATCAGGTAAAGGTTTTGTGGAAAAACCATATGATTGAAGAGGCAACATGGGAATCTGAAAATGCTATGAGGGATAAATACCCCCACTTATTTTGATAAGTGAATAAAATTGTGAGGACGCAATTCCCAAAAGGGGGGAAGGATGTAACATCCCAGGTAAATAAAGAATAATACATTTTCATATTTATTAATATTTGCGAATTAAATATTAATTTTACTTTAAAGGGGTTTCTATGTTCGATAGCGTACCCGATATGCAACAAAGAGTTTCTTTGAAATCGTACGTTGCACACTAGTAATAAAATAATATTATTTTAAATGTTAGTTAACACGTAGCCGTTGTACTGACGGAAATGGATAGAAATAACTAAAATATGATTATATATGTTTGTTAAATGTTTTTACATTTATCTAATAAAGGATAAAGGCTTAAAATACGAAAAGAATTCAATTTTAGGCTTATATACTCTAATTTTCAGGAAAGGTCCACTTATCAACATTTGATGGAGAACCGTCATTAAATATAGTTTTGGTGACTCTTATACATTCTTTTGGACCAAATAAAACTCTTCTTTAGAATCGGGACATCAAATATTACTTTGTGTATTTTTTTGGTATTTTTCCGATAAAGTTCATTTTTTTAATGAATAGTGTAAAATGTTGTATTTTAATTCAAAACCTCTTTTTAATCTAATTTATTAAGATGATTATATTATCTTTTGAATTGGTTTTAAAGTGAAATTATAATATATTTTTACCATTTAATCCAATGGTGGTCATTAGAATCAATTTCACTTTGAAATTGGACTTAAACTGGTGTCAATCTTTTGATACTTATTGTTTCATAAAAACACGCTATTTGTTTTGACATCGGGAATTAATTATTAAATTAATTAATGAAACTTATATGTTTTGAATTTTTTAAAATGGACTTCATTTTTGAATTTAGAATATCAAATATAGCTTAGGGAGAAGTTTTGGTTTTTTTCTGAAAAACTATAATTTTCGATGAATAGTGAAACCACAAAGTGGTGGTTACAAAATTTGATTTTTCGTTTAAATGGGACTTTACCACTTCTGTGTTTTGAATCTCAAAAATCCAATTTAAATGATTTTAATTATTAAGTAAAATATGGTTCAATGAGATTAAAATAAATTTTGGTGAATAGTAACTTTTATGTTTTATTAATCGCGATTAAAGGTAATTAGTGTAATTTAAGGTAAAAATGATATTATAATAAAATGAAAATATATTGACACTTGTACTAACCCTATTGGATGAGTTATGGCCGACCATGACAACCCATGGGTCTATTTTTGGTACCCCATGGAGCCACTTGGGTATGATAATGACATTTATGCCTTTTATTTAAAGTTAAAGTAAAAATGGCACAAACATGAGATGTTTTACTAAACCAATTTTTACATGGGGTTATACAAGTCATATTTCTTACTATAAATATTCTTTAGAAATATAAAAATATTTCCTACATCATGATGTTTTTTTATAATTTTTAGACATTAAATAAATTAAATTATTTATGACACCATGATGATGCATCGATTACCTCATTATTTAACGATTTAACTAAAATGGAAAGATAATGTAAAATCTAAGACCTACACATGTAAAAAACCTATTGGATGGGTGGATTTCGAACCCTTATCACATTATCCTAGAAACACATCAATGTGGGACCATTAAAATCCGAAAACCATTTGAAAATAAAGTAACATTTCCTTACCTTCCAAGAGTGCCCCTCCTCTCCTCTTATAAAAGGCCCCCACCTCTACCTCATTACCCACACTTCCAAAGCCTTTGGCTCGACCAAACCCTGCTCATTTTGTCTCTCCAAATCCCTTTATAACTCCTTGAAGCCTCACTTTGGGTATAAGTCTTCCCAAGGAAGCCTTTGAGCTCAAACCAAAGGGAGTTACCCGATTATAAGGTAATGTCTTCACTTGAGTCCTTTTGTTTTATTTTGCTTCTCCAACCACCTAAACTCTTTTTATTCATTTCTTTTATAACAAATCCAGTATCTTCCATATACTAGGATGTTTTTATAAGAAGGATTCAAGCTACACTTACACACACCTATGTCTAATGGTTAAAGAACATACTGTTTCCGTGGATGGTGAATTTCTGCCTCACGAAACGATGATTGTTCGATATTATTCTAAAACCTTCAAAGGTGTCCATTAAGATGTCACTATATTTATATATGATATATAATATGTTTATGTTTTCCTTAAGCTTCTGTATTTTTCATTTTGGGCATACCTTTATGGTTTCCATTATGGGTAAATGCAATATCTTCATTTAAGGAAGTGCGGACTACCGCCCCCTCAAAGTGATTTGATTCGTTAATGACATATGTGGGATGTATAAAGGATGGATTTAAAGTTATTATATATGATGTTATACTGGAATTATAATATACCTCTATATCATTATTATTTATTTCCATTAATGTATTAGATAGAAATGAAAGTAGCGTTCATGCGTACGTACGGCTTACCGTCTCCATGAACGGTGCATTTCATTTCTTATCCCCAAATGTAATGTACTATTATAAGTACATATATATAATGGATATATATGATGTATGTTACATATAAATGATTAATATAATTCTGGAATTAAAATACACATACCTCTCATTTAGTTTTAATTCCATTAATATGACATAGAAATGAAAGTAGCGTTCATGCGTACGTACGGCTTACCGTCTCCATGAACGGTGCATTTCATTTCTTACCTATAAATGATTATGTGATATTATAAATACATGTATATGATAGATATATATGATATATATTATATCCAAATCAGGAATGTCATTCTGGATATAAATAACCTTTGACCAAATGAACAACATGTAATTGTAAGAAGTCCACTTTCGACTTAAGAACCAAATATTGACAAAACAAACATTATTAAATTAAATGATTACATAATGTTTATAACATGAAAATAAGTGATATAAAAGGAATAAGGAACTTGAAAAGGGTTCTTAAGAAAATAGAAATTAACTCAAGTTTATTATTCAGGACGTTAAAGAACGATCGAGTCAAGTCGGACCCGAGGTAAGGGACTTCGTCTCAATCTCCTTTCATTGAGGCATATTTCGTTTTATACACAACTTTCTTTTATACGGTGTATAAACCCATTTGACTTTTACTTTTATACAAAAGGAGTCTTTTTCTACGAAGCGTTTTACTAAACGACAAAAAGGAATGTTTCTTTTAACATACGCGGTGACAACGACCTTTTCCGCCGCCGTGAGTATTATTTGGTCTTTGGCTTCCTAAACAAGCCGTAATGTTTTTTTAATGAAATAAATACCATATAATCTTTTATGTATTTTGGTATTGAAAATGGTTTTTATAATGGATTTCTTATGTCAATATATTTAAGTGATATATTGTGATCAAAGTGTGAAAAATGTTTTCTTTCCATTATATTTGTTTTATGTCTTATGATTTTATAATGGTACTTGGACATTTGATGGGTGGTTACGTGATGAACCATATGATGGGTGGTGCTGTGAATACCAGGATGGGTGGTTACGTTATAACCTCTAATGCATTGGGTATGGAAGTCGGCCGTATGGCTATTCCATTAAGTATGTATGGAAGTTGGCCGTATGGCTATTCCATTAAGTGATATGTGTGGAAGTCGACCGTATGGTTATTCCACTTAAGTATGTTTATGTCCCAAGTTACCTTTATATGTTATGTGTTCTTTATATGGGTTTTATGGTAAACGTTTGGTTACAAAATGGTAAGTAAGGATCTTTTATTCAGTGAAGAGTTTTTACTACTTCATAAAGGTGAAAAGTATTACTTTGATAAAGTATACATGGTTTACTTTTTGTTTTTGATAAACTAAAAGTTTTTATTCTTTGTGTATCCCTTACTGAGCTTTTTATGCTCACCCCAAGTTTTTTTGAAATGTTTTTCACAGGACTTAATGTGGAATAGGGTCAAGGATGGGATCAAGGGAATGTCATGCTATATAAAACATGGAACTAGACGTGTTTCTTTTTAAGAGTTTTTTTATTCTATGGAAACTTAGTATACGTGTCTACTTTGTAATCTTTTGAGATGTAATAGTTATGTTCTAATTCTCTAAAACTCTAAACCTGAAAAGATACTCAATGTGAATTATTCATTTAATTCAATATTAAGTAAGGTTTAAGGCCGGGGCCTAATAATATAGATCTCCCTCTTCATTAGGCACCATGGGATTGTTTTGGTTACGCTCATCCATGAGTGAATGTCATCACCTCAAATATTTTCCTTCAATCTCTGGGTCAATTGAAAAAATCTATGATGACTCAGTGCTCTTGGAATGAGTGATGAGGTCACTCATACACCTATGAATCTGCACAACACTTAACACACCAATTATAAAAGAGGAAGACATTAAATAATAAAAAAATAAATGAGAGTAAGAATAGAATTTTTAGAATTTTTGATTTTTATTTTCACTAAAATGTATACAAACTGGATTTAAACAAAAACAATTGCAACTTTTATCCCTGGAAACAGCGCCAAAATTTGGTTATCATTCATGAAGAAGTGTTATTTTCGACAATCCAAATTATATTATCCTAACAAGTATAGTACCAGTAGAGGATTGATCCATCGAGAGAAGGAGTTATTTTTGTTTCATTTATCTTATTTGTAATTGGTTTAGTGAATTTTACTGAATTTAGATTTGATTCTGTTGTGTTTTGATAAAAAGGTGATTAAATTTTAATTTCTTAACAAATTTCTTGAAAGATAAAGAGAAAACACAGAAATTTGGTTTTGATGAAAATTTGGAGAGAAATGCATCAGGGCTGTGGATTTTAAAGGTTGTTGTTAAATCAATTTTCTAATTAGGTTGTGTTGTTCATGATAATTCAAATCTATGAGACTATTTATTTAATAGAACCCCTTTGGTCTGATGAGTTTTGTTTAAATCAATAGAAACCAATTCCTTGGTCTGGAATTTGATTTCTTTCAATTTTATTAATTGAATCCCCTTTTGAGATGATTAAAACACCCAATGGCCAGGGATGTTTTAAATCGTAATTCCTTAAAGGATTCCTATAAATCCCATTCTTGGTCTGATACGAGATTTCTAGGGATATTTAGAAAGAGTTAATAGGGGATTATGAGGAAAAAGAATAAACAACATAGTTACAACATCAAAAATTACAAATTAAAACTCACAATAGTCCACAACCCCAACACATAGAGAATTTAGCTACTCATAGAGTAGCTAGTAATTAAAGAAGTTATAGTACCTGAATACATCCTCTTGAAATATTTGGAGTGAAGGTCATTGGGAAGGTAGCACAGAAGCTCCTTCTCTCCTATATTCTCTCCTCTTCTTTATATATCTTCTTCTCTTCTTGGATGTTTCTGGAGTGATATCCCTTCGAATATCACAGAATGGATTAAAGATGAATGACTCCCGAACTTGGAGGGCCTTCCACCAATTTATAGGTTTTAGTAGTACACAGCGTGTACCAGGAAGTACACAACATGCACTACTGGTGAACTCATTTTGGCCATCTTTTCTCCGCTGGTAGGTGATCCAACATGCCATCTTTGACTTTGAAAACAGTGTCGCCTGGTAGGTTAAGGTACATGGCATGTATCACCACCCCACACAACATGTAATGTTATTCATCGGCCACCAACCGCTTCTAGAAGGTCCACACGACATGTATATGGGATGTACACTGCGTGTATGACTTGGTCAACAACATGGGCATGTATCCAGTCTTCGCGATCTATGTTAAGGTAACAGTACACGGCGTGTATAAACAAGTACACACTGTGTATATTTTAAATTTTGTTCTCATCAGCCCCGATTTGTGCTTTTGGCTGGAAATATTCTGAAAATTACTATAATCACCAAAATAAAGTATTTTATCCCTAAAACTAAAGATATTTGGTGAAAAAATGTTTTTATGCTAAATTAAAATTTAATCACTTTTTTATCAAAACACAATATAATCGACTCTAAATTCAGTAAACTTCACTAAACCAATTACAAACTAGATAAACGAAACAAAAATAACCCCTTCTCCTTGTGGATTGATCCCTTACTAGTACGATATGTGTTAGGGTAATATAATTTGGATTATCAAAAATAACACTTCGACAAGAATGATAACCACTCACCCTCTGCAGATGAAGTTGATTCAGTTTGTGGATGAAAAATTTTGGTTTGTCGGTGAAGGCATCCTTGAAGGAGACAATACGCAGATTTCATACGCGGTTGAGGATTTGTGGGAGCACTGAGTTTGCCGATAAAACTGGTGAACAAAAAATGAGTTGCTCCCCCTGTTTATAGGCATGGTCACCTCTTCTGGGTTTGACCATTCGTTCCATGAAATACGTCTCCACTGGCTGACGCCTTACTGGCCAGCTTTCCACAGACTGATGGTTCATGATCTTATGTCAACCACATACCATCAGTATGAATACCTATTTATTTTCAGTACTTTTATGAATTTATTCAAAACAAACTTTTTGTGTGTGTATTCATTTTAATGCAAGGAAACAAGATATAACCTTCACAAGATGCCTCTGGTGGTGCTTCTTCTTTTACTATGACGGTTGTTCACTTGGATAGTGATGGATATAGGAAGGATTTGGTTGATTCTGTTGAAAATACAATCAATGTTGATCCTCTTCATCCAGTCCTTGTGAGACTTCTTAGTGTTGGTCAGAGAGTGTATCTGGTCTCAGATAGAATGCCTCTTTATGGGTTTGGGATACCATCTAACATAGCGATTCCAGAACCTCATTTTATAAACCATTTTCCCTATGTATTTTTGAAAACATCAATATTCCCTGGGCAAAAATTTCAGCAAAGGGGTCATTCATCCAAGAGGCTTTTACTGCCAGGTCTGTTTTGAATTATACTCCTTGGTCGCTAGAGGATTTTCTAATAGGACCATATGAAAACAGTCATTGTTACTATAGCATTGCTTTAAGGGCCACTAAAAACGAGAAAAAGGATAGAAATCAAAATGGGACCTTTGCTATGGGGGCTCTTTTGGTTTGGATTGGGAGTGGCCCTTTTGGGTCCGTTAGAGCTGTGAGGAATTCAAAGTCGAGTTATATGTTGTGGGGATATATGAATCAATTTGGGTTCCACAAATTTATATTCATCAAAATGAATAGATTACCCCACAATTATTGTGCAGGTGGAGTTCAGCCACTAATACCTTCTATCTCGTGTATAAGGAAGTCAACATCAGTCTTTGGGACATCCATCTAATTTTGGGAGTTCCTATGGTCGGTGATATATACAGTGAATTTCTCCCACCTTCCTTAGCCTGGGGATATATGGAGATAACTCATCCTCTTGGTCAAAAAATCATTGACAAGTAAAAGGTCTTTTTGACCAAAGAATACCCCCACCCAAAGTTGGATATTCCATTTTCTAATTAGATTAACACTTTTTCTGAGAAAAGTGGTCAATATACCTACACGTGAAGACCGAGATATTTCCAAACCATGGAAACTTGAAGGTGGTAAGTAACTTATTTGACCATCTTGAAATAGGTTCAGTGTAATGAATGGGGGTGGAAGATCATCCCAAATGATGATCAGTTGTTCATATTAGCAGCATTTCTAGCCATGTTTTTGAGTGGCTGGCTCCTGCCGCTGCATGATATTGATATGGGGTCAGATTCACAACCTTTTTTATAGAGAATCATCTGTCCACTAGCATGTGAATTAATCTTCCTATCCTAGTGCTGGTGAAAATATACCATTAGTTGAGGCATATTAGCAAGGGTAGTCAGCCACACTAGATGGTAGGTCCCTTCCAGATTGTCTTGGGATGGATTGAAGCTCATATGGGAGGATACTCATTTATTGATCCCCAATAGATCCTAGGAGATAGTTTCTGACCATACCTTCAAATCAAAATCGGGGTGATGCCTTTAGAATGGAGTGAACTGGAATTAAAGGAACACCTCAACCTCCATCATCTGTTCACCTATTGTCCTTACCCCTCTTCCTCCGGTGTTTTGGTGAGTGAAAAATCTGAGTATTTTGTTAAGAGAGGCTATTTTTTTCTCCCTAAGAGAAGGAATTTTAGTTACCAAGATCGATGGGGAACATATTTGTGAGGGGTTTGCACCTTCAAAATTATCTCATCAATTTAACTATGTCCTGATAAAGTGTCCCCCAACACTCAACAATGCACACTCAGAGAGACATTTGATGATATCTTGGTAGATTTGGATAATTTTTACCCAAGAGGAAGCTCATCGTCAGATCAAAATTCCTCCTACCGAGGTTTATCAGCCTACCCTTACCATCTCTTACGCTAAAACCTTGATATGATCATATATTTTAGATTAGATGGAAAAGCTTATTCCCATTGTCTAGCCTTGTAAGGTGTCCGAGGGCAAGGTAAAACAACAACAAAAAAGGGAGGAAACCCTATGACCAGGAAGCGGCTAAGAAAATCCCTTGTTTTTGTGCCTCCTCGGGAAGAATTAAGGGCCTAGGGTTCAACCCCTCAAGCTGACGGTGCTATTACTCAAGAAAAATCACTTATCCCTTCTGATAACTCTTTCCCGTCATCCTGGAGGCAATGGGATTCTCTATGGAAGACCCACCTTGCCCATTACTTGAGTAAATTCTTGCAGGATAAGGAGATTTCACTTTCTGGGTATGGATATATATTGATGCCTTGCAACATTCTATATGACAATGATCTTGATATTGTAGAGCTCTATCTTTGAGATCTTGATAAGTCAATCCATTCTCTAAACAACCATCATAGATTCTCTTGGTGAGTGATCACTATGATGAGGTTATAGGGGGACGAGGATGATTATAAAGACAATCATGCTTTTGGGGATGCTGATAACGTTGACCCTCCCATCGTAACCGGAGTGGGGGAGATTCTTCATTCACACCGAGAGTCTTGCAATAGTTCAATCCCAAAGGGTTATAGGGGGTAAAGGCACTAAGAAAGTGATTATGGTTACCGGGACCTGGCTCTCTTCCCTAGGTGGATCTTCCTAAATTACCCATTCCTATTAATGCAGAATTTCCAGAAGCTTGGAAGGCTTGGGATATTTTGAGGGTTAACACATCGGCTAAATCTATCTGGGAAATGCTCCAGAAAATCCCCTTCGACTGATGGGATTTGGATCAGTCATTACTTCTAGGTGGGTTTCATCTCATGAGGATCTACAAAAGATGATTGTGTATTTGGAAAAGATGGACACCAACCTCCATTATTTCAAGGATAAAATTTATTAGTCTGATCGAGTAGCATATATGGAGATAATCCCAGATCCAGTGGATACTGTTGGAGAGGTAGTTGTGGTTGCTTATGAAAACCTAACCCTCCCCCCTTTTTGTTATTTTCTTATGACTTTAAATTCATATTCCTTACCCATGTAGGAATCTGGGGAAATTCGGAAGGAGACTGCTTCCTCAGAATACACCCCCAGGGGTACCGTGGTTGGGGAGAGTGCTCCTTCAGAAGTTGTCATTACTGGGGAAGGCTCCCCTAGAGCAATGGAAGGCATGGAGGTGGTGCTTGAAGATCCAACTGGGGCATTTCCTCCTCCAGAACCATTCTCAAATCCTTCTAAGAGACCATACCCATGGATTAATACGATGCCCCATCAGGCATCCCAGCTTTCAATACATATGAAGTCAAGGATAACATATAATCATCACGTTTCCATTATGTTTAGAATCTTAAACTATCGATTACTCATCATGATTAAACCTTAATGCAGAACCAATAAGTAACCTGACATAAATTGCTTGGGTATCTGTAGCTTCTTTTTTAGAGGTACAGGGGGTACCACCAGTGGTGGTTGAAGAAGAGGGTAGGGAATCCAAGATAATTGAGGCTACTAGGGGAATCCCTAGAGATAAAACCACCTCTATCCCAATTTTGGGTGAGTCTTTTGGGGTTGTAGCCTCAACTGGGCATGTTGATTTTGCTCATGTGGAGGTGTATGTGACAAACCAGGAAGAAGCAACTGCAATGAATGGGGTGTCGGTGGGAGATGGCTTTACAAATCCAAAAGATTTCACGAGAGAAAGAAAGAGAAGCGGAGGAGAATACTTCACACACAAAGGAGGTTACAACCTTTTGTATTTTCCAGCAACTATATATCCAACGGACTACAATCACATCACATTTTATAGGATATTACAATGGAAATGAAAAAGATACTAATAAAGTCGTTGAAATAAATAGGGAACAAAAAAAATGCCAAAAATAAATGATATGCTTGGAAATAGAGAGATGCATGGGAAGAGGGAGAGCCGCTGCATGGGAAAGCGGTGCATGGGGAAGAGCAGCAACCCGCTTGGAAAACAACGGGTTTTGGGTTTGTAATTTCCAACACTCCCCTTCAAACCAAAACCGGCTTCATCCCAAGCATTATTCTAAGCCGTTTGAATACATATATTGGTAGTGCCTTTGTGAAAATATCTTCCACTTGTTCCATAGTATGGAAATATTCCAATTTTATCGTTTTCTGTTTCGCATGATCCCTGAGAAAATGAAAAAGAGTATCAATGTGTTTGCTTTTCCCATGCTGCACCGGATTTTTGGCTAGTTCAATAGCTGACTTTTTATCCACATATATCACCGTGGATCCATCCTGTGGATGCTTCCTTTCCTTCAACAAATTTCTCAACCATATTCCCTCACAAACAGTATATGATTCTGCCACGTATTCTGCTTCACATGTGGAGACCAAAATCCAATGTTCCTTTGACATACCTGAGGATTTGTTTTGCTGCTAGCCAGTGTGACTCTTTAGGTGCCTCCATATACCTTCTTAGAAGTCCAACACTATAGAAAATATCTGGCCTTGTGATTGTGAGGTACCTCAGGCTTCCAATCAGACTCTTAAACAGAGTCGAGTCAACACTTCTTCCTTCTCCATCTTTTGTCAGTTTCAAGCTCGTTGATACAGGTGTGTTTACAACATTGCAATTGGCCATGTTGAAATTTTCAAGCAACTCCTTAGAATACCTCTTTTGAGAAATATAGATGCCTCCATGTTGTTGCTTTACTTCTATGCCCAGAAAGAAGGACATGAGACCCCCATTGGTCATCTCAAATTCCTTGAACATGGCCTCTTTGAAATCATCGAACATCGGTCGACAATTCCCTGTAATCAACAAATCATCAACATACAAGCATGAAATAAGTATATCCCCTCGATCATTCTTCTTGATGTAAACTGCATGCTCATATGGACATTGGGAGAAGCCGTTGTCTCGAAGATAGCTATCGATGCATGCATTCCATGCACGAGGAGCCTGCTTCAACCCGTAAAGAGATTTCTTCAGTCGATACACTTTGTCTTCCTTCCCTTGCATAACAAAGCCTTCAGGCTGGTCATCATAGACCTCTTCCTCCAGAATTCCATTCAGAAATGCATACTTCACATCCAGTTGGTAGATCATCCAACTGTGATGGACAACAAGGGATATAATCATCCTTACTATGTCAAGGCGAGCAACAGAAGCGAAGACTTCTTCATAGTCCACTCCGTACTTCTGTTTGTACCCCTTTTCTATGAGCCTTGCCTTGTATCGATCGATCTCACCATCCGCATTTTGCTTTATTTTGTACACCCATTTGACATTAATGCTCTTCTGGCTTTTTGGGAGTGTGGTCAGATCCCACGTGTCATTTCTCTCTATGGAAAAAATTTCTTCTTCCATAGCCATTCTCCAGCATTCTTCTCTCATGGCTTCTTGAAATGTCAGAGTCTCATGATCTGCATACAAGAAAAAAAGATTTCCCTCTTCAGTCTGCTCATAAATATCACTCAGATTTTTCATCTTCATAGGAGCCATAGGCGAGGATGATCTGGCCAAATTTTGATTTTCTAGAGTGCTTTCAGGAGTGATGAAATGTACTCCTGGACTTCTTCCAACTGATGATGCGCTAGAGGAAGGTGTTGGAGGTGTTTTCTCCTGATAATCATGCCTTTCTTCAGGAACCTCTATCTCGACTGGAACATCCTTGTTTGATTCTTCATCACCCCATTTCCATGATTCTTCCTCACTAAAAACCACATCTCTACTCACCACTAATTTATTCATTAGTGGATTATAAAGCTTGTAGGCTTTAGAAGCTTCACAGTAGCCGATGAAGATGCACTTCTCACCATGATCATCAAGTTTCTTTCTTCTCGCTTCTGGGACTTGAGCGTAGGCGACACACCCGATGATTCTTAGGTGCGCCACGCTCGGTTTGTAGTCACTCCATGCCTCTTGTGGTGTCAAGTTACTAACGCTCTTCGTTGGACACCGATTGAGCAAGTAGGAAGTACATGCCACTGCCTTTGCCCAGAAACTCTTTGGCAACCCTTTCTCCTTCAGCATTGTACTCGTCATGTCGAGGATAGTGCGGTTCGTCCTTTCAGCGATGCCATTCTATTGTGGTGTGTAGGATGCAGTGTATTGCTGTTTGATTCCATGTTCCCTGTAGAAACCTTGAAATGAATTTGAGGTGTATTCTCCACCTCTATCAGATCTGAGTACTTTGATTCTGTGGTCACTTTCAGTTTCAACACGAGCTTTGAATGTTTTAAAGATAGTGAAAGCAGATGATTTTTCTGTGATGTAATACACCCACAACTTTCTACTGAAATCATCAATAAAGGTAATAAAATACCTATTACCTCCAAGTGATGGTGTTTCCAATGGCCCACATATATCAGTGTGAACCAGCTGAAGTGGTTCCGTTTCTCTTCTAGACACTCCACTTGGAAATGAGTTCCTTTGTTGTTTGCCGAGTGTACATGCCTCACACACATGATTTGTTGATTCAATCGTCGGTAAGCCACACACCATTCTTGATGAGGATAGATGTTTAAGCCCGCTAAAATGAAGATGCCCAAAACGCAAATTCCATCTCCAGGAATCATTCTTCATGAGCCCAAATAGACATTGCTCAGACTTCGTGTTGATATGCAGCGGAAACATATGATTCTTCGCCATTTGAACTTGAGCAATCAGCCTCCTGTGAGCATCTCTTACTAACAAAGAATAATTCTCCAAGTGTATAACATACCCCTTCTCAACGAGTTGGCTGAGGCTTATGATATTATTTTTCATGCTTGGTATGTAATACACATTGGAAATGTAATTTGACTCACCATTCTTCAGATAGATTTTGATTTTACCTTTGCCAATCACAAGTACCTTCGATGAGTCACCGAAGGTCACATCACCACGAACTTCTTCAGTGAGTTCTTCAAAAAGTTCTTTGTTACCACTCATGTGGTTGCTCGCACCCGTGTCAAGATACCATACATCGGGGTGTTCAGATGCCTTTTCCTGTGTGAGGAGGAGTGTCGTACCTTCTTCTTCATGGCGTGACGCTTCAACATAGTTGTATCATTCATCATGATCCACCTTTCTCCAGCAATCAGAGGCATAATGGCCGAATTTATTACAGTTGTGGCATTGAACATTCCTTTCATTTCCACGACCACAAGTGAATCAGCCTACACCATTTCCTCTTCCACGAAAATTGTAAAGTTCTGTTGCTTTTGTTGATGGCTTGGATGGTATCCACGCCCTATGCCTCTTGCACGATAACCGCCTCATTGTGCTTGACCATTCTTTGGTTCTTACAGAGTCAACTTGGACTCTAGGGCATGCTCTATTGTTGAACCCGCATTTTTCTGCATTCACTGCTCATGTATTTGCAACGACCCCATCAACTCTTCAATAGATAATTTTTCCAAATCTTTCGATTCTTCGACTTCCACAACCACATGCTTGAACTTGGTTGTGAGCGATCAAAGTGCTTTCTCAATAACTCGAATATCCTCCATTTTTTCACCATTTCTTTTCAAATTGTTAATAATGAGAATTAGGCGTGAGAAGTATTCCAAGATAATCTCACCTTCCTTCATTCGCACCGCTTCGAACTCCGCTCATAATGTTTGAAGACAGATCCGATTCACACGATCAACTCCTTTGAAAATGGTGGCAAGTGTATCCCAAGCTTGCTTGCTCAATGTTGCTTCAACAATTTTTTCGAACGTCGATTCATCCAACGCTTGATAGAGAAGGAACAACACCTTGTTGTCTTTCTTCCTTTCATTTTTGATGGTCGTCTTTTCTTCATTCGTGAAGGCTGCTTCTTCCTCCACAGTGGGTACTACATACCCATTGGTGACGATCTCCCATAATTCTTGCGACCCGAACAATTCCTTCATTTTAATGCACCACCTCTCATTGTTGTCCTTAGACAAGGTCGGAACTTGCGGCTGGATCACTGTGGGCATCTTCAGAATTTGGAGGATGCCTTAAAATTGCCTCTGATACCAGTTTGTTGGTGGGAGATGGATTTACAAAGCCAAAAGATTTCACGAGAGAAAGAAAGAGAAGTGGAGGAGAATACTTCACACACAAAGGCGGTTACAACCTTTTGTATTTTCCAGCAACTATATATCCAACGGACTACAATCACATCACCTTTTATTGGCTATTACAGGATAAATGAAAAAGATACTCATAAAGCTGTTGAAATAAATAGGGAACAAAAAAAATGCCAAAAATAAATGATATGCTTGGAAATAGAGAGACCCATGGGAAGAGGGAGTGCCGCTACATGGGAAAGCAGTGCATGGGGAAGAGAAGCAGCCCGCTTGAAAAAAAAGGGTTTTGGGTTTGCAATTTCCAACATGGGGAAGCTGGAATGAATGAGGAAGTAAGGTATATTTCTGGTTCCAGGAGGTCAACTCCTCCCATGAGAATAACCCCTACCCCCATAGAGGGAGAATCATTGGGGGTTGATAACTTTGCTGATCATATTGACCCTGCTCCTTTAGGTAACATGACTAAAGAGGCAAGGGATACCTGAGCTCAATGGGAGCTGGAATCATCCATTTTCCCTGGTTCTTTAATGGTCATTCCTGCAGGTATAGTTTACATAAGTGATATTATGGAGACTACTGACCAAGATAAACATAATTTTTCACCACAGGTGCCTCTGGAAGGACCCATAGTCAACCTACATCCTAAATACATAGAATTTACTTTGTCGGGTCATGACAGAATGATAGTGGTTAGGGACATCAAGGTTATGACGAGTGAAGGAAATTATTTCACCCTTTCGATCATTCTATTTCACTTTCATGGTTTGGTTTCCAACTTTTTAAATCTTCTGATCTTCAGGATCATAATCACAAGCACTCATGGTTGCAGCTGATTCTTCGACCCTCCCCCCCACCAATACTACAAAAGAAGTCGTTATTGAGGTATTAAGTCATAACGAAGCCATTGGATAATGGTATTGTTTTCTAGAACTAATTACTGAATACATCCTTCCATTTGGGAGTGAATCTAAAAAAGAATAATCGGGTTTGGCTAGAATTTTCAATGGTGTCCAGAAAATATGGAAATACATATGGAATATTATTTCTCAAAGACCTCTTACAAACATGAGGGCGAAGCTGCCCAGATTACGCCACATGTTTTCAGTTCTTGGGTATGGGGGATTAAATTATCATGCTATCTATGATATCATGAAGTTGGTGGTTCCTTCTAGGAAAAGAACAGGTATGATTCATTGTCATCTTTCCACTGCAGAGTCTACCGCTCATCTTTCCACAGAGATATAGATTCTTCTTGACAAATACAATGAACATGCTGGGGCATCCGTGAGGTGACAGGGTGAATTTTCAGAATAGAGGACCTTATTGGAGTATCTTTTTCAAGAAGTATAAAAGATGATCCAGGAACTAGAAAAACTCTGGTAAAAATTGGAACACACTGAGGTGGTGGTAGATGAAGGGTAGCGGGTTGTGAAGGAGGATGAAAATGCTAGATTTGATGCAGCTATAGAAGTAGAGGAGACTCCAAGGTGTGGATGTTCATGGGTGGAGACTCCAAGGTGTGGATGTTCTTAATTCTCTCATTAATAGAATGAATTATCACTTGTTCTTCAACGCTTATCCTTTATCTTTTCCTATGATTCCAATAAATTATAATGATCTCTTTTTAATGAAAATATTCACCATATATCAATTTGAATCAGGATCTGGGATAATTAAATTTAAATAATGAAATTAAGATTTAATTTTTGCCTAAATCGAGGGATCTAGTGAGCACAATTTGACTATTTCTAGGGTTACATGGAAAACCCTACAAACTCTCCTTTTTTATTAATACACTAATTTTTTCCAAAACCCAATTTAGTGTGGTATTAGAGGAAAAAACATGGCTTTTTCTTAGCCTTCCCTTTGTAGGTTTTCGACTTAACAAAGATTCTATGCCACTTTGATTCTTGATTGATCAGTATTTTTCCTAAACCTTACAAAGTGTAGGTCTAGTGAGCTGATACTCGACTTTTTTCCCAGGATGACATTTATGACTTTTAATCCTGGTGAGTTTTTATGTCACTTTCTATAGGTAGTTTAAAGACTTGAGAACTAGATTACCATTGCTGATGTTTTAGGTTGAACAACTTTAACTATGAATTGTGGGGCAAGGGCACCAATAGAGTTTATTGACCGAGGATGTCCCAATACTTTTCAAACATTCATGAGGGATTTTTCTTGACCCTGATTTGTGATTTAATGATGAAAAAATTGATGTGGGTCATGGGATCCATTAGATGTATGAAGGTAAGAAAATCCTATCATTTGGATACATTTTCCTTTGGTTGAAAGGCTATGGGAAACTTATGATGAGCCGCTGGGGAATTTTGGGCATTGTAAAAAAAAGGTCTTCTAAGGACATTGACCTTCCATCTTTTATGGCTAGGTACGTTTATGGAAATTTGAATTTCTCAAGACCACCAGGGGTGGCTTTTCCAATTATTGGTGTCTGAAAAGTATGAGGGAATTAGTATCAATTGTGAATGTGAATGAGAGACCACTCCTACACATATTTGGTTTCTGCAAAGGAGGGTAGAAGCATGGTGTAGTTTTAAAGTCATGGAACTATACAATTTGAGACTTATTGTTTAAAGTCATTTTTCTCTGGTTTAGGGGGGAACGGTCCTCCCCTTTTCACGAAAGTCTGACTAGGAATGTTCTACCATATTCAGGCATGTATGGGGGAAAAGGGTGTGAAATTTAATTTGGGGGGTTTCTGAATCCAAGGATTGATAAGGGAAGATAGAATTATAGGGGCATGCAGGAGTGGGAAAAGCCTCTATTGAAGATTCATTTTCCTTTGGTTGAGAAGCTATGGGAAACTTATGCAAAGCAGCTGGCGTATTATGTGCATATTCAAACAATGGTTTCCTTAGGAAACTGACCTTCCATTTTCGATGGACATAGAGGTTTATGGGGATTTGTTCCTTTCTAAACATAGATTATTATTTGTAAAAAGGAAATTTCTAAACATGAAAGGGGAATTTAAAGAAAAAATTTCATGGGAATAGGTTAAGTCTTTCTCCCCATACAGGTATGAGGAGGTTCCTTGCACTTGTCTGACCCATGCACATGACAAGAGGGGAAAATTTTGTTACCTGGACAGACCTGAGATATTAGATTCGAGTGTCACTATATATCCTATGACTATAGGAATCAAGCCAGACACAGTTATTTTAAGGTTTCTCCATATACAAATCTAGTTCACACACTGGAGTGGGGAATTTTTGTCTTGTATACAAGCCCACAATTGGGACGAGGCACATATTAGACCTTCCTATGCAGATTTATTTCATGAATAGGGATATAGGGGGAAATATTCTTGTTGTCTTGGGTACATTCTTTTGTTGGTATGACCCATACATAAGAAAATATGGGCCATTTTTATATTATGAATTTACCAAATATTTAAACATTGGGCATCAATTATCATGCATTTTTAGTTTCGTGCGATTAGGATCTTGATACAAAATTCCTCAATAACTGAAGGGTATCTGGGTTAGGACATCCTGACATGCCCAAGACATGGAGGGGATGGAGAGTGTAAACCATGATTATTTGGATTTGTGGATCTGTAGAAATGATATGAGGCTCAGAATCCATTAAGCATACGGAGGTAGGAAAATCCTATCCTTACGACTCATTTTCCTTTGCTTGACAGACCATGGGAAACTTATGCAGAGCCATTGTGTCATTATGTGAATAGTAAAATAAAGGTGTTCTCAGGACAACGACCTTCCATTTTTGAGGGCAATGATGGTTTATGGAGATTTGAAATTACTAAGGGCATGGAATTTGACAAATAGAGAGGACATGTCTAGACATATCAGAAACATTCATGCCATAGTTACCCATGGAGTTAGGAATTACCTACATAGATCTATATCGTATGAAGGGGTAAATGAGTCTCTGAAAAATCCTTGTTGTGGGATATAGGGTTTGGAATCTCCTGCATGGATTTTCATTTCCGTTCTTAAAATAGGGGAATTTATATTTGTGCAAATTGGACCTAGAAATAAGGTCTTGGTGTCACTATGTATCCCATGAGTGTAAGAATCAAGCCACACATAGTGCTTGAGGTACCTTGAATTTTAACGTCGTGTGACAAATACAGGTGGTGTACTGATGTGAAATAAAGGAGATGTTTTGTTTGGGATTTAGGCTGGATGTTCGGGCATCACTATATATACCATGGGATGGGAATCAACCCATACATAGTTCTGGGGGTTTTGTTCCTTCTACCGGTATGACCCATATATATAGGGTACATTTTCATCTATTATTTTGGGACGATGGACCCATCATGTACCTTTTACTCTTTGTTCATGTGGGGAGGAACCTTTTCCACAACTCTTAGGCTCATGTGAGTTGTGATTAGTGTGAGAAAAAAAGGAATAGTAGGGATTTCTATCACCGTATAGAGGCAGTTGAGGGTACATTAGAAGAATTTTTCATCATGTGGTTATTGGAAAAAGACGTAGGATCAAGGTTACTCTACATATCTTATTGGAAATGAGAATCAATCCATATATAGTTCTGGATAAAGAGAGATCCTATGTAGATCTGAATCTTATGTAGGAGCAGGGGAATTTCATCTTTCTTCTGCACATATCCGATTCATGTGAAATGAATAGCTGACTGGGATGATGATCCCTATATAGTTTAACACCGTGTGATTAGGATGAGAACTTCTGGTTTAATGGAATAGGGTGTGGACTATACATGCAATCTAACATCTTGCAGTAAGGATGTGGATCACCTGATGTGAATGATTATGGATCCATGTAGTTTTACATCATGAAGTAAGGAAAAATTACTATAGAAACATTTAATAAATGGAGACTAATCAGGCTAGGATGTGCTGAAATGACCCGAGTATGAAGAGGGAAGAAAGAAAAAACCATAATCTTGGGATTTCTCAAATTAGGAGAAATGATAAGGGGATAAAAATCCATTAGGCATACATAGGTAAGAAAAGACTCTCTCGAGGGAGAATTTTCATTTTGTTGATAGGCCTTGGGTAACTTATGTAGAGATGCTGGGTCATTGTGTGCATAATCAAAAAAATGTGTCCTCAAGACACTTACCATCCATTTCCAATGGCCAAGGAGGGTCATGAATATCCGAAATCTCTTGGGACATGGAGTATGTTTGATGGAAAATATGTATCCAGTCACATAAGAAACATCCAAACCATGATTATTTATGGATGTTGGAGTTTCCCCACATAGATCAGGTTTATACATAGGGGGATTATATTCCATTGATGGATCCTTGAATGAGGAATCCAAAATTCACATCTCCAGTGTAGGTATTGTATTTTCCTACAGGAGTTTGGGATATTTTTTTTCTCTACAATTGTGACAAGGATATGATGCCTAGGAATTTATATGTACCTCATCCAAATGAGAATAACATCACATGTAATTTATGAAATGCTCTCCGTGTAGGTCTAACAAAAACACAAGGGGAATTTTTATTTATTATAGTTGGGCTCAAGAATGCAGACCTGAGTGTCACCATGTATCCTATATCGGAAGGAATCAAGACACACATAGTTCTTATGGTAACTTGTGATTTAACACCATACGGTTAGGACTTGGGATTATCATTGTGAGTAAGAGAATCCTAATGTGTCTTTTTAAGGTTGTTCTTCTAGGACCAACTATTGTGGATTTATTTTTCATGGATTTCTATAGAATCCCTTCCTGAAGTTCTTAATCCCATGTGAGCTGTGCTCGATGTGAGAAACAAGGGTCAGAAAAGGTTCAAACCCCCACATGGGGATTCATAACCAAGTGTAATGGATTTTTTTATTCGGGGTGTCTAGACTGGGATATAAAATCCAAGAATCACTATGTATCTTGTAAGGGAATGAATCAAGCCATTATAGGTTCCGGGCGCAGCGGAAGCACGTGGATGTGTGTACCCAACTTTAATTTTACCATTAGCAACGATCAATATGATATTTGTCACAATGATAAAATTCCGGTTCTTTGGAATATAACGAAGAATAAAAAGAAAAGAGGGAAGTACCCAACCCATATAGAGGATCATCATATGTTGGTTATAATTAATTTGATTAAAATACAAGAATTAACTTGATGTAATTATATCTCCACTGATGATCCTGGTCATGATCCAATGTATCTATCATTGCATTGCAGAATCCAAGTGTAGGATTCCTCTAGCAGTGATCCACACGTGCTCCTCGTATATATGGATGTCGTCGAAGGAATCTTTGGGTGATATCACGGAAGAGTCTTCTCTTGCAATGTCTTCCTTTGATCACCTTCAGAGCCGCTTCCAAAGTTCTCTCCTTGATCCGATGGAGGAGGATCTCTCTCGTAACTTGATAGAGTTCTTGTAGGAAATGAATTATCTCTTGACTTGAGATATTTCTCTAGATTCGTTGTCTACAACAATAGATAATGTCTAGATTTAATGAGAATAATGTAATTGATATTTATATTACTTAAAATAATAAAATGAATTAATTACCCAAAGGTATTTATTCGTTTCATTTAATTATTAATAAGACCCCATGTTTAATAATAAAATTTGACTATTATTATCACTTGACATGCACCCAACAAATTAAACTGAAGATTATTTAATTAAACAAATAATATTATTTCTCAAAAATGACTATACATGCCCTGTACTTTTGTTTTTCCATTTTCTTTATTTCCTCCACCACATTTTTTAGAGCTTGAATAATGAATATTTATTACTTAAATAAATATCACTCCATTATCTACTAGTAAATATATTATTTCTCCCACAATATATTCTCTCAAATAACTAGTGTCGAAATAAATCTGACCAGGCATCCTGGAATAATTTTTAAACCACAAACGGGAATAATCTTTATTCAACTTGTTAAATGAATATTTAACTGAGATAATTGGATACACTTAGTGTGTGATCCTCTAGGAATATTTCTCAGTGGAATTAGGTAGAGCCTATATAAAGTCCAAGGATAGCATCTAAAAACACGCCAAGAAACCCATAGAGAATTAAGTTAACACCGCAATAATGTGTCACCTCATATTAATTCTAATTATAATGTCTCAAATTTTCCGTGTATTATTTTTAAATATTATATGAAATTATTTTGAGACCATGATTTTTGACGGCGTGCTATTCCAAGTCCCAGAGTGCCCAGAATAAATGTTTGAAATAAATTAAACTATTAAACAGCACACATGATTGATTTTCCTGAGTAAGTGGAATAACTTTTAAATGGGTTCCCAGATCATAAATTTGAGGGCATCGTTGCATTCAGAGTAGTGACTTTACCTTAAGCAGGTCTTAACATCGACCAGAGTGAGTCAGCTGCAAAAGTTAGTTTTTAAACTTTTTAAAGGAAATAAAATAAATTGACAATTAATTTATTTAAAAAGTTTACTTTTTATGAAACGACCTAATTCCCCCCTTTTAAATACTTACTTATGGAAAGTCTGAAGGGTTATCTGCATAACCCTGCAAATTGAGGATTTCCATTAGGGATTTGGAGGAGAACCCGTTGGTGGACGACGATGAGACAATCGATCGAAGCATCTTGGATTTGACGAACCTCACCAACGAACACGACATGGTGATAATTCTTAAACCAAATCAATGTAGGGGTTGTTATTTAGATTCTTCTCTTTTGTGTTTTTTGATTAAATGATGAACCCAGATCAACCCACAAATAGGGTGATCCGCAGATCAGACGTTCTTGCAGGAGGGTGTCAATTACCTTTTCTTTTGGGATTTTTGATTTCGGAATTGATTTTATGATGATATTTGGTTTGCCTTTTTTATTCTCCTATTAAACCTATTAACGAGAGTGGATCGACGCCATTGAGAATAACGATGGAGGTATGTTCCTCTTTTTTTATTGATTTCTTCAACCTTTTCAACCATGCGTTATTCGCGTTCTTCGCAGGGTTATGAACAACAGATCGTTGTGAATACATTTCACAATGCAATTATTCCAAATTGGAGATCTGACATTATGACAAATCAGTGGAGGTGCGACGATGATGGCGGTGACAGACGTTGTTTCTGGAAATTTATAATCAACACAACGTGTATTATGAAGAGCATGCCATGTTGGACCGACTCAGTGGAAGCTACGATTTCGGGATACAGACAGGTGCCACAGGGCGTGTGGCCCCTGTCACACGGCGTGTGGGACCTTCCCCGAAGCTCGGTGTGTATTTTGGGAAATAAAAGGACATGGGAAGGATGACATGACTTTGTGACATGGCGTGTACTCTCTACGAAGCATGAAAACAGTGGTTTAGCAGGACTCATCGCGTATATCGAAAGATACAAAAACACGGGGTGGGTACACGGTCATGTACTCCACCACACGGCTTGACCAGGACAGCTACACAGGCTACCTCGTGTACCTATTATAGGGGATGGCACACATGGGTTGAAACCATGTACGGGCAGGCGACTGCGTACACAAAGGGAACCTCGGTTACTTGGGCACGATGTGTGGTCTGACCTACACGTAGTGTATTTACTTTTCTATATGGCATGTTCTTCTGACTCAGGCCATTTTACATGGGTAGTACCCAGATTCGGAAGACCCAATGTGTGACCCTTCTACACACCATGTATATCCTGGAACATGGATTGAGCCACTAGTCCATCGTATCTTGGACATGTTTCATTTGGGTTAATACCACACTTTATCGTTCCCCTGAAGTCAAAGTATCGTTTCCATCCACAGGAGTATGATACCTTCAGTAGGAAATTCCGATATAGAGTCAGGTATCTCTCCGATAAGCCCAGAGAGAGATCCTCTATCCATTATTGACCCTAGTTAGAGTCAGGTATTGATGTGAATAATCCTACAGGATGCTGATCCTCTACTTAGCAGGTGAATCCGGATGAGTCACGGTATCCACCAAGGCCCTATTAGTGATCTTCATCTGTGTATCGTGATCTGTCCCCACTGATGAGTTTGTTCTCCTAGAATGAGTGTATCCTCTTCTCATGACTTTTTCCTGATGGACGGTACTTCTCGGAAAGATGTCATCAGAGATCTCATACCCGTGGAGTGAGTTCTCCCAGACGAGTGCTTCGTGGAACCTTCAAACTGAATCCCTAGAGGTGGTGCGATTGTGTGACTTGTCTCTAGACTACGGGTCTCGGTTTTGAGTATATCTGGATTGTGTTCATCTTGATATATGTTCAGTAGACATATATTGTGTATAGATGACTTTACCTTTACTTTTTGTATTTCCTTGTGGTTTTCGGGGTCCCCTACTGAGTATTGTTATACTCACCCCTTCACAGGCTTTTACCACACGTGTTGTGTCTTGTGCAGACAAGCAGCCTTTTGAAGGAGTCCTGGGAGGACCAAGACCAGACCGAGCTTTCTGAGTTTCCATCAGGACAAGGTGTTCCTACCTCTACAAGCAGCAGTCCCAGTACCTCTTTGTGCTTGCAGGTTGGACTTTGCAGTTTGTAGACTCCTGTTTTTATGGGCTTTTATTCCAGCCCTATTTTACATTCTACTCTTTACTTTTGTTGTACTCTGTTGGTTGGGTTTCGTTGTATGCATGCATTTTTTTCCTTAGTGTTTTTTTTACATTTCAGCATTTTTTTGGCTTAGATATGGGTGCTTGTGTACAAGTACATATGCAATGCCTCACATGTTAGTAATATGCCTACTTGGTGCTAGTCACCAGCCACTGACCTACTGGAGGTGGGTTTGGGGTGTCACAGTGCGGTCCCCGATAGGAAGGGTCATGAAAGAGTGGTATCATATGCGGTCGGTTCTACCTTAGGACCAAGAGTCTATGAGATTGGTTTAGGGCAATAGTGTTAAGTGTTTCTATCTTAGATTTCAGGCCAGAGACTCTAGTGTTGGTGCGGTCGAACAACGTATCTATACACCAGGATGCTGATAACCTTTTTTTGACTCGGTACATGAAAACACTAGTTGTAGGGAAGTAAAATAATGGTACATGCATCATATAAGAGTGGGTTGTGTTTTCCATGTGCTTTGTGCAAGCTATCCAGATATACTCATTGAACATGGTACATCTGGTTTCCTTATAGGATGCCTCCACGACGCATACCTGCTAGGATTCAGTAGCTCGCTCATGAGGATGACCCCCTCGGTGATAAGGATTCGATACATGGACCTATTCCCCAAGCGTTACCTCCAGGTGGTGCACCTTCTATCCCACCACCAGTGAAGCAGCCTGTGGTACCTGCACTACCGACAGACGAGGGGCATAGGCTAAGCGCATTCCATGAGTTCTAGAGATAGAGACCCCTTAGTTTTCGAGGTGAGCCCGACCCTCATCTGGTGGAGGACTGGCTTGAGGTGGTGACTAGAGTTTTCTGTCTAGTGAGGACACCGGTGGACCAGATGGTGATCCTGGGGGAAAGCCTTCTTTAGGGTTCAGTAGGACGATGGTGGAGTCTGACCACACATACTCATGACGAGGAGAATCTTTCATGGATGGAGTTCGAGCAAATATTTAGGGAGGAATTATCTCTGGTTACACTAAGAGAAGTGTGCATCCAGGAGCTTCTTCAGCTCCAGCAGGGCAGTCTGATGGTAGCTGACTATTCATCGAGGTTCACCAACTTCGTCAAGTACTCGATGGATATGGTCATGGACCATTACTTCAAAGCTCAGAACTTAGAGCGAGGTCTGTTACATGACATCCGAGCTAGTTTCATGCCTATATTCATTTGGATTTATGATGGAGTGATCAAGCGAGCCTTAGTGATCGAGAGCTTCTTGGCAGAGCTGAGACATCTGACGACAGTCAGCAGCAGGCCGACAGGTGTAGAGACCTCGATAGTAGGGAATCAACGTCAGTCACAGGGATCGGGGTGTGGGAGACATCACAAGAGGACCCAGGATAGGGGATCGACAATCCAGGGAACTCAACTTGGATCCAGTTAGCCTAGGAAGAGGCGATGATACTCGTGCGACGGTAGGGGACATCTCTCTAGAGACTGTCTGACCCATCTAGCTGTTGATAGAGAAGTGGTGTATGGACCATCGAGGCAGAGGAAGAGAGTATATAAGATAGTCCCTCCAGGCGTAGGATGTGGTAGAGGACCTGGGTGAGCTGAAGGTGGTGGCAGGTTCTTTGAACTACTCCCACCACTGACCCTAGGAGGTCCATATCAGGCTCAGGGAGCTGGGGGACAAGGGCAGGGAAAGCTGCATGCGGTCTAGGCATATGGCCTAAGGACTCCATGGATTATCTGTGGTACGATCTGCATCTTTTCTATCTTAGTTACCATACTTATAGTCACACGTTCCAGTCATTCCTCTCTCTCCACATGTCTCATGCAAAACCTTGAGATTTCGGTAGAGCAGTTGACTCAAACCTTACGCTTATAGACACCTACGGGAGGAGACTTGATGATCACACATCTTTGTATATAGTGAGATATTACCTTCGTAGGTGAGAGTTTCGGTTGGAACCTCTTGGTGGCAGCATCGAGGCCTTACGACACCATTTTAGGTATGGAATGGCTATCTTCGTTCCATGCCCATATTGACTACTTCAGGCGAAGAGTGCGATGTGTCCGTAGAGATGGGACGATGTTTTCCTTTGTTAGTGAAAAGGAGACACATGCAACACATGATGGTTTCATGCATAAAAGGGTGCAACCTATCACTCTTGATTTGGATAGCCTTACCCTTGGAGCATTAGATGCTGTGAGATTATAGTTCCCATTAGTAGTGGTGGAGTATGAGGATGTCTTTCCCAAAGAAGTTCTAGGACTACCTCCCCTAGGAGATTGAATTCTACATCAACTTACACCCTAAGAAAGAATTTATTTCCTCACTAGCATATCGGATGGCTCCCGTAGAGCTTCGTGAGACGAGGGTGTAGTTGGAGTATTTTTAGAGTAAGGGATTTGTAAGACCTAGTGTTTCACACCGGGCAGCCGCGATTTTGTTTTCCAAGAAGGTAGATCGGAGTTTGAGGTTGTGAATGGATTACTGGCTCCTGAACCAGGTGACAGTGAAGAAAACATATCCACTACCGAGGATCGGTGACCTCTTCGATCAACTAAGAAGGGAATAGTGGTTCTCAAAGTTTGACCTTCGATCGGGTTACCACCAGTTATGAGTACAGGATAAGGATATACCATAGACGACTTTTAGATGCCGCTACGGTCACTATGAGTACTTGGTGATTCCTTTTGTCATGACAAATTCCCCCACAGTGTTCATGGGACTTATGAACCTACTCTTGCAACAATACTTGGACCGGTTTGTAGTGGTCTTCATCGATGATATCCTTGTGTACTCAGCGTTGGAGGAGGAGCACGCAAGACACCTACAGATGGTTCTAGATGTACTCCAAGAGCACCAACTTTATGGGAAGCTTTAAAAGTGACCATTCTAGATTCAGGATGTCCACTTTATGGGACATGTCATCTCAAAAGATGGAGTAGATGTGGACCCAGCTAAGGTAGAGGTAGTGTTAGCATGGGTGCCACCTCGGAGCATAATGGAGGTTTGTAGGTTCCTTGTGTTGGAAGGATATTACCAAAAATTAATTCCTGATTTCTCATGGATATCAGAATCTACGAGAGCCTTGACTAGGAAGGGGAAACCCTTCATGTGTATGGAGAAGTGCCAGCAGGATTTCGAGCAGCTGAGATAGAGTTTGACGAGTGCCATGATTTTGAGATTGCTGGAGGAGGGTGTCGAGTACATAGCTTTCTGCAATGCATTAGGGCCCGAGCTTGGTTGTGTCCTAATGCAGGGGAAAAAAGTGATTGCCTATAGTTCACACCAACTTAGGCCACATGAGCAAAACTATGCGACCATAGATCTTGAGTTGGTAGTGGTACTATTTTCATTGAAGATGTGGTGACACTACCTTATGGGTGAGTGGTTTATCATCTACTCTGACCAAAAGAGCCTTAATTACATCTTCTCGCAGAAGTATCTGAATCTGAGATAGAGGCTTTGGTTTGAGTTACTCCAGGACTATGATTTTGAGATCATCTATACTCCTGGTAAGGGGAGAAAGGTGGAAGATTCTCTTATTAGAAGATCGAGCTTGAAATTGTGGAGTGAGGTGACAAAACAGTTGGACTCATTACATTTATCCTTAGTGGATAGAGAAGATGCATCTTACCTTCAGTCTATGGTTTTCACCCCTCCACCCTTACATTGAGTTAGGAAGGCACAACTAGTGGATGTCGACTGTGAGGCTTTACGTGATCAGTTATCCACATAAAATGCTCCTAACGGATATTCTCAAGGTGGGGAGAATGTTTTTCTTTTCAGGGGATACACTATTGTACCAGTGGAATTGCGGGAGGAGGTCATAAGGGAGTTTCATGCATACCCCTTAGAGGTACACCCTGGCATGGAGAAGATGTACCAGGATCTCCAATGACAGTTCTAGTGGTTAGGTATGAAGAAGGTAGTATCAGAGTTTGTTTTTTGGTGCCTTACATGCCATAAGATGAAGGTTGAGCACCATGTTCTAGCGGTATTAGCTCACCCCTGGAAGTTCCAGAGTGGAATTGGGATGTAATATCAATGGAATTCATGACAATCTTACCACAAACATCCAAGGGCATGATTCTATCTGGGCGATCGTTAACCAAATCACCAAGTCGGCCCACTTCCTAACCATCTAGGAGAAGAGTTCCATAGAGAGCCTAGGATGCCTCTACATGTAGGAGATAGTTTGGAATCATGGAATCACTTTGACAATAGTCTCAGATCGAGATTCCCGCTTCACATCCCGGTTGTGGAAGGGATTGCAGGAGGCTTTTGGGACTCAGGTATGATTTATCACAGTATTCCACCCCTAGACAGATGGTTAGATGAAGGGGACCATTCAGATTCTAGAGGATATGTTGCAGGCCTGTATCTTAGACTTTGGTCGTAGTTGGTAGGACCATATAACACTTGTGGAGTTTGCTTACAATAATGGATACCACTCCACCATTGCTATGGAACCGTTTGAGGCTTTATATTAGAGACCCTATCTGTCATCGCTTTGTGGGACCGACCCTAGAGTGTCATCACTCATGGGTCCAGAGTTGGTGTGAGCTACCACCAAGAAGGTTCAGATCATCAAGGAGAGGATGAAGACTACACAAATCTGAAATAAGTCTTATGTTGATAGGTGATGGAGATCTCTAGTGTTCAAGGAGGGATACCATGTCTTCCTTTAGGTCTCACCTCGACGAGAGTTACAGAGATTTGGTTGGGGTGAAAAGCTGTCTCCGAGGTTCATCTGACCTTTACAGATACTGTGCATAGTTGGAGAGGTGGCGTACCACCTAGCTCTACTACCAAAGTTGCACTGGGTACATGATGTCTTCCACATGTTGCAGCTTAGGAGGTACATGCATGACCCATCACACGTCATTGAATGGGGTGATCTAGACATCGAGGATGGAGAGAACTTTTCTGAGTACTCATTGGAGATTGAGGATTGGAAGGAGAGGATCCTTCATGGGAAATATATTCCCTTGGTGCGTGTCCGTTGGTGGCATGGGAATCTTCAGGAGAGAGCGTGGGGGTGGGAGGCTTAGATCCGTGCACAGTACCCACATCTTTTTGAGCAGCCTCTTTTTGTATTTTTGGGTGAGTAAAGCCCTATGGTGGGGATAATATAATGTCTAGGATTTTCCATGTATTATTTTTGAATATTATATGGAATTATTTCAATACTAGGATTTTCAACGGCGTGCGATTCTAAGGCCCAGAGTGCCCAGAATAAATATTTGAAATAAATTAAAATTTTAAACAGCACACACAAGTGGTTTTACTAAGTAGGTGGAGTAAATTTTAAACGGTTGAACAAATATGAAATCTGAGGGCACCGTTTCATTAAAATTAGATAATTTACCTTATGCGGGGCTAACATCGATCGATGCGGGTCAGTTGCAAAAGTTAGTTGTTAAACTTTTTAAAGGAAATAAAATAAATTGACAATTAATTTATTTTAAAAGTTTCCTTTTTACTCAACGACCTAATTAATCCCTTTTAAATACCTCCTAATGGAAAGTACTCAAGGTTAGCTGCATAACCCTAAGAATTGAAGATTTCCATTTGGGCTTTGAAGGAGAACCCGTTGGTGGACGGCGACGACGCAGTCGATCGACGCATCTCAGATTCGACGAACCTCTCCAACGAACGTGATGTGGTGATCGTTCTTCAACCTAATTGAGGTAGGGGTTGTTATTTCGATTCTTATCTTCCCCATTCTTGGATTAAATGATGAACACATATCAACCCAGAAACAAGGTGATCCGCAGATCAGGAATTCTTGTGGGAGGGTGTCAATTTCTTTTTATTTTGGGGTTTTTGACTCGAGAATTGATTTGAAGATGATTTTTGGTTTTTCTTTTTGATTCACCTATTAAACCTATTAACAGGAGCAGATCAAGATCATGAAGAATGATGGAAGATGTGTATTCCTATTTTTTTACTTATTTCTTCCTCCTTTTCAACCCCGCGTTCTTCGCGTTCTTCTCAGGGTTATGAAAAATGGATCGTTGTGCATCCGTTTCACAATGCAACGATCCCAAATTAGTGATACGACATCTTGACGACTCATTGGAGGTGTGATGACAATGGCTGTGATGGATGTCATTTCTAAAAATTTCCGATCAAAACGACGTGTATTCCAAAGAGCATTCCATGTTGGACTGACTCAGTGGCAGCTATAGTTTCGGGATACAGATAGGTTCCACATAGTATGTGACCCCTGTCACACGGTGTGTGGGCCCTTCCCTGAATCTCATCATGTATTTTGGGAAATACATGGAAACATGAAGGACTACACGGCTTTACAACATGGTGTGTACTCTCTACGTGTCATGGAAATGATGGCTTAGTAGGACTCATCGTGTATCTCAAAAGATACACAGCGATGAGGTGGGTACACGGTCGTGTACTCCACCACACGACTAGACCAGGCCAGCTTCACGGGCTACCCCATGTACCGATTAAATGGGATGTCACACAAGTGTTTAAACCATGTACGGGCATGCGGCTGTGTACACAGAGGGAACCCCAGTTACTCGAACACGACGTGTGGTCTTACCTACACGCCATGTACTTACTTTTCTACACGACATGTTCTTCTGACTCAGGTCGTTTTACACAGTTAGTACCCAGAGTTGGAAGACATGGAGTGTGACCCTTCTATACACCGTGTATATCCTAGAACATGGCTTGATCCCCTTTTCCACCATATCTTGGACATGTTTTGTTTGGGTTTGTACCCCACTTTATCGTTCCCCTGAAGGCCAGGTATGATTTCCTTCCATAGGAGTATGATACCTTCAGAAGGAATTTCCGAGATAGAGTCAAGTATCCCCCGGAGAGGCCCAAAGTGAGATCCTCTATCTATTCATGACCCTCGGTAGAGTCAGGTATCAACATTAATACTTCTACAGGACACTGATCCTCTACTTAGAAGGTGAATATGGATGAGTCGCGGTATCCGCCAAGGCCCTGGAAGTGATCCTCATCTGTGTATCGTGAACTTTTCCCACTCAGGAGTGTGTTCTACCAGAATGAGTGTATCTACCTCTCATGACTTTTTCCGGACAAATGGTACTTCTTGTATGGACGTCATCAGAGCTCTTAGACTCGTGGAGTGAGTTATCCTAAACAAGTGCTTCATTGAACCTTCGAACGGAATCCCTAGCGGTGGTGTGGTTGTGTGACATGCCTCTAGATTATGGGTCTGGTATTTGAGTATATCTGGACTGTGTTCCTCTTGCTATATGTTTAGTAGACATATATTGTGTATAGATGACTGTAAATTTACTTTGTGAATTTCTTTGTGGTTTTCAGGGTCCTCTACTGAGTATTGTTATATTCACCCCAACACGGGATTTTCCCACACGTGTTGTGTATTTTGCAGAGTGAGTGGCCTTTTTACAGAGTCCAGAGCAAACTTGGACCGGACTGGGATTTCTGAGTTCCCTTCAGGCCGAGGTGTTACTACTGCTTCAAGAAGCAGTCCCAATACCTCTTTGTGCTTGCAGGTTGGACTTCGTAGTTTACAAACTCTTGTTTTTATGGGCTTTTATTCTTTCTCATTTTACTTTATGAAATTTACTTCCATTGTATTCTGTTGGTTGGGTTTAGTTGTATGCATGAATTTTGTTCCTTAGTGTTTTTTACATTTCAGAATATGTGGTCTTGGATATGTGTGTGTGTGTACAGGTACTTAGGAAATGCCTTCCATGTTAATAATATGCCTACTCGGTGCTAGTCACCATCCCCTGGCCTATTGGAGGCGGGCTTGGGGAGTAGTAGCACGGGCCCCGCTGGGACGGGTTGTGACACTTACCATGTAATGTAATCCATTTGTCTTAATATCTCAAATCAAGAGGGTTTCATGCTAGTGTCCTCAACCCATATGCTCTATTACTATTTCTTTGACCACCTAGAATTGAGCTTTCCCATTCCTCACCCTAGACATGGATTTATTTAGGCTATATTAATTCCATCAAAGGTCCTGATATTTCAACTTCTATTATGGAACAAAAGGGACAAACCCTTTCTCACATTATCTATTAATGTAGTATTACTCGTGACCCACCCAACATATCCTATTTCACTTTGAATAATGTTTCGTAACTTTTTTTATCAATACATCTAAGTCTATGAGTTGTAATACCCATTAATAATAATCTTAAAGTCTAAGAACCAATACACACATTTGTAGATAGGAACATCCAATGACACTATAAAATGTGGATTTCCAACTAGAGGGTCTCGTTCTGATAATATCCTCCTGGATATTACCAAGGGCGCACACCATGATAAGGTACCACAGTGTTTTATGATTCCTCACCCTTAATGGACTATATTATTTTTGTCCCTAAAATAACATCATCCAAACATATAGCATATATTCAAGAATAGTGTTATGACACTTCCGGGTTCTCATCATAGGAGGGATCCTATATGAACCTTTAGTGAAACAACTATCCTTAGGTCATTATTACATGAATTATCATGAAAAAGAATAATCAATATGTGATAAGGTATTTATTAATATTCAGATCCATGAATAAAATTTTATCATAAAGTACAAAGTAGTTGGTTCTAGGCCACAAACTCCAACAGACTCCCACTTGGACTAGATCCAAATGCTAACAAACTTTAACCTACTATCTCTCACATGATATTCATGATTCTGATGAGATAGGACTTTATTCATGAGGTCCACCGTGTTCTATTTTGTGGAAACTCTGCTCATTTCAACTTCACCCATTTTATAGAAATACCTGAATAGGTGATACTTCTGGAGAATGTGATTTGTTCGTTGATTTGACCATGGTTCTTTTGCAAGAGCCACCATTGTAGTATTATCAGAATACAATGTGATAGGGTCTCTACTTCCAGGAACCACATCAAGCTCTTGAAAAAATTTCTGAATCTAGAAGGCTTCCTTGGATGCATCAGAAGCCGCTATATATTTGGACTCTACTGTAGAATCAGCAACAACTGGCTACTTTGAACTCTTCCAACTCACAAATTCTCTGTTGAGACAAAAAACATATCCTAATTGTGACTTCAAATTGTTCTGATATGTCTGAAAACCAGCATCAACATGCCCTCTGTTGACAAGCTCCTTGTATCCTCCATACACTAGGAACATATCCTTAGATCTTCTAAGATACTTAAGGATAGTCTTAACAACATTCTAATTTTGTTCTCCTAGATCTAATTGATATCTTCATACCATGCTCAATGTATATTCAATATCAATCCTCGTAGATAACATGGCATACATGATGGATCCTATAGATGAAGAGTATGAGATCTTACTCATCCAATATTTTTCCTTTTGTGTTTGAGGACACATTCTCTTAGAAAGATGTAAGACATGTGAAACTAGAACCAATACCCTATTAGATTGTGCCATACTAAATATCTTTAGTATTCGGTCAATGTTTGTACCCTGACTTAGTCCAAGAAGCCTCTTGGATCTATCACAAATGAACATTATCCCTAGAATGTAGTCCGCTTCACATAAGTCCTTCATGGATAAACACTTATTCAACTATTATTTAAATGACATTATGACTGGTACATCATTTCTGATAAGTAATATGTTGTCAAAATATACTACTAGGATAATGACCACATTCCCATTAAACAAATTATAAACATATGGCTCACATTCGTTATTAATGAAACCAAATTCCTTTTCGGCTTCATCAAATCGAATGATCTATGACATAGATTCTTTCTTTAATCCATAAATGGATTTATGAAACTTGAAAACCCATTTGGATTCACTTGGTGTCACAAAACCTTATAGTTGTGTCATATAGACATCTTCCTGAAGTTTCCCATTACAGAATTCTATTTTTAGATCCATCTTCCAAATCTCATAGTCTTGGTAAGATACTATGTAAAGTATGATTATTATGGATTTAAACGTGGAAATTGGTGAGAAGGTTTTATCATAGTCAATTCCTTGACGTTGTCTAAATACTTTAGCCACAAGCCTTGATTTATAGGTGATAACTTGACCTTTCATGTCCAACTTTCTCTTGAACACCCATTTTCATCCAACAGGATTTACATCAACTGTCTCATTGACCAAAACCCATACTTGGTTATGATACATGGAATCCATCATATAATTCGTAGCTTCTATCCATATTGTATCTTCTGTGATCTCTACTACTTCCTTGTAGGAGATAAGTTCATCATTGTCCAATAATAATTATTCACCATCTTCGGTTACTAGAAAGACCAATCTCTATGGTTACCTTAACTCTCATGAGCTCTTATACAGTACTTGTGTTTCTGGAACCTCTTCCATGAGGACCTGTGGAACTTGTTCCTATACCAACTCCTCTGTATCTTGATCATCAACTTCATTGAAGTCAATCTTTCTCCCACTATCCTTTTTGAGGATGTGCTCTCTCTCTAGAAAGACAACTTGTATGGTGACAATCAATTTTTTATCTGAAGGGTTATATAGTTAATATCCTTTCGTTTCCTTGGTATATCCTATAAAGATACACCTTGTGCCTCAGGGTGCTAATTTTTTTCTTGAGAAGGAATTAACAAACACCTCGTATCCCCATACACATGTGTGCGAAAAAATGGGTTTCTTTCCAGTCCATAACTTGGAGGGAATTCCATTTGCTACCTTAGTTCGTACTCAGTTTAATGCATATGCTATAGTTTGTAATGCATATCCCCAAAAGGATAATGAAATATTTGTATGAATCATCATCAACCTCACCATGTTCAACAAGGTGCAATTCCTCCTTTCATTAACACCATTCCACTATGGTGAATAAGGAGGAGTGAGTTGAGATAGAAGCACTAATTCTTGTTAAAGGTCAATGAAATCTTAGTTCAGATATTCTCCACCTCAATGTGATCAAAGATTCTTTATATTATTACCAAGATGATTCTCTACATCATTCTTGAATTCCCAAAATTCCTCCAAGGACTCTGACTTATACCTCATTAAGTAGATTTAGACATATCTACTCAAATCATCAATAAACATAATGAATTAAGAATATCCACCTCTATCTTCTACTAGAAATTCTCTACACACATCTATGTGTACCAATCCTAGAAGCTCTATGGCCCTTTCACCCTGTCCACTAAATGGAGGCTTGTTTATTTTCCCTTGTAAACAAGCGTGACATCTATCAAGTGGTTTTAGATCAGTAGAGTCTAAATAACCATCTTAGTAGAGCTTTGTCAAGTGATTCTATTTTACATGACCAATATAGTGATTCCACAACTGGGTGTTGTATGAGTCATGTGAGTTTGTTTCATTATCGATTTCCAACACTTGGTTTTTGTAATTTAATACATACAAAGTGTTATTTAAATGCACCATACCATAACATACATTTTTCTTGTAAAAGAAACAACCCTTATTTAAAAACTTGAAAATAAATCCATCCATATCCAAACTTGATACATAAATTATGTTCTTGGTAACACTAGGTACATAATAACAGTTATGTAAAACCAAAAGCATCCCAATTGGAAATGAGAGATGGTAATATCCAATGGCCAATTCAGCCAGCCTCACACCATTGGCAACTTGAAGATCCACCTATCCTCTTGAAATATTTCTAAATATAGTTGGTTCCTACATTAGAATACATATGTGAGCCCCACATGCTGTATCTAATACCCAATGAGTAGAAATGGAAGGATTACACTGGATAAAAAACACACCTTTAGAATCCCCATGCTTCTAGGTGAAGTTCCTCTTCCAGTGGCATGGCTTGACACATAGAAAGCAAACTTCCTCTTGTTCCTTTACCTGCCTCTGGATATTCTCCTTCTTGGAGGGATGCTACTCGGGGGCTTCAGACTGTTTATAAATCCTTGGAACCTTTTCCTTGCCCTTCCTCTTCTTATTCACCATAAGGACTATAGGTTTTTCATGCCCTATGTCCTCATCTACCTGGAGAATCAAGGTCATAAGTTCCGATAGAATCTTCTCATTATTGATCATGTTGTATTTGATAATAAATCTAGAGAAGGTCTTAGGTAGTGATGATATGATGAGATACGTACACAACTAATCTGGTAACTTAATCCCTAAGATGTCCAGTTGTTAAATGTAGCCAATAAGCTTGAATACATGAGTCCCAACTAGTGCAGAATCTCCAAGATTATTTATGAACAAAGTTTTGGAGATCTCATATCTCTCCTATCTCTCCTTATATTGATAGATATCATTAAGGCGAGACATCATTCTATACACGTCCATGTTTTCATGTTTCTTCAAGAGATCATTAGACATGGTCGAGAGCATGAAACATTGGACATATGTGGAATCATAAAAATGTTTCATATAGAGAGATATTTTCTCATTACTAGCCTTGTTTATAGGTGTAATTGGAATAGGCTCCTCTAGCACATACAATTTCCTATCGTGGCGAAGGATAACACATAAACGCCTCTACTAGAAATTTGTGCTAGTGAGAAGGTTTTCCTTATAGAGTATAATTCCCAATGTTATGCTTGATGTCAGTTTTCTTATCATTTCTACAAATTAATATGGGGAAATATTTATTACTTTATCAATATAAAACTGAGACAAATAAATAAATTAATACTTATTATTCTCCCACTATTTTATTGAAATCCAATAGCCCTCACCATTGACTTCAGAATATTCTGTTGTCTGAATATTCTAGTGGAAAGGATCCATATTTCCCTTTTCATTACCCCAACTAGGGTTGGTTAATAAAATTGAAAGGTTTTAGGTAGGAATTCCAAATTCCAACTACATTAACTCGTAGCTCCTTGATCTGTTGAGTGGACTCCCCAATCCTGAAATCTTTTTTTTTGGATTTCCTCTACCTTTTCCTCTTGGTCACACAAAGTCCTGCTATGACAGTCAAAACTTGATGTGAACCAAGTTAAGTCAACCCAAAAAATCAAATTAGAATTACCTAATAATTCAAATCACCCCAACTAGGGTTGGTTAAGAACTTTGAACTATGGTTTAATTCTAACCAAGATTATGGAAGGCTATATCGACTTAATATTTTTGTAAGGGATTTTATCCTTATACATAAATTTTATTTTTATTTTCTTTATTACATGTTTTTTAATATTAATTGGTATATAATTAAGTGATTAACCATGTATAAGAAAATATTTATGCATAAGACGGTCTTATTTTAGTTCTATCTTTCATGCTCGTTTAATTCATTAACTGAGTGATCAAAAAAACACACCCAAATTAAATAAACCATGAAAATGACATAAATAAAAAAAATGGCATGATCATGAGATTGTTCTATTGGTTAGTTTATCTAGCAGTTGATAAAATAACCCAATTCCTAGGAGATAAGCACCTTGAACCTTTTTCTTTCGTGTTTACATATTTCCACCTATCGGCCTTTGTATCTCCTTGGATTGGTTTTTAATAGACTTCTAAATTGAGCCACCTCCTCTAGCTTGGGATATCCATACATTACATATGATTTTATCTGACACGCATGTGAGGGGTAAAACAGGGTTTTACATAAAATAAACTTTGGGAATACATGCCTAACATATTAATGAGAAGAAGGCTCACAGGCCAACAAATTTAACTTAAATTAAAAGAATCCATCAACATACAATGGTCCTAGTCTAGCTCATGATCATCCATACATGAAAAACAATTTACGCATAAATAAAACTAGCTTTCAATTCATTAATCATTATTGTTTAAGATAAATCATGCTCAAATCTATTAATTAATCAATCCTTTTATCTTAAACCCTTTTATCAAATTCCTTGAGATTCTCATCCATCATAAATTTAAACAAATAAATTCATTTAAAATTAACTTTGTACATAACTTGTACCTTGGAGGCAACCCAGTGAATTCCCGTTCATAACTACCCAATGAGTATAAATGAACATTGCACATATGTTAAATTAAACACACATATATAAAACACCTATCACGTGTTGTGATGTAGTTTTACTCCCACACCATGGTACACATCTCAAGAGTTTGTATAATATAATAATAAATTTTAATAAATCTGCATAATTTGGATGAGTACATGACATGTAGTTCCTGATACATGACATGTACTATTGTTCACCATCCATTTAAAGTGCACGCCCATGGATATGATGTGTAGATGGCTATCAGAAATCTTTGGAGTACACGTCATATCCAGTGGGCCACACACCATGTAGTATCTGCATTACATAGTCTCTAGCTGGAAAAGCTGTGTATGGGGTACACGGTCCAACCCTAACCTGAAGGGACTACACGCCATTTCCAGTGGGCCACACAGAGTGTAATTTGGAAACTGTGTGCCACCTATTCCTAGTCAACACATGTAGTCTTACAGGATCAGATAAACTCTAACTTATAGCTTGGTTGGGCGAACCAGTACCAATTCATTAAACCTTGATTACACAGCATGTGAGGTAGAATAAATGCCAAGTGTTTTGGTGTTGTATGGGAAGGAACCTTTGGAACCTCTAGATGGGATCCTCTCTTTTTATTTTAATCAAAGTTAAAATAATATATCCTTTATCTAAGGTGAAAGAGAAACTAAATAGGGTGAATAGATCTCGAGATTCATATTTACAAAACTATTAACTTGAATTGAAACAACTAAATTATTAAATGCGTAAATCATCAACAAAAAACTAAATAATTATAATAAAAAATATGACCCCTATAATAACACATGTAGGTTCCAGGAACAACAGAAGCACGTGGATGGGTGTACCCAACTTTAATTTTACTGTTAGTAGTGATCAATCCGATATCTATGATGATGATAAAATGGAGGATCTTCAGAATAGAATAAAGGAAAAAAATTAAAGTGTGAAATACCATAACCATAGATAAGATCATCATATGTTGGTTTTAGTTAATTAATTAAAAGAAAATAATTACCTTGATGTAATTATCACTCCATTGATTCTTCCAGTCATGATCCAATGTGATCCGTTGTTGCGTCATAGAATCTAAGTTTAGAATTCCTTTAGTGATGATCCACACATGCTACATGTATCTCTGAACATCGCCCAAGGGATATTCTAGTGATATTATATAATATCCTTCACTTGTGATGTCCTCCTTCTATCTACTTAAGATCTGCTTCTAAAGCACTCTCCTTGATCTGATGGAAGAGGATCTCTCTCATAACTTGAGAGCATTCTTGGAGTAAGGGAATTCTTTCTTGGATTGAGAGATTTTTCCAGATCTATTGTGCATAACCACTGAGAATGGATAAATATAATGAGAATAATGTAATTGGGATTTATATTACTTAGAATAATAAAATGAATTAATTACCCAAAGGCATTTAATCATTTAATTTAATTCATAGTAAGACCCCATGGGTAATAATAAAATTTGACAATTATTATCACCTAACATGAACCCATAAAATTAAAAATAATATTATTTAATTAAATAAATAATATTATTTCTCAAAAATCCTGAGAAAAAACTACACGGTGTGTATATTAATATACACAACGTGTACTTTTGTTTTCTATTTCCTTTATTTCCTCCACCACATTTATTAGACCTTGAATAATGAATATTTATTTCTTAAATAAATATCACTGCATTATTTTCTAATAAATATATTATTTCCCCCATAATATATTCTCTCAAATAACTAGTGGTGAAATAAAATTCAATCAGTCATCTTTGAATAATTATTAAACCACAACCGAGAATAATCTTTATTCAACTTGTTATATGAATATTTAACTGAGATACTTGGATAAACTTAGTGTGTGAACCTCTAGGCCTCTTTCTCAGTGACATTAGGTAGATTATGCCTAATGTTCATGGTTAGCATCTAGAAACACACCAAGACACCCATAGAGAAAGAAGTTAATGCTCCAATGACGTGTCACCTCATACAAAATCTTACCATGTAATGTAATCCCTTTGTCTCGATATATTGAATCAAGCGGGTTGCTTGCTAGTGTCATCAACCCATGTGATCAATTAATCTTTCTTTGAACTCCTAGAATTAAACTTTTCCATTCCTCACCATGGAGATGGATTTATTTAGGCTATATCAATTCTCTAAAAGTGCTTGATATATCAACTTCCATTATGGAAAATAAGGGACAAATCCTTTCTCGCATTATTTATTAATGCAGTATTACTCGTGATGCACCCAAAATATCCCACCTCACTGTGAATAGTGTATCATCACAATTTTCATCAATTCACCTAAGTGAACGAGTTGTAATTCTCATTAATAATAATTTTAAAGTTTAAGGACCAATACACACATCCATAGATAGGAACATCCAATGAAACTACAAAATGTGGATTTCCAACTGGCGGGTCTCATTCTCATAATATCCTCCTGGATATTACCAAGGGCACACACCATGTTAAGGTGCCTCAAAGTTTTATGAGTCCTCACCCTTAATGGATTTTATTATTTGTGTCCCTCAAATAACATCATTCAACCATAGAACATATATTCAAGAATAGTGTTATGGTACTTCTGGGTTCACATCATAGCAGGGATCTTCTATGACCCTTTAGTGAAACAACTATCCTTCGAATATCATCACATGAACTGTCATGTAGAATAAAAATAAAGATTTAATAATATTTTTTTAATATTAAAATCCATGAATACAATTTTATCATAAAGTAAAAGTAGTTGGTTTAGGCCACCAACTCCAACAGCCATTATGTAGTTCTGAGACACGACATGGTAGGTGACCATCACTGGGGGTAATATTTTCTTAGGTGGGAAAATTTTTATTCTATAAAGTGTAATGTAAATCCATGGGGACATTTTATCATGTGGTTTAATTTCATGCAATTACAATGATTTCCATACAGTTTAGTGCCATGTGGAAAGGACAACACAACACAGTTTAACATCATGTTGCAACGACCATGCGTCCTCTCAAGCAGGGATGTGAATGGGAGCCTAGAAGACCTGAATGAACTTATGTATCATGATATATTGGTAGTAATGATGTGAATGAGGATATAGGAGACCCAATGTTACACAACATACTCATAAGACAAACCCACATACAATTTAGAGTCATGATGTTTGGACGTGAATGCCTAGTTTAATGTTATATGCGTGGGACATAGGGGAATTTTCCTCTTAAGTTCATGTATAAAGAACCAATTATATACAGTTTAGTGTCATGCAACTAAGAAATATGTGTCATACAGTTTATCATCATGTGGTCAGGATGAATACCCTATAGTTTAATGTCATGTGGTCATGAAAAATACCTTATAATTTAACGTAATGTGGTCAGGATAAATACCCTATAGTTTAACATCATGGGGTCCAGAAGAATACCCTAAATTTTAATTTCATGTGGTTAGGATGAATTTTATTTGGGATATATTAAATATTTCTTCAGGAACCTTTCATTAGTGGGAGCCTTAGTGAGCTTCCCATCCATTGAAATTAAGGAATATATTCCATTAGAGTAGACCTTGTATATGACATATTGTCCCTCTCATTTTGTCTCTAACATTGGGGGTTTCATTATGAGTATTACTAGAGTTCTGAGTACTAGAAAAAATTCTACTTCGAGGAAAGATCAAAGGAATTTTTTTTGTTGAAGGCTCGTGCAATTCGATTATGGTAAACTTCCAAATGGTGCAGGGCATGCATTATTTTATCATCAAGTTGCTCCGAATCATTGATCCAATTTTGGGATTTCTCATCTATGGATAGTTGATCATATATGGAAATGAAGAGTGAGGGTAATTGGTCTTAAATTGATTGAACTGCCTATGTCCCGTATACTAATGAGTACGGGGTTGCTTGTGTGGTAGTGCGGGTCGTGGTCTGGTAGGCCCATAGAGAATCGAGGAGCCTAATCGACCATGATTTCTTATCATTATATACTATTTTATAGAGTATATTGGATAAGGTATTATTTAAGGCCTCTATATATCCATTGGATGCTGAATGGTAGTAGGATGAACAGTTCATATTGATACCATACTCTTGATAAAATTTCTCCAATTTAGCAGAACATAAATTGGTGTCGTTGTCTATAAGAACTATATGAGGGACACCAAATATAGTGATGATATTAGATTTCATAAATTTGACAATGATTCTTTACCCGACCACTTTGAGGGGGTACAACTCCCACCCATGTGGAAAAGAAGTCAGTTTCTATGAGAATGTACTTGAACTGTTTATCCGTAGCAGGAGGATATGACCCCACAACGTCTATTCCCTATATGGAAAATGGCCAAGATTACTTGGATATGTGAAGTAACTCTGGGAGTTGATGGATAAAATTGGCATGATCTTGTAAAGAGTTGAACTTTGGGGTATAATTCGTGCAATCCCACGTCATAATGGGCCAATAGCATCAAAGTATTTTAATTTGGTGATAAATCTTGAGTCCCGATTGATGAGCTCCACAAGCTCTAATGTGCACTTATTTCATGGCGTCAATGGTCTCTTCTCCATCAATTCACATAAGAAGAATCCCATAAAGGCCTCACTTATAGAATACCTTTTGTTGATTTGTGCTGTCATACAGAACAATGTTGATTGATTGCCTGATAACTGTATCTCTTTTGGCCCTATTTTGTGGGAGTTCTCCCTTTTAAATATAGTTAAAAATGGGATTCATCTAGACATTATTGGGACTATATGAATTAGGGATGATACTTATCTCATTTATTTCTTCTATTTTGGCTTGAATGAACGGTAAGACCATCCGACGACGGCCAATGCTGATGACTGTTTCATCCCGATTTGGATCAACCAAAGCTGTGGTGGCATTTTCTAATGCATCATCCTCTGCATTTTATGAATGAGGTACATAAGTTAACATTGGATATGAAAATAATTCCACCATTAACCCTCCTAAATGTTCAAAAAAGGGGGAAATTTTTTCCTTTTTTTTAGTATAATATCCATTGACTTTCTTGATGAATAGTTATGAATCACCTTTTATCTTCAAATGTTTTACTTGCACTTGAAGTGAGAGATCTAGGCCTATAATGAGAGCATGGAATTTTTCATCCTTGTATGTCCACCCTTATGAATGTAGGAAGGTGTAAGGCAACACTTCTTTTTATGGAGATATGACTATGACTCCCAGCCCAAATTTGTTGAGCTTAGGGTCTTCCATCCTTTTTACCATTGGGATTATGTATGAACCATAAAAACGCATCTCCCATGTTTGGGAGTTCTCTTGAATATAAAAAACATCTTCATCGGGTAGTTCAACATCAAATGGAGTCATTTCTTCCAAGGGGTTCTCTACCAAAAAATATGTTAACACTTAGCCTTTGAAATCTTTTTGAGGCACAAACTGGATGTCAAATTTTTATAGGATGATCAATCATTGTGACAGGCTTCGAGTCAACATTAGATAATTGGGAGTATATTTGAGGGGGTTTCTGCGTAGGACCGAATGGACCTCATTATGCTATAGATAGTGTTGTAGTTTTTGAACTATGAATATTAATGATAGACATATCTTCTTGATGTTTTAATAAATATTATCATCATCGATCGTAGTCCAGATGAGATAATAAAGGTTATTCTCACTACTGACGTCATTCTTCTGTGTCAGGAAGGCTCATACCGACCACTCTAAATTTATCAAATTCAGTATGATTAGTCTTCATTTGATAGGTGGAATTAACACTAGAAATATTAAGTGATATTTCTTAATAATGTGAAAAACTTCTTGACAATCATCAATCCATCGGTATGCAACCCCTTTTTTCATCAATCGGGTGAAGGGAAATCATTTGCATGCAAGGTTGGCTATAGAGGTCTAGATATAGGCCAATTTTCCTTGAAGCCCCCTATACTTCGTGAGGTTGTTAGGAGGTGACATTCCAAGGATAAAATCTGTCTTATTGGGGTGGACTTCAATTCCACGATGGCATACAACAAAGCTAGGGAATTTCCCTAAGGTAACTCAGAAATCACATTTCAAGTGGTTCATTCTTAGGTTGTGCTATCACAGTTTGTTGAATATGATTTCAAGATCTGACAAGTGTTCCAAGAATTTTCATGATGTAACCACCAAGTCATTAACATAACATTCAGTGAATTTTACCAAGAATGGTTTGAAGATGAAATGCGTGAAACACTGCTAGGTGGCACCATCATTATTCTGACCAAAGGGAATTACCTTATAGAAAAATACTCCTTGGGGGTCCCTGAAGGTGGTAGCTTCTTAATATTCTCAGGACATTAAAATTTGGTTATATCCTTAATATAATTCCATGAAATATAGATCCCTATATCTAGTAGTTTCATCGATCAATAATTCTATGATTGGGACTAGGAAGTCATCTCTTTGGAAATGCCAATTGAGGTCCCTGAAATTGATCCAAAATCTATTTTTTTCCATTCTTAATTTTAACAAGGACTATTTTGTCCAGATATATGGAATATTGGACCTCCAAAATGAAGTTTTTCTTGATGATATAGTGGATTTTAGACTCTATCTTGGTGGCATGTGTCGGGTGCGTCCTTTTGGAAGTTTTCTTGTAGCCCCGATGATCTTTTGGAAGACCAAGGTGATGAGTGGCCACCTTAGGATTGAGGCCTGACATATCTGCATAGTTCCATGAGAAAACATCTCAATTCTTCCTTAGGAAGGAGGTATACAACTCTTGATCTTTGGATGAGATAGTTTCACTAATCAGAGTGGGTCACATGTCATTTTTTGGTACCCATGTTTATTTCCTTGAGTTCATCAATTATGGTAGAGACAACCTCCTTGAATTTTGGAGGGGTATCCCTTAGGTCTTCTTCCAATTACTCTTCCACATCTCCCAAATCATCTTCTTCTTTTAATTGGGAGAAAATTCTCAAGATTACCTCTCTATAGTTGAGATAAGAGTCACAACTTTGGATTTCATAGGCTGAAACGACTTATCCAAACCCGACTGACCACATAGAATTTTATAGAGATGGTGGAGTGAGGGAATGAAAAGTGTGTTTTTATTATTCTACCTTAAGAGGTGAGGTAGGGATTATCTGTATCTCAGAGTATGGATTGGGGGAATTTTCATTCGAGCATTCACCATTATCTCAAGGGTCAGTGGATTTTTTTGCACTGTTAGGCTCGATGTCCATGACCAAAATCATGAGGACAATTGAATACATGTACAAACATGGAATAAAACACTTAAAATGGTTAACAAGAAATATATATTCTTCACTTAGATGCCTGAATGGGTTTTCTGGGACCACCTCCATACCATTTGGGTTCATGAACCAATCGACGTCATTAACTGAAGGTTTCTCTCTCCCTTTCTCATAGAATCTCACATTGATATAGTGTGACTCACATGACTTGAATGGGGATTTATCAGCATGAATTGTCCCCATTTTTCCATTAATATAGTATTTGATGCACTGATGGAAAGATGAGGGATTTTCTACATGCTAGTGCAACCAGTGCCTTCCAAATAGGATCTTGAAATCCATGTTTTTCTAGACCTGCAAGAATTCTGAGTCAGCTACAAGGTTTCCAAAATACTTCTTGATGTTGATTTAGCATAAATACTTCTATTTACTCTTTTCATAACATAAAAAGGTTGTGAATGATGGTTTTAGGTTTTCATCATTACAGCCCAACCGATGAAGTGTCTGTAGTGGGAGGCGGTTAACTCTAGAGCTATTTTCAATGAAGAATATTCAGATCTTTATACCATTCATCATGTCAGACACATATAAGGGTTTGATGTCTTCTTGAATAGGTTCAAATTCATCTTGATCCATGAAGAAGATAATGGTGCAACATCCTACAGAGTTTATCTCCATTCGATAGGCCTCAGTGGGTTTCAGGATCTCTAGGAAATGGAAGAGAGATCCTGAAACCCACTTATATATTTCACTGAGATGAGCGGTGTTCGTAGATAATCTTGGAGGTTATCTATGCATATAGATTTCATCTCATATTGGGGGAGTGTATGGTTTAAATAGTCGGCCAGACCTTTCCATATGAAAATGAATTCCGAGACTCTCTCGTTCTCCCTCTGTTTTTAGTTCACGGGGTCACTGATTGTTGTCTTTATCAGTGTTGAACTGAACTGGAAAAGAAAATATCATCATAGATCCTTACAAACTATAATTGTCTAAGCCAAAAAGATAATGTACCATAAAATTATTAACATTACAATGTTTTCATGAAGCATCTAAGTTTTAGGGACTCTTATTGCACTTAGGTTTCTTTTATTGGATCACAAGAAGATGCATAGTTCATCAGATGTAATTCCAGGTCACCCAGGCCAATTAAAAGTGGAAACACAAGATTATAGAAATTTTGTGGTGGTAGAATGTCACTCACATTGTCTGGGTAATGTTTCCATTCTATTTGTATCAGAGTATATCATCCTTCCATGGCTTCCGTACGATATTCCAATGAGTCGATGGTGTTAATGAGTCCCTGCTGTGTGTCTTGTTGAACTAGAGCATGAGCGGGCATAGGAGGGGACATGATTGGATGTGATGGTGGTACTATTATTTGAAGTGGATACCCTATTGAGGTAATACTTGGTGTATTTTCTTGAATATATTATGGCTTTTTCTTTAATGAAGTGAAATAATTATATCCTTTTAGGATTGTATTCAGGTAAACTGAAGGTCCTAGTGCTATCCTGGATAAGCATTCTGGCCGAGCTTCATTTGTCAGGATGAAACATTATAGTTGTGGTACACTTGATGTAGGTTCTCATTGATGTTATACCTAGGTAAAATGCTTGATAGGATGAATTCCTCAGAGTATATCAGCATTGATTCACCTCAGTTCCTTTATTTCTTCCTCCTACTGAGAAAATATCTCCTCAGGTATCAAGGGATCACTCTCATTGGAAGGAGGTGGGTTGTATGTGACCTTGTTATTATTCTTCAGGTTATGAGGGGTTTATGAGGGTATTAATGAGGGATTGGCTAAGGGGGCACCCAAATTCATGACATCCCTTTGATTCTAGGTATGCACACCTCCTGGCTCAGTGTGGATCAGATTCTGGAAAAAACCATCTTCTCCATATTCGTCTATATTTGTATCCTACTCTATTTGGTCTGTACAATAGACTTATATGAAATTTAATGATTCATAATGAAAAATGGGGGGATATTCCAGCTTTTTATTAGTAGGAGGACCTTTTTCATTTCCTTCCATTTCTAGACTCCCTTCGGGCTTGGGAAGGGTTACTTGGAGGGATCCTCAGTGTGACCTTATTGCATGCCTCCCTCTCGGAGGGAACGAGTCATGAGATAGGATATAATGGGAGACATCTCTACTTATTTTCCACCCTAAATGAGAGTTTACTGATTCTCATTGAGGGGGTGGTTGAGGTAAAATTCCCCTATCCCTACGGGCTGGGGCATGTCCCGTTCTCTGAGCATTGTTCCTCTACCCGGATTTGATGACCATATGGGGGAATTTTGTGTTGAAAATTACCCTAGACCTACAAGATGGGGATGATATAGTACTGAATCCATTTCTTATTTTGTAACCACTTTTTTGATCTCGCGCATCCTCATATGAGTGTGAGCGAATGTGGTGACAGGTCTGCATGGGAATTATCTTTTTTTGAATACATAATCCGTTTTGACATGTTGGATTCTCTTAGGTGGGAAGCATGATAAATGTTATCATTTTCATGGTTCAATATTTTTTTTATGGCTCTCTCTCATTGGGCCTTATGCTTTTAAGAATTACTCATGGCCAGTTCTTATTGAGAATGCCACCATTCATGAACATGGATTTCATTCGATCGTCATCTTGGGATAATGATGTTACAAGATGTCATTTACAATGGTTTCTTCTATATAGGATGTGGGGTGAAGTGAAAATCTCCATGATCTCCCCATCCCCAGATATAGGCACAAGACGAGGCGTCACTGATAAGGCAGTGCAACTTGTGTAGCGCATGGAGGGAAGTCAGTTCAAGATATTTCTTTCACCTCTCTAATTCTGGTCACAACACAAACATAAGTGATTCTAAGTCTATTTGATAGAGATATCCCCACACTATTTTAACACGGTACACATACCCATCATAGGGAAATAATTTTTCTTTCAACTGGCGAAGAGTTGTCTAGATATTGATACAAAACTTATGTATGAATTCTTATGACAAATCTATTGGTATATCAAATTGAGACATGGATGTAGGATAAAACATAACTTGTATATCATTCCTATCCACTTGTTTTCTCACAAGAAACATATCCATTTTTTACCTCCATAGATTCCTATACTTTATTATCCCAACTAGGACGTTTATCAATAGTTTTATCACAATTTACAGGGCTAGTAGGAGTCTAGTTTTTATGTGGATGGTATAGAGGTGGTTCAGAAGACAAGACTAATCCTAGGACATCTTCATGTTGAGAAAGGACGTCGCTTGTAATTGAAAGGGTATCTAGTAGGTTTGACCCCATCCTTCCAAGAGCCTCAGCATAAGATGGCTTTATTGTATTTAATTTCATAGGGGGAGGACCTTCCTATTGATATGACATGTTACTATGAGGAGGACCTTCACAGTTGGTGCTATAATGGTGAGGGATACCATCGTAGCTTTATTTATGACTATTGAGAGAAATTTTGCAGTGTATACCCTAGGGAGGAACTTCAGGGTGAACTGTAGTAAGGGGATGAACTTCTTGTTTCTTGATGCCATTGTGGGGAGGGCCTTCATAATGAATGCTATCATAGAGAGGAATACCATAATATATTGATGTTTTTTATGTAGGGATACTATCTATGGTGTACATCCTAGGGTGTAACTTTAGGATGTGATACAATAAGGGAGGACCTTCTTGCTATGTGACGCTACGGTGAGGACCTCCATAGTTGGTGTTATAATGGAGAGGACTACCATCATGGCTTGGTGTATGATTACATGGAGAAAAATTGCAATGCGTACCCTGGGGAGGAAATTTAGGGAAGACTATGGGAAGGGTAGGACCTTCTTTCTATAATGTGCTATTACTATTGGGGGGACCTTTACAGTTGCAAGTACAATGGAAAGGAAAACCATCAGAGTATGATGTCCGACTGCAGGGAGAATATATATAGCGTATACCTTCGATATGACCATTAGGGTGGATATTAGAAAGGGGAGTAACTTATCACTCTTCCATTTTATGTTCATGAGGAGGGATACTGTGACACTCATCAGGATATAGGCTCTCATGATCGATCATTTCTTTCCCACGAAGTAGGCCTTCATGGGTGCTCTGAGGAGGACCTTTAGATCCACTAGAAACAACTTTGTTGAGAGGACCTTTTAAATGGATACTTACAATTCCATAATTTGGTAATGGATTTAAAGGATCTCTAGACTCCATTGATACGTGTTTTATGGAATCAAGAGATCTAGCTTCCAGCAGATCGTGTTCATGAAAATGATCTTCATTTTCTAGCTACCTTTGGTGCAATTTATTTCTAGGTGATCTTATGTTGGAAACTGGGGCCTCCTGCTATTGGTGATGACCTTCATATATGGGTTTCTATTTAAGTGATTCATGTGATTTTTCTGAGAAATGATGATGAAAATCTTGAGTTCTGGTAGGGATATATGCCTGCCCTGGAGTGGCCACTGTGGTGGACTGGTGTCCCCCCAAGTTGGAACATGTATTTTTATTGATGTAGCTATCTTTTTAATGTAGAATATGGTCGAATACCCTCTTAAAATAGAGCATGGATGCAAATATACTCCAGAGTGACTATCTTATTTTGTGAATAAGTCACCCCACTTGGGGAGATAAGATTATGGTCCTGACTCCATGCTATTTCTACAGACGTGATTACTTATTGATAGGTCTATAAAATATGATTGGGGATCAATGTTTTGTCCACCATAATTTCCAAGAAGTTTGGAGAAATGTCTTTGGATTGAACGGGGATATATTCCTATTCTGATGTCATAACATGAGTGTGTTCCTGCTTCGGTACTCCATGCTTCACTAGTGGGTATTGGTGGTTCTCCTATATCTAGAAAGAGGAACGAGTCTGACCCCATTTTATAGTTGTGATATTCCAGTTGTTTTCTCTGGTTTCCATCATATTTGACTGATGGAATTCTTATTTATGAGCAGGGATTTGTACCTGCTTGTTTACTGCTGTCTTTGTCTCACGGTCTTGGTATGCATCCATAGGGATTTAACTCAACACATATTTTATTGGCACTATATTTGAATGGTGGGATTCGCATTCCTTGGAAGGTATATAAACCTGTCTGTAGATTTTCATCCTATTTGGATAATAGGATTACTGAGCATGGATAAGTATTTTTGTCTTCCTATAATTTGCATCCCTATTTGCATGACATCCTTGGCGATCATTGGTGGGAATTTCTGTGTGCTCTTAATATGCTTCCATATTTTTCATGGAGTACTTTAGAAGAGTGGATAGGAATGTTTGACTTCCCATAGTTTTCCATAGTATTCACAAGGTGGATCTCTTCCTCAGGATCCAGGGTCATGACCTATTCCTGATCATATGTCCGTCGCCCTCTATGGGTAACCAAGGGAGCTCGTTGAACCTCTATAGGAGCCCTTGTTATGGAATCCTCTTCAGAGTGAGGGTACTGGGCCACATCATATTGGAGATAACATATTCCAGTAGGGGCCTTCATGAAGAACCCCTTTCCATCAGGGATGCAGTCATTGGTGAAGACTTCATCCACCTCCCTAAGATAAGGTAGGTACTCATTATCATGATCAGTGGACAAAATACCAAAATGATTAGATATGGTTAGTAGAGCCGCCTAGTTCTGGACCACCAGTTGTTGGTGAGTGGGAGACTAGTGTAATTTTATTGATTGGAGGGCCTATATTGTTGCCTTTAGTGTTGGGGGAGTACCATTTTTATGGTACTCCTAGATTAATGCATTCGAGACCCAACTTTGGAGATGTTGGATGGGTGATGGAGTCCTCTGCTTGGTGGAGGGCCTGGCCAGTACAGTGGTTGGCATGCACATTTGTGATAATTTCTGGGATTCCATTGGATTAGAGAAAGCTTTAGAGATTACCTACAATATATTTGATAAGTATAGATAATAAAAACCCATCAAATTAGCATCTCATGATCACATGTGTAATTTATGATCTTTCATGGCCCTCTTTCTTCTTAAATGTGCAAGGGGCCTAAGGTGGGGTAGGGCCACCACCTTGGTTAAAGATTCATGTTGGGTTCCCCATTTTTTTTATCTTGAATACATACTTATTCCCAACTATGAAATGGTCCAACAGGTATGGGTTGGTGTATCCTTTTGATTGTACAAAGGAGGTGCAACATTCAAGATTCACATCAGTTTATTTCTCAATAAAAATGTTATACCCATCAATTAGGTTGATTGTAGGGGGTTTCTTGGTGTGAAATCACTAATTTAGAGTATAATATCTTCAAATGGTCTCTAATGGGTTTGTTTTTGAAGCCAGAAACTCCCAAAGTTTCTCGTATCCAAGATTTATGGATCTAATTTCCAAAGGTAGAAAATTGTTGGATGATTTGGCCAACGACATATAAGAACTCACATTGGTCAATAGTATGGGAACTTGGGCTCATCACACCCTTCTGGGGGGAATTTATTTCATATTATAGGCCTCTCTTATAGATTTAAGTCACGTTCATATGTTCGTGAATCTTTGGTTAATCCCCAAGAATGTGTATGCGGGTTACCTTTGTGTCGCAATTGATCATATATATATGCATGGGTTCTGAATCGTCTATATTTATCCAAGGTTCTATATAGATGGGAACATCCATATGGATAGACCAATGATTCATTAATGGTTTATTGAGATAACACTAGTTTTAAATCATGTGATGGGGTGATCTTGAGTTTACTATCATCCAAGAGAGACATGAGTTGCATGAATATTGGGATTGAACCCATAAGAAAGGATTCCTACATACCCTCATGAGAGGAATCACAACCCATGTAGTTTGGTGATTCTTAACAGAACACATCACATTTTAAGGTCATGTGATGAGGACCCGATCTTTTAGTTTTTCATCATGTTGAAAGGACGTACATGCAAAGGGTGTGTAGTCAAGATTTATGCTGTACTTATTCCCAGGTGGCCCAAGGGACCTGGGAGAGATGCGATTTCTCAGGTGGTGGCATGATCTTATCAAGAATATAGACCAATAAGGATGATTTAAGTGATGGTATTGAAACTTGTGGAGGCTTCCTATGTATCCCAGTTGGTTAGGAATCAAATCCCTCATAGTTTAATTGGTTGGGACTTAAACATCAGGGCATGCTCATTTAAACAAGGTATATTTGCTGATGTGGGCCTTACACGTGGGAGCATCCCATTTGGATTCGATATTTTTTGGACTTATACTATGTAGGAGGCCCATTTTGCTCAAGCCTTAGATAGAAATCCTATGTATCCTAGTTATGATGGTAATTCGAGTTATCATAGTTTAACTGGTTGGGCATTATATCAACAGAGAAGAAACATTGAAGAATATCATAGATACTACTAACCTCTAAGACCACGTGAGTCATACTCGGTTTGAGAAATGAGAGGAATAAGTGAACTTGATAGTTTTTTCACGGAAGTTGCACACACAGTAGATGGCGTGGGGAATACGAATGGAAGCTGCCTGGGTATGGAGGATCTTATTCCATGTGAATAGGATCCTCTTCCATGTGAGTGAGGCTTATTCATGGAAGCATCCCATGGAAACAAATCCCAAAGGGAGAGGGACAGAGAGTTTCTCAGTGTTTGTCCCCTCTTTGGTATTTGGATAGAGGGGGAGAGAAGGGGAAATAATGATACCTTTTACAAGAAATTCTAAGGGATTACTCCAAGAGGGATGACTTGAAATTGGTTTTGGAAATGGAGAGGGGCGTCGCTCCTTATCAAAGGAAAATTCAATTGTGATATCTTCTTCTTAATACTGACCCTCTACAAAGGGAAAATCTAATAATTACACTTTATCCCTAGAACAGATCAGTTCACATGAGTATCCCATGGTTGGAACCTAAGTTACCATGAGAATGTTAACTTAGAGGCATTCCTGGGGTCCACCCTATTGCAAGGATTTCTCACATGACTCCACTTACCATGGGTTTGTAAACATAGAGGGGTGTGCTGATGCACCTGTTGTTTTCATCATACTTATCTGGTGGATTTGGAAGAGGTTATGTCCTGATTCCATCAGAAAGGTTTTCATAGGGACTACTGAAAATGCGATTTAAATGGAAGGAAATGGCCGAAATAGGGGTGAAGAACTCCTTGGGGAACTCCATTCCATGAAGGATATCCTTAAATGAGATGAGGTTTACTCCACATAGCACATTGCTATACGAGTAGGGAGGTTGTCTACCTACCATAGTGGTATGTTGATATGGGTTTGGTCCACATAGTATTTGGCTACATGAGACCAGATTCTATCAACGTAGCAATTTTCTACATGGGGTAGGGCACCACCCGCATAACTCTTTGCTATGAGGGATGCTCGATTGAAAAGTGGGTATGGTTTTCTCACCTTTCAGGGAATATATCTGTGAGGGATGTAGGGATTTCAGTTCCTTCATTAGTTTAGTTTTTCCACTACGATGTTATGCGGTGGGGTTTTTACCTGCATCGAATTGTCTAAAGAGTCTACATTTTTTTGGTGATATATTCTTACAAGCCTTCGTCGATCCTTTTCAAGAATTAATTCTTTGAAAATCTAGTCCCTTTTCCAGTCCCCCTCGATGTCTATTTATAGAGGAGTCGAATGGGCTACATGCATTCTTTTGTGGAATCCCATGGATGATGCCAGGTCACATGGATGACTTATTCAGTAGGGACCATCATTTGTGGATGCTGGTGATGCCACCTCATTTCGCGAACTAGTTAGTTCACTAGAGACCTTCTCTTTCGAGGACGTAATACACCGCCTCATCCCACGAATGAATTTATTTCCTTTATGGGGAAATTTTGTTTGTGGTGTCAGATAGCTCCGCTTCCTTCACGAACGGTTTGATTTCATTTGCGGGAGCTTTCACCGTCATCTTCTTCCCGTAGAATGTTGAGTCCGTAGATGCCTCACGTAGCAGATCTCCATGCAGAGCGGCAATCTGAAAATGATTTCTGATCCACAGAGCCCTTCCTTTCCTATTTTTCCTTCTTCAATCAATTTTCTTTATAACTCTTTAATCTATTTGTTTTCATTCCTTTTCAAAATATGGGACAATCTTAATTTCCCTTTGAAAAGTTTTCAGGACCCAACACCCATAAGACCAATAAAACCCTTAAAATACCCTAAACTCTAAACCCCCTAAACCCCAATTTTTTTTCTAAAATTCCCAAAACACTATAAAAACATAAAAAACCCTTGAAAACCATAAAACCCATAAAAACCTAAAACACTAAAAAAAATTAAAACCCTACAACAATAAAATCCCTAAAAACCCTTTAAAACCCTAAAAACCCAAAAAACCCAAAAAATACCTAAAAAACTAAACCCCTAAAAAACAAAAGTCCCATAAAGAAACGTACAGACCCTAAGAATTGTAAACCCCCCCTAAACCCTAAAACCCCTAAAAATTATTTTAAAACCATAAAATACCCTAAAACCCCCAAAAAACCCATAAACCCAAAAAACAATAAAAAACCCTAAAACCCTTTTAAAAGTCCCTAAAAACACCTCAACCCATAAAAGACCTTGAAAACTTAAAAATACCAAAAGGACCTAAAACACCCCCCAAAACCCTAAAAAACCCTAAAACATGAAAAAAAATCTAAGAAACACTAAAAGAACCTAAAACCCCCAAAAGGACCTAGAATCCTTAAAAAATTGAAGAACGCTAAAAACATTAAAAACCATGAAAGGCCCTAAAATACCCTAAAACCCTTAAAAATTAAAAACAACCCTAAAGGATCATAAAAACCCTAAAACCGTAATGGTCACTAAAAAATTATAAAAATACTAAAGGGGCCTAAAAACCCTAAATAGTCCTAAAGGATCCTAAAATTTCCTAAAAACCTAAAGGACCCTAAACACCCTAATAATACCTTAAACCCCTAAAAACAATAAAAACCCTAAAATAAATCAGAAAAACCCTAAAAACCCCTAAAACCACTAAAATACCTTAAAAATAAAAGACCAGAAAAGACCCAAAAACCCTTAAAAACCCATAAAAACCCTAAAATACCACAAAAAACCAAAAACCCTCAAAGGCCCTAAAAATAATAAAAGATACTAGAACCCATAAAAACCCTTAACACCCTTATAAACTCATTAAGACCATAAAAACCCCAAAAACCCACAAAATCCCTTAAAACCCTTTGCACTCCCAAAACCCTTAAAATCATAAAAACCCATAAAAACCCAAAAACCCCAAAAACCTAAAAACCCATGAAATACCCTAAAAACCCCTAAAAAACTAAAAACCTGTAGAAAACATTAATTTTTTAAACCCCCTACAAACCTTAAAATACCAAAAAGATGCAAAAAACCCTAAAACCCTAAAAACCAAAAAGACCCTAAAAATGATAAAACCCCTTAAAATCCTAAAATATACTAAAAAACCCATGAAACCCTAAAAACATAGAAAAACCCTAAAAACCATAAAAATCCTAAAACCCTAGAGACCCTAAAAAATCTAACACCCCTAAAAACATAAAAAAACATAACAAACCTAAAACCCATAAAAACCATAAAAACCCTAAACACCCTAAACCCTATAAAGAAATTAAAAAGCTAAGAAGACCTAAAAATCCCTAATAAATCACTAAAAACAAGTTAAAATCCTCCAAAACTTATAAAAACCCAAAAACCCAAAAACTCCTAAAAATCTAAAAAACCTAAAACCCTAAATACTCCAAAAATGTCCAGAAAACACTAAATAACCCAAAAACCATAAATAACCCTAAAAACCTAAAAACCCTAAAAAATACATGGAACCCATAAAAACCCAAAAAACCATAAAAACCCAAAAAACCCAAAACCCAAAAAATCCCTAAAATCCATAAAACATTTCAAAAATCCATAAAACCATAAAACCATAAAACATCCTAAAAGCCCCTAAAACCCTAAAAAACCAAAACAACCTTAAAAACTTAAGAAAACCCTAAAAGAGCCTAAAAAACTAAAACCCATAAAATACCATTAAAATCCTTTAAAAGAACCTAAAACCCCCAAAACAACCAAAAAATCACAAAAAACCATAAAAACAATAAAAATCTCTCAAAACCCTAGAAAAATATAAAAAACCCCACGACCCCTAAAAAACTGTAAAACACCCTAAACCCCCTAAAAATCCTAAATACACTAATAAACTAGAAGAACCCTAAAGCAACCCTAAAAAACATAAAAAACCAAAGAACTATAAAAATACTAAAAAACTCTAAAAAACCTAAAAACCCAAAAAGACTAAAAACCCTAAAAAATCCTTTAAAACCGCTAAAAACTAAAGAAACCTAAAAATACCTAAAACGCCCCAAGAAAAAGAAACCAACCCCCCCCCCAAAAAAATCCTAAAAACCCTAAATTAAAAAAACTCCTAAATACCATTAAAACCATAAAAACCATAAAAACCAAAGAAACCACTAATACCATAAAAAACTAAAAAATCCTAAAACCTGAAAAAACCCTAAAAAAAAAACTAAAAATCCTAAACACCCATAAAACCATAAAAATACCTAAAAACCTAAAAACCCTAAAACACTAAATACACATAAAACCCTTAAACCCATTAAAAATATTTAAAACCTATAAAATCCCAAAAAATACCCAAATAAGATCCTAAAATTCCCCAATGGACCCTAAAACCCCAAGAATCCCCTTAAAAAACCCAAAAACCCCTAATAAATCGAAAAAAGATCCTAAAACCTAAAAAACTCAAAAAAAAAAAATAAAATACCCTAAAATGAAATAAAATCTTGAAAAGACATTAAAACCCCTTAAAACCCTATAAAAAAAACCCCGAAAACCCTAAAAAACCTAAAACCCCCTTGAAACCCCCAAAAACCTTAGAAACCTTAAAAACCCATAAACACCTTAAAATCCCCTAAAAAGTCTAAAACCCCATAAAACCCTGAGAATCCTAAAAAACATTAAAACCCAAAAAATCCTAAAAACTGAAGAAACCCTAAAACCCCTAAAAACTTATAACCCTAAAAATCCTAAAAACACAAAAAACAATGAAAACCCTAAACCCTTTGAAAACCCTAAAAACCCAAAAAACACTAAATCCCCTAAAATTTCTAAAAGATCTAAAACCCTAAAAAACATAAAAAACTCTAAAAATTGTAAAAAATCAAGAAAAACCCTAAAAATGGAGATATAATATATAAAAAATCCTTAAAACACAAATAATATCCCTATAAAACCCCATAGATACCTTATAGAACCATAAAACCCCTAAAAACCCTAAAAATGATTAAACCTATGAAATCACATTAAATCCCTTTAAAACCCCTAAAAAATCCTAAAAACCCAAAAAATCCCTTTAGAAAATAAAAAACATACAAAACCCTAAAACCCCTTTAAAACACTTAAAACCCCTAAAAGAACCTTAAAACTGTAAAAAACCTAAAAACCCTAAAAAACCCCAAAACCCCTAAAACTAACTAAAAACAATATAAACCCTAAAAATTCTAAAAACCTATAAACCCATTAAAGGACCCAAAAAACCCAAAAAACCCCTAAGAACCCTAACAATCATAAAAATCCTAAAAACCCTAAACAACCCAAAAAAATCCATAAAACCAATAAAAAACCCCAAAATCCTGAAAGACCATAAATCCACTAAGAAAACCATAAAACCCTTAAAATACCAAATAGCTAAAAAAAGAATCATAAAAACCCTGAAAAACCTCTAAAAACCTTTTAATAACCCAAAAAACTCAAAAAATCTCTAAAAAATATAAAAACTATAAAAACACCAAAAACACCTAAAAAACCTAAAACCCCTAAAAACCCAACAAAACCCTAAAAACCCTAAGAACCCTAAAACCATGAAAAACCTAAAAATGCAGAAATATCTAAAACCCACTCAAAAAACCTTAAAATCCTAAAATTGTCCTAAAAACCCTATGAAAACCCTAAAAACCACTAAAAACCCTAAAAAACCATAAAGCCCCTAAAAATAAAAATATTTTAAACACTTAAAAGAACACTAAAACACTAAATATCATAAAAAGACTAATATCTGTAAAATACCCTAAAACCCCTAAAACATTTAAACCCCTAAAACCCCTAAAAACCATAGAAACTCCTAATATATAGGGCGAAGATGCAGGTTTGATTTTCCGGTTCCTATTCCTTGTCCTTGGATCTTGATGCTGTTGAAGGTTTGGTCATATTGTGTTATGTTCCATCTAATATGCTGGACTGCAGGTTTTTGAGTTGTGGTTGGTTCAGTTGTGAGTCGTTGATGTTGCTGAATGATGAGTTTATGGAGTTGTGGATGATGCAGAATGGGTCTAGGCATGGGCTGCTGGAACCTGTCTAGTCAAGAGGAGATAGTTGCTGCATTCCGAGTTGTTGTATGATGATTGTTTCTAGTTGTTGGTTTTACAATGAGTTGCTGCTAGTTTTTGGTTGGAACTTGACTTGCTGGATGATCAGCGACTGGATTTCGGCTGCCGCTTTCCTTGAGGAGATGATGCTGCCAAGCGTGGTGGTGCCGGCTGATGTGGGAGCTAGTGATTTTAGTATTATAGCTGGATTGGTTGTGAATCGGTGTGGATTCTGGACATTGATGCCATTTAGTAGTGCTAAATGTTACTTTGATCTTGGGTGTTGCAGATGTGATTCTCGAGGTGGGTGTGATGAAAGATGCTGCTGCTTGGTGATGGATGTTGCATCACTATGAGGCGGTGAAGGTGAGGTTAGTGTGCTGGTGCTTCTGTGATGTTGGATGCTGGTGGCTATGGGATGTTGGCTGTGGGTATGATTGGCGAGGAGATGATGGAGGTTGAAATATTGAATCTGGTTGTTGATTGCTGCTTGGATAGGAGGTGCTGAAGGTGCTAATTCTGCTTCTCTACAGATTGCTTTTCGGTTGGGATATGCTATTGGGGATGTTTTTATTTTCCTTATGTTTTTTGTTTTCTTAGTCTTTTGGGGTTTTCAGGAACTATCAGGTTTTGTGGGGGTGTCCAGGGTTTTTGGGTGTGGGTTGATTGACCCCGCCCCTCCCTTGTCTGCTGTGTCTTTTCTACTGCATTTTTTTCTAATAAATTTGGGGGGGGGGGGGGGGGGGTCAGGAATAGCCTGACCACCACATCTTCTTTGACCTAAAAACCCTAAAAACCCCAAAACCATAAAAAATAAAACTCGTTAAAACAATTAAAAAACACCAATATCTATAAAACCCCTAAACTCCTAAAAAATCCATAAAAACCATAAAAACCCATAAAACTCTGAAAACCCCTAAAAACATTAAAAAATACCTAAAACCCAAAAAACCCAAAAAACCCATAATAACCCTAAAAACCCTAAATAACCTTAAAGATCTATAAAAACCATAAAAACCCAAAAAAATAAAAAAAATCTAAAACCCCCAAATATACCCTGAAAATTCATCAAAACTCTAAAAACCTAGAAACCCCTAAAGGACCATAAAACCAAATAAGATTCCCCTATAAAAACCCAAAAAATAGAATAAAAACCCTTAGACACCCTGAAACCTTTCAAAAACACTAAACCCTTAAAAATCCTAAAACCCCTAAAAACACTGAACACCTTAAAAACCTTAAAACCCCTAAAACACTAAAACCCCAAAAAACCCAAAAAACCATGGAAAACCCCTAAAACCCCTAAAACCCCTAAAAATCATAAATCCCCTAAAAACTCTAAAACACCCTAAAACACCCACGAAAAAATCCTAAAAAACCCTAAAAACCTTAAAACCCCCTAAAAAACTAAAAAACCAACACCCAAACTTCCCTAAAACCTTAAAAGCCCCAAAAAGCCACGGAAACCCCTAAAATCCTCAAAACCCCAAAACCAGTAAAAACCTTAAAAAAATATTACAGACCCCTAAAACCCTAAACACCCCTAAAATATCGAAAACACCCTAAAAAAAATAAAAAAACCTAATGCCATGAAAACCCTTAAAACCCAAAAAATGCAGAAAAGCTTTTGAAACCCCAAAAACTCTAAAAATTTCTGAAAACTCGTAAACCCCATAAAACTTTAAAACCCTTAAAAACATAAAAATACCCTAATACCCAATATGATCCTAAAATCCGTAAGTATCTTAAAGGACTATATAACTCCTAAAAATCCATAAAACCATAAACTTTAAAAAATCATAAAAACCCATAAAAACCATAAGAACCATCAACCCCTAAAAACCTCAAAAAACCACTAAAAGACCCTAAAATCCTAAAAAACCTAGCCCGCGGGGGCTGGGTGAGTTGGTTCAAGGCGGTGGCGACCCGTCGCTGAGGTTCCGGGTTCGAGTCCTCACAAAGGCAACGCGCACCATTTGTCAGCGAACCTCTCGTCCCCTCGACTCCATGGGAACTGGCCCAAGCCCAAGGGTTGGCCACCTTGGGCCTAGCTAGGGGCAGGCGGCGCGCAGGTGGGCAGGCCAGCCCTATACCTCGTTACCCATACAACACGTTTATGGGTGAGTTGGTTCAAGGCGGTGGCGACCCGTCGTTGAGGTTCCGGGTTCGAGTCCTCACAAAGGCAATGCGCACCATTTGTCAGCAAACCTCTCGTCCCCTCGACTCCGTGGGAACTGGCCCAAGCCCAAGGGTTGGCCACCTTGGGCCTAGCTGGGGGCGTGCGACGCGCAGGTGGGCAGGCCAGCCCTATACCTCGTTACCCATACAACACGTTTTTCCCACGGGGGCTGGGTGAGTTGGTTCAAGGCGGTGGCGACCCGTCGCTGAGGTTCCGGGTTCGAGTCCTCACAAAGGCAACACACACCATTTGTCAGCGAACCTCTCGTCCCCTCGACTCCATGGGAACTGGCCCAAGCCCAAGGGTTGGCCACCTTGGGCCTAGCTGGGGGCGTGCGGCGCGCAGGTGGGTAGGGTAGCCCTATACCTCGTTACCCATACAACACGTTTAAGGCAACGCGCACCATTTTTCAGCCAACCTCTCGTCCCCTCGACTCTGTGGGAACTGGCCCAAGCCCAAGGGTTGGCCACCTTGGGCCTAGCTGGGGGCGTGCGGCGCGCAGGTGGGCATGCCAGCCCTATACCTCGTTACCCATACAACACGTTTATCCCGCAGGGGCTGGGTGAGTTGGTTCAAGGCAGTGGCGACCCGTCATTGAGGTTCCGGGTTCGAGTCCTCACAAAGGCAATGCACACCATTTGTCAGCGAAGCTCTCGTCCCCTTGACTCTGTGGGAACTAGCCCAAGCCCAAGGGTTGGCCACCTTGGGCCTATCTGGGGGCGTGCGGCACGCAGGTGGGCAGGCCAGCCCTATACCTCGTTACCCATACAACACGTTTGCCCGTGGGGGCTGGGTGAGTTGGTTCAAGGCGGTGGCGACCCGTCACTGAGGTTCCGGGTTCGAGTCCTCACAAAGGCAACATGCACCATTTGTCAGCGAACCTCTCGTCCCCTCGACTCCGTGGGAACTGGCCCAAGCCCAAGGGTTGGCCACCTTGGGCCTAGCTGGGGGCGTGCGGCGCGCAGGTGGGCAGGCCAGCCCTATACCTCATTACCCATACAACACGTTTGCCCGCGGGGGCTGGGTGAGTTGGTTCAAGGCGGTGGAGACCCGTCGCTGAGGTTCCGGGTTCGAGTCCTCACAAAGGCAACGTGCACCATTTGTCAGCGAACCTCTCGTCCCCTTGACTCCGTGGGAACTGGCCCAAGCCCAAGGGTTGGCCACCTTGGGCCTAGCTGGGGGCGTGCGGCGCGCAGGTGGGTAGGCCAGCCCTATACCTCGTTACCCATACAACACGTTAGCCCACGGGGACTGGGTGAGTTGGTTCAAGGCGGTGGCGACCCGTCACTGAGGTTCCAGGTTCGAGACCTCACAAAGGCAATGCACACCATTTTTCAGCGAACCTCTCGTCCCCTCGACTCCGTGGGAACTGGCCCAAGCCCAAGGGTTGGCCACCTTGGGCCTAGCTGGGGGCATGCGGCACGCAGGTGGGCAGGCCAGCCCTATACCTCGTTACCCATACAACACATTTTCCTCACAAAGGCAACGCGCACCATTTGTCAGCGAACCTCTCGTCCCCTCGACTCTGTGGGAACTGGCCCGAGCCCAAGGGTTGGCCACCTTGGGCCTAGCTGGGGGCGTGCGGCGCAAAGGTGGGCAGGCCAGACCTATACCTCGTTATCCATACAACACGTTTGCCCGCAGGGGATGGGTGAGTTGGTTCAAGGCGGTGGCGACCCGTCGCTGAGGTTCCGGGTTCGAGTCCTCACAAAGGCAATGCGCACCATTTGTCAGTGAACCTCTCGTCCCCTCGACTCCGTGGGAACTGGCCCAAGCCCAAGGGTTGGCCACCTTGGGCCTAGCTGGGGGTGTGCGGCGCGCAGGTGGGCAGGCCGGCCCTATACCTCGTTACCCATACAACACGTTTGCCCGCGGGGGCTGGGTGAGTTGGTTCAAGGCGGTGGCGACCCGTCGCTGAGGTTCCGGGTTCGAGTCCTCACAAAGGCAACGCGCACCATTTGTCAGCGAACCTCTCGTCCCCTCGACTCCGTGGGAACTGGCCCAAGCCCAAGGGTTGGCCACCTTGGGCGTAGCTGGGGGCGTGCGGCGCGCAGGTGGGCAGGCCAGCCCTATACCTCGTTACCCATACAACACGTTTTTTGGTTCAAGGCGGGTGGCGACCCGTCGCTGAGGTTCCGGGTTCGAGTCCTCACAAAGGCAACACACACCATTTGTCAGCGAACCTCTCGTCCCCTCGACTTCGTGGGAACTGGCCCAAGCCCAAGGGTTGGCCACCTTGGGCCTAGCTGGGGGCGTGCGGCACGCAGGTGGGTAGGCCAGCCCTATACCTCGTTACCCATACAACACGTTTTCTCGCGGGGGCTGGGTGAGTTGGTTCAAGGCGGTGGCGACCCATCGCTGAGGTTCCGGGTTCGAGTCCTCACAAAGGCAACGCGCACCATTTGTCAGCGAACCTCTCGTCCCCTCGACTCTGTGGGAACTGGCCCAAGCCCAAGGGTTGGCCACCTTGGGCCTAGCTAGGGGCGTGCGACGCGCAGGTGGGCAGGCCAGCCCTATACCTCGTTACCCATACAACACGTTTGGAAGATGCCGCCGCTCTCGCCTGGTCTCCTCCCGACGTCGCGATTTCCAGCATCTTCTCACAGAGGATTCGTCTCCCGGTCTGTTCGTGATGAGGATTGGCTTGTCAGCTACGGCTTGCTTTAGCGTGCGATGTTGATTCTCGACGGCGGAGGATTTTGGAGGCTCGTAGAGGCATCGGGATCTGGCGGTTTTCTCGACATCAAAGGTTCTGCTTCTGATTTTCCTTCAAGCCTAATGGCTCTGGATGCGTGGATAGCAGATCTTGTTCCTGCGGTCAAAGGCTTCCTTGGGCTTCCTCTTCTCAGATCTGCGTGGTCGAGGGGGTCTGGAATGGGAGGCGTTGACTTGGCTTGGATTTTGCGTCGACTTGCCTTGGTTTCGGCGGATCTGAAATCTGATCTACAAAAGAAGACCCTGGGTTTTCCGGATTCAGTTTTCTTGCAGATTAGTGAAGGATGGTGGGCCACGTCGACGAAATGTTGCGAGGTGGTCAGATCTTGGTTCCGTTCTGGAAATGGCATGTCTGCTTCTATGCTTGGGTCTAGTTTTCCAGATCTGAGTCTGGGAGGTTTTTGCTGAATCTCTTGGCATTTTGACGGTTTCTGGGGGCTGCGAAAAGTGAACGTGCAGGTTCGTGCTTCTGTTTCCTTAGTTTCACCTTTGATTTATGCTGCTGATGAGTTTTTGGACAAGCTGAGTTGCGTCCTGGCTGCTATGGTGGAATGTGGTCTTTTGAGCTATAGCTGGTTTGGTTGTGAGTTGTTGCTGAAGTTGGATTTGAGGCAAGTTGAGATGGAGGTTGATGGCTGTGGCATTGGTTTGGTTTTGAATAGCGATGGGCTCGGGATTTTTGTTCTAGTGAGTGTGCTGGATGCTGTTTGGTGTGCTGCTGGTTGCTGTTTTTCAGGAGGATGTGGTGCTGCTGATGGCTGCTGGGGCTGGTTGGTTTTGATGTGTTGTGGCTGCTGTATTGTTGTGATGATTGGATGTGGTGTTGTTGGATGCTGGAATGCGCTGGATGATGGATGTTGTGATGCTGGATGTGTGGACGCTGCTTGGCTATGCTGTTTGGTTTTGGTGCTGGATGCTGGTGTTGGCTGGACAAGATTTGTGGACTCTGCTGTTGTGTTTTGTTTTGTGTCTGTTTCTCTTTTTTGTTTTCTTTTTTGACTTTCCTTTTTTTTGTCTTTTGCTGTGAAGGGTTTTTGGGTGTGGGTCGTTTGACCCCTCCCCTCCCTTGTCTGCAGGTCTTTGTGTCTTTTCTTTTAATAAATTTTGGGGGGTGCCAGGAATAGCCTGGACCCGAGCCTTCCTTTTCCTAAAAAACCTAGAAACCCTAAAAATCCTAAAAAACCATTAAAACCCATAAATGACCCTAAAATAATAAAAAAATGTCCTAAAAATGTTTAAAACCCTATAATATTAAAATGGCCAAAAACCCAAAAACCCCCAAAAGTCCCTAAAAACCTGATACTCCTATAGGACACTAAAAACACTAAAAACACTAAAAACCCTAAAAGTCTCTAAAATAACCTAAAACCCTAAATTAATCTACATAACACTAAAACCCCCAAAGGACCCTAAAAACCCCAAAGGAACCTGAAAAACCTAAAGGACAATAAAGGACCCTAAAACACCTAAAACACTAAAGGACCATAAAAACCTTATAAACCCCCTAAAGGATCCAAAAAACCCAAGTGTCCTAAAAACCATAAATGACTTTTAAAAATTAAAAAAAACCTTAAAGACCATAAAACCCCTTATAAAAACATAAAAATACAACAAAAATATTAAAGACCTAAAACCCCCAAAAAAGACTCTAAAAACCCTTAAAATCACCTAAAACACTAAAAGTACCTAAAACTCTAAATGACCCTAAAAACCCAAAATAACTATAATTATCCCTAAAAACCCTAAAAACCTTTAAAACACAAAAAAAAACTTAAAAACCTTAAAAGTCCATAAAAACCCCAAAAACCCTTAAAACCCCAAAAACCAAAACATCCCGAAACCTTAAAACCCTAAAAGCCATAACAAAACCTAAAAACCCATAAAAACCCTGAAAACCATAGAAAAACTAAAACCCCAAAAAATCCTTAAAGGGTTAAAAATCACAAAAAATACTTCAAAAATCCTAAAAGATCCTAAAAATACTAAAAACCCTATAAACCACTAAAAATGATAAAAACCATAAAAAATACTAAAAAAGATAAAAATAATAAGAACCATAAAACTCCCTAAAACCCTATAAATCCATTAAAAAGACCTAAAAACCCGAAAACACTAAAAAAACCCTAAACATATAAAAATATAAAAATAATAAAAACCATAAAATAAATGTAAAAACCCTAAAAAACCATAAAACCCCCCAAAACTCTAAAAACCATTAAAACTACAAAATGCACACAACACAAAAAAACTCTAAAAAACCCTAAAAAATGATAAAGCAATAAAAATCCTAAAACCCCTAAAACCCCCTATAAACCAAAAAACCCACTAAAAACCCTAAAAAACCCTAAAAAACCCAAAAATTAAAACCCCCCGAAATCCCAAAAAACCCCAAAAACAAAACACCCCCTAAAACCTCTAAAACTATAAAATCCCCTAAGAACCATAAAAACCCTAAAAAGGTGAAAACCCCTAAACTACCTAAAAGGCCAAACAAACCCTAAATCCCTTGAAATCTTAAATCCCTAAAAAAAAAAATAAAACCCTAGAGAACCCTAAAAATCAGAATAACCCTTAATATCATTAAAACCCCTAAAAACCTATAAAGATCCAGAAGACCCAAAAAAACTCCTAAAACACCCTAAAACTATGAAAACCCTAAAACCCTACAAAATTATTTAAAAACAAAAAAACCCTAAGAACCCTAAAACACCCCAATACCCGAAAAACCCAAGTAAAATCCTAAAAACCATAGTATGCTTGAAATATCTCTAAAAACCCCTAAAACCCATAAAAATCATTAAAAAAACCAAAAAACCAAAAAAATACTAAAAAACATTAAAAAAACTAAATACCATTAAACCCACTAAAATTTATAAAAAACCATTAAAACCCTAAAATATATTAAAACACATAAAAACCTTAAAAAAGAACTATAAACCCTAAAAACCCTAAAAACTGTAAAAAAAAAATAAAAACCCTAAAATTCAGAAAGATATTCCCAAAACACATTGAATACCCTATGAAATACTAAGAAAACACTATAAAAATATAAACAGTCTCTGAAAACCCAAAAAAACATAAAAACCCATAAAACACCTAAAAACCATAATAAACCAAAAAACCAAAAAACCCCGTAAAACCCCTACGAAACCCTAAAAACCCTAAAAAATCCTAAAAACCACTAAAAGAACCATAAACCCTAAAAGAACCATAGAAACCCTTAAACCCCTAAAAACCCTTAAAACACTAAAAACCCATAAATTTACACTGAAAAACCAAAACCCCTAAAAACCATAAAACCCCTAAAACCAAAAAAAACATTAAAAACCCTAAAAAACCCTAAAAACCCATAAAAATACCTAAAAGATCCTAAAAACCCTAAAACCCTCTAAAAGACCATAAGAACCCATAAAACCCCTTAAAATCATAACAAAAACTAAAATCCCATAAAAATACCTAAAAACCTTAAAATTCCTAAAATCCAAAAAAACCCTTAATATATAAAAATTTCTAAAACCCATAAAACCCCCTAAAATAGACTAAAATACCTAAAAAATCCAACAAACCATAAATATTTTTGAAAGTCCATAAAAGATATTTTAAAATATTAAAATTACCTAAAAATATTTAAACACCTAAAAACCCTGAAAACCCATAAACACACTAAAAACCATAAAACCCTTAAAACCCTTAAAAACCTTAAAAATCATTAATATCCAAAAATAACCTCTAAACACCATGAACACCCCTAAAACACTAATAAACTAAAACCCCATTAAAATACTTTGAAGACTCAAAATCCCTAAAAACCCCCCAAAACCCAAAACCCCATAAAATACTAAAGAATCTATGAAACCATAAAAATTATGAAAAACCATAAAAATCCTTTTAAAAACCCCCAAAACCACTAGAAATACAAAAACCATAAAACTTTAAAAAACTAAAAGACCCTAAAAAACCCCAAACCTCATAAAATCCCCTAAAACCATAAAAACCCGAAAAACCATAAAAACCATAAACCCCCTTTTAATACTAAAAGAACAGAAATTCACTAAAACTCGGAAAGGCCCTTAAACCCACTAAAATCCCAAAAAACCCATAAACAACCTAAACACCTGAAATCCCCTAGAACATCCAAAACCCAAAAAACATATAAACTCCTTAAAAACCCCAAAAGACCCAAAAGTCCCAAAAACCCAAAAAACCCTAAAAAACATCAAAAAAACCTAAAAACCCTAAAATAATATTAAAATATCTAAACACCCTAATACCACTAATAATCCAAAAAACTGAAAAACCCCTAAGTAACCCTAAATACCCTAAGAAAACCTTAAAAATCCTAATAACCCTAAAAACATAAAACCCCCTAAAACCCCTAAAAACACTAAAACCATTAAAAACCTATAAAATATAAAAAATCTAAAACCCTAAAATAGCACTGAAAACCCTAAAAAATATTAATAACCCTTAAACCCTAAACAAGTCACAAAAACCCCAAAAATCCTACAAACACTAAAAACCATAAAACCCTAAAAGACCCTAAAATAACCCTAAAACCCCTAAAGAACCCCAAAACCCTAACAAAACTAAAAACCTAAAAAACCCTAAAATCATTGAATCCCTTAAAACACTAAAACCCCCTAAAAAAACTAAAAAACCTTTAAACCCCAAAAGACTTTAAAAACCTTAGTAGCCCAAAAATACCATACAAATCTAAAAAAAATAAAAAAACCATAAAACCCTGAAAAAATATAAAAATCTTAAAACACTTGAGAACCCTACAACCCCTAAAAATCCTAAAAACCCTTAGAACCCTAATAAATCCTACAAATCCAAAAACACTTAAAATCCAAAAAACCCTAGAAAATCTTTAAAACCAAAAACCCTTAAAACCTATAAAAACATGAAAATTCCTACTCAGAAAGGCTCAGATCATGAGTATAACCCATGATCCCCAAAATTTATTAAGAAAAAGATAAAATTCAGGTGATTAATTGAGGTATAATGGTCTTGTACCAGCAAGAGAAAAAAGTAAAAAGAAGAATGAAATTGGAAAGAAGTATGTCAAAAGTATCCATGCAATGGAATAAGAGTTGTTTACATGCATACATACAAACCAGAGTAGCAACGACCCATGTACGAGTCTTCACTGAAAGCAAAATGTTAATCTAGAAATTAGTTTATCTATATCCCAGCATGAAAGCATCCTACACAATGACAGAAAAAAAAAACGAATCCAAAACAGTGACCCGATTTCCCATTCCTTATCAAAAGCATATTCCAAGTTCATCCACATGTGAACCTCAAAAATCCCATGAAAACACATGATTTCTAGGACTTCACTGAAATAACATGTATTAAACATGTGAACACACCTTCCTAGATCAACAGATCCTTTAAAATCGATACACAGAGTAGGAACAAATAGCCCTGAGGGAGAGAAAATAGCACACACAGCTGCAAAAAAAGATGTACAAATAGATTCAAACACTCCTGCAAATTTCTCATGGAGAAGAAAACCCTCCCTGAGGCCTCCAAACATCCATAAATAGAAAATACCATGATTCCATAAAGTTAAACTCCTTTAATCTAGTAGATGAATTAAACAAAAAGATCTACAAAAGTACAATTGCAGTAATTCCAACACTAGTATTATTCATCTGTATAAGATAATTGAGAAAAGGACATTTGTAGTGGCTATGCTAAAAAATATCCTTTCAATAGAAAGGGAAGGTGAGGAATAGAGACTGAAAAAGCACCAAAGAAACTAATAAGAATAAAACAAGTAGGGTACCACACCCTCCTAGAGCTACAGAACCATGGAAAGCATCCCAGAAAATCCTACAAAAGAGCTATTCCCATCTAAGTTCAAGATAATTAAAATAAGGGTTTTGGTCAAGCTCAAATTAAACTCTATAAAAATTTCACGCTCTGATACTAAGATAATCATCAACATATATTTCCTTGTTTCAATATCTTCCAAAAGACAACATTTATTGTTCCTCAATCCAAAGGTATAAGTCCTTCTTGTATACTTTCTTAATTACACAAGTGAAATTTATAAGCTTATTATGTCCTCTTGTTCCTGAATCCAATTGTAGGGTTCCTCTTCATCTAATGAGGAGGGACCCACATATTTAGAGGATACTGATGCAGATGGATTTTCTTTGAGCACTGGTTGTTGAGGGATGCTAATTTCCTTTAATCAAATCCCTAAAGATCAAGTGAAAATGGTTTTCTCCAACTTAGAGTAATCAATGAATTTTTGAGTCTTCTTAGGATGTGGAGTGATAAAACCAACAAGATTAGTTAAAGGTTTGTTACCATTTTGGCACTCAAATTCATATAAGAATCCTCAATTTTAAGTGCATGCTCATTATCATCAAGACTAGAATCACTTGAAATAGATTGAGTCTCTTGTGAAATCTCACGATAAGGTGGAAAAACTCCTAAATTTCTTATAATAGGTTCGTAATTATGGAACGCATCCACAAACCCAGAAAAAACATCAACTTGAGCACACTGAGGCTGTGATGGTAAGGAATCCAGGATAAATGAAGACATAATTCGGGCCTTAGAATTCGAGGGTTCAACTTGTTCAATAAGAGGCCTTCTCTATTTCTCAACCCAAACTGATTTCCCTTTACTTGGCAGAGGTTTTCCAGCATAAAAATTATTCCTAGGGTACTTCCCAGAGCCACAGTCTCTAAGGTAGTGTCCAAGATGTAGGCAATTAGAATAGTAGTTAGGTAAGTTCTCATAAAACACTTATTCAAAAAATCAAAATCACCATTCTGGATCCAAATAATTGAAGTTAGGTGTTGTGTAAGGTCAACCTCAACACACACGCATGAAAATGACGATGTTGTGGGATTTTTAGTACACTATTGGAAAATAGGTCTATACCCATGGTTTTACAAAAAACCGTGGGTATAGGGATAATATGTGAACCTATACCCACGGTTGTGCCAAAAACTGTGGGTATAGTTTTCTTTTAAGACCAATACCCACTGTTTTGGAGAAAAACGTGGGTATAGGGTATTTTCCGAAGATGTATACCGACGGTTCTTGAAAACCGTAGGTATTGAAGGTTTTTTTGAAGACCTATACCCACGGTTCTAGAGAACCGTGGGTATAGCTTTCCCGCGTTATGGCGGGCAAATAAAATTAGGCGGGACATGGGAAAAATTTGGCGGGATACATTTTTTCACGGTTTAGATTAATATATTTATATACATATAAATATAAATAATCAAAAGTTATATAGCTGAGTTGGTCCATTTGTGTAGCACGGTCTTGAGTCTCAGTGCACAGCCTGGGTTCGAAACCCCCTGGGCGCCTTTTTTTGAAGTTAAATAACATATATTAATATATATACACAAATATATGTACATATATCAAATGAATATTCTAGCTGAGTTGGTCTGTTGGGTTGCACAACAGCGAGGTACAGCGCGCGTCGCGGTTTCGAAACCCCATGGGATCGTTTTTTTGAATTTAAATATTCCATATTAATATATATACAAATATATATGTATATTAAACAAATAAAAATAGCATCTGGGTTGGTCTGTTGGTGCGGGACGGCCGCGAAGCTTAACGGGTGGCACGAGTTCAAGACCCCCTGGACGCGATTTTTTTGAAATTAAATTCCCCACGGTTTTCAAACCATGGGGTCTGCTATGTTCCACGCTGGAACAACGTTGTTCCAAATTGGACTCCCCTATACCCACGGTTTGGAGAACCGTGGATATAGGCGGAGACCTCTATACCGACGCCATTCTAGCCCACGGTTCCCAAAACCGTTGGTATAGGCTATACCCACGGTTTTGGGGGCTATACCCACGGTTTTGAACCGTGGGTATAGGTCATTTTTCCAGTAGTGGTAGCAGAATCCAACTTAATATGATGACCTATAAGTTTAGAAATAGGAAAGAGGCTAATTCATTTGAATAAATGCAATGGAAGACTTGAGAACCCTAACCAGACATGGAAAATTGTGGATTCAGTGCTAAAATAAAACATAGGGGACCATTTTAGGACATTCATCATGCAACCCCCAAAATTCCAAGAACTCCTAGACCATAATCGATAGTAATTATATTCAGAGGAGAAGCAAATTGTGATATTCAACAAGTTGAGGAGACCAATTTCAAAATCATGTAAAACCAATGGATTCGAATGCTTTTCGTAGGAAGATCATAGAGGGATGACACATAAAGAATTTTCCAAAAGGAAAAAATATGACATCAGAAGATAGGAAATGAACCTCCTCATTCGAAAATGCGATGGACGCATGACCTATATGAAAAAAAATCTTTGGATGAAAGGACTAAGCGGGTGTGGGCTAAACATCCAGAGCAATAGATCTGACATGAGTAGTGTCAGAAACCACGTTTGTGATGCTTCATGAGTCACAATGTCTGTGCCTATCTCCCTCTCTCAGCCGCTCCATCTCCTTGAAAATCCCTAAAATAGCATTGAATTCCCAAAAAAACCTAGAAGATCCTAATGTACCCTAAAAACACTAAAAGTAATAAAAAACCCTATAAACAACCTAAATGACCCTAAAAACCCCAAACACCAAAAAACACTAAATACCCTAAATACCCCTCAAAACCCCAAAACCCCAACAAACCCTAAAAACCCAAAAAAACCCAAAACACCAAAAACCTAAAACCCTAAACCCCCTAAAAACTATTAAAACCCCCAAAATAACCAAAAAACCCATTAAAAAACCTAAAATTCCCAAAACTCCTAATAACCCTAAAAACCTTAGAAATCTTAAATCATCTAAAACCACGGGAAAACCATAAAACCCCTAAAAACCCTAAAAACACAAAAAACATTAAAACCTAAAAATTCTAAAAACACCTAAAAAACCTAAAAAACCTAAAACCCTAAAAACAATAAAAATCCTAAAAACCACTAAAAATAATAAAAACCCCTAAAAATAAAAAAAAATATATGATTTCAAGAAAAATACCAAGAACTAAAAAAACCAAAACCCTAAAACACCCATGAAAGTCCCTACAAACCCTAAAAAACCTAAAAGATCATAAAAACCCCTAAAAGACCCCAAAAATCTTGGAAGACCCCAAAACCCCCTAAAAACTAAGACCCTAGAAACCTTTAAAGACCGTAAATCACAGTAAAAAAAATACTAAAAGACCATAAAATACCCTAAAAACCTAAAGGAATCTAAAAATCATTAAAACCCTAAAGGGCCCTTAAAACCCAAAAATATCCTAAAACCCATAATTGACTCTATAAAACACTAAAGGATCCTAAAAACCTTAAAACCCCTAATGGTCCCTAAAAAATCATAAAAAACCTATATGATCCTAAAACCCCCTAAAACCCCCAGAGAACCCTATAAACCCTAAAGAACATTAAATAACACTAAATGACACTAAAAACCTCAAAAACCCAAAAAACCATAAAATCCCCTAAAAACATAAAGGACCCCAAAATTTTGAAAAACCCCCAAAAGACCCTAAATATCCTAAAACCCCTAAAAGTACCTAAAAACACTAAAACCCCATGAAAATCCAAAAAACGGAAAAAAACCTAAGAAAAACCAAAAAAACTTTAAAAACCCTAAAAACATCTATCCCCGCAAACCCCTAAAACATACCAATAACCCTAAACCCCCTAAAAATCCTAATAAACTCCTAAAAACCCTAAAAAACCCAAATAATGCCTGAAAATCCTAGAAACTTATAAATATCTATAAATACTAAAAATTCTTAAAACCATAAAAACTAAAAAAAACCCCAAAAAACCATAAAAACCATAAAAACGCTAAAAACATAAAAAACCCTAAAACCTCTAAAAATAACAATGACAATAAAAAACATAAACCCCCAAAACCCCTAACATCATAAAACACCAAAAGATCCTGAAAACCCTAACTCGCAAACCCCCCTAAAACCCTTGAAATCCCCTAAAACCCCCTAAAAACCTAATACCCTATTAAACCGCTAACCTAACCTTATTAATCCTTAAACACCCAAAAAATCCTAATATACCTAAAAACACTAAAAACCCTTAAAATCCCAAAAAAAACTTAAACACCCAAAAATACCTTAAAAAATCTAAAACTATAAAAACATAAAGAAACCATAAAACCATATTAAACCATAAGGCATAATAAATACCCTAAAAACCATAAATTCCCAAAAAGACCCTAACAAAACCCCAAAACCCTTAAAACCCCTGAAGCCCTAAGAAAACCCTAATGAAGCCTGAAACCCCTAAAAAACCCATAAAACCCTAAAACCCCATATATCCCCTTAAAATACCTAAAAAAACAAAAAACCCTAAAATAATATAAAACCCTAAAAAACCCTAAAAAACCTAAAAAAACCTAAACAGCTCTAAAACACTTAATAAATCCCCAAAAACCATAAAACCCTAAAATTCAAAAAACCATAAAAAACTAAAAACTCTTAAAAATCCTCAAAACTTTAAAACCCATAAACCCACAAAAATACCCTAAAAACCCCTAAAAACCTTAAAAATAATAACAACCCCTAAAATTTCTGAAAGCACAAAAACCCCAAAAAACTCTTTAAAACTCTAAAACCCCAAAAATCCCCCAAAAATAAAAAAATCCCCTAAAACCCTTAAAAAAACCCATAAAACACTTAAAACCCCTAAAACCCTAAATCCTATACCCAACACCTTAAACCCAAATCCCAACACCCTAAACCATAAACCCAACCCCCTAAACCCTAATCCTTTCACCCTAAACCCTAAAAAGTAGGCCCTAAACCCTAAAACAAAAACCCTACACCCTAAACACTATACCCTACACCCTAAAACCTAAAACCTAAATCCTAAATCCTATACCATGATCTAGAAACCCTATAACATACACACTAAACCCTATACCCAAAACCATATACCCTACACCATAAAACCTATAATCTAGACCCAAAACCCTACACCCTAAACCCTACACCCTAAACCCTACACCCTAAATTGTATAGCCTATACCCTAAACTATAAACTATACACCATAAAACATGTACCCAACACCATAAACCCCACAATATAAACCCTAAACCATACACCCTAAACCTTAAAACCTACACCCTAAGCATTACTTCATACAACCTTAACCCTAAACCTTATACCCTACACCCAACACCCTACACCCTACACCCTACACCCTAAACCCGAATACCAAGACCCTAAACCCCATACCTGCACTAAAAACCCTAAACCCTAAAAACCTAAAAAACCTAAAAATCCATAAAGACCCCTAAAACCAATAATAAATAAGAAAACACTAAAAAATCCATAAAACCCTAAAAAACATAAAAGAACTAATAAACCTCAAACCCTATAAAAACCTTTAAAACACACTAAAAACTAAACCCTAAGAACCCTATAACCCATAAAAACCCCTAATACTCAACAAACCCTAAAAAAACCTAAAACCCCTTAAAATCATAAAAACAATAAGAAAACCAAAAAAATACCCAAAAACCTACAAAACCTAAAACCCACTAAAAACCAAATAAACCCTTAAAACCACTAACAACCCCTAAAATATCTAAACCCCTAAAAATCTATAGAACCCTAAAACCCATCAAACCCTAAAAAACCTAAAAAACACATTAATAACCCTAAAACCTTAAAAACTCTAAAACCCTAAAAGAACCCTAAAAACCATAAATTAACCTAAAGAGAATCCCAAACCCCATAAAATAAACCTAAAGCCCAAAAAACCCTAAAAAAATAAAAAACCATAAAAAACCCAGAAAACCTTAAAATCACTAAAAACTATAAAAACACAATAAAAACCATAAAATACCTAAAGAAACCTAAATACCCTAAAACCATTGAACCCATTAAAGACTCTAAAACCCCTAAAAACCCATAAAAACCTAAAAGATAGCTAAAAACATTAACAAATCCAAAAAAACCCCTAAAAGACCCCAAAATCCTAAAAATCTATTAAAATCCCTAAAAAACACAAAAACCCTCAAATCCGTAACAACCCAAAAAAACTATAAAATCGATAAAAAATCTAAAAACCCTTAAAAATTAAAAGCTCTAAAAACCCTAAAAAGACCCTAAACCCCAAAACACTACAAAAATCCTAAAAATCCCTAAAAATCCCTAAAAAAACATAAAATTAATAAAAAAACCTAAAAACCCTGAAACCCCATAAAAATCTAAATACCATAAAACCCTCAACAAAACCTAAGAACTCTAAAAATCATAAAAATATTAAAAGAATCAAAAAACTCTACAAGGCCATAAAAACCCTAAAAACCACTAAAAATCCCTAAAAACCCCAAATACACTAAATAACCCTAAAAAACCCTAAAATCCCCTAAAACACCCGAAACACTATTAAATACCATAAAACTCAGAAAAACTATAAAAACCCCTAAAAACCTAAAACCATTAAAATACACTAAAACACTAAAACCGTTAAAGAAGAATTAAACCACTAAAAACACTTAAGAGTATATAAAACCTATAAAAACCTCAAGAAACCCTAAAACAATTGATTTCCCTAAAACTATAAAAACATTAAATACCTTAACAACCCTAAAACAACCCTAAAATCCCTAAAAATCATAAAAACACTAAAAAGTCCTTTAAAATTTTAAAAACACCATAAAAATCCCTAAAACCCACTTAAAACGTAAAAACGCTTAATAACACTGAAATCCATTTAAAACCTAAAAATCATAAAAACTAGGAAAACCATAAAATCTATTGAAATCCATAAAAACCATAAAATACTCTAAAAACACTAGAACAAAAAAAAACTTTTAAAACCCTACAAATGTCATAATAATCCATAAAAATCCCTATGAAATCCCTAATAAAGTTAAAAAATCCCAAAAAATCTATAAATCCTACAAAACCATTAAAAAATTTAAAAATCCATAAAACCACTAAAACCTTAAAAACCCAAAAAGTACCATAAATCCCTAAAAGAGCCATTAAAAAAATAAAACCCCTAATGACAATAAAAACCCTAAAAGAACACTGAAACCTCTAAAAGAACCCTAAAAACCCTTAAACCCCTAAAAACCCTAAAACCCCTTAGAACACTAAAAACACTAAAAACACTAAAAATAATTAAAACCTTTAAAACAATAAAAGAAGAAAAACCCCTAAAGAGATGGCAGGTAAGTCTCTAGGTGCTCTCCCTTTGCGATTCCCATCACTACTCCCCCTCTCCCTGATGGGCCTCTGCTGCTCCTTGGCGGCATTGTTGATCTCTCAGTGGTTTGGGAACAATATCAGTAGATCAACTGGCTCGGTGTTAGATGCGGATTCTCTCATAGGTGAGACAGTGGGATGGTCCGGCGGGTTCAATCGGTCCCTTATCAGTCAATGGAAAAGCAACTCTCAAAGTAGGATCCATATCTGAGGTTGCGGTGGTCTCTCTGGTCTCTGAGCATGAATGGCCCGAAGGCCTTAATTTTTATTGATTTCTGATAACCCCCATTTCAAGGGATGAGGGGGAACCCTAACAAGGCCCGTAGGCTGAGAGATTACATGACCCGTAGGCTTAGGTGATTACATGACCTGAAGGTCTTAGGGAATTCAACCAGACTATCTACAAGGAACTGCCCTGCCCCAGCATCTGCATCTTGATAGTAGCTCTCCACCTTTGCATTACCATCTGGTTAGGCTTCCCGTGCAAGAACAGTCTGGTACTAATGGAATAGCCATACCCTCTCATTATGACAATCCATTTGGCTCTACTCTGGTGAATGCACCTGCTCTGAATCATCATCTGGGGCTACTCCTTTTTTTGTAGTGTGTCTGGGGCCTGCATTCATGTGGCCCGAAGGCCTTGGGGTGGCCCTAAGGCCTTAAGGTGGCCCGAAGGCCTTTATAATCAACTGGCCTGAAGGCCTTGGGTGGCCCGAAAGCCTTGCAGGACCCGAGGACCAAACAGGTGGCCTGAAGGCCTAGATGGATGAATAGTTCTGGCTGCTACAGTATCGAACAGTTCCTGCTGTAGTACTGCTACAGTGCCTGCTACAGTACTGCTACAGTACCCCCGGAAATATGCCTCCACCTGGATTTGATCTCGGGTCTCTTGGATGCACCTAGAGAGTCCTCACCAACTGGGCTGAGGCTCTTGTCCTCTCTCTGGTCTCTCAATGGTGTTAAGAGGGTGAGATGGACGTCCCAACATTTGGGCAGTGGTGTGCTTGTCCCAAAAATGAGATCTATTTGTCAGATCTGGGTTCAGTCTTGGATGTTCGGCTCTTATTGTGTTTTTTGCTTTGATTCTCATCGATGGTCAGGCGAGATAATCCTGCGGGTTCGTATGAGACCATATCAGTCACTGACATGGTGGATGGTTCCATATTTGGGAGGGACCAGGCTTCTCAATGTTGATATGTTATGGTGGATGTGAAGGGAGAAGATGTAGACGACATCACAACCTCTTACGCTGCTTAGATTCAGGTGGCTTGTGAGAAGTCAAGGCGGGGCTTTTAGATCTGCCCAGAGTCTGCTGGAGGCGTGGATGAGATCGACTTGGCATCATTTTGTGTAGAAGATTCGGGTTTGTATTTCTGGTTTCTCTATTTTAGATCTGTTTCATGCAGCTACTGAAGGGATAATTAAGTTATGTTGCATTATGGATACTTGGTTGGACTGTAGTCTAAAGTTTTGTTGCTGGATTGGTTGTGAATTGTTGCAGATGCTGGATATTGGTTCTGTTGAGTGGTGATGAATGCTGCTTTGAGTGATGCGATTGGGTTCTGGGCATGGGTGATGGTTTCCCTTCAATCTTTCGATTAAGGGGTCATTATGTTGTGCTACATTATGGCTGCTATGTTGGACTGTGGTCTTATGTGATGTAGCTAGTTTAGTTGTGAATCAGTGTGGATGCTGGATATTGGTTCTGTTGAGTGGTGCTGGATGTTGTCATGCCTTTGGGTGCTACAGATGTGTTCCTGGGTGTGCTACTATATTTGAATTGTTGGAAGCTGATTGGATTAAAGGCGAGGGTTGCTAAAATCTAAGTTTCTGGTTTATGGATGATGCTTGGCTATGATGTGATGATAGATTCTGGTGTTTGGTGATGGTTTCTACTTCGTTGTGAGGTGGTGAAGGTGAGACTTTTGACTTTGATGCTGGTGGTTTTGTGATTCTGGCAGTGGATATGCTTGGCAAGGAGGCGATGGTTGATGAAAATGGTGATGTAGGATGCTGGTTGCTGTTTGGCTGGGAGATGCTGTTGGAAATGCTTTTGATTTTCTGCCTTTTCTGGTTTTTGTGTCTTTTGGCATTTTTGTGGACTTTTGGGTTTTTTGCTGGTGTCTAGGGTTTTGGGTGTGGGTCGATTGACCCCTCCCCTTCATTGTCTGATGTGTATTTTTTATGATAAATTTTGGGGGGTCAGGAATATCCTGGCTTCGCATCTTCCTTTCCCATTAAAACACTTAAAACCCAAAAAAGACACTAAAGCCCCCTAAAACCCCTAAAAACCCAAAAATCCAAAAAATGTCAAAAACCCCAAAACTCTTAAAAAACCTAACCCCCTCCCCTCGCAAAAAACCCCTAAAACACCCTTAAGCCCTTGAAAACACAGAAAAACATTCCAAAACCCCTTAAAAGACACTAAAAGCCCATAAATCCTTCAAAATACTAAAAATACTAAAAACCCCAAACACACTAAATGACTCTAAAACCCTAAAAACACTAAAAACCCATAAAAAGAATCTAAAAACCCCTAAAAACCATAAAACCTATTAAAAACTGTAAAAAAACCTTAAAACCCCTACAACCATAAAAACCCTAAAAATCCCAAAAAAATCTAAAACCCTAAAAACCCCTAAAAACCCCTAAAAATACTATAAAACCTCAAGAAACCTAAAAATCCAAAAAACCCTAAAAACAATAAAAACCCTTGAAACTTGAAAAATATCCCAAAACCCTAGAAACCCTAAGAAAACCATAAAATCCATAAAAATGATAAAACCCCTAAACCCCTAAAAACTATAAAAACCCTAAAAACACAAAAAAAAACATAATAACTTTTGAAAAACATAAAACCCCAAAACCCTAAACAACCCTAAACCCCTAAAAACCCAAAACAACCATTAAAACCCCAAAACCTCTAAATCTTTAAAAGTCATGAAATGAACCTAAAAAACATAAAACCCATAAAACAATAAAAGAAGATAAACAAATAAAAACACTAAAGGATCCAAAAAACCCAAAAAAACCTAAAAAAACCTTAAAACCAATTAAAAACCTTACAGAACAAAAAACAATTAAAAACCTAAAACCCCTAAAAATCCTAAAAAGGATAAAAATATAAAACCCCTGAAAACCGATAAAAACTGAAAAACCCTAAAAAATCCTAAATTGTCAAAAATCCCATAAAACATTCCTAAAAACTCTAAATAACCCTAAAACCCCTAAAAATCCTACATCCCATACACCCTTAACCCTAAACCCTATGCCATAAACCCTAAAATCTAAACCCTAAACCCTAAACCCTACACTCAAAACCATATACCGTACACTATAAATCCTAAAAATTACACCCTCAACCCTATGACATACAACACAAACACTAAACCCTAAACCCTAAACCCTAAAAACTTCTTAAAACCCCAAATTCCTAAAAACACTAAAAATCCCAAAAAACCCGAAAAACCTTTAAAAACCCTAGAACCCTAAAAACCCTAAAAAATCCTAAAAAACACTAAAGGAAACTAAAACCCCTAGAAGATCCAAAAACCCCTAAAAATAGAAAACACATTAAAACCCATAAAAGAACATAAAACCCATAAAAACCCTAAAATCCCTAAAACTCCCTGAAAACCTAAAAACCCTAAAAACCCTAAAAACCCTAAAAACCATAAATGACCATAAAAACCCAAAAGACCCTAAAAATCCTAAAAACCATAGAACAACCTAAAAACCCTTAACAACCTAAAAACCCTAAACAACCCAAAAAGTGATAATTTTTTTTAAAAGACCATAAACACAGTAAACTCACTTTAAACCCCTAAATAACCCTAAAAACCCTAAAACCACTAATATATTATAAAAAACCTAAAAACCCTAAAAACCATCAGAACTATAAAAAACAAAAAAAAAAAAGAAAACATAAAAAACCCCAAAACCCCTAAATACCCCATAACCCCTATAAATAAAAAAACCCTTAAAAACCCAGATAACCCCATAATCCCCCAAAATTTACTAAAACCTCCAAAAACCCTAAAGAAACCATAAAACCCCTAAAACCCTAAAAGCCCTAAAGAAACCACAAAAACCCTTAACAACCCTAAAAGATGCTAAAAATTTTAAAAAATTCTAAAAGATATTAAAAACACTAAAAACCCCTAAAAGACCATAATAACCCCAAACGAACCATTAATACCCTAAAAACTCTAAAAGACCCTAAAAACTCTAAAAATCCTAAAATACCCTAAAAACCATAAAAACCATGAAAGTCTCTAAAAACCTCTTAAAATAATAAATGACCATAAAAGAGCCTAAAAAACCCTAAAATACTCTTTAAACCAAAAACCAATATAGGATCGGAAAATCCTAAAAAACCTAAAAGACACTAAAAACTCATGAAACACCCAAAGGTCACTATAACCCCTAAAACTTCTAAAGGAACCTAAAAATATTTAAAACCCAAAATGTACATAAAACCCCTAAAACACTAAAGGACCCTATAGAACCCAAAAAACCCTCAAAGGACCCTAAAAAACCATAAAAACCCTAAAGGTCCCTAAAGTTCCTAAGACCCCCAAACAATCCTATAAACCCTAAAAAATCTTAAATGATCCTAAAAACCCTAGAAACATTAAAATCCCAAAAAACGTCATAGAAAACCATAAAAATACCTTAAACAACCCTAAAACCATAGAAATACCCTAAAACACAAAAAACCCTAAAAAATTAAAAAACCTGAAAGAACCATAATAATCTAAACAACATTAAATCACCCAAAAAATATAAAGTCCGTTAAATTACCTAAAACTTCCTAAAATACCGCAAAAACACTAAAAACCCTAAAACCTATAAAAATACTTGAACACCCCTAAAAATCCTAAAACCCTAAAGAGTATAAAAATCCCAATAAAACCATAAAAATTACTAAAACCCAAAAAATACCTATGATCCCTAAAAACTTCCTAAAATCCCAAAAAACACCTAAAATCCGAAAAAACATTAAAATCATAAAAACCCTAAGAAAACAAAAAAAAAAGAAGATAAGAAAACACTAAAAACCCCTAAAGGACCCTAAAAACCCTAAAGCACCCAAAAAACCCTAAGAGACCTAAGACCACTATAAAAACCATAAAAACTCTAAAAACCATAAAATGCCACAAAAATCCTAAAAAACTATAAAAACCCTAAAAAACTATAAATGACTATAAAACCATAAGAAATATATAAAATACACTAAATGAACCTATAAAATTTCTAAAATACCATAAATATCCCACCCTAAAAACCCTAAAAATAAAAAAACTTAAAAAACCCCAAGAAACCTGAAAATCCCTTTAAAAACCATGAATCCCCTAGAAACCTTAAAAACCCTAATAATCTAAAAAAACCATAAACCCCTAAAACTCCCAAAAATTCCTAATACCCTATAAATCCAAAAAATAACATAAACCCCTAACTACTCTCAAAAACCATAAAAACCCCAAACCCCTAATAGATTAAAATGCCCAAAACCCTAAAAACCCTAAAAAAGTATAAAAACCCTTAAAAATCCTAAAAACCATAAAACCCATAAAATTATTAAGAACCATAAAACCCCTAAAAAGAGACCTAAACAATCCTAAACCCCCCTAAAAAACCCTAAATCTATGAAAACCCATAAATACCTAAAAACCCAATAAAAACCCAACAAACCCTAAAACACCCTTACAACCCAAAATTATTAAAATAGTCCAAAAAGACGCTAAAACCCCCTAAATTCCCTAAAAGACCCTAAAAACACTAACAAAATCCTAAAATCCCTAAAACCCCTTAAAACCCAAAAAGCCACTAAAACACAATAAAATAATAAAAGATGTTAAGAAACCCTTAAAAAAGTTAAGCACTCTAAGACCCATAACATCCCTAAAAACACTAAAACCCTAAAAGTACAAAAAAACCTAAAAAACCCCGAGAAACCTTAAAACACCCTAAACAACCCTAAAACCCCATATACCCCTAAAAAGTGTTAAGAACCATAAAACAGTGCCATACACCCTAAAATCCTAGAAAAACTTAACTGTAACACCCCGACATTTTATGAGAATTGTTATTTTTAATTTCTTTGATGTCTTTTTTTGTACGCTTCAGCAAGATTTTATTGCACTATACGCAACACCGTATTATCTTATAGTATATGCAACACTATTCTTGGCTTGTGATGCATAAAATTTCAAGTTCTTTCGATTAAAATTCATTTTACACAACACCAAGTATAGATTTTGATCAATGTATAACTGAACAATATTTTGAGTATGTTATACGCAACACCAAAGGAATATTTCCCTACATGAAACCCTGGCTTGGCATGCATTACACGCAAGAGCAACATTCCTCGATATCTTGCATTGTATGTGATACCGAGTTTCACTAAACAACGATATATTATTAAAATATTATATAAACTAACCGTTATGAATCGTAATACCCACTTTTTGAAATTTTATAAATTTTATCATTCAAAATGGACTTCATTTTTAGATTCTTAATATTGAAATTATCCTAGGGTAAATTTTAGGTATTTTTCTGAAAGCATTCAATTTTTGATGAATAGTGAAAACACTGAGTTATTGGTTAAAACCGACTTTTTATTTAAATAATAATTTATTTTATTTAAATTTGTTTTAGGTAAAAGTAGATACATAATACCTATATAAGTTCAATTTAATTCATTTGAGTCATTTTATAATAATTTTAGATATATAAAAAGTTTATTGAACTTTTACCTTCTTTTACCCACCTCCTAGGAGAATTTGAAAATTTACATAAAACTTAGTTTAACAGCTTCTATGAGTGAAATTTCAAAAATCCAAGCGACATGGTTGATATAATTAAGTAAAATATGGTTCAATAAGATAAAAATAATTTTTGGTGAATAGTAACTTTTTACTTTTATTTACCACGGTTAAAAGTAAATAGGGTAATTAAGGGTAAAAATGATATTATTATTATCCCAACACATGTCCTAATTATATTGGATAAGTTTAATTAGACCGAAAACAACCTTAGGAATAAAATATTACCCTTTAGGTCCACTTGGATTAGATTAGGATATTTATTATTATTTTATTTAATGAAGAGTTAAAATAGTTAAAATCAAAGTTTAATAACTAAAACATTTTTAATATAGGGTTATACATAATATAAATTCGACTATAAATATTCATTAAAAAGATAAAAATATTTCCTACATAATGGTATTTTATTTATATTTTTTTAACATTAAATAATTTAATTTATTTATGACACAATGATGACGCAGTAACTACCTTATTAATGAAATATTAACATAATTGATATTATAAAAACCCAAATAAATGTAATTTGAGACTTTTTATGAATTAAACTAATTTTATAGGTTAATATAACATATTAGGGTCGATTGGATGCATTGTTTTCGAAGTAATAATGCAGTTATGAATTTAAAAAATATAAAATACCAAATAGTGTGAAAATAGACATTAAAGAGTTTTTAAAACAAATATTATATTATTAGTTGATATAATGGTCCTAAAAATCTATGGTTAGGAAAAAATACTTATATAATAATATATATGACATTAAGTAACCAATTGTGGTTCTAATGGCAGTTTATAGTATGTTTATTAACCATATTGTGTAAGAATACAAGAAGACACGGTAAAAGTAAAATTATTTAACTTGGAGTTAAATCTAAATGATAAGGTTAAAATGGTAACCTAAACTTGTCTAAAACCTATTGGTTGAGAGTATTTTGACCTATACCTACCCTATAGTCGAAATAAGTAACTTTGGATCCATTATAAATCGAATATGAATTTATTATAAAATAATATTTTATGTTTTTCCTAAGGTGCCCCTCACCCCTCTTATAAAAGGGAACTCACCCTTCTCTCTAATTCACACCTCCATAAAAATTTGGCTCGGTAAAACCCTACCCAAATACCCTCTAAACTGTCCTAACTTCATCCTAGAGGCCTTAATTTAGTCATAAATCCAACCTAAGGAGCCATTTTGATCAAATCAAAAGGAAGAACCCGAAGAAGAGGTAAATGTATCACCACCTATTTCAAGTTCCTTTCTTCTTCCACTTCCTCCTTATTTGTTTTTTCCATTATAAAATAATAACTCCAGTATATTCTATATACTGTGATGTTATTATAAAAATGGTACAACCATATTAGTTATTTTATCCATTCTATGAATGAAAGAGTCACCACACGTGCATACGTACAGCTTACCGTCTCCATGTCGTGTTGTAGTTTGTTATTCAAACATTTAATCATTTGGATGGGTATAATAGTGAGTATAAATGATATAAATAATAAATATAAATTTTTTATGATTCTGTATATATGATATACCATCCAATTATATATGATTTTAATGATATTGTCGCTCGTGCGTACGTACAGACTACCATCTCCACGAACGCGATGAGATTCATTTTCTATGATTAACCATTCAAGTATGATTATAAAGTATATATAATAAATAATAATGAAATATATTACATAATAATGATACTAGATTTATGTAAATATATTTTTCATTTACTTAATTCCATTAAATTCAATAAGGAAATGAAAATAGCGTTCATGCGTACGTACGACCTACCGTCTCCATGAACAGTGTATTTCATTCCATTTATCGATCTATCATATATATTTATATGCTGAATATATATATTATATAAATCATGTTTTACATTCTCGAATTAATTAAATCAGGATATAACTAATAATATCAAGAACAACAAGTCAAATCATGTAGGATAAATGAAATGATTTTACCCAAAACACTGCTTTAACATGGAATTTACAAAAGAACAGGTAATATAAAGTACTAAGTGAATCATATATGATATCATAAATATTATTATGGTTATGTTACAAGTTAATAATATGTTTAACCCACTATACATGAGTCTAGGACACATATGTAAGAAATTTGACATAAGGTAAGGGATAATTATTTCAATCTCGTTCTTATCCGAGATTGTTTATTCGTAAGTATTTACAGGGGTTATGTTTATCATCCATATCCATGTTTTTTAAAAATGTTTTCATAAAATGTTTACTATTATTACATGTATGTTTAAATTCATTTTTACCCTTTTTTGACTTTTACCACATTGTATTGAAGGAATGTTTCCATTGTTTACCATATAAGGTACTTTTTGACTTTTCCGGCAAAAGTACGAGAAGAATTTTTTTTAACTTACACGGCGTGAATGGATTTTTATGGTTTCATAATGCCTTATTTACATGAAGATTACTTTAATATATTTCATGATTATTTACAAAAAAATTCTTTTCTTTTAAAATCGCATGACATTTTGAGAAAATAAAATGATTTTGAAGAAGAAGGGATATTTTCCTCAAGAATTCATTTAAAGTGTTTATTCAAAACTATTTCCCATCTAGGATGACATTATTTAATATGATTATGTTTCAAGTATAATGTCTCTATTATTTCCATGGTTTTATTTTTCTTATGATGAAATTTATCTATTTGTTTTATATGGATTATGTTAAGATGGGCTGATGTTTATGAATCCCATTTTATTCTTTGGGTTATGATGCATGATTTATGATTGTGTTGTGGCACACGTAAGAATGATTTCAATATGAGATGGGTGGGACCTATATCCACCTCCAATTCATTGGGTAAAGATTTATATCTCGTGATATAGAAATTGCTGGAATGGAAAGTGAATCCGGTTCAGTAATACAGTGCTGGAATGGCAAGTAAACCCAGTTCAGTAATGGACTTTGTCCACTATGATTGTCTTGGAAGCAACGCCTTGGCTACTATGGAAATCATATCATGTGATTAATGGATGCCACAATTACATGTTTTATTCCCATGCTATTTGATCATGATTAATGTTCCTTTATGATCTATGCCTTACGTACTACCAAGATTTATTTCAGAACTCAAGATTTTGATGTTTAAACTTTATGTTCATGTTTTTTAGTTAGAATGTATATGATTTGTTATATTTTCTCCATGCTTACCCTTACTGAGCATTTGAGCTCACCATTTATATGTTTTCTTTTCCCCATGAATTAAAGAATGGTTTTAGATAAGAAAACAAAAGGGGAAGATCTTTATAGGAGATGTTGAAGATCTTTCACCATGATTATAAGATTATGTTCCAAGTTTCCAAAGACACTAAACTAATACGGTCCTTGGTCGTTTTTTTGTTATGTATTAAGTATTCTGCAAAAGTAATGTAATGTCCATGTACGTCAAGCTTTGGACCTCTATATTAACAACACTAGGATACCCTAAAATCACTAAAAACCATAAATCCCATTAAAACCATAAAAAACATAAAATGACTAAAAAAATCTAAAACCACTTAAAAAATTTTAAAACCCTAAAATAACATAAAAACCCTAACACCCTTAAAAACTCTAAAACCAATAGAAATCCAATAAAATATGAAAACCTTAAAATCCATAATAAATTCTAAAAAACATCTAAAAACCCTATGAAAACACTAAGAAAACCCTAAAAACACCAAAAATCTCTAAAAACCCTAAAAATCCTACTAAACACTATAAAATACTTAAAAACCACAAAACACTAAATACCCCAAAAGTTCCCAAAAACCATTAAAATTTTTAAAAACACTAAAACCCCAATAAATATTAGAACCCCTAAAGCATTAAAAACCCTAAAAATACACTAAACCCCTAAAACTCCAAAAAACTCTGATAAACCCTATAAACTCTAGTAAACCCTAAAACCCTAAATAATACTAAAAACCCTAAAAAACCCCTAAAATGGCCTAAACCTCCTAAAAACCAAAAAAAATCACTAAAAATCCCTTAAAACCCATAAAATTTCTAAAAAATCTAAAAATCCCTAAAAACCCAAAAAGGATCCTAAAACCCCCAGAAAACCACAAAATCCTAAAAACCCCTAAAAAATATATATAACCCATAAAAACACTAAAAAACCTAAAAAACCTAAAAAAAATTAATTCCCCCTAAAAAACCTTTAAACCCCATAAACCTCCCCCCAAAAAAATCTAAAACACCAAAAATCTTTGAAAATCCATAAAACCCCTAAATTTTTTAAAAACCTTGAAAAACCATAAAAACTATAAATACCATAAAAATTCCTAATAACATTAAAAATCACCTAAAGCAATGATAATATTTAAAATACCTTGAAAATACCTTAAAATCCTAAGAAAATATAAAAAATATTTAAAACCCCTAAAAAACCAAAACCCCACAAAAAACCCTAAAAGATGAAGGAACCTAAAAGCAGTAAAAATATTAAAACCCATAAAACCCCTAATGAACCCAAAAATCCCAAAAAAACCCTAAAAATTCTAAAAAAATAAAAAAACACTAAACCACATAAAATCCCTAAAATCCATAAAAACTCTAAAAGACCCTAAACCCCTAAAAACTATAAATGACCCTAAAACCCCTATAAGAAACCTAAAAGTCCCAAACCCCCCCTAAAACACTCTCATAAACCCTATAAAATACAAAAACCTAAAAAACATAAAAACGCTAAAAAATCTAAAAAGCCCAATAAATCCCTAAAATAGATAAAAACCTTAAAAACACACCCAAGCCTCCTAAAACACATAAATCTCATAAAGACACCTAAAATACCCTAAAACCCATAAAAAACATACCCCCCCCCAAAATTTTAAAAAATTCTACAAAACCCTAAAAGATGAAATATCTAAAACCATAAAAAATTCATAAAAACAATTAAATATCAAAAAACCCCTAAAACCGTAAAATCTACAAAACCCCAAAAATAACCCCTAAAAATCCTAAAAGTCCCCAAAATCAAAAAAACTTAAAAACCCAATAAAACCTAAAAAAAGTAACAATTCCTAAAAAACAAGGAAAACCCTAAAAACACTAAAACCCCTAAAACCCAAAAAAGTCTAAAAATTCATAAAAGGCCTAAAAACATCTAAAAATTTATAAAATTCCCTAAAAAACACAAAAAAATCTTGAAAACCCAAAAAACTCTATATAATCCCCAAAACCCTAAAAACCACTAAAAAACCTAAAAAAACCCCTAGACAATCCTAAAATTATATGAAAACCCATAAAACCCTTAAAAAATATAAAAAATCTAAAAACACATAAAAACCTTTCAAAACACTAAAAACCCAAAAAATATAAAAAACCAATAAAACATTAAAAACCCTTTAAACACCAAAAACATTAAAAATGAAAAAAGTACTAATAAACCTAAAAAACACTAAAACCCCTAAATACCCTAAAAAGTATAAAAATCCATAAAAGGCCTAAAACCATCTAAAAATTTATAAAATTCCCTAGAAAGATCCAAAAAAATCTGGAAAACCCAAAAAACTCTATATGATCCCAAAAAACCCTAAAAAACACTAGAAATCAAAAAAACCCCTCGATAATCCTAAAAGTACCCGAAAACTCATAAAACCCTTAAAAACAGTAAAAAATATAAAAACACATAAAACCCTTAAAAACACTAAAAACCCAAAAAATCTAAAAAACCCAAAAAATAGTAAAAACCCTTTAAATCCCTAAAACATTAAAAATGACAAAAGTTCTAGTAAACCTAAAAAACACTAAAAACCCATAAAACCCCTAAACCACTAAAAACCCTAAATTGAAACTAAAAACCCATAAAAATACCAAAAATAACTAAAATCCTTTAAAAACTCTAAAAACTCTGAAAACACTAAAACCTCGAAAAATCATTAAAACCCCCTAGGAACCTAAAAAAATATAAAGACCCTAAAAACCTTAAATATAATAAATATAATTAAAACCCTTAAAAACCCTAAAACCAAACAACCCAAAAAACCCTTAAATATCCTAAAACTCCTAAAACTCTAAGAACCCTAAAACCCCCTAAAGGCCATAAAAATCCATAAAAAAAATAATGTCACTAAAATCCTTTAAAAATATAAAATCCATAAAACCCTAATGCACCATAAAAACCCTGAAAAGACCCTAAAACCCTAAAATACCCTAAAGTTCCCTAAAACCCCAAAGGTCTATTAAAACCTTAAAAAACCCTAAATACCCCTAAGAACCCTTCAAACCCTAAAGGCCCTTAAAAACCCAAAAGGTCCCTAAAAACCCTAAAAACCCTAAAGGAGCCTAAAAAAATTTAAAAAATCCTAAAAAACCCTAAAAACACTAAAAACCTAAAAGAACTTAAATCCCCCCACAATGACCCTAAAAGAACACCCCACTAAAACCCCTAAAAGTCCTTAGAGAACCCTTAAAACCTCTATGTAACCCTATAACCCTAGAAGGCCCTAAAACCCCTAAAACACCTTATAACCTTTTTAAAAACCCTAGAATTCCCAATAAAACCTAAAAATGATAAAAAAAAAATCAAAAAATCATAAAACCCTCAACAACCCTCTAAGGGACCCAAAAAACACTAAAAACCTAAAACCCTGAAAAAATCTAAAACCTTAGAAAACCTAAAATCTAATAAAAACCCTAAAACCCTAAAACCCATAAAAACCTTAAAAAATAAAAAACACTAAAGGAAATTAAAAACCAATAAAACCCTTAAAAAAATATAAAAAAAATCATAAAAGAGCCTAAAAGCCATAAAACCTTTAAATAACTCTAAAATCCCTTAAAACCCTTAACCGACCCTAAAAACCATAAAAACCTAAATGAAACTAAAAACCTATAAAAGACCCTAAAAAACATAAAAACCCATAAAAACACCAAAAGAACCCAGAAAGACCCTAAAACTACTAAAAAACCTAAAAAAAATTAAACACCAAGAGACCCTAAAAACCCCAAAGACCCCTAAAAGACCCTAAAAATACTCAAAAAATTTATAAGACCCTAAAAATCCTAAAAAACATTATAACCCTAAATAAACCCAACTTACACTAAATATAATAAAACTCCTTAAAAAAATAAAATCCTAAAAACCCTTAAAAAACCTAAAATCCTAAAAACCATAAAGATCCTTTAAAACTCATAACAAACCGTAAAAAACCTAAAAATAATAAAGACACTAAAGCCCCCAAAAATATACTAGAAACCATATGGACCCTAAAAACCTAAACAATCTAAAAAAACCCTAAAAACCTAAGCCCTAAAACCCCCCTAAAAAAATTAAAACCTAAAAAACCCCCAAAATCCTGAATATCCCATCAAAACCTAAAAACCGATAAACACCATAAAATACCTAGAAGAATAAAAAACCAAACCCTAAAAAACCCTAGAAACTAAATACCCTAAAAAATAAAAAAACTCTTAAAATGCTAAAAATCCCTAAAAACTATAAAAATCCTTTAAAACCCTAAAAACCAATAAATCTCGAAAAACACTAAAAACTATTAAAACCCTAAAACCCGAATACTTAGAAAATATATAAAACCCATAAAACACTAAAAATCCTAAAAACACCTGATACCTAAAAAATAAAAAATAAATTATGAAAAACCTAATAAATCCTTAAACACTAAAACCCCTAAAACTCCTAAAAGGCCCTAAAACCCTAAAAACCTTTAAAGAAAAAAAGAAACCCTATAAAAAGATGAAAATACCCATACTAACTAAAACCCTGAAAAACCCTTAAAACCATAAAAACATAAAAATCCATAAGAAACCCTAAAACGCACAAAATAAAATAAATTTCCTAAAAATATAAAAACCATAATAACCCTTAAGCACCCAAAAAACCCAAAAACCCCCAAAACCCTTAAATTAATAATAAATCTAAAAGAAATATAAAAACCATAAAAATCACTAAAACCCCTAAAAACCATAAAATACAAATAAGAACCTAAAAAATATTAAAAACTCTTAATTAAATTAAAAGTCTCTAAAAACCCTAAAAATTCCAAAAAACACTAAAAACTCTAAAAACCCTAAAAACCCTAAAAGGTCTAAAAAACCCTAAAACACCTAAAACCCCTAAAAACCCTAAAAACCATAATATCCTCTTAAGACATTAATAACCCTAAAAAACCTAAAAAACCCTAAAAACTGAAAAACCCTAAAACACTAAAACTCTAAAAAACTCTAAAGACCCAAAACACCACTAAAAACCCCAAAAACACTAAAACCCCTAAAATATCCAAAAAACATTAAAAATTATAAAAAAATTATGAAATATATAAAAACCATTAAAAACCCTAGAAAACCCTAGAAAACCAAAAAAATCCCCTAAAAAACCTAAAAACATTTAAAACACCTCAGAAATCCAAAAAAAAAACCCTATAAAGCCCTAAGAAACCCTAAGAAACCAATAAAACCATAAAAAAACATTAAAACCCTATAAAATCCTAAAGGAACCATAAAAATTAAAACAATTTTAAAAAAACTAAAGAACCCAAAAATAATAAAAACCCTAAAAATCCTAATACCACAAAAACACAAAAACCCTGAATTCACTTAAATCCACCAAAAACCTTAAAAAATATATTAAAAATCCCAAACCCCTAAAATCCTTAAACACCACTAAAACCCATAAAAGAACCTTAAAATCCTAAAACCCCTAAATAACCCTAAAACCCCCATTAAAATCCCTTAAAAACCCTAAATAATTTAAAACCCTAAAAATCCTTATAAATCCAAAAATTACTTTGGATAATAATAAATAAGAATAAAAAACCTAAATAACCTATAATAAAAAAAATAAAAAAATAATAAAAAACACCCTAAAAACCATATAACCCCTAAAAAACCTAATAAACACCTAAAACCCTAAAAAAACATTAAAAAATAAAACCTTTTAATATCCCTAAAAACCCTAAAAACCCTTAAAACTTTAAAACCACTAAAAACATATAAAAACCTTAAAAACCCCACAAAAAACCTAAAATACCTAGAAATGCTTAATATACCTAACATTTATAAAATATCCTAAACCCCTAAAAACCCTAAAACCAATAAAACCCCAAAAACTTGAAAAATCCCTAAAAATACAAGAAAATAAAAAAACCACTAAAACCCCTAAAAACCTAAAAACTATAAAAATACTAAAAACATTAAAATAACTAAAACCCCTAAAACCAAATAAAAACATTAAAATCCCTTAATAAAAATTTAAAACACCTTTAAACCCATATAAATCGTAAAAACACAAAAATAAAATAAAAATAAAAACACAAATACCATAAAAACATATAAATATCATAAAAACCTATAAAAAACCCTAAAAAACTAAATGATCCTAAAATTACTAACAACCACTATAAATCCCTAAATTCCCTAAAATATTAAAAAACAAAAAAAACCTAAAAAACCCTAAAACCCCTATAAATACTAAACAACCTAAACTACCCTGAAAAAACATAAAAAACACCACTGAAAACCCTAAATAATCTGAATACCCTAAAAAACATAAAAACCCCGAAAATACTAAAATAATTTAAGTCAAGGATCACGCTCAGCTACGGGATCTGGTGGCTCTGTTTTTTCTTGGGCGGTGATGATTTGTTCTGGATATGGAGGTTTTTTGGGTCGGCTATGGATGATCCGCCTCCTTGGTCACGTCTCCTTTGTTGCTACACGAGGGCATGATAAATCTCTATGTCGATGGAGAAGTCAACATTGGATGTAGATCTATAGTGGATTCTTTGGCCTCATTATGGTTTCATGAAAGTGTGATGGGAACCCCGATGACTCAGTGGTGTGATGGGCCAGTCCTCTCGGCATTTGGCGGTGAAGATGTGGTCTGGTTTTGCTCTTCTATGGCTTCATGTTTCCTCAGGAGCGACACTGAATGGAGTTTTGAGACCTTTCGAAGGCATTCACCCTAGTACTTGCGGGGGGGGGGGGGGGAGATCTCGGAAACATTGGACCTCAGTAGTGGGCTCTAGACCAAATAAAGTAGCCAACAATGGTTCTTCCTTGATTCAGTTCTTAGTGTTTCAATCATGCGATGCAGAAGGTTTGTTCGGTGTTCTGGTCCGATCTTTTCTTCGACCCATGAAGATGATGCAGGTGCGTGTTCCGTATGGTCCCTCAGCTTCTTCTTCGCTTCTCACTTTTGATGCTATATTTGGTCATATTCCTTGGCCCTTCATGATCTTACTAGCTGTGGTTGTGTTGATGAGCTGATACGGGTACTGGTTGCTGGATTTGTTGAGGCTTGTTTGCTGGTTTTTGAGCTGTGATCTCTTTGGAGATGATGGGACATGATGTGTTGGATGCTAGATTTTGACATTCTTTTTGATAGGAGCTGGTTGGATTGTAGGCAGTGTTTTTTATGATGTTGATACTGGTGATACTGGTGATTATGTTTCTAGTTTTTGGGATTTAAAGAGATGGCTGCTGGCTCTGATGAGGATTGTTGGTCGTTGTTTGTGTGTGCTGTACGTTGATTATTTGCTTGGTTATTATTGGTTTTAGAGAATGGAGTGCGACTACCCACCTTTGTCGCTCCCCTTGACTTGTGCATCCACCTTTGCTCTTGCCTCCCTCCCCATCATATTGGGCCCCATCTTGGTTCAGTATGATGGCGCATGTGGAAGTTTTGGGATGGTGTTGGTGGTCTTGCTTGGTATCAAGGGTGCGTATTGGTAGGGAGACAGTGTTAAGCGGTGATGTCTTGTGAAGCTCAGTTCGATGTCTTGGTTGATGGTAGCTGTTCTCGGTTTGGTGAAAAAAGATGGTGATACTGTGGAAAGGTTTTTTGTGGTGCAGATGATATGGTTCTGATGAATGTTTATGAAGTTGCTACTGATGGCTATGGTGTTGTTGGATGAAATGGGATATGGAGCTGCTGAATCCTGGAGATAGATGATAAGGTGCTAAAGCTGCTGTTGTGTTTGTCTTTTTGTGTTTTTTCTTTTTTTTTTGATTTTTCTTTTTTTGGGGTTTTTTGTGTCTTGGGTTGTAAAGTGTTTTTGGGTGTGGGTTGATTGACCCTACCCTCCCTTGTCTGTTGTATCTTTTTTGATAATAAATTCTGAGGGGGTCGGGAATAGCCTGGCCTCACACCTCTTCTGCCTGAGAAGTGGGAAAACCCTAAAATCCACAAAATACCCTTAAACCACAAAAAACTATTAAAAACCCAATAAACCCCTAACCACCTAAAAACCATAAAAACATTAAAGCACATTAGAAACTCTAAAAACCCCAAACCCCTAAAAGATCCTGAAAACTCAAAATACATAGAAGTCCCTAAAAACCTAAAAATACATTAAAACCCTAGACACACTAAAATCATAAAAACACTAAAAACCCTAAATACCCTAAAAATACCCTAAAAACCTAAAAGATCTTTAAAAAAACCTGATAACTCTAAAAACCCAAAAAACAAAAAAATTATAAAAATCAATAAAAACCCTAAAAACCCAAAAAATATCTAAAAACTTTTAAAAACCCCAAGAAACCCATAAAAACAAATAAAAAATAAAAATAAAAACTCTAAAACCACTAAAAACCGTAAACCCCCTAAAAATAATAAAATCACCTAAAAACCCTAAAACCCATATAATTTTCTAAAAACACTAAAAACCCCAAAGTACCCTCTATATACCCCAAAGAACACTAAAAAACTTCAAGCCCCTAAAACCCCTACAGACATAAAATTTAAAAAAAACATTAAAAACCTAAAAAACCTAAAAAAACCATAAATTCTAAAAAAAGACTAAAAAGAACTAAAACCCCCCAAACCCCCAAAACCCTAAATAACATAAAACCCCCTTTTTCCCCTAGAAATGAGACTCTTTTTAAGAATCATTATCCTCTGACAGTTTCCCTTATATTTATTAATGGAACTAGAAACACCCAATGGTTCTATGTCCAAAAGGTACCTTCTTTCTAAAGTCAGGTGCTCATTAAGGATTTTGACCTACGAAGCTTAATAACTTGACATTGGTAAAGAGTATGGGAGTTTAGGATCATTGTACACTTTTTAGGGGAATTATTTTCTATTATGGGACTCTCTCATATATTTAATATATGTTCATGAATCCTTATTAATTTACCACGTATGACATTAGCTTCCCTTATAATTTATCAATCAAGGATTAGCATGTATGGAATTTGAGAATCATCTGTGTGTATCCTAGGTTATTTATAAATGGAGAAATTTGTATGTATCTGAGGTTCTCCAACAACAGTATCCTTTAATAAATTACATAGATATTATTTTTTTGTTATTACGACTATGGTGGTTTTATAGCCACATAGTGGGGCACTTTGGAATAAAGCGTGAACTGTACCTTCCATACTAGGGACCAGAGGATCTGGGTTTTAGAGATGAGAAGGGAAGGACTCAAACCAAATCCTAATACTTCAAATCGAGAACTTACCAACACTGTATCTAGGGTAAGGGTCCATGTGACGGTGGATATATAAACCTACTAACACTTCAATGATCCTAAACCACTGATAGGACAAATGTGGGAGACCTCTGACTATGGAAATACAAACCCAAATGAGAGACATGTTGATGTGCCTTTCCCAAAGGTTTAGAAATTCAATAGATCTTTGTAGAGGCTTCAAATTATTCCCTTTTAGGAGACGAATCCAAGGAAGGAGATACCCTTCCATGAATGACATTGAATAAGGCTTAAAGGGTGGATTTAGTAGGTCCTAGGCATAGCTATGAGGCATAGGTATTCCATAATGGTGTGCCACATAGGTCCCAGGAGGAACTTAAAAAGTGCTTTAACATAGGGGAAATAAGCTCAAGAAAGCTTTAATAGACTGACATAAAGACAACACATGGGTGTGGTTTTGATTTAAACACCCTGGGTCTCCTTTGGTGTGTTTGGAAGAGCCCCACACAGGTACTTCCTTAGGGAATGGGCCTTGCATAGGTGGCATCTCCATTATGGAAGAAGTTTCCTTAATCAGATGTTTTATATTTCAAACTATAGAAGGACTTTATCTTGCTTATAACCTTTATTTATTCCCTCTCTCATGTTTTAGAGAGCTACCTGAGAAATTTCAAGGGACCTGGGGGAAGTAGCTATACTACGGGAGCTCTGAAGGTTCTTCTAATTTTTTCAGTTGTGATAATGGGGATCAAAGTGTCCTATTTATAGGCAAGGATGGGACCTGGTTGAATGGATTTTTTTTGGTGTAGGTATGCCACCTAGATCCTCAGTGTAGATCTACCACGTAGGTGTGTGAAATTTGTAGATTTTCATAAGTCCCCAGCGTAGGTCCTTGGTGTAGGGGCTATACTTTAAGGCTATACTGGTAGGAGATGCACTTGTGTTATGGTGCATAGGTCTATTGCGTAGGTCCCCTTTAGCCATATTACTTTACTTCCTTTAAATTTATTCAACACATTAAGATATTGAAAGTTCTCTTGATAATATTTTACAGTCCATTATATAAAAAATGAGTGCCAAAAAAATCCCCCCTTTGGATGGGATCCTTATGAAAAGAGGGTTTAGTCCATGGGCAAGGTTATGAGGAAACAATTATGGAGTAATAATTCTAGATTGGCTTGGTCTACTGCATATATATCTTTCATATTTCATATGCATAGGTATTTGGAACAAGTGGAAAACGTAGTCCAACAGTGCCTATAAATACCCTCAGACTATTTTCATTTTCCTCACCCATATTTCTGGCATTTTTAATATTTTTACTGTCGGTACAAATCTCGTTCGTCCAACTCAATTTCATTGCGGTCTCACGAAGCTCCTTTTAAATTTTTTGAAGGTATACATTTTTAAGCAATAGATCTATGCAGAGTTATTTTTGTTGACGGATCTGCGTAGAAGGAACTCGTCGAGGGACCTACACTGGGTAACTTGTTTGAAGGACCTACACATGGCACCTCGTCAAAGGAGCTACACCGGAATTGTCCTTTTACAATTTTATTAATTCCTTTAATTTAAAACATGAAATTTCTTAAGTCAATATACCATATTAATGATATAAACTTGATGATTCTCTTGTAGTAAATATCTGATTTAATGAATTCAACTGAGTCAAATAAAATACAGTAAAGTAAAATAATGAAAGCCATTGGGCTAGAATATTAGACTATTGTTGAGTGTTCCCTTCCTGAATTAGAGAAAGGATTAATTACATACCAAAAGGAATATCTACGAAGCAACTATACACATTTTTATGGGCATGGGATTTTTCAGGATGCCCATGTTCCATCATATACGAAACTTTTCCCAAATACGTGGTTTGTAACACATCTCAACTATCATTGTATGAATATTACTTTGAAAGGTGTCCCTATTCATGAAGGAAATGTACCTATTTCCTGCATTCTACATCATAGTGTTTTTACTCCAGATATGAAGGACCTTTTTTTAAATCCAAGGCCACATTGATATAATTAAACCTTCCATGCATGAAAAATAGATCAATCTAATGTTTGGAAGAAAGACTAGGTTCTTCGCTCTAGAGGAGTCAAGCCTGAATGGATATGGGCATTTTGGGTATGCCTAAATTTCACTGAATTTATTAAATAACTACTTGATGTTCACATTTATGAATCCGTTTGGGTAGGACAAACTTATGTTTACAAAAATTACTTCATTCTTGAATTACATAGCTAATGGTTCCTGCAAATAAATTCTTTTCATTTGACACATGGTGAGGTTGGAATTTGTCTATAGGATGTCTACAAAATATCTCGGGTTCCCATTCTTTGGGATAAGTACGAATAATTCATTCCACCAATGAAAACATGGGGAGATGCTGAGAGGATTCCACTAATGGCTCATGAGATATTTAAAATAACAAAGAAATTATCAGAGGAAAACAAAGACACTCATCTTAGGGATGATGTTTATGAAAAAGTGTGGATGACATATTTCTTAGAACTATCCAAATAGAAGGGTCCTACTTGCAGACGTCCTACTATTTTTCCAACTACAAATAATTGGGGTGATTTGGGCACGTACTAGCCCACATTGGAGAGGGGTGATAATAAGCATTGGTGTTACAAGGTTAAATCCAAGATTGATGAAAAGGTATGGTTAGTTGGATTTCATTTCATGTGGCTAATCATTTAGTTGCTTCTAGTTCATGAGTCTAGTGCTGGTGTAAGGCTAGAAAATTTTGTTACTGTAGCCAAGTTGGTAGAGGGGAAATATATTGGGCTACCTACCACCATATTAGAAAGAATATATCATATCCTATTGCATTTATACAATTGGAAGGATCTATTTAGACTTGAAGGACCATTCTAGATATTGTGGGGATGGATTGAATCACATTTTTGTTAATATTATATGATGAATTAAGTTAGAGTTCCCAATGGTTGATTTAATTCATTTATTAAAAATATTTCTAGGATTCAACCACTGAATTTGAAGCATGTTTTGGTATTGAGGGCACTGAATGCATCTAGAGAATTGAACTTCTTTCCTTTTGGTAACCCACCAACTCGAACATTTGTCGATGATGGTAGGGAAACGAATTATGAGCTGAGGTCGTATATGATGGCATTTAGAGATAGTGTATTAGCAACCATAATTGATGAAAAATTAACCTGTGTGGATTATGTCCTTTACAGGTTTGATCTTCAGTTCAAATGGCTTTAATAACCGAGAGACTTTCCTCCCACATATGTGAGTCATGAAAATCACACAGTGGTAGCTCAAAAATTATTGATTCTGATAGATTTAGAGGCATCAAAAATATCAATTACACTACCTCCATCAGATGAATCAATCATATTAGAGGCTGGATATGCTAAATATTTTGTTTCTTCATACCATCAGGGGGATTTAACATGAGGCACACATTAGGTAGAAGCTATGACAACTATTTCTCATGCCAATTTTGGTAAGAAGTATAATACTAGAGATGATATAGATGCTTCCGAGGCTTCAGAGACTTCAAGACATTCTCGCAAAAAATCCACTAAGAAGACCAAGTCTAGAGATAAAACACCCCCAGTACTAAGGCGATCAAGTAACGATCATCCAAAAGCAATTTTCATCCCATATAATGATTCTTCTGAAGAGGAACATATGCTTAAAGAATATTTCCAACCTAAAGGTGTTGAATTTTCCCCACATCCAGCTACATAAAATTCGAGTTATGTGTGACCTTTAGTAGTCCAGTACTGGGAAAACAAAACTCATGAGATCAGGGATGCACAAGAATTTTTTAAATCTGGCCTTTGAATACCATATTTTTTTCGATATTATATAACCTTCTAATAATCATCCATAATGTAATCTGGCTGAAGTACAGAAGTATATCATAGAGCTAGAGACTTTCATATATGCAACTGATGACCAAATCCCACACTCAAAATGAGTACCCAACATGATGGACTGAGGGATACGTGAAGGGGTAATTGTTCATCCTAAGGAGGAATGGGAAATTTATGTTAATACTAAAAATGTATTATTTTCTTATTTATCTGTTATTATCCTTCATCCATCATCACTAATTTTGATGAGATTTAATTTTTTAGCTCTAAGTTGGAGAAGGGGTGTCAGGAACGGTGCTCGGGTCACCAAAGTATGGACCTACGAGATATCCCATTGATACAATAGATGGAACCTCTAGGTCTACAGAACTTTATCAATGAGGGAGAACCATGATGGAGGTAATGGAGACAAAAAATCTTCAGATGTTACCTCAGGTCTCCCCTACCAAGAGGAGTAGTACAATATCTCCATAGTATTATGAAAAGAAATGCAAGAAAGCATTGCGATTAATCCAGAGTGTATGTCAAAAAAGTGAGTATTTTCACCGTAATCTGGTATTATAATATTCTTGGAAAACTTTTTGACCTTATCCATCCATTTGTAGGATATGCGTCATTTTTTTCTCTTAAGGGATTAAAAACTAATCCTTCAATAAATGAGAAGGAAACCCTAGGATAAGTACAGATTCAGGCTGATGAATCTGTTATTTTGATGGATGTAACGTAAAAGCGTGAAGCTGCATCTGATCCTATTTCTATAGAGAGAGGAGGGCCATAATAATTTTAGATTCATTTCTTTTGGGTAACATATATTTTTGTTAATATTCTTCTCTTCATAATATCTCAGATCCGTTGGCTGTATCAAGAGACTCTATGATAGTTAATTATGATACTCCCATTGCTCCAGATGGAAGGAGCGAGGATCATAGGTAGTCTAAGGTAGGTGATAGTGTTGTTCCTAATTCAGAAAGGCATGAAAACATTGCATAAGTGGAAGAGCTGGCGAAATATAATGTCGGTAGAGCTAATTTGGTTATTGATAAACATTTGTTGGATAAATTAAATGTTTAGGGTTCTATGAAATACAAATAAATATACATTGAAATAATGGATATTCTAAATCCATACATTGATATTACAAGTCCCCTCAAGGATTTTGGGGACTTCAATGAGGAGTTGGAAGGACGTAAGTTCTAACTCTAGCATTTTCCATACATAATTGTTCTTTTTATTTTATATTTAACATCAAATCTTAATTTATACAACATTGACTGTAGAGAAAGTCACAAATGCCCTTTAAGAACAAGGTATCCCACTTTATCTTGCTCCTGTGGATGTTGTAGATGTACCAACTGAGAATATGGTATTGGGAGAAGCTCTAGAGCTGTTTGTTTGGACGACTGGGATATCTCAAGAGAATGAACATCCCTAAGATATACTTGCTCGAACTACTGAATATGAGAATACTAGGGAGGAATCTACTCAATCAGTCAACTTATTATTGGGTAAATGTCATTGACTGTCTTGATCATGATTTTCTATTTCTACTCTTTTGGATCTATGAATAATTATAATTCACTATTTATGGTTATTGGCTCCCACAGTTAGGTCTGAAGGTGAAACCTATGCATTGACTCAACCATCAATGGAAGGTGTAACATCCACTACTTTGAAAGGATAAGAGAAGGGCACCTCTATATGTGATTTTATTCAAGAGTACATTCTTCCTCATGGTAGTGACTCTGATTTAGACTTAGAGTTTCAAGTTGCTCTTGGTATGGAACATAGAAAGATATGGAAGCTTATTTGGAAAATTATTTATGAAAAGCCTTTGGATGAACTACCCTCACATTTTGGCCAACTTCCATCACTTTTTTTGTGTACTGGGATTTGGTTAATTTAATTATCACCCAATCTATGATATGGTGAAAGAGACCATTTTCAGATAGGAGAAAAAACACAAACTTCAGCAAGATCTTATAAAGTCCAAATTATTTACCAACGTTGAAGGTTTTAAAGCTGCAATATCTGAGGCCAAATCCAACCAAAGAAAAAATTTGATGGAATTTGATCAGAAAATAAAGGATACAATGAAAAAGAAGATAAATATACAAAAAAATGGATATTGTTAAAATAGGCTTGATCAATTGAACCAATCATTGGTTGAAGCCCATTTAGAAGGGATAACTTCCATTTTAACTACCAAATAAGCACTTTGTCAAGTCAAGGAGGCTGAAGCTTCTCAACTGACTGAGATTCACCAATAAAGTGATTGGGCTCTGGAGGGTATCCAACAAATGAATAACCACACTTAAAGATTATTTTAATACATAACAGAGATACTCCATTATGTATATGGTCCTCTTATTTTTTTTTTCATAAATGAAAAATATTTTGTCTCCAATATTATATGTCTTAATCCCGTTATTATTTATGTAATTGCAATATCAAAGCTGATTTTTACAACAATACATCTTTACGTTAGATAATCATAATTACAATGACAAGGGTGGGGGTGATCTAATTTTTTTCTAAGACAATGGGCATAGTGATCATAGTATGATTTTTACTAGGGTCATATGGACAACCCTACAAACTTTTTATATTTTGTGTCATTACCCTAATTTTTTCCTAAGATAAATATTAAGGAGATTTAGTGGGTAAGATTTGGATTTTGATTAGGATTTGATTTTTGGGTTTTTAAACTAACAATATTTCTACATTTTAATTTTATTTCTTGATGTTACCCAGACCATACAGAGTATAGGTCTAGCAAGTTGAAACTTGAATTTTATCCAGAATACCTTTTCCAGGTTTTGAATATGGTGAGTACTATGTATCTTTTTGTGGTAGGTTTAAATTCATGCATGTTAGAATAATATGGATAATGTTTTAGGTTGAATAGATTTAAACATGAATTTTGAGAGTATAACCAAACAAATCTTTGATGGTTTGGAAGGTACGAATATTATATTGATACTTCAAAGGGGAATCCTGAGTCATTATTTTTATGATCAGAAAATCTAAAACATGAAATATAGGAATACATGAGGTCTTTCCCTATAATGAAGTTTTCACTACTTGACAAACCTGTTATGGGGGATTTATTATACAGGACCAGATAGGGCGTGTGCTATATATTCAAACAATGACATCCTTAGGTTGATAGGGCCATTATTGGGGATGATTTTATGCAAGGCCAATTAGGAAACATACCACATAGTTAGTTAAATGAGATCTTAATAATTCTAACATTATATTGCTTATAGAAAAAGGGATTTAAGATTTGTATGTCTCAAAACCATGGTGGGTGGAATTAATAAGGAAAGGTTTCTGAGAATAAAGTTTCATTTGTTCCGATGTAGGCCATGAATGGGGAAACAAATCCTAGATGAATTTAGTGTATAAAAGAGGGTACATTCCATTAGAAAGGGGATTTTTGATATTATGTTGTTCATTTTTATGTCATGCAGTAAGGATATTATGCTATTCAGTTTAATGTCATGTAGTTAGGACATTAACGTATTTTTTTAATATGCTATGTAGTTTAAAGTAATGAAGCAAGGACGTTAGAGGGATGTGTAGTTTAAAGTCATGTAGTAAGGACATTAAGTGATTTTTGATAATATGTTATGTAGTTTAACGTCATAAATAAAGTAAATTATGGGGGATGTGTAGTTTAAATTCATGCTGTAAGAAAATTAGGAGATTTTTTATTTAAGGTCTTTAGCTTTGACGAAAGATTTGATGGTTCTCCAAATCTAGGTAATTTGTTTAAAAATGTGTTACAATATGAAGGTATGGGAGTGGAAAATTGTAAGCAGTGATTTGGGAATTTATGAATATGAAGAGTGACATGGGAAAATTGGTTAATGACATTAGAGGAATTCTCTTCTATGAATGGAGTTACAATTTCTTGAAAAATCTGTTATTGGGGTTGAATTATGTAGGGCCAGCTAAGGACTATTATGCATAGTCAATAGTGGAATCATCTGGAAAACAAACCCATTATGGGGGATGATTTTATGCAAGGCCACATGGGGAACGTACTGCATAGTCATGTAAAAGAGATATAAATTTTTTTTACATTTTATTTCTAAAAGCTTATGAAAGTTTATAGAGATTAAGGTTTCCCAAAACACAAAGGTTGGTTTATAGAGAAAGTTACTGAATGAAGAAGGGGGATTCCAAGTATAATTTTTTGAAGAATAGAGGGAATAGATTCTCTATGTAGGTCTGATCCAAATATAGGAAATATGATGTATGTAGTTTTAGGTCATTAAATTAGGACCAAGATATTATGAAAATTATGGATGATATGTGGTCGAATAGACCAAGGTTATTCCAGTATTCTTTAAATATACAAAGGGGAGAAATGTAAACCATGGTTTCAAATACTTTCAGGTAAGGAGAGAGGATATGGGATGAATATGAAAAGGATAACCACTTTAAATTATGGGTTACTACATACTGTCATTAAGCTTAAACGAACAAAGGAGGATTCTTCCAAGAATGAAGTTTCCATTTTTTTAAAAACCCATCATGGAGGATAATTATATAGGGACAACTAGGGAATGTGCTGAATAGACAAATAATATATTCCCTTGGATAATAATCCCATTATGGGGTCTGATTTTTTGCAAGGATAACTGCGCACATGCTGCATATTCAGGAAAAGGAGTTCTCAAGTATTAGAAATGTTTCCACCAAAAACCTAGGAAACCGTTATGAAAATATGAAAGTATGAAATATTAGGAGTATGAGATGTGAAAAAGGGTATTGTTCAATTCATAAAGGAAATACATGGACCAATATTGACAATGAGTTGGAGTCTTTTTCATAGATCTAACTTGTATATGGGAGAAAAGATGTAGTAATTAAATCATGTTTTGGTTGGGTCTCATATTGAAGCTCTAGATGTTACTACATATCTCATAAGGGTGAGAATCAATCCACACATAGTCTTAATAAAGTTCCTTTTGAATTTATGATCCATACATAGGGAATGGGGGATTTTCGAATTTTTGATAAACCCAAAATAGGAGATTCGGACGTCACTACATATCTCAATATAATGAGAATCTACCCACTTGTAGTTCTTGGAATTTCATCCAATTTAACATCATAGGATAAGGATGAAAGTGAAAAAACATGAAGTGGTGATTTTTTTTTGATTTTATCCTAATAATGAAATATGGTAATAACCATATATCTTATAAAAAAAGAGTTCAAATAACATGTAGTTCTTGAGAAAATCATGTAGTTTATTTCCATGTAACAAAGAGATTTGTTTTTCCTTTTAAGGTCTTACATCTAGGACCATTATAACAGCCCAAGATTTTATGAAAAATATTCTTTTTAATTTTATTAATGTCTTGTGTTGTACGCTACACCAAAAGGAGCTTTCACAACACCCATCCTTGACTTTCCTTGCATTACCCGCAATCACGACCTTCCTTGATAGCGTGTGTAGTACGCAATACCGAGTTTCACTAAACAACGATATGCTAATAAAATATTATTAAAACTAGCCGTTATGAATAGTAATAACCAATTTTTGAAATTTTGTAAATTTTATTTTTTAAAATGGACTTCATTTTTGGATTCGGAATATCGAAATTAGCATAGGGTGAAATTTTGGTAATTTTCGGATAACTTTCATATTTTGATGAATAGTGGAAATTACTAAATTTTAATTAAAAACAACCTTTTCAATCAAAATAATTAATAGTGATAAATTATTAATTTTAGTGGTTTTAAAGTATATTTAGAATATATTTTTAAAATTTAATACAATGTTGGTCATCGGATATAATTTCACATTTAAACCAGTTATAAACAAGTCTCAATCTTTTGATAGTTATTATCTCTTAAAAACATGCCTTTTGTTTTGACGACGGGAATTAATTTTTAAATTAATTAATGCAACTGATATGTTTTGAATTTGATAAAATAGAAATCATTTTTGAGTTCATAATATCAAATATATCTTAGGCCTAATTTTTGGTATTTTTCTGAAAACTTTCAATTTTTGATGAATAGTGAAACCACTAAGTGGTAGTTAAAAAAACTGATTTTTTCATAAAACTTAATTTTCCCGCTTCTGTGAGTGGAATTTCGAAAATCCGAGAGACATGATTAATATCAAGGACTAAAATGTGGTTCAATGAGATGAAAATAATTTTTGTTGAATAGTAACTTTTGACTTTTTTTTACCACGGTTAAAAGTAAATAGGTTAATTAAGGGTAGAGATGATATTATTATTACCCTAACACATATCCTAATTCTATTGGATAAGTTTAATTCAACCAAAAAGAAACTGAGGAATAAAATATGACCATTTAGGCCCACATGGATTAGATTAGGACATTTATTATTAATTTATTTAAAGAAGGGTTAAAAGAGTTAAAATCAAAGTTTATTTACTAAAACATTTTTAATATGGGGTTATACATAAGATAAATTCGACTATAAATATTCATTAGAAAGATAAAAAGATTTCCTACATAATGGTATTTTATTTGTAATTTTTAGACATTAAATAATTTAATTTATTTATGACACAACGATGATGTAGAAATTATCTTATTAATGAAATATTGACATAATTGATGTTATAAATACCCAAATAAATATAATTTGAGACTTTTTATGAATTACACTAATTTTATAGGTTAATATGACATGTTAGTATTGATTTAATTAACTTTTTTTCGAACTTATCATTCTTTTATGATTTTCACAAAAATCAATTACTAAATACTGTCAAAATTGACATAAAATAGTTATTAAAACAAATATTATATTATTAATTGTTATTTTATTCCTAAAAATCTAAGGTTCGGAAAAATGACTTATATAAGGATATATATATTAATAATAAACAATTTGGGGTTCTTTTGGCATGTTATAGTAAGTGTATTAACCATATAGTGTAAGAAAACAAAAAGACACGGTAAAAGTTAAATTATTTAACTTAAAGTTAAATCTAATTGATAATGTTAAACTAATAACCTAAACTTGTCTAAATCCTATTGGTTGATAGGATTTCAACCCATACCCACCTTAGATTCGAAATAAGACCCTTTGGAACCATTATAAACCGATTTTGACTTTAATATAAAACAATATTTTGAGATATTCCTAAGGTGCCCCTCTCCTCCCTTATAAAAGGGCACCTCCTCCCTCTCTTCCTCACACAACTTTGAGCCTTAAAGATCTAACAACCCCTACCAAAATCCCTTCTCCACTTCCCTAGTATCATCATAGAGGTCCTGGTGTTCTTCAAATACCATCCTTAGTTCTTTAAGTGGAGGCTAAGAAAAGGCGCGTCAAAAAGAGGTAATATCCATTACCGATCTTTTTCAATTTCTTTCTTTTTCAACTTCTTCTTCTTTAGTTGTTTAATGATAAAGTAATAACATCAGTATTTATTATATACTTATATGTTATTATAAATATGAATCAACTCTAATTAACCTTCTATCCATCCTACGGAAAAAGGAAATTATCGCGCGTGCGTACGTACGGAATACCGTCTCCACACCGTGGTGTAATCTATTTTACGCCACCACCTTAATTGGATGTGTATAATGGTGTAATGAGTAACTATATATGATTATTATAAAGTTATATTGATACTGAAATAGTATACATACACTTCAACACAATTCCACGACCATGGGAACGATATCATCGCTCGTGCGTACGTACGGACTACCGTCTCCACGACGCGATGAGATTCATTCTCAATGATTAACCATTCATGAATGATTATAAAGTATATATAATAATTACTAATGAAATATATGACATAATAATGATACTGGATTTATGTATATTTATATGTATTTCATCTACTTAATTTCATTCAATTCAATAAGGAAACGAAAACAGCGTTCATGCGTACGTACGGACTACCGTCTCCATGAACGGTGTATTTCATTCCATTTATAGATATATATTATATATATATATATATTCTGAATATATATATTATATATAAATAAAGTTTTACATTCTGTATATAAGTAATCATGATCCAAGTAATCATATTAATAATTACAAGTTAAAAACACGAACGACAAATGAGACGATTTTACCCAAAATGCTACTTTAACATGAATTTACAAAAGAACGGGTAATATAAAGTCATAAGTGAACCGTATATGATATAATAACAATTAATATGATTCTGTAATAAGTAAATGACATTATTTAAATCATTATACAGGAGGTTCGGACACTTACGAAGCAAATCGGACCTAAGGTAAGGGAAATATCACAATCTCATTTTTATCCGAGATTGTTTATACTTTGGCATTTACTGGGGTGTATTTTGTCATCCACATCCATGTTTCCTCAATATGTAATATTATTTCCATCCACCTACAATTGTTTAAATCCAATTTTACCCTTTGGTGAGTTTTTAGTAAAAGATATGAAAGGAATCTTTTGTCGTTTTTCGTACGAGGTACTTTTTGACTTTTCCGACAAAAGTACGAGAAGAATGTTTTTTTAACTTAAACGGCACGAACGGATTTTTACGGTTTTATAAAGCCTTATTTTCATGAAGCTTCCTCCAAAATATTTCATGACTAATTTCAATAAAATCTCTTTCTTTTAAAATTTCATGACGTTTTGTGAAAAGAAATTTATTTTGAAGAAGAAAGGATATTTTCCTCAAGAATTCATTTCAAGTGTTTTATCAAAATTATTTTCCATATAAGATAATAAAGGGTTCTGTTTCTATCCATATTTTTACATTGATTTGACTATGTTGTGATGGAATTATGTTTATGAATTCCTTTATCTTATATGAATGGTTTTATGATGTCATGTTGTTTAAGAATCCCATTTTTATTACATGGGTTATGAAATGATGTATGATTTATGATTTTGTGGCACACATAAGAATGGTATCATTATGAGATGGGTGGGACCTATATCTCCCTCCAATTCATTGGGTAAAGATTTTATATCTCATGAGATAGACATGGCTGGAATGGTAGGTTATACCGGTTCAGTGAAACAGGACTGAAACGAGGGTTACTCGATTCAGAAAGGGACTTTGTCCACTAAGATAGTCTTGGCAATGAGTCTTGACTAACAAGAAATGATTCTCTATGATTATGTGTGTATGCCACAAAGTTTCATGTTTTAAGTTATGATTATTGTGATTACATTTCACTGCCATGATTTATCCCATGTTATGAAATTATGCTCTCTTTTGCAGGTTAATATTTCCAAAATGTTATGTTCTTATGAATACGATGTGATTGATATTTCTTTTCTTTACCCTTACTGAGCATTTGAGCTCACCCTTTTATGTTTTCTTTTCCCCAGGATATAAAGAAAGGTTTTAGGTAAAAAAAAGGAAGATCTTTATAGGAGATGTTGAAGATCTTTCACCACGATTAGAAGATTACGTTCCAAGTTTCCAAAGACACTAAAATATTACGATCCTTGTGTGTGTTTTTTTTGTTATGTACTAAGTATTCCGAAAATGTAATGTAATGTCCATGTACGTCAAGTTTCGGGTCTCTACAGTTGGTATCAGAGGAAAGGTTTAGTCAACCTTTGGAAACTAGGATGCGAGAACTTTAGTGAGATCCCTAGAGATATTTATAAGGTTTGTCTAGGGATGTCCCTAAGGATAAGTATACGTATAAGATACAGTCCTATAACTATGGTAACGATCTTAGAATTTAACCTAAGAAGTTAGATATTGAGGATACTCCCCCTTTATAATGTTGTTTTCCTTAGCATGATTTTTTCCTCTCACACTATTCTTTTTGGGGTTTAGACGATGGCTGGAACCCGAAGGAACCGTGTTGATCAATGCAATGGACAATGCAATGATTGTCCTCCTGAACAAGCAAATGTTATGGGAGATGGAGTGCAAAATCTTATTTCTATACTTACACAAGCTATCAATCATTCTGGACTTCCAAATGATCAGAGAAGGGAACAATATTCTATTGAGTCCTTCATGAGGCAATGTCCACCTTCTTTCAGTGGGTCTTCCGATCAACTTGTTGCTGAACAATGGATCAGTACCACTGAAAAGATATTTTCAGTTCTTCAATGTTCTGAACATGATAAATTCATCTTATCAGTATATTGTTTGGAAGGTGAAGCTGATCAATGGTGGAATCTTATCAAGAATACGAGGCCAAGAGATGAAATTGAGTCCATGGAATGGGACGAGTTCAAGAACTTGTTTTTCAGTAAGTACTTCCCTTACATTCTTCGAACAAAGATGGAAAAGGAGTTTCTTGAGCTGAAGTAGAAGGATAATGAATCTGTTGGTATATACGAAGCGAATTTTACAAGACTTGCAAGGTATGCATCTGGCATTATCATCCAAACTGAAAGTAAAGTTGATTGATTTTTCAGTGGCTTAAAACCAATTCTTCGAAGGGCATTAGCTATAAGAGACTTCAGTAGCTATGAAGAAATTGTGCGTTGTGCTATCAAGGTTGAAATGGAAGTTGGTATTACATATCCATCTCATGGTTTTGATAAGAAATGAAAGATGGAGTTCAAGGAGAAATCTCAGAATAATGGTGAAAAGAAGATGAATGTTTCCTTATGCACAAAGTGTGGAAAGAAGCATGGTGGGGATTGTCTTAAAGGGACTAGAAAATGTTTTACGTGTGGAAAAGAAGGTCATCGAGCAGCTACGTGTCGAAGTAATGGAAAAAGGGTTTCTAATGATGTGAATAAAGCAAACCCTGCAGAGAACGCACCACCAACACTTCAATGCTTCAAGTGCAAGGAAATGGGGCATTATGCTAGTAAATGCCCTAATCCAAGGGTTAGTGATGATCGACATGAGCAACCGCTTAAGGAAAAGGACAAAGGGAAGTCACATGTGATCACTATTGGCGATGTTGAATATGACAACGATGTGGTGGAATGATTAAGTGTTTATGTAATGGGATTCCAAAATAATGTTGTATCATGGAGTATTGGAATATTTATGTATTGGTCTATTGTGGTTTTCAATAATTTTAAGGTACTGGTAACCATGAAAAGTGATTCAAATATTTTGGAAAGTAGATGATATGCGCATAATGAAGGGAAAACGAGAAAATGAAATGTTTAACAGTATTCATGAGCTCATGATTGATATAAGGACTAAGTGATGTCATGGTTTGAGTATATAGAATTTTGAGGATTTTGGTATGTGAAAAGTGTTAACTTATAACTGCATTCAAGTTTTCACTATGGTTTAATGGGTATTCAATAGAATACATGATTAAGGTATTCACATGTTTATAATTTGACCAACAAGATATATCTTATGATATATGGGGGATAAATGATGGCATTCACGTAATTGTTCTGTGACATTTCAAGTAACCATTTTCTTTATACTATGAGCTTGGACCGAAGTATTTTAGATAAGCTTAGAATGGATTATGTTGGACATAAGTTAGGATAAAACATTTTTCGATATTATTGATTGGATGTTATAGTAATATAGCTTTAGAAAAAGAACAAACTGCAGGACGGGCGACAGCCCATCGCGTCGGACAAGGCTGTGGGAATCGAACCCACAACCGAAGTGCGACTGGGCTTTATCACCTACCACTGGCCTACAGGAAGTCCCTGTTTTGTAGAAACTAGTTTTATTATATTAAGCAGTATGATATATGAAGTATAAGTTCATTTTTGGAACCATATACGATTAAGCATAAGATGGACTTATAACTTTTGCTAACCTTTTGTTTGAAAGAGATGGAATGACCCATCATTCTGTCACATGATTTTCTAACAATGACAAATTCAACTTCATTTCTTTAAGAGATGAAGTGGAAATTGTCCAAAGAACGAAAAACGGTGAGACTATACCAAAATCACGAAAGTATTTCTTCTAATTCCAATTTCATCAACTTTAGGGAAATGATCTTGAAAACCAAAAATGTTGTCCCAGTGCTCTTATATCTGATTAATCAGATGGTACCTTAGATCGTCACAAATTTATGGATTTGTGATTGCTAGCTTTTCCATAGCCATGTTCTCTACCACTCTCCATCAGAATATGATGGTTAGATTTCTCTTCCATATCCATATTTTCACCTTTGTGGAAACCCAGTTATTAGTTTATTTGGGTAATCGTTACATTTCATACTTTAGTTTTTAAAGCCAAGTATTGGTATTCTTTTTACGATGTGGGTTTCTATTAAAGAAACTTTCGAATAGTAAACCATTTATAACCCCAACGAATTTCGAGGGCGAAATTCATTTTAAGGGGGGTAGAATGTAACAGCCCGAGATTTTATGAAAAATATTCTTTTTAATTTTATTAATGTCTTGTGTTGTACGCTACACCAAAAGGAGCTTGCACAACACGCATCCTTGACTTTCCTTGCATTACCCGCAATCACGACCTTCCTCGATAGCGTGTGTAGTACGCAATACCGAGTTTCACTAAACAATGATATGCTAATAAAATATTATTAAAACTAGCCGTTATGAATAGTAATAACCAATTTTTGAAATTTTGTAAATTTTATTTTTTAAAATGGACTTCATTTTTTGGATTCGGAATATCGAAATTAGCATAGGGTGAAATTTTGGTAATTTTCGGATAACTTTCATATTTTGATGAATAGTGGAAATTACTAAATTTTAATTAAAAACAACCTTTTCAATCAAAATAATTAATAGTGATAAATTAATAATTTTAGTGGTTTTAAAGTATATTTAGAATATATTTTTACAATTTAATACAATGTTGGTCATTGGATATAATTTCACATTTAAACCATTTATAAACAAGTCTCAATCTTTTGATAGTTATTATCTCTTAAAAACACGCCTTTTGTTTTGACGACGAGAATTAATTTTTAAATTAATTAATGCAACTGATATGTTTTGAATTTGATAAAATAGAAATCATTTTTGAGTTCATAATATCAAATATATCTTAGGCCTAATTTTTGGTATTTTTCTGAAAACTTTCAATTTTTGATGAATAGTGAAACCACTAAGTGGTAGTTAAAAAAACTGAATTTTTCATAAAACTTAATTTTCCCGCTTCTGTGAGTGGAATTTCGAAAATCCGAGAGACACGGTTAATATCAAGGACTAAAATGTGGTTCAATGAGATGAAAATAATTTTTGGTGAATAGTAACTTTTGACTTTTTTTACCACGGTTAAAAGTAAATAGGGTAATTAAGGGTAGAGATGATATTATTATTACCCTAACACATGTCCTAATTCTATTGGATAAGTTTAATTCAACCAAAAAGAAACTGAGGAATAAAATATGACCATTTAGGCCCACATGGATTAGATTAGGACATTTATTATTAATTTATTTAAAGAAGGGTTAAAAGAGTTAAAATCAAAGTTTATTTACTAAACCATTTTTAATATGGGGTTATACATAAGATAAATTCGACTATAAATATTCATTAGAAATATAAAAAGATTTCCTACATAATTGTATTTTATTTGTAATTTTTAGACATTAAATAATTTAATTTATTTATGACACAACGATGATGTAGAAATTATCTTATTAATGAAATATTGACATAATTGATGTTATAAATACCCAAATAAATATAATTTGAGACTTTTTATGAATTAAACTAATTTTCTAGGTTAATATTACATGTTAGTATTGATTTAATTAACTTTTTTTCGAACTTATCATTATTTTATGATTTTCACAAAAATCAATTACTAAATAGTGTCAAAATTGACATAAAATAGTTATTAAAACAAATATTATATTATTAATTGTTATTTTATTCCTAAAAATCTAAGGTTCGGCCAAATGACTTAGATAAGGATATATATATTAATAATAAACAATTTGGGGTTAGTTTGGCATGTTATAGTAAGTGTATTAACCATATAGTGTAAGAAAAAAAAAGACACGGTAAAAGTTAAATTATTTAACTTAAAGTTAAATCTAATTGATAAGGTTAAAATAATAACCTAAACTTGTCTAAATCCTATTGGTTGATAGTATTTCGACCCATACCCACCTTATAATCTAAATAAGACCCTTTGCAACCATTATAAACCGATTTTGACTTTAATATAAAATAATATTTTGAGATATTCCTAAGGTGCCCCTCTCCTCCCTTATAAAAGGGCACCTCCTCCCTCTCTTCCTCACACAACTTTGAGCCTTCAAGATCTGCCAACCCCTACCAAAATCCCTTCTCCACTTCCCTAGTATCATCCTAGAGGTCCTGGTCTTCTTCAAATACCATCCTTAGTTCTTTAAGTGGAGGCTAAGAAAAGGCGCGTGAAAAAGAGGTAATATCCATTACCGATATTTTTCAATTTCTTTCTTCTTCAACTTCTTCTTCTTTAGTTGTTTAATGATAAAGTAATAACATCAGTATTTCTTATATACTGATATGTTATTATAAATATGAATCAACTCTAATTAACCTTCTATCCATCCTACGGAAAAAGGAAATCATCGCGCGTGCGTACGTACAGAATACCGTCTCCACCCCGTGGTGTAATCTATTTTCCGCCACCACCTTAATTGGATGTGTATAATGGTGTAATGAGTAACTATATATGATTATTATAAAGTTATATTGATACTAAAATAGTATACATACACTTTAACACAATTCCACGACCATGGGAACGATATCATCGCTCGTGCATACGTACGGACTACCGTCTCCACGAGGCGATGAGATTCATTCTTAATGATTAACCATTCATGAATGATTATAAAGTATATATAATAAGTACTAATGAAATATATGACATAATAATGATACTGGATTTATGTATATTTATATGTATTTCATCTACTTAATTTCATTCAATTCAATAAGGAAACGAAAACAGCGTTCATGCGTACGTACGGACTACCGTCTCCATGAACCCTGTATTTCATTCCATTTATAGATATATTATATATATATATATATTCTGAATATATATATTATATATAAATCAAGTTTTACATTCTGTATATAAGTAATCATGATCCAAGTAATCATATTAATAATTACAAGTTAAAAACACGAACGACAAATGAGACGATTTTACCCAAAACGCTACTTTAACATGAATTTACAAAAGAACGGTTAATATAAAGTCATAAGTGAACCGTATATGATATAATAACAATGAATATGATTCTTTAATAAGTCAATGACATTATTTAAATCATTATACAGGAGGTTCGGACACTTACGAAGCTAATCGGACCTAAGGTAAGGGAAATATCACAATCTCATTTTTATCCGAGATTGTTTATACTTTGGCATTTACTGGGGTGTATTTTATCATCCACATCCATGTTTCCTCAATATTTAATATTATTTCCATCCACCTACAATTGTTTAAATCCAATTTTACCCTTTGGTGAGTTTTTAGTAAAAGATATGAAAGGAATCTTTTGTCGTTTTTCGTACGAGGTACTTTTTGACTTTTTCGACAAAAGTACGAGAAGAATGTTTTTTTAACTTAAACGGCACGAACGGATTTTTACGGTTTTATAAAGCCTTATTTTCATGAAGCTTCCTCCAAAAGATTTCATGACTATTTTCAATAAAATCTCTTTCTTTTAAAATTTCATGACGTTTTGTGAAAAGAAATTTATTTTGAAGAAGAAAGGATATTTTCCTCAAGAATTCATTTCAAGTGTTTTATCAAAATTATTTTCCATCTAAGATAATAAAGGGTTATGTTTCTATCCATATTTTTACATTTATTTGACTATGTTGTGATGGAATTATGTTTATGAATTCCTTTATCTTATATGAATGGTTTTATGATGTCATGTTGTTTAAGAATCCCATTTTTATTACATGGGTTATGAAATGATGTATGATTTATGATTTTGTGGAACACATAAGAATGGTATCATTATGAGATGGGTGGGACCTATATCTCCCTCCAATGCATTGGGTAAAGATTTTATATCTCATGAGATAGACATGGCTGGAATGGTAGGTTATACCGGTTCAGTGAAACAGGACTGAAACGAGGGTTACTCGATTCAGAAAGGGACTTTGTCCACTAAGATAGTCTTGGCAATGAGTCTTGACTAACAAGAAATGATTCTCTATGATTATGTGTGTATGACACAAAGTTTCATGTTTTAGGTTATGATTATTGTGATTACATTTCACTGCCATGATTTATCCCATGTTATGAAATTATGCTCTCTTTTGCAGGTTAAGATTTCCAAAATGTTATGTTCTTATGAATACGATGTGATTGATATTTATTTTGTTTACCCTTACTAAGCATTTGAGCTCACCCTTTTATGTTTTCTTTTCCCCAGGATATAAAGAAAGGTTTTAGGTAAAAAAAGGAAGATCTTTATAGGAGATGTTGAAGATCTTTCACCACGATTAGAAGATTACGTTCCGAGTTTCCAAAGACACTAAACTATTACGATCCTTGTGTGTGTTTTTTTTGTTATGTACTAAGTATTCCGAAAATGTAATGTAATGTCCATGTACGTCAAGTTTCGGGTCTCTACAACCATTGATACCCAAAATGAAAATTTTTAGTTAATTTATTTTTGTAGAGAAATTCTTGACTAGATTCCTAAGCCCACGTGATCTATCCTCGGTGTGAGAAACAAGGAATGGTAAAAGATTTCCTCTGCAACACAAAGTTAACACAGTTAAAAAATAGAGGTATGATGATTAAGTGGTGGATGAAAAAGATTTTAAGACCTGAGAATCACTACATATCTTGTTGGAAAAAGAATCAAGCCACACATAGTTCTTGAAATAATCCCTATGTAGATTCAATTTATAATCACAAGGAATATAGGGAGATTTTAACTTCTTTTATGTTTTTTCGGGACCTGAGCTATGAGATTCAGGGGTCACTTCATTTCACATTGAGATGAGAATCAATCCATATGTAGTTTTTGAACTTCCATGCAGTTTAATTTCATGCAGTATAGATGAAAATGAAATGATGTGAAAAGACAGAAATATTACGGTTGATCCAATGTATAGAACACAATTATCAATACATATCTTGCTGAAACAAGAATCATGCCACACATAGTTTTTGAATGGGTATCTCACACCAACTAGGTTTTAATATGAGAAAGGGGCCCCCTTTTTTACTACTGGACCCAATATAGGAGTTCCAGGCATCACTACATATCTCATTGAGATGATAATCAAGACAAATGTAGATTTTAAAGATGATTTCCCATAGGAAGTGAATTTTGATATGTGAGAAGAGGATTTAATATATTCTAGGATAATGGTTAAGTTCATGATACTGGATGGTTTGAGAATCAAACCATATGTTCTAGAAGTGTGCTCTGTATAAATTAGATTCATATACAAGAAATGGAAAATTGTCTATTTATGATCATGGTTGGGCCTGATATTGGAGTTCTTAGTGCCTCTACATATCTCATGGGAATAAGAATCATTATATACATAGTTCTTGATGAAGATATTACCTGTGCATATTTGACTCATACAAACATGGAATAAATGTTCACTTTATTGTGGTTAGACCCAATATTGGATTTCTTGGCATTACTACGTATCGCATTGAGGTGATAATCAATCCATACATAGTTCTTGAGGATCCTTACAGTTTAACATCATGTAGAAAGGATGTTAGTAATTCGATGTTAAAGGAACAATGTGGATGGGATAGGGTATAGGCTCTTGGAATACCTATGTATCTCATTAGAATGATAATCAAGCCATATATAGTCTCGAAAAGGGTTACCTAGAAAGATGACTAAAAAAATGGGGGAAATGAGGCATATATTCCACTAAGGAGTGGAAATGGTGGGAGTGATACTTTCACATGGAAGCTACTCATATTTTGGGGGACCATAAGGAGTGTTTAATTGTGATATATTACAGGGTTTATTTAACCTAAAATAAATGAGATGTTAACCATACAGTTTAATGTCATATGGTAGTGATAGATAATTTCATTCAGTTTAACATTGTGCGACAAGGATGATGGTGTTATGTAGTTTAATAGAATGCATCATGGACTCTATGGTTCTATATAGTTTAATGTCTTTCAACTAAGACAGAATCTTTATAATTATATAAAGTATTTATTCAAGAACCTCACATTGGTTTTAGTTGTAGTGAGTTCTCCATCCATTGAGATTATGTAATAAGCTCCATTAAAGTGATCATTATGTACAGAATAAGCTCCTTCCTATTTCAACTCAAGATTTGGAGTTTTCTTTCCTTGTATCACTAAAATCCTAATAACCAATACTAGTTCTCCTTGGAGGAATGAACAGAGGAAAAATTTCTAGTTCAAAGATCATGTTATTCTGTTCTGATAGACTTCAAAGTGATACAATGTTTGTAATATCTTTTAATTTTGTCACTCTAACTCATCCAATCATTTAGGTGATTATTCATTTGTCGATAACTGATCACAAATGGTAATTCAGAGAATGGAAATGGAAATTAAATGGGCAAGACTGATTCTATTCCATATAGAAATGAGTACGGGGTTGACTGTGTTGGAGTACGGGTAGTATTCTGGTAATACCATAAATCATGAAGGAGTTTATCAAGACATGAATTTTTATCTTTATCCACCATCATTTGGAGTATGTTTGATAGGGTATTGTTGAAATATTTTTTATTTCCATTGGACACTGCATGATAGAAGGATGAATTGTTGGATCTGATATTGTATTCATGATATAAATTCCCTACCTCAGTAGAATAGAAGTTTATTCCATTTTATAACAATATGGTATGAGGGACACCAAATCTGGTAATGATATTAGCCTTGAAAAAGAATTTTTTTTTTGGGTCTTACTTATTTAAGAGGTATTACCTCAACCCATTTGGAGAAGAAAACAGTAGCAGTAATAATGTACTTAGGTTTCTTATCCATAACTAGAGGATAGGGTCCAACTACATCCTTTCCCCATGTAGAAAATGACCAGGAGTACTTTTATATATGAAATAACTCTAGGGGTTGATGAATGAAGTTGGAATGTACTTGAAAGGGATTCCATTTCATAGAGAAATATATGAAATATTGGATCCTAGAAGGCTAGAAGTATCCAAGAATTCAGATTTGATCAGAAAGACAATGCCTAGACTGGTGGGCACCACAAGCTTTTACATGTACTTATTTCATGACAGCCACAGTTTCTTCCCCATCAATTCATTTGAAGAGGATTCCATCGAATCCTCATTTTTAGAAGATATTCTAGTAATTTGGTCCATCATGAAGAGTGAAATTGACCAATATTCATAAAACATGCTCTTTTCTAGCTCTATCTGGAGGAAGTTTTCCATTTTGTAGAAATTCCATGATAGGTGTCATCCATCCTATGGTATGACCATATGGACCAGAAATTGGGATGATTTCATTAAATTCACCCGTCTGGATTTGAACAAAAGGTGAAACCACATGATTATGGGAAATATTGATGATTTTATCATTATAATTTGGATCTTCCAAGTACATGGTTGCATTATCCAATGCATCATCTTGGATATTTTTTGATCGCACGACATAATAAAATTTTGGATATGATAAAAATTCTACAATTAACCCCATAACATAATCACACATGGGAATTATATCTTCTTTTGTAATAGAATAATCCCTTTTGATCTATTTGATTACCAAATCTAAATCAACTTTCACATATATTTGATTCACTGGTACTTGATGTTCTAATTCCAAGCCTGTAATGAGAGCCTGATATTCTGTCTCATTGTCAGAACCACCTTCTGATAACATGAAGGAATATGGAAATAATTATTTCTCTAGTGAGAGAAGCACAATTACCATCCAAGCTTTGTTGATTTTTAGGACTTACATTCTCTTTCCTATTGTACTCTTTGAAGCACTATCAAAATAAATTTCCCATATTTGAGAGTTTTCCAGAATTGATAAAATTTCTTCATTAAGAAGTTCTATATTTAATGATGTTTCTTCTATAGATGTATGTTCAATAAGGAAATCTACCAAATCTTGGAATTTCACTACCTTTTGAGTAAAAAACTATATATTGAACTGTTGGAGGATAACTGCTCCCCACGACAGACATCTGGTCAACATAGGATGATTGAGGATAAATTTGAGTGGGTTATTATGAGAAAACAAGTGGACCTCATGATGATGTAGATGTTGCCTTAATTTTAGGACTATAAATATTAATTCTAGGCAGCTCTTCTCAATATCTGAATATCGAATCTCTGCATAGAAAATGGTTCGCCTGAGATAGTAAAGAGTTTTTTCATCCCCGACATCTTTCTTTTGTGCGATAAAATCACCCAGTGATTCCTCCAAAGCTATCACATAAAGAATGGGCAGCTTTCCATCAACATGTGACATTAATACCAGTGGACTAAAAAGATATTTCTTGAGGGTATAAAATTCCTCTTGGAAGTTATTTCTCCATTAGTATGTGACCCCCTTCTTCATCATCTTGGTAAATAGTAAACACTTACCTTCCATATTAGCTATGAAACTCCAAGTATTGATCAAATGTATTTGAAGTATTCTTAATTATTTCAAGTTTTGAAAAGGTGACATGCCAATGATTTCCATAGTCTTCTCAGGATCAACTTTGATGCTGTACAAAATTTGAGAAATTTTCCCGAGGTAACCCAGAAAGCACATATCAAGGGGTTAATATTCATATTATGTTGCTAATGCTTGATAAAAACAATCTAAAAATCATATTGTTGGTTAGAACATTGCTTGGACTTAACCACAAGATCATTGACATATAATTCGAGAAATTTCCCGAGGAACGGTTTGAATATTTAATGCATAGCATGTTGGTGTGTTTCCCATGCATTCATCAAGACAATGCGAATTACCTGATAGAAAAATAAAACTTAAGTGGATCTGAATGCTGCATCTTCTTCATCTTTTTGTACCATCTGAATTTGATTGTATTCAGAGTAGCCATCCATAAAAGAGAGATCCTCATAGCCAGCTATTGAATCAATTAAGAGTTCCGTGATCAGAATTGAGAAATCATCTTTTGGAAAATGTCAGTTGAGATCCTTAAAATCAATGAAATATCTGATTTTCCATTATTATTTTTCACCAGGACAATATTAGGCATCCAATTGGGATATTTCACCTCCTTGATGAATTCATCTTTGATAATCTTGCTAACTTCAACCTCAATTTTGGAGGCTTGATTCATGTACATTCTTCATGATGCCTACTTGTATCCTTGATGTTATTCTAGTAGAACTAAATTATGGGTGGTCACTTCTAAGTTAAGGCCAATAACTTCTGTATAATTATGAGGAAAAAAATCCCAGTGTTGCTTTAAAAAGTAAATATACACTTATTTATATTCAAGAGTTGTGGCCGCACTACTTAAAGTAGAATGTGGTTCTTCTTCTATACCCATATTTATTTCTATAAATTTATCCAAAGTAGTGGATATTCCATCCTCAAATACTCGAGGATCATCTTTTAGGTTATCATACTCTTATTCTTCCTCACACATTACTTCTTTTACCTATTCTTGGAGAATATCTTGGAGGATAGGTGATGAAGTATGATATTCAAAGCTAGGGAAGAAATCAATATTTGGAAATCTAGAAGAAGAGGCAACCATTTCAGGCCTGAATGATGATGGAGAGTCTTACTGAAGTTGTTCATCCAAACATTCATTGTTTTTTTGAGAATTAATGACATCATAAATGCTATCATATACAATTTACACAAATGAAATTATAGAATCCATTGAGTGAGTGATTTGGCCTGGGCCCATCCTTTAAATTTTATTGAAGGGAATCACATAATCATCACTGAGATTCTTGAATGGATTAGCTAGGATTTCTCCAGACCACTCAGAGCATTGATTATAGTTACATAATTTTCCTTATACCACTTTCCTCCCTTGTGATGATAGAATTCTGCATCAATGTACTGAGATTCAAAAGTTTTGAAAGGGGATTTATCACCATGAAATGTCCCAATCTAACCATTGATGTAATATTTAAGACATTGGTGATATGATGAAGTAATGGACACATGTTGATGTAGCCAAGGTCTTCCCAACATAATGTTTAATGCTGTGTCCTTTTAGAAAACCACAAACTCTAAATCAGATATGAGATCTTCAAACTAAGACCTGAGTGTGATCTCACTAAGGGGTTCTTGTTTATTATTTTAATAGGATTGTAACATAATATTGGAGGGATATATTTGGGATTCAATAAGACCTAATCAGTGAAGTTCCTAGATTTGAATGGGGTTGACCCCTGAACCATTATCAACAAAGGATCATTGGACATCTGTGTCACTCAATTTTCTAGATATGTACAGAGGCCTAATGTGTCCCTATGGTGATAGAAACTTCTTCCTAGTCCATAAAAGAAATTACCACATGTAATTATACCAGATCATTCTCTATATGGTAGAACTATATAGCTTCCACTTCAGTTTAAAATTCTTGAGGGATTGAAAAAATCTCAATGAGTGCATCCGAAAGATCTTTTGACAAATTTAGAGCATCTAGGATTGTTAACTTGGTTAGTACGTGGGATAATTGATTCAATACATCATTGTTCTAGTACGAAGTTCTGAGATTCCCTGCATGAAGATTCTCTTTGGCATGTACCTTGGAAGCCAATGTACCTGATGTGGATGGACCATCCTTTGAAGTAGGAGTTGGAATTACTTATGATCTTGGTGGATTAGGTTGGCTAGGCCTAGCCACCAACAAATGTGATGGCGGAATAGAATATATCTGATCTTACAAGGTGATTACATCAGTTAATATCCTTTCATGTGTGTGGGAGTTCCCTTATTCATGTTGAGCTCACTGGAGGGCTCTCCCATGAGTTTCTACCGCATAAACGGTTCGATTAGGGGTGTGGTTGAAGTAGTTACTCATGGAATAACCACGTCTTCAACTGTATCCTCAACCCCAACGACTCTTTCATTAATTTCCCCAAATAAGTGTATGGAAATAAGATTCATAATCATAATCATCCTTTGATAGGGGGCCGGGTAAATTAATAACATTAATAGAACCAAAAATCAACTCTTATACTAACGAAGAATATTCTTGACAGGTTGATTTTTGTTGTTCCATTTGATAGGGTCGTACCCATGATTTTGAGATAGTTTTCATGAAATCTTCCAAAGTCAAGGAAAACTTTTTCCTTGAGATGAACTCATATTCTTCTGACTACTCTTTATCCTTTTGGCTATGTTTCTTCTTTGATGAATGACATTTGGAGAACCGAGATTTTGATTAAGATGGATTTTCTAGAGAGAAAGTGGTCGAAGGTACATTCAGTTTATTTAACTATGTTTGTAGGATGGAATGAGTTTCATTGATTGTTTTCCTGATCACCCAATAATCAAATTTCTATACACTTTTTTTGACTTCCTACCATTCACCTTCTTCCTTCGGATCGGTAGCATAAAAAGATGCTTCTAGGGGTGGTGAACCTTTCAAATTTACATTTTCAGAGTCCAACATATTTTGTAGGAGTTATTTGAAAAAAAACTTATGGATGGGGTTCCCCAAAAATTTATGGAAGATGAAATAGTTTGGGAGGTATTCATCACCTTTCTTTTTTGGTTTCTTGGGCTACAGAAACTGCACTAAGTTTTTTTCCCAAATCTCAGATAAAGTATCTAGGAACTTGTTAATTCCAAAAGGAATAGACTTTGTTATTTAAATCCTAAAAATATCTCCACATATGATATTTTATATCATCTTGATGAGGATGTTGTTTCTAGTAGAGCTCGGGAAGTGGAGCCCGATGGTATGATGAGATCTTTAAAGTGGTAGCTGGTACTGGATCTTGCATAAGTGTAGATGTAGCAGCCTCTGATTTTTCTACTCTTATTCCTAGAGTTGATGGAATTACATGAGACTTAGATTTGTTTTATGTAATGTAATTATCCACATGTTGAGTGATTGAAGAAATCTCCCAAAAGCCTCATATGTATTTTATAGGGATTAGTGACGTGCAGAACTCATCACGAATATTGGATACACATGTAGGTAGAAACTCTTCTTGAGGGAGTGTTAGGTTCAAGGAATTTGTTAGTACTTTCCATTGAGCAATGAAATATTAAGCTCTTTAATTCTAAATTTGTTTTCAATTTGTATGATCTAAGACTTTTTTCTTCTGTTGTGTTGATGTGAACTATATAAGGAATTTCTGATGGAGGTCTTCCCATCGAGTAATTGATTGAGACTACAAACTTGTATACCAGAAAATGCTCGGCCCCTGTAGTGATTGCACAAAACATCTGAGATTTAATGATTCTTGTTATTGAAGGGTCATCATCATGGGATAACAATGAGAAATGAATTTCATCAAGTGCTTCTCCAAATATCTCGAGCCATTAAAGATTGGAAATGTGGTATTTGTAATGTTTGGTAGAGGAGTGGTCGGATCACCCATTTTGGTTAAGCCTTATTTTCTAGTTTTACTGGTGCATTCCATACTTATATAGATTACAATAGAGATGTTAATGACCCAATGGTTTTCATAATAATTTAGGAAGAATTTTAATGAGTTGATACTTGAAAAGGTGCGACAGTTTTAGCCTGAACAGGTCAAGTGACTAGAAGGACCAATGGTGGGGGGTACTTCAGGTATTTGCCTTGGGTAATCCATAGGGATGGGCCTGTAAGGAAGTGACTGATCATGTTATAGTTTCCTATTTAATGGAAGGAATTCATGATCTACCTCATTATTTGTAATAAATCCTCTTTGATGAAGTGCTCCAACCCGAATTTCTAGTTGGGGATTTTCTTGCGAAGCATATCTCATAGGAAGACTGCCTCGAAGTAACTCTGCATTGAGTCTTTTTAACTCCTTCATTTCTTCCTCCTATAATGAAAATATCTATTCTAATGAAATGGATTGAACCTCTATAGGGGGTAGATGAAACATAGTTTGGAATTTTCCATTTTCCTAGTTAGGTGCCTTTCGAGGAAGAAAACGTGGATTATTTGTGGGAGTTCATTGATTCTAGGAAAGCCTCTGATTTTGGGTACGCACACCATACTAATTTGTTTTGTTGTGGATCATATCTTGAATATAAAATTCCTATTATGATTCACCTAAACTAGACACGGGTTATGGAGGATATCCTGTGAAAACATTGATGACATTCCCCAACACATAATGCGTTGCAGACATTCTATTGGCATATCTGTGATATTGTCTCTTTTTGCGTCCTCCATGAGTCCTTGTCCTCGTATTTTTAGATTATCTAGGGATTGTTTGGTGAACATTTACTTGAATAGAATCCTATGATAATTCATTTTTCCATGTTCCAAGTGAAGGTACTGAATCACATAATGATATAAACTGAGAGGAATCATCTCAAACCTTCTTCCCTAAACATGAGAAAACCAATTCCCGTAGAGGAGGGGATTAATGAGGTGAAAAATCCCCCAACATTACAGGATAGGGAAATTACTATTTTTCATTTACAACCCTTTGGGTCCTATTTGTTGGTTATGAATTTTGCGTCAAAAAAGCCCCGAGCCCGGTGGATTGGGGTTGCTCCTAAATTACTATAGCAAATATTACTACATCTTATCTTTTGATTTTATGGATTTTTTTCCAAATGTTGGCTAGGTGAATTATCTAAAACACACTTAAATTGCGTATTTCATAGGAATGTTGTGATATTTTAGACATCTTCACTATCTGACAATGAACATCCTCTAAACAAGAGTCCTACTCGATATTTTTTGATGCTTGATGCAATAGTATTTCAACAACCTTCTCTCTTTAGGCCTGACCCTAATGAGATCTAGTCAAAGCCTATTCTTTTTGATAATATATTTGGTTATGAACTAGATCCATATTTTGTAACCATCCATGGGAAATGAAATTTTATGAGACCACTTTTGGAGGGCTTTGCTGGCTTTGGAGCATAGTGAAATGCAATGATACGTGTGCACCACATCGTCTGATATGAACACCAAATGGGGTATCAATAATAAATTGGAGAAACCACTTTAATGAATCAAGGTAGGTGTGATGAATGGATCCCTACTGCTTCTCAAAATTTGGATGTTGGGAAACCATGAGATATTCCAAGTTGATTTGGCATTTCAACCCGTCAATTACGTTTACATGACTCTTATATTCGTCATAAGGTAATACCTTCTCCTTTAGATGATGAAGAGTATTACATATGTTGAGGTAGATATCATGAATAAAATCTTCTTCCAAAATTTCAAGAATACTATATTGAGTAGATTCCATTGGACAGAACATGACTGGTACTTTATTTTTCACCAGTTGTTTTCTCATGTTCAGCATATCCTCCTCACATTTTTCTCGAGGTTCCTTAACTTGGTCTGACCAAAGTGGACATTTCTTAGTAATTTCATTGCAAGCAATGGATTAGTTTGAATTTCATTTGTTGTACTAAAAGGTAAATCTCCCAAATGAGGTTCATTGAATGATCGTCACCTTTGGATATCCTATGGCTGAGAAAGTATTTCACCTACCAGTAACAAGGAATCAGACATGACTATCCTTGTATTTGATAGTACCTCAAGATAAGAGGTATTTCTTTTCACTACATTGTCAGATACTGAATTCTCTTGAAAATGTGAAATACTATTACAGAGAGGAATTTCACAGTGAGTGGAATCATGAGTGGTGGATTATATCAAGGTATAAATCCACTTTCTCTTGGGTCTTCTGGCCACACTGAGGGTTACCGTGTCTCTCATCTAGATATGTGATCTCAATATTGACCTTATGATCATGAACTAAGACTTCATGTAAATGTGTCTGATGAGTACCATAGAAATTACTAATAGTGATCCCATAATTTGGGGATGGGAGGGTAGGATCCTAAGCTACAATTGATAGATGTTTTAGGGATTCAAGATGCCCAGTATTAAGTGGATCCAAATTACAGACTGGCTCTTGATTCTTCAACTGTGTTTGATGGGTTTTCTTCTTAGATGCCTTTTTACTAATAGTTGGGGCCACTCTTTGGGAAAAGTGGTTATCATGGGAAGGTTTATGTTCCTACCATGGAGTGGTTATTGAGTTAGTATGATTACCTCTAGTTGGAGTAGGTGTATGTGCCTGATCCGATTGTCCATATGATATGGGGGACTATGCCCCATAACTCTCCTGGATGAGAGAAGAGGTATGTGTCTAATCCAGGGTGACATGATGAAAAACCACCCTAGGTGTGGGGATAGAGTTGTGTATTTGTCTCCCAGGTACTACTACCATCGATATGATGAAATTTTTTCATATATCTAAAATATGGTTAGGCATTTGTGTTTTCCCATTCATCATTTCCAATATATGTTTAGTGATTTCAGTGAATGGAGTGGGAATATATGTCCATTAGGTGTCTAGAGTAGGTGTCTATGCCTTATTATATCCTTTATTTACAACTACTGGATACTAATAATACACATGTATTGGTGTAGGGAGTTGGGTTTTCCCTCTGCTTGTCATCGGAGCTTTCCGACTGACTACTCTAAATGCTAAAAAACAAGACTATTAGAAGGATTGATGAATGTTAATAGGTGTATGTGACTTGTATATATTTTCTATCAAACATGATTCATGGGATTATTTAAAGGAATCTAGGTGTGACTTTTCACTAGCTGAATGATTGTAAGTAGTTGTATGTGCCAACTCATGGTACTCCATTGGATTTGAATGAAGGGATTGGTTAAGTGTCTCCAAATTAGTCTATTGGCCGATGGAATTAAGAAGGGAAGGAGTATGTTACCTTTTTCCATTTTCCACCAAATTGGGTTGGTGGGATTCTCTGAAGGGTGCAATGGTAGGAACTTGATCCATGTTTTCCTGTTGTTTACCTCAGTAGGCCATCTTGCGTGTCTGGGTGTGAGGGATCTGAACTGGGCAGCCAAAGGAAACACTCTTATCATGTTGAGGGTTTAATACCTCAGGATGTCAGTGGTGGTGATTTTTGGTAGGAGGCCTTGGGAAGGACCCTTGTGTCTTCAGGGTGAGTCTATGAGTGACATCTTGATCCACCTCCCTGAAGTACAAGAGGGATTGGTTATTTCGTTCTGGGGATAAGATCTTGAAATGGTTGAAGACGGTGGTTAGAACTGTCTGCTTCTTGACCACCAGTCATCACTGACCAGATGACCGGGGGTTGTTGTTGATCTGAAGGGCATGTCGGGAAGCCTCCAGGGTTTGGATAGTTCTGTGTTGATGGTATTGCCGAAAAAATTCATTCGTGACCAATCATTTAAGATTATGAGTTGGTGATTGCATCCTTCATGTGGATGAGGATCCTTCTTGTGTATTAGATGGGGGTTTCAATGTTGTAAACTTGAAGGAATCCATTTGGATTAATGAAATTTTTTTTTAAAAAGATTTCCTGAGAATCTATGACACACATGATCAAGAAGACCCTCATAAAGTAAAATCTGTGTGGATTAACATAATGTGTTATTATTTTCTTGTCTTAACCTCTTTTATCAATTGATAGGGGCCTAAAAGATGGTTAAACTTCATTAATTTGGTTAATTATCACATCGGGTTCACCATTTTTTTGTTTCCCCTGGAAGTGAGATTCAGTTTAGGAATCATTATATTTAGATGGATTCCATCAAATTTATTTATGGAACCAAAAACATTCAATGGTTCTATATCTAAAAGGGACCTTCATTCCAATGGAAGGCACTTGTTAAGGATTTTGACTTATGAGGCTTAAGTACTTAACATTGGTTGAGAGGATGAGAGGTCAGGCTTATTGCACCCTTTTGAGGGGAATTATTTTCTATTATGGGACTCTCTCATAGATTTATGATATGTTCATGAATCCTTATTAATTTACCAAGTATGAAATGAGTTTTACTTTTAATTTAGAAATCAATGATTATCATGTATGGAATTTGAGAATCATTTGTATGTATCCTAGATTCTTCATCAATGGAGACATATGTATGTATCTGAGGTTCTCCATCAACGGTATCCTTTCATATATTAATTAGAGATTATTTGGTCATTATTATGACTATAATAGTTTTAAATCCACACATTGGGGAACTCTGGAATTTATCATCATCCAGATAGATGGAAGATCACTCTTGAATTTATCATCATCTAGGTAGACGTAAGGTTGTTTTTGATATTGGGGTCGTATCCATAGATGGGATACCTACGTATCCTTGTGAAAGGAATCATAACCCATGTAGTTTTGTGTCCTTAATGGGACAAATCATACCTTTTAAGGTCATGTTATAAGGACCTAACCGTAAATTTTAACATCGTATGTCAAGGACTTCTCGGAAAAAGGTTCCTAGTTAAGGTTTGGTGTGGGAATTATACCGAAACAACCCATGGAACCTGGAAAAGGTATAGGATTCCAAGTTAAATTATACCCTACTGGGAATGTGGCCCAAAAAGGACAGGGTTGATTTGGAATGCTGGGTTTGAACCATAGAGAGGCTTCTTATATATCCCATTTAGATGAGAATTAATACCATGTAGTTCAGGAAGTCTCAATGGAGAGTGTGGTCCTGTGAGAGAAATGGGTTAGGACTTACTTTTGAGATGTATTCCATTATAATAAGGTCTATGAGGGTTGTTTAAACTCATGGAGATTTGGGGGTTTTTACTTAGGGCTTACTCTTAAGGAGGATTCATGGATTAATGGAATTTTAGGATCAAGGATTACAATTGAGGTGGAATCCCTTTTATGATTACTTATTTTTATGGATGAGATGATGTGGAGATCGGGCCTTAAGAAGGCTTCCTACATATCCCAGTTATGGTGGGAATCAAAATTCTCGTAGTTCCTTAAATTTGTTTGGTTGTACTGATGTTGTGATAATCACAAATCTCTAATCACATGTGATTCATGATTAGTGTGAGAAAAAAGAGGATGTGAAAGATTCAAAAAAGGCACACACTTTTCCTCCTCTGTAGATGGAAGAGGCCGAAGCTACGATGGAAGAGGCCGTGGCGATGGTGGATGAGGGTGTAGAGAAATAAAACATTCAATGTGAAATGAAAGTGTAGGTTAATGGGTCTGGCCTGAAATTCTAGGGGCTTACTCCAAGATGGATGCCCTAAAATTGGTCTCATAATGGGAAAGGAAACTTCTCCTTTTTCAAAAGGAAAATCATGCGTGAATCATTCCTTGCTTACTACGGATTGGAGGCTCTGTGTCTTAGAGACAATAAGGGGAGGACTTGGCCCGAACCCTAATCCCCCAAAATGAGAACTTCCAAACACTTTCCCTTGGGTAAGGGTCCATGTGACTGTGGATATACAAAAATACAAACACTTAAACGATACTAAACCCCTAATAGGACAAAAGTGGGAGACCTATGACTATATAAATACAAACCCAAATGGAATACACACTGATGTGACTTTACCAAAGGTTTAGTAAGTCATGAGGTCTTGGTGGAAGCATTAACTTAGTCCCCTTTTGACAAGGGATCCACGGATGGCGATACCCTTCCATGAATGAATTTGAAGAGGGATTAAGGGGTGGATCATGTAGATCATGGGCATAGCTATGCTACATAGGTATGCCTCATAGGTGTGCCCCATTGGTGTGCCACATAGGTCCTAGGTGGAACTAAAAAAGTGCTTTAACATATGGAAAATAAGCCTATGAAATCTTGATTAGACTATTGAGAAGACAAAACTTTGGTGAGGGTTTGATCTAAACACCCCAAGACTCCTTTAGTGTCTTTTGAAGAACCCCACATAGGACCTTCCTTAGGGAATTAAACATGTGTAGGTGTATTCTTCTTTACAGAAAAAGGTTCTTTAATTATATGTTTAGTCTTTCAAGATCTGGAAGGGCTTAAATCTTTCTTGTACCCTTTATTTCTTCCTTATATTTTGTTTTAGAAAGCTAGATGAGAAAATTTGGGGGGCCTGGGTGAAGTATCTATGCAACGTGAGCTTTGGAGGTTCTTCCAATTTTTTAGTTGTGAAAATGGGGAGCCTAAGGGTCCTATTTATAGGCAAGTAGGGAACCTGGTCGAATAGAGTTTTTAAGCATAGGTATGCCGTGTATCTCCTCAGTGTAGATCTCCTACGTAGGTGTGTGAAATGTGTACAACTTCTAAGTCCCCCATGTTGGTCCTTGGAGTAGGGGTTGCCCTTTAAGGCTGTACTGGCAGAAGCTACAATGGCCTTATGGTGCGTAGGTCTATTGCGTAGTTCCTCGTTAGATAGATTACATTCCTTGCTTTAAATTTCTTCAACAATTTAAGATATTAAATGTTCTCTTCATAATATTTTTCAAACCTTTATATAAAAAAGGAGTTTCAACACCCCTTAAACCCCTAAAATGACTAGAAGACCCTAAAACAGCACTAAGAACCCCTAAAAACCTGAAAATAAACCAAAACCCTAAAAACAGTAAAAGACCCAAAAAACCTAAAACCCTAAAAGAACTTTAAAACCCCTAAATGACCCAACAAACATTTTGAAAACCCTAAATCCCCTTAAAAACCCTAAAAAGTTAAAAAAACAATAAAACCCTTTAACCACTAAAAACCCAAAACAACCTAAAAACCCTAAAGACCCTAAAACCTTAAGAACCCAAAAATAACCTTAAAACCCCCAAAACTGTAACACCCCAAGATTCCATGGTACGTTTCCCTTTGAATAATGCAATAGATTGAATTGTACGCAACTTCGAGATTCTAACACACCGCGACCAATAAAACTAGCCGTTACGAATAGTAATACCAACTTTTTAAAATTTTATTAATTTTATTTTTCAAAATGGACTTCATTTTTGAATTTGGAATATCGAAATTATCTTAGGGTGAATTTTTGGTATTTTTCTGAAAACTTTCAATTTTTGATGAATAGTGAAAAACACTGCGTTATTGGTTAAAACCGACGTTTAATTTAAATAATTATTTATTTTGTTTACATTTTTTAGGTAAAAATAGACACATAATACCTATATAAGTTCAATTTAATTCATTTGGGTCATTTTATAATAAGTTTAGATATATAAAAATTTTATTGAACTTTTACCGTCTTTTACCTACCTCCTAGGAGCATTTGCAAATTTGCATAAAACTTAATTTTACCTCTTCTGTGAATTGAATTTAAAAAATACGAGAGACATGGTTGATATTATTAAGTAAAATTTGGTTCAATAAGAGGAAAATATTTTTTTGGGGAATAATAACTTTTGACTTTTATTTACCACGGTTAAAAGTAAATAGGGTAATTAAAGGTAAAAATAATATTATTATTACCCTAACAAATGTCCTAATTATATTGGATAAGTGTATTTCTACAAGAAACAACCTTAGGAATAAGATATGATCCTTTAGGTCCACTTGGGTTATATTAGAACATTTATTATTATTTTATTTAAAGAAGAGTTAAAAGTGTTTAATTCAATGTTTAATAACTAAACCATTTTTAATATAGGGATATAAATAAGTTAAATTAAACTATAAATATTAATTAGAAATATAAAAAATATTTACTACATAAAATTATTTTATTTATAATTTTTAGACATTAAATAATTTAATTTATTTATGACACAATGTTGATGCAATAATTACCTTATTAATGAAATATTAAAATAATTGATATTATAAATACCCAAATAAATGTACATTTAGAATTTTGGTGAAATAAAAGAATTTTATAGGTTAATATGAAATGTTAGAATTGACTAAATTAATTTATTTAGAATTAATAATGTTTTTATGACTAAAAAAAATCCATTACTATGTAGTGTCAAAATTGACATAAAAGAGTTTTAAAAAATATATTATATTATTAATTGATATTATATTAAAAAAATATAAGATTAGGAAAAAATACTTAGATAAGGTTATATATATATATCAATAATTAACCACTTGGGGTTCTCTTTGATGTTTATAGTAAGTTTATAACCATATAATATAAAAATACAAAGAGACATGGTAAATGTGAAACTATTTAACTAAGAGTTAAATCTAAAAGAGAAGGTTAATATGGTGACATAAACCTATCTAAAACCATTGTTTTAGATTATTTAGACCCATACCCACCTCATATTATAAATAAATCATTTTGGAGACATTATAAACCGAATATAAATTTATTATAAAATAATATTTCCATCTTTTCCTAAGGTGCCCCTCACCCCTCTTATAAAAAGGCACTTATCCTTATCTCAATTTAACACCTCCAAATCCATTTGGCTCATCCAAACCCTACCCAAATATCCTCCCAACTATCCTACCTTAATCCTAGAGGCCTTCCTTTGTTCAGAAAGCCAACCTAAGGATCCCTTTTGATAAACTCAAAAAGAAGAACCCGAAGAAGAGGTAAATATTTCATCACCTCTTTCAAGTTTTTTCTTCTTCCACTTCCTCTTTCTTTGTTGTTTCCATACTAAAATAAAAACTCCAGTATATTCTATATAATATTATGTTATTATAAAAATGGTACAACCATATTAATGATTCTATCCATCATATGAATGACAAAGTCGCCATACGTGCGTACGTACGACTTACCGTCTCCACGTCATGGTGTAGTTGTTATTCAATACATTATTTTTGGATGGGTATAAAAATGATGTATAATTGATGTAAATAATAAATATAACAAGTTAATGATTATTTATATATGATATACCATCTATTTACATATTGTTTTAATATCAAAAGAATGATATTTTCGCTCGTGCGTACGTACGGATTACCGTCTCCCTGAAGGAGACGAGATTCATTCGCCATCGTAACCATTGAAGACTGATTTTCATCTTATAATTAAAAATAATGTTTGAAGACTTGATATAATTCTGTATATTAATAAGATACATCCCATCCATAAAAAAAATGACTCACATAAAAAATAATATAAAGGAAAACGAATCAGTTAACCCCCGAAACGACGATAATACAAAAATATTATTAACAAAGAATTATTAGATGATCATATATGATATCATAATTATGTATATGGTTATTGTAAAATTTAATAAAAATTGTTTAACCATTATAAAATATTTTAACATACCCTCAATCAAAGAAAATTACAAGGTAAGGGTTAATTTCAGAATCTCTTTACTTATCCGAGGTTGTTTTTATGAAAGTATCTACTGGGACCTCTTTATCATCCACATCCATGTTTTCTTAAAAATGTATTTTAAAACATTCTTACTATTTTCTAGACTATGTGTTAAATTAATTTATACCCTTATTTTACCTTATATGTTTTTAAAGGAACCTTTCTGTCATTTTCAAAACAAGGTACTTTATGACCTTTTCAACAAAATTAAGGTAAGAATGTTTTTTTAACATATACGGCGGGTGTAGTTATTCTCCACCGTTAAAACATCATCGAATATTCCCTTAAAATATTATAAGAATATTTTTAAAATAAATATTTTATTTTATAATTATTCTACTTTTAATTATTTCTAAAAAATAAGGAGATATTTCCCTCAAATAGTTTTGATTTCATCTATGTCAACATCCTTTGATGGATTTTATACTTGTTTGAAGTCGATTCATTATGATACAAATCTTCCATATTTTATTAAAGGTTTTGTGATATGTTTGACTATGGATGTGTTATTTTTATACCATTCATGGTTTATGGTTAAAGTATTGACATTTTGTATGCTAGTTTTAATACGAATGTTTATGTTATATTTCAACCTTTTCACAAGAGGAATGTATTGGACTTAGTAAGTTATGGGTGGAGCCCACTATAGCTCCTCGATGCATCGGTAGGTATCATGAGAGAATTAGACGTGGAATTGTCCAAGGCCTTTCCCAATTTGAAATATGATTTTAGCTGATGCCTAAATCATTTTTAGACGTCTTGTCCAAGGCCTTGAATTTTTTTAGAATGTTCGACATTATACATTCCCTCATTATGAAAATAATATTGATGGTTCATATGGTTATTTGACTAGTAGAATACTCCTAACTATGTTTTATTGTGAATTATTTACTCATCTCGTATTCCTGCAATAAAGTGTTCATGTTTATCATTTGTAAAGGCATGTGTTTTCAATTATTCAACATGCCTAATGTTTATGTTATAATCCTCTTTATTAATTACCTCTACTGAGCATTTGAGATCACACCTTTCTTATGATTCATTTTCCCTAGATATGAAGAAGTTAGTTATGAGTGACTTTCAAGAATAATCTAGGAGGCTCAGATGTTTCTAATGGAATAAATTAGTGTTTTATTTCTTTTCAAGTTGTAAAGTTGAAATTATGTATAAATCTTGTTTCCAATAATACTAAACTGATCAGTCTTTCGGGATTTTATCCCTTATGATCATGCCAATTATATGTAATAATGCATTGACTTTGGGTAACTGGGGTATGGGTGTTACAGTTGGTATCAGAGGAAGTTTTGTACAAACCTTGGAAACTAGATTTATAAAAACTCTGATTTGAGAACATTAACCTACGATAGACTTTGAGGATTAATATAGAAGAATTTCCTAGAATTTTGGTAATGTAGAGATTTTGTGTATTTTCGAATAAATACAAACCTTTTTAGATAAGATAAGGTAGAGGCGACTCTAACATAGATGTACCTAGGGGTAAAACTTGAAAACATCGCTTTGAGCTAGACTCGGATGAGAACTCGTGCACAACAACGGGCCTTGCTGCACTCTTGGTTATGACACTCTCGGGGGATATGCTTAGGATAATTAACATTTTTTTAAAAACCATTATGAAGGATTTATGAGTATATACCTCCTCAAAGAAAATATTTTTATGATTATGGATTATATCCATAAACTGTTCAATTTATGTTAAGTGTTTTACAAGTATGTAATTATGTATTTCTATTCATAAACTAATCTAGTTTATGCCATTGTTTAGAAATGGAATCTAATGGAAGGAATGGAAACCGTATCAATTCACGTAATCCATGTATGGATTTCCCTCCTACTCAAGGTAATTATAGCAGAGCTGGTGATGCAACTGGTGCTGATATGCTTATCACCATACTGAGACAACTCACACAGGTTATGAATAATAACCATACCCATATGGAGAACCCTAATCCACAAAGCGAAGTATCGAAATTAGACCACTTCATGAGGCAACAACCACCAACATTCAATGGGTCTAAAAATCCATTTGTAGCTGAACAATGGATAATTTCCTTAGAGAAAATATTTCATGCTTTGGGGAGTAGCGAAAAGGAAAAAGTTGTCATGGTAGTTTATCGCCTCACTAGAGATGCAGATCAATGGCGGTCACTAATTCAAAACACAAAGGAGGATGAATAAGTATATAATATCGAATGGAGGGAGTTTAAAGAACTTTTATTTTAAAAATACTTTCCTGGTGACCATCGAGTAGATATGGAAAGGTAATTTCTGAGTCTGAGGCAAAAAGAGGATGAGAATGTTGCAAAGTATGAAGATAACATTACAAGGCTATCAAGGCATGTTGTAGATTATATATGTAACCCAAGAAGTAATATTGACCATTTATTTGATGGGTTAAAACCATTTCTCCATCGAGAATTAGTATCACAATCCTTCTCATCGTACAAAGATATTGTCTCATGTGCGATCAAGACAGAAAATTAATTCTCAAGTCTTACGGCTTTAAATCAAAGAAAGATAAGAAGAGATCTATTGAACACTCTGGGAAAGGAAATAAGGAAATAGGGAAGAAGGGAAGATTTGAATTTCTACCCAGTGATAATTTTGGAAGGAAGCACCCTTGTGCCTATCTAAAAGGAAAAGGAGTATGCTACAAATGTGGACAGAAAGGCTATATTGCTGGTGATTGTAAGGGAAATAAAGAAGCTACCAATGTTCAATGCTACAATTGCATGGAGATGAGAGATTATGAAAATGAATTTCATAAGTGTTAGGGAAACTTACCTCAGAAAAGGCCAAGGGATTAAGGCCAATATTATGCGATCACTACTACTGAGGTTGAAGCTCTTAAAGACATGGTTACATGTAATTTAATGGTTTTCTCAAGTTTATCCAATGCTTTATTTGATTCTGGATCATCAAATTGTTTCATATCCTCCCAATTTTCTAATAAAATTAGATATTTCCAATTTGATTTAACAAGGGAGTTATCAGTAAAAACTCTTAAAGAAAGTATCATTGCAAATTTTTTTTTGAATCAGTCCCCATTAAGGCATATAAACATTATTTATCTGCTGATCTCATCATCATACCCATGATTGAATTTGTTATAATCCTTGGCATGGATTGTATTTCGGACCATGATGCGAAAATTTATTGTAAGAAGAAGGAGGTTATAATTTTCAATGATGATAAGGAGTACCTTATCTTTAGAGAAGATACATCACCACCTTATTCTTATCTAGATCCACCCCTAGTAGCTCAACTAAATTCAATTATTGGGGAGGAAGATAATGAAATAACTATGGGTGAGGAAAGGAATGCTCAAATATAAGATGTGCTTATTGATCAATAATATGATGATGTGTTTCTAGAGGATTTACTTGGACATCCTCTAGAATGAGAAATTATGTTTTTCATTGTCTTAAATCCTGGTTCAAGGCCCATATCGAAGAACCATTATAGAATGGACACTGTGGAATTAGTCGAACTAAAGAAACAACTTGAGGAATTGAGTAAAAATGGATGTATTCGCCCTAGTGTTTCTCCATGGGGAGCCCCTGTTCTTTTTGTTAAGTAGAAAGATGGATCTATGAGGTTGTGCACTGACTACAGGGAGATCAATGCTATAACAATGAAGAAAAAGTATCCCCTACCACGCATTGATGATTTTTTCATCCAAATTCATAGAGGTCAATAATTTTAAAAGATTTACCTTCGATATGGATATCATCAGTTGTGTGTGAAGAAGAAAAACATTCCAATAACAGAATTTCGAACTAGGTATGAGCATTACGAGTTTACAGTAATGCCTTTTGGGCTGACTAATTCACCCTCTGTTTTCATGGATCTAATGAATAGAGTTTTCAAGGAATATATTGATGACTTTGTATTGGTATTTATTGATGATATCTTGGTATACTCCAAAAGCTACAAAGATCATGAAAATCAATTGCGCACCATTCTGAAAAACATCAGAAGAAATGAATTATACAGGAAGTTTAGCAAGTGTGAATTCTGGATTGAGGAGATTTCTTTTCTTGGCCATATTTTCTCCAAATATGGAATCTCGGTTGATCCTTCTAAGACGAGAGCAATCCAATAATGGCTAGCACCAATGAGTATAATTACGGTACACAGTTTTATTGGTTTAGCAGGTTATTATCGGCATTTCGTCCAGAATTTTTCCTTATTGGCTAACCCATTAACCAAGATCACACGTAAAGCGATTAAATTTGTTTGGAAAAAAGAGTGTGAAGAATGTTTTGAAGAAATAAATAGAAGATTAGTCAATGCTCCTATATTGAATCTACCATCAAGGAATGCTGGGTTTGTTATTTATAGTGAAGCTTCAAAGAAAATACTTGGTTGTGCCCTTATGCAAAATGATAGGGTTATTGCCTATGTATCACGATACCTAAAAATTCCTCAACAAAACTATCCTACTCATGATACTGAGTTAGAAGCTGTAATATTTGTTTTGAAGATATGGATACACTATCTCTATGGTGAAAAATGCGAGATATATACCGATCACAAGAGTTTGAAGTATATTTTCTCATACAAGGAACTCAACATGGGGAAAAGGCGATGGCTTGAACTACTCAAAGATTATGATTGTACTATACACTACCACCCAGGGAAGGCAAATAAGGTGGAATATTCTTTGAGCAGAAAGGATCATGGAGTTCTGAATAAGATGAGATTTGAAAGGGATCCTATGTACATGGATCTAGTAAAATTGGATATGGGAATAATTATGGAAGGTGAAACATCGATACTTTTCAAATGGTTTCCAAACCATATTTACGAGAAAGGATAAAGAGTTCTCAGACCGATGACGAGGAGTTTAAAAAGAAGATTAAAGCTGTGGATGATGGGAGATTGAGTGACTTCGTATATGAAGATGGAATTTTGAAATTTGGAATGATAATTTGTATTCCTAATATACCTGATCTAAAAGGAGAATTGTTTGATGATGCTTAGAGCTTCAATTTCTCCATACACCCTAGTAGCACTAAGATGTATAGAGATTTGAAAGAACATTTTTGGTGGGGAAACATGAAGAGAGAGATTACAAATTATGTGTCAAGATGTATGGTTTTTCAACCAGTGAAAGCTGGAAGGCAACATCATGGAGGAGTCATGCAACCTCTTCCCATACCTGAGTGGAAATGGGATGATATTACGATGAATTTTGTCATGGGTTTACCAAAGACTCCTAGAACGAATGATGAAATATGGGTCAGTGTCGATCACCTTACCAAGTCATCACATTTTCTTTCTATAAGAAAATATTTACCACTTGAATGTCTAGAAAGACTATATATTAATGAAGTTTTAAAACTTCATGGAGTACCCTTATCGATTTTTTCTGATCCCGATCCCCGTTTTACATCAAGATTCTGGAAAAGACTTCAGAAGGCCTTGGATACTGAAATTCATTTTTGCACTGCCTACCACCTTCATATTGATGGAAAATCAGAACGGAATATTCAAACCATAGAAGACATGTCGAGATCTTGCTCACTTGACTTTCAAGGTATGTGGGACCAGTATTTACCTTTGGTAGAATTTTCCTATAACAATAGCTTCCATTCAAGTATTCAGATGGCACCATATGAAGAGTTATATGGAAAGAGATGTCGCACACCAACTTCTTGGGATGATGTTGGTGAAAGAAAACTTGTAGGCCCAGAACTTGTTGAAGAAACAATGGAAAAGGTGAAGGTCATCCAAATCCACATCAAAGCAGCTCAAAGTAGGCAGAAGGGATATGCCTTTAACCGAAGGAAGGATTTGAAATTTCAGGTAGGATATGATGTTTTCTTGAAGGTTTCTCCATGGAAGGGAGTTATATGATTCAGTAATAAGGAAAAATTGAGTCCCAGGTACATCTAAACTTTCGAAATTCTAGAATGATTTGGGGTTGTAGCTTATCATTTGTCTATGCCGCCAAGTCTCTCCAAAGTTCATGATATGTTCCACATATCACTGTTGAGAAAATACATGCCGGACCCAACACATGTACTCACCTATGAGGAAATTGAACTGGAACCTGATTTTTCTTATTGTGAGGAGCCTGTCAAGATTCTTGATACCAGAGATCAAGTGTTGAGAAACCGGAAAACTCGTCTAGTAAAAGTTCTATGGAGAAACCATACAATAGAAGAGGCAATGTGGGAACCTGAAGAACTTATGATGAAGAACCACCCAAATATTTTTATGTTGTAGTATTATAGAAATTTTGAGGAAAAAATTATTTGAAGGAGGGGAGAATGTAACACCCCAAGCTTCCACTATACGTTTCCTTTTGAATAATGCAATAGCTTGCATTGTACACAACTTCAAGATTCTAACACACCGTGACCATTCAAACTAGCCGTTATGAATAGTAATACCCACTTTTTTAAATTTTTTAAATTTTATTTTTAAAACGGACTTCATTTTTGAACTCATATTATCAAAATTAGCTTAGGGTGAATTTTTTGTATTTTTATGAAAATTTCAATTTTTGATGAATAGTTAAAAACACCGCGTTATTGGTTAAAACCGACATTTCATTTAAATAATTATTAATTTTATTTAAATTTATTTTAGGTCAAAATAGATACATAATACCTATATAAGTTCAATTTAATTAATTGGAGTCATTTTATTATAATTTTAGAAATATAAAAAGTTTATTAAACTTTTACCGTCTTTTACCCACCTCCTAAGAGCATTTGAAAATTTGCATAGAAATAAATTTTACCACTTCTGTAAATTGAATTTAAAAATTCTGAGAGACACGGTTGATATCAATAAATAAAATATGGTTCAATAAGATGAAAATTATTTTTGGTGAATAATAACTTTTGACTTTTATTTACCATGGTTAAAAGTAAATAGGGTAATTAAGGGTAAAAATGATATTATTATTATACTAATTCATGTCATAATTCTATTGGATAAGTGTATTTCGACCAAAAACAACCTTAGGAATAAAATATGATCCTTTAGGTCCACTTGGGTTAGATTAGGACATTTATTATTATTTCATTTAAAGAAGAGTTAAAAGTGTTAAATTCAAAGTTTAATAAATAAACTATTTTTAATATAGGGTTATACATAAGATAAATTCAACTATAAAAATTAATTAGAAATACATAAATATTTCCTACATAATGGTATTTTATTTATAATTTTTTGTAATTAAATAATTTAATTTATTTATGACACAATGATGATGCAGTATTTACCTTATTAATGAAATATTAAAATAATTAATATTATAAATACCCAAATAAATGTAAAGTGAGAGTTTTGATGAAATAAAAGAATTTTATAGGTTAATATGACATTTTATAATTGATTAAATTAATTTAGTTTGAAATAATAAAGTTGTTAGGATTTTAACAAAAATTAATTACTAAATAGTGTCAAAATTGACATAAAAGAGTTTTTAAAACAAATATTATATTATTAATTGATATTATATTCATAACAATATAAGTTTAAGAAAAAGGACTTATATAATGTTATATGTATCAATAATGAACCACTTGGGTTCTCTTGGAAGTTCATAGTATGTTTATTAACCATATAATATAAAAATAAAAAGAGACATGGTAAATGTCAAACTATTTAACTAAGAGTTAAATCTAAAAGATAAGTTTAATATGGTGACATAAACCTGTATAAAACCCATTGGTTGAGATAATTTCAACCCATACCCACCTTATCCACGAAATAAACCATTTTGGATCCATTATAAACCGAATATGAATTTATTATAAAATAATATTTCAATCTTTTCCTAAGGTTCCCCTCACCCCTTTTATAAAAGGGCACTTACCCTTCTCTCAATTTCACACCTCTAAAGACATTTGCCTCAGCCAAACCCTACCCAATTATCCTACCAACTATCCTAAATTCATTCTATAGGACTTACTTTGGTCATAAAGTCAACCCAAGGATCCCTTTTGATCAAATCAAAAGGAAGAACCCGAAGAAGAGGTAAATATTTCATCACCTCTTTTGAGTTATTTTCTTCTTCCACTTCCTATTTCTTTGTTGTTTCCATTATAAAATAATAAATACAGTATCTTCTATATACTTTGATGTTTTTATAAAAATGGTACAACCATATTAATTATTCGATCCATCATATGAATGACAAATCCACCATACGTGCGTACATACGGCTTATAGTCTCCACGTCGTGGTGTAGTCGTTATTCAATACAATATTAATGGATGTGTATAATAATGATGTATAATTGATGTAAATAATAAATATAAAATGTTAATTATTCTGTATATATGATATACCATCTATTTACAAACTATTTTAAAATCAAAAGAATGATATTGTCGCTCGTGCGTACGTACGGATTACCGTCTCCACGAATGCGATGAGATTCATTCCCCATCGTAACCATTCAAGACTAATTTTCATTTTATGATTCAAAATAACGTTTAAAGACATGATATAATTCTATATATGAATAATATACATCCCATCACAACAAACATGACTAATGTAACAAATAATATAAAGGAAAACGAATCAGTTAACACCCGAAATGACGATAATACTAAAATATTATTAACAAAGTATTGTTAGAAGATCATATATGAAATCATAATTATGTATATGGTTCTTGTATAATTTAATAACAATGATTTAAAAATTATACAAGAGTTTAACATACCCTCAACCAAGTAAAAGGTCATGGTATGGGTTAATTTCACAATCTCTTTACTTATATGAGGTTGTTTTTATGTAAGTATCTACTGGGACGTCTTTATCATCCACATCCGTGTTTTCTTAAAAATGTATTTTAAAATTTTTTTACTATATAATATAATATGGGTTAATGTAATTTGTACCCTTATTTTACCTTATATGTTTTGAAAGGATTCTTTCCATCATTTTCCAAACATGGTACTTTACGACATTTTCAACAAAATTAATGTAAGAATGTCTTTTTAACTTATATGGTGGGTGCGGTTATTCTACGCTGTTATAACATCGCTGAAGCTTCCCTTACAATATTATAAGAATATTTTCAAAATAAAGCTTTTATTTTATAATTATGTTACTTTAAATGATTTCAAAAAAAGAAAGAGATATTTCTCTCAAATAGTTTTGATTTCATCTATATCAACATCCTTTGATGGATTTTATACTTGTTTGAAGTCGATTAATTATGATACAAATATTACATATTGTATTGAAGTTTTTTTGATATGTTTTACTATGGATGTGTTATTTTTATACCATTCATGGTTTATGGTTAAAGTATTGACATTTTTTATTTTAGTTTTAATACGAATGTTTATGTTATATTTCAACCTTTTTATATGAGGAATGTATTGGACTTAATAAGGGGAGGGTAAAGCCCACTATAGATCCTCAATGCATTTGTAGGTCTCATGAGACAATTAGATGTGTAATTGGATGAGGCATTTACCAATTTGATATATTGTTTTGGCTGATGCGTAAATCATTTTTAGACATCTTGGCCAAGGCCTTGAAAAAATATTTCAGAATGTCTAGCATTATACATTCTCTCATTATGAAAATAATATTGATGGTTCATGTGGTTATTCAACTAGTAGAATACCCATGGATTTTTTTATTATGGAATTATTTAATCATCTCTTATTCCTACCATAAAGTGTTCATGTTTATCATTTGTAAAGGCATGTGTTTTTAATTATTCACCATGCCTAATGTTTATGTTATCTTGGGCTATATTACATACCCTTACTAATCATTTGATTTCACCTCTCTCTTGTGATTCATTTTCCCAGGATATGAATAAGTTAGTTATGAGTCACTGAAATTCATAATCTAGGAGTCTTGGATGTTTGTAATGTAATAAATTAGTGTTTTATTTCTTTTCAAGTTGTAAAGTTGAACTTATGCATGAATCTTGTTTCCAATAATACTAAACTGATCGGTCTTTTGGGATTTGATCCCTTGTAATCATGCCAATGCTATGTAATAATGCACCGACTCTGGGTAACTTGGGTTGGGGCGTTACCATTGGTATCAGAGGAATTTTAGTACAAACATTGGAAAATAGATTTAGAAAAACTCTGATTAGATAACATTACCCTAAGATAGACTTTGAGGATTAATACATAAGAATTTCCTAGAATTTTGGTAATATAGAGATTTTGTGTATTTTCCTAGAAAAAGATCCATGTTTTGATATGATCAAGTAGAGATGGCTCTGGCACAGATGTACATAGGGGAAAAACATGAAAACACCACATTAAGCTAGACTCGAATGAGAACTGGTGCAGGACAATGGGCCTTACTGTACTCTTGGTTATGACACTCCCGTGGGATATATGTAGGATAATTCACATTTTTTTATAAACCATTATGAATGATTTATGAGTATATACCTCCTGAATGAAAATATTTTTATGATTATGGATTATATCCACAAACTGTTCAATTTATGTTAAGTGTTTTACAAGTATGGAATTATGTATTTCGATTCATAAACTAATATAGTTTTAGACATTGTTTAGAAATAGAACCTAGTAGAATGAATGGAAACCATATCAATGAACGTAATCCATGTAGGGATTTCCCTCCTACTCAAGATAATTATAGAGGATCTGTTGATGCAACTGGTGCTGATCAGCTTATCACCATACTAAGGAAACTCAAATAGGTTATGAATAATAACCTTACCCGTATGGAGCACCCTGATCCAAAACGCAGAGGATAAATTTTAGATCACTTCATGAGGCAACAACCACAAAAATTCAATGGTTCTACAAATCAATTTTTAGATGAACAATGGATAATTTCCTTAGAGAAAATATTTCATGCTTTGGGGAGTAGGGAAAGGGAAAAAGTTTTCATGGCAGTTTATCACCTCACCGGAGATACAGATCAATGGTGGTCATTAATTCAAAACACAAAGGAGGATGAAGAAGTATCTATTATGGAATGGAGGGAGTTTAAAGAATTTTTTTTAGAAAAATACTTTCCTCGTGACCATCGAGTGGATATGGAAATGAAATTTTTGAGTCTCAAGAAAAAATAGGATAAGAATGTCACAAAGTATGCAACTAACTTTACAAGGTTAGTAAGGCATGATGAAAATTATATAAGTAACCTAAGACGTAAGATTGACTATTTTTTGATGTTTTAAAACCATTTCTCCATCGAGAATTAGTATCACAATCCTTCTCATCATACGAAGATATTGTATCATGTGTTATTAAGATAGAAAAGGAATTTTCTAAGTCTTATGACTTTAAAGAAAATCAATAGAAGAAGAGACCTGACGAACACTCTGGGAAAGTAAATAAAGAAACTAGGAAGAAGGGAAGAGTTGAATTTCCACCTTGTGATAATTTTGGAAGGAAGCACCCTAGTGCCTATCTAAAAGGAAAAGGATTATTCTACAAATGTGAATAGAAAGGCCATCTTGCTGGTGATTGTAAGAGAAATAAAGAAGCTACCAATGTTCAATGCTACAATTGCAGGGATATGGTACATTATTCAAATGAATGTCCTAAGAGTTAGGGAAACTTACCTCAGAAAAGGCCAAGGGATCAAGGCCAAGCTTATACGATCACTACTAGTGAGGTTGAAGCACCGAAAGATGTGGTGGCAGGTAATTTAATGGTTTCCTCAAGTTTAGACAATGATTTATTTGATTCTAGATCATCAAATTGTTTCATATCTTCCTAGTTTTCTAAGAAAATTAGATATTTCCCATTTGATTTAACATGGTAGTTGTCAGTTAAAACTTCTAAGGGAAGTATCATTAAAACAATGTTTTTTGAATCAGTCCCATTTAAGGCATATAAACGTTATTTATCTGATGATATCATCGTCATACCCATGATTGAATTTGATATAATCCTCGGTATGTATTGGATTTTGGACCATGATGTGAAAATTTATTGTAAGAAAAATGAGGTTACAATTTTCAATGATGATAAGGAGTACCTTATCTTTAGAGCAGAAACGTCACCACCTTATTCTTATCTAGATCCACCCCCAGTAGCTCAACAAAATTCAATTATTGGGGAGGAAGAGAATGAAATAACTATGGGTTAGGAAAGGAATGTTCAAATAAAGGATGTACCTATTGTGCAATAATATGTTGATGTGTTTCTAGATGATTTACCTGGACATCGTCCAGAATGAGAAATTGAGTTTTCCATAGAATTAATTCCTGGTTCAAGGCCCATATCGAAGACCCCTTATAGAATGGACACTATAGAATTAGTGGAACTAAAGAAACAACTATAGAAATTGAGTAATAAGAGATTTATTCACCCTAGTGTTTCTCCATGGGGAGCCCCTATTCTTTTTGTTATGAAGAAAGATGGATCTATGAGGTTGTGCATTGACTACAGAGAGATCAATGATATAAAAATAAAGAACAAGTATCTCCTACCTCTCATTAATGATTTATTCAACCAACTTCATGGAGTACAATATTTTTCAAATATTTACCTTTGATCTGGATACCATCAGTTGCGTAGGAAGAAGGAAGACATTCCAAAAACAACATTTCGAACCAGGTATGGGCATTATGAGTTTACAGTAATGCCTTCTGGAATGACTAATACACCCTCTGTTTTCATGGATCTAATGAATAGAGTTTTCAAGGAATATCGTGGTGACTTTGTAGTGGTGTTTATTGATGATATCTTGTTACAATCCAAAAGCTATGGAGATCATGAAAATCACTTGCGCACTATTCTGAAAACCCTCAGAAGAAATGAATTATACGGGAAGTCTAGCAATTGTGAATTCTTGATTAAAGATATTTATTTTCTTGGAAATATTGTCTATAAGGATGAACTCTCTATTGATCCTTCTAAGATGAGAGAAATCCATGATTAGCCAGCACCAATGAGTATAACTGAGTTACACAGTTTTATTGGTTTAAGAGGTTATTATCGGCATTTCGTCCAGAATTTTTCCTGATTGGCTTACCCATTAACCAATCTCAAACATAAAGGGGTTAAATTTGTCTTGAAAAAAGAGTGTGAAAAATGTTTTGAATAACTAAAGTGAAGATTAGTCAATGCTCGTATATTTACTCTACCATCAGGGGATGATGGGTTTTTTATTTATAGTGATTCTTCAAAGAAAGGACTTGGTTGTGTCCTTATGAAAAATGATAGGGTTCTTGCCTTTGCATCACAATAGATAAAAATTCTTGAACAAAACTATCCTACTCATGATCTTGAGTTAGCAGCTGTAATATTTTTTTTGAAGATATGGAGACACTATCTCTATGGTGAAAAATGTTAGATATATACCGATCACAAGAGTTTCAAAGTATATTTTCTCACAGAAGGAACCCAACATGAGGCAAAGGTGATGGCCTGAACTACTCAAAGATTATGATTTCACTATACACTACCACCTAGGGAAGGAAAATAAGGTGGCAGATTCTTTGAGAAGAAAGGATCATAGAGTTCTAAATAAGATGAGAGTTGAATGGGATCCTATGTAAATGGATCTAGTAAAAATGGATATGGGAATAATTATGGAAGGTGAAACATCGATAATTTTTCAAATGGTTTCCAAACCATCTTTACTAGAAAGGATAAAGAGTTCTCAGACCGATGATGAGGAGTTTCAGAAAAAGATTAAAGCCGTGAATGATGGGAGATTGAGTGACTTCATATATGAAGATGGAATTTTGAAATTTTTAAAGAGACTTTGTGTTCCTAATATACTTGATCTAAATAGAGAATTGTTGGATGATGCTCATTGATCCAATTTCTCCATACACCCTGGTAGCACTAAGATGTATCAAGATTTGAAAGAAATTTTTTGGTGGGACAACATGAAGAGAGAGATTGTTGATTATGTGTCAAGATGTATGGTTTTTCAAAATGTGAAAGCTGGAAGTCAACATCCTAGAGGAGTCATGTAACCTCTTCCCATACCTGTGTGTAAAAGGGATGATATTACGATGGTCTTTGTCATGGGGATACCAAAGACTCCTATAAGGAATGATGAAATATGGGTCAATGTCGATCATCTTACCAATGCAACACATTTTCTTGCTATAAGAGAAGATTTACCACTTGAACGTCTAGAAAGAATATATGTTAACGAAGTTGTAAGACTTCATGAAGTTCCCTTATCGATTGTTTCTGATCATGATCCCCATTTTACATCAAGATTCTGGAAAATTCTTTAGAAGGCCTTGGATACTGAATTTCGTTTGAGCACTACCTACCACCCTCAAACTGATGGACAATCAGAACAGACTATTAAAAGATTATAAGTCATGTTGAGATCTTGCTCACTTGACTTTGAAGGTATGTGGGATCAATATTTACCTTTGGTAGAATTTTTCTATAATAATAGATTCCATTCAAGTATTCAAATGGCACCATATGAAGTGTTATATATAAAGAGATGTCGCAAACAAACTTTTTGGAATGATGTTGGTGAAAGAAAACTCATAGGCCCAAAACTTGTTGAGGAAACAATGGAAACTGTGAAGGTTTTCTAAACCCACATCAAAGTAGCTCAATGTAGGCAGAAGAGATATGCCGATAACCGAAGGAAGGATTTGTAATTTTAGGTAGGAGATCATGTTTTCTTGAATATTTCTCCATGGAAGGGATTTATACGATTTAGTAAGAATGGTAAATTGGGTCCCAGGTACATCAGAACTTTCAAAATTCTAGAACAAATTGGGGTTGTAGCTTATTGTTTGCCTATGCCGCCAAGTCTCTCCAAAGTTCACAATGTGCTCCATGTATCACTTTTGAGAAAATACATGCCTGACCCAGTGCATGTACTCACCTATGAGGAAATTGAAATGAAACCTGATTTGTCTTATTCTGAGGAGCCTGCCAAGATTCTTGATACTAGAGAACAAGTGTTGAGAAACCAGACAACTCATATGGTAAATGTTCTATGGAGAAACCATATGATAGAAGAGGCAATGCGGGAACCCGAGGAACTTATGATGAAGAACCGCCCGAATCTTTTTATGTGGTAGTATTCTAGAAATTTCGAGGAGAAAATTATTTGAAGGAGGGTAGAATATAACACCCCAAGATTCCACAGTACATTTCTCTTGGAATAATGCAATAGTTTGCATTGTACGCCACTTAGAGATTCTAACACACCACGACCAATCAAACTAGACATTATGAATATTTATACACACTTTTTAAAATTTTATAAATTGTATTTTGCAAAATGGTCTCCATTTTTGAATTCAGAATATCAAAATTAGCTTAGGGTGGATTTTGGTATTTTTATGAAAACTTTCAATTTTTGATGAATAGTGAAAAACACTACATTATTGGTTAAAACCGACTTTTCATTTAAATAATTATTTATTTAATTTAAATTTATTTTAGGTCAAAATAGATACATAATACCTATATAAGTTCAATGCAATTCATTGGAGTCATTTTATAATAAGTTTATATATATAAAAAGTTTATTGAACTTTTACCGTCTTTTACCCACCTCCTAGGAGCATTTGCAAATTTTCATAAAAATTTATTTTACCACTTATGTGAATTGAATTTCAAAAATACAAGAGAAACGGTTGATATCAGTATGTAAACATTGGTTCAGTAGGATGAAAATAATTTTTTTGTGAATAATAACTTTTGACTTTTATTTACAATGGTTAAAAGGAAATAGGGTCATTAAAGGTAAAAATGATATTATAATTACCCCAACACATGTCCTAATTCTATTGGATAAGTGTATTTTGACTCAAAACAACCTTAGGAATAATATATGATCCTTTAGGCCCACTTGGATTAGATTAGGACATTTATTATTATTTTATTTAAAGAAGAGTTAAAAGTTTTAAATTCAAAGTTTAATAACTAATTTTTTTTAATATAGGGTTATTAAAAAGATAAATTCGAATATAAATATTAATTAGAAATCTAAAAATATTTCCTACATAATGGTATTTTATTTATAATTTTTTGACATTAAATAATATAATTTATTTATGACACAATGATGATGTAGTAATTACCTTATAATGAAATATTAAAATAATTGATATTATAAATACCCAAATAAATGTAAATTGAGACTTTTGATGAAATAAAATAATTTTATAGGTAAATATGAAATTTTATTATTTATTAAATGAATTTATTGAGAATTAATAAAGTTTTTTGGACTTTTAAAAAAATCAATTACTAAATAGTGTCAAAATTCACAAAAAAGAGTTTTTTTTAATATTATATTATTAATTTATATTATATTCCTAAAAATATAAGGATCGGAAAAAGGAATTAGATAAGGTTATATATATCAATAATTAACCACTTGGGGATCTCATGGAAGTTTATAGTATGTTTTTTAACCATATAATATAAAACTACAAAGAGACAAGGTAAATGTCAAACTATTTAACTAAGAGTTAAATCTAAAAGATAAGGTTAATATGGTTCCCTAAACCTATCTAAAACCTACTGTTTGAGAGGATTTAGAACCATACGCACCTTATCCTATAAATAAATCATTTTTTATCCATTATAAACTGAATATTAATTTATTATAAAATAATATTTCAATCTTTTCCTAAGGTTCCCCTCACCCCTCTTATAAAATGGAACTTCCCCTTCTCTCAATTTCACACCTGCAAAGCCATTGGTATCATCCACACCCAGCCAAAATATCCTCCAAACTATCCTCCCTTAATCCTAGAGGCCTTCATATGGTCATAAAGACAACCTAGGGATCCCTTTTGATCAAATCAAAAGGAAGAACCCGAAGAAGAGGTAAATATTTCATCACCTCTTTCAAGTTATTTTCTTCTTCCACTTCTTATTTATTTGTTGTTTCCATTCTAAAATAATAAATCCAGTATATTATATATACTATGATGTTATTATAAAAATGTTAAAACCATACTCATTATTCTATCCATCATATGAATGACAAAGTCACCATACGTGCGGACGTAAATCTTACCATCTCCACGTCGTGGTGTAGTTTTTATTCAATACATTATTTTTGAATGGGTATAATAATGATGTATAATTGATTTAAATAATAAATATAACATGTTAATGATTCATTATATATGATATAATATCAATTTAAATACTATTTTAATATAAAAAAAAGATATTGTCGCTTGTGCATACGTACGGATTACCGTCTCCATGAACGCGATGAGATTCCTTCCCCATCGTAACCATTCAAGAATAATTTTCATTTTATGATTAAAAATAAGGTTTAAATACTTGATAGCATTATGAATATGAATAATATACATCCCATACATAACAAACATGACTCAAATAACAAAGAATATAAAGGAAAACGAATCAGTTAACACCCAAAATGAAGATAATATTAAAATATTATTAACAAAGCATTTTTAGAAGATCATATATGATATAATAATTATTTATATGGTTCTTTTATAATTTAATAACAATTATTTAACTATTATACCAGAGGTTAACTTACCCTTGACCAAGGAAAAGTACAAGGTAAGGGTTAATTTCACAATCTCTTTACTTATCCGAGGTTGTTTTTACGTAAGTATCTACTAGGACCTATTTATCATCCACATTCGTGTTTTATTAATAATGTATTTTAGAACATTTTTAATATTTATGATACTATGGGTTAAAGTAATTTATACCCTTATTTTACATTATATGTTTTTAAAGGAATCTTTCCGTTGTTTTCCAAACAAGGTATTTTACGACCTTTTCAACAAAATTAAGGTAAGACCGTCTTTTCTAACTTATACGGCGGGTGCAGTTATTCTCCACTGTTATAACATCGTCGATGCTTCCCTTACAAGCTTATAAGAATATTTTCAAAATAATTTTTTTCTTTTATAATCATGTTACTCTAAATGATTTCAAAAAAAGAAAGAGATATTTCTCTCAAATAGTTTTGATTTCATCAAGGTCAACATCCTTTGATGGATTTTATACACTTTTGAAGTTGATTCATTATGATACAAATATTCCGTATTTTATTGAAGTTTTTGTGATATGTTTGAATGTGGATGTGTTATTTTTATACCATTCACGGTTTATGGTTAAAGTATTGACATTTCGTATGCTTGTTTTAATACGAATGTTTATGTTATATTTAATCTTTTTCATATGAGGAATGTATTGGACTTAGTAAGTGATGGGTGGATCCCTCTATAGGTCCTTGATGCATCGGTAGGTCTCATGAGACAATTATACTTGGAATTGGCCGAGGTCTTTACAAATTTGATATATGGTTTTGGCCAAGGCCTAAATCATTTTTATACGTTTTGGCTGTGGCCTTGACAAAATATTTCAGAATGTATGACATTATAAATTCCCTCATTATGAAAATAATATTGATGGTTCATGAGGTTATTTGACTAGTAGAATACCCATGACTATGTTTTATTATGGAATTTTTTACTCAGCTCGTATTCCTACCATAAAGTGTTCATGTTTATCATTTTTAAAGGCATGTATTTTCAATTATTCACCATGCATAATGTTTATGTTATATTCCTCTATATTACCTACCCTTATTGATCGTTTGATCTCACCCCTTTCTTATGTTTCATTTTCCCAGGATATGAAAAAGTTAGTTATGAGTGACTTGCACGCATAATCTAGGAGGATTGGATGTTTCTAATGGAATAAAATAGTTTTGTATTTCTTTTCAAGTTGTAAAGTTGAACTTATGTATGAATCTTGTTTCCAATAATACTAAACTGATCAGTATTCCAGGATTTGATCCCTTATGATCATGCCAATGCTATGTAATAATGCAACGACTCTAGGTAACTTGGGACAGGGCATTACAAAAACCCCCAAAACCCCAAAAAACCCACAAAATCCTAAAAACATAAAAAACCTGAAAAACAATTCAAAAACCTAAAAACCCCTAAAACCCTACAAACCCTAAAAACCCTAAAATATCTATAGAACTAAAAAATAATAAAAATCCAAAATAAATATAAAAACCCTAAAAACCCACAAAAAAACTCTAAAAACCTAAACCACCCTAACAAAATCCAAAAGAACCTAAAAACCTACCAAACCCCCTAAAAACTCTAAAAACCTAAAATAAACCTCAAGAAATCCAAAAGACCCAAAAGACCCAAAGAAATATCAAAAGTCCAAAAAATGGTAAGAAAATCATAAAAAACTAGAACACCCTAAAAACCCTAAAAAATAAAAAACGTTTAAAATACTTCAAAAAACCCTAAAAAAACTCTAGAAATCCTAAAAACTACAAATAAAACACACAAAACCGTATAAATTTTTAAAAACCCTTTAAAACTATCAAAAATCCCTAAAACCCCCTAAAACCCCTAATAACCATAAACCCCTAAAAACCATACAACCACCCTAAAAACATATAGAACCATGAAAAATCCATATAAACCCAAGTAACACGAAAAGAAAAAAAACCAAAAAACACAAAAAACCTAAAAACCCTAAAGCATTAAAACCCTAAAAAACCCTAAAAAATATGAAAACGCCTAAAAACCCAAAATCCCTAAAAAATTTAAATAGTGGTAAAGACCATTAAAAACTCTAAAACTATAGATATTCATACAATACTAAAAACCCTACAAATTCTAAAACCTCTAAAAACCCTAAAACCCTAAATCAATCAAAACCCTCTAAAACACTACAACTCTAAAACACCCTAAAAACAACTAATAAACCAAGGAAATATACTAAAAAAACCTATAAGACCCAAAAAAATTGTAAACACACTATAAACCATAAAAAACGTAAAAAAATAAAAAAACCCTAAAATCTTAAAAAACCATCAAACAACATAAAAAACCTAAAAACCCTAAAAACCATAAAAACCATAAAAACCATAAAAAACCATAAAAAACAAAAACCCATAAAACAAGCCTAAAAACTCTAAACCCTAAAAACCCCGAAAAATCTAAAAACCCTAAATAACTAAAAAAGTCCCATAAAACACTAAAACAACCTAAAAACCTTTAAAACGTTGAAAAAACCCAAAAAAATCTCAAAACCCATAAAACCATAAAACATCCTTTAATCCCACAAAACTCTAAAAAACCAAAAAATAACCCTTAAACCCCTTAAAGTCTTAAAAACACGTACGAACCATAAAATCCTAAAACCCCCCTTAATACCATAAAACCCCCTAAAAACTGCTTAAAACCCATAAAATCATTGAAAAATCCTAAAAAACACTTAAAAACCTTAAAGACCCTAAAACCAAGAAAGACCCCTAAAAACCTTGAAACCCTAAAATCCCTAAAAATATATAAAACATAATACCCACTCAAAAACCCTAAAATCCCAAAAAACACTAAAATGACATAAAATATCTTAAAACCCCTACCCCCTCTCAAAAACAGTAAAACTTTTTATGAATACTAAAAACCATAAAAACCCTAAAGACACTAAGAAACAATAAAAAACTCTAAAAACCTTAAAATACTAAAAAGGCTCAAAATACTCTTAAAACCCCTCAAAATACTAAAATAAAAAATAACCTTTCAAAATCATAAAAAACTCCAAAAATTCATAAAACCTAAAAACCCTAAGAAAACCCTTCAAACCCCTAAAAAACACTAGAAGAAGAGATGGAGCCAGGAGGGGTACCAGGAGATCATGGGGATCCCGAGCAACCCCAGACCGCGACCAATGATGATGGAAAAAGATGATGTACGAGCATGGTTCAATCATACCTGGTCAGGCACAAATAACTTTTTCATCTTTATAGGTCTATAAATGAGAATTAAGAGGCTCCTTAGGAGGCTCCAGGCACGAATGGACCCAAGAAGAACTTTGCATACGTCATAGAATCAACATCATCTCTTACCTTCATCAATTTCAGCGCTCCCTCCCCTGGTCGTGTGATCATGAAGGATCAGGTAGAACATGTCTCAGCTAACTGGGAGGAAATAGAGGAGTGGAATAGTTTATGTCATTTCTTTATTATTTCAAGCATGCTTGTCCTGAAATGGGTGAGGCTTTGGAAAATTGGTAATTTGACAAATGGCATTGCTGATATCTAGGGGATCACAAAGTGGAAAATTACGGCCATGGGAAGGGGATTTTATCAAATCATCTTCCCATCTGATGACCGGAAAAGGAGGGCTTGGAGCTTCAGATCCCTCAATCTCAAGCCAGGTATTCTCCGGATCCAAGATTGGGACTGGAATTTTGACCTTTTAGCATGAAAAATACCTATGCATAGGTATGGATTCAGATTTTTAATTTAAATTAGTTCTACTGGAACCCTAGAATCATGTGGGACATTGAATCTTCGGTTGTATTCCCCATCATAATTGATAAGTAAATAGAAAAACCCAAGATATGGGCACTATTAAAGGGTTCTTGTAGAAGTTGATATGGAGAGCACCCTTGTTTATGAGGTTGTTTTCAGTACCATTCAGGAAAGCCTTACCTTGGAATTTCAGTATGAGAGAAGGCCTACATTTTTTCATACCTACAATTTTTTTGGTCATACTCTCTCAGAATGTTTGAGGTCGAAGACTTGTTCTATTTCCAACCTGTAGGGGCATGATTCAAGTATTTTCAGGAAGGGCCATGGGGAAGGTAAAGATAATCCCAAGCCCAGTGAGAACCCCTCATCATCTGAGGGTGTGGGGAGTAAATTGGTGGGAATCATCTCAGAGGTTTTCTTATCCTCTAGGCCCTACCCCTTCTCCCCCAATGTGGATGAGGACACTGGATGTAATGCTGATCTGGTTTCTGCTAATCCTTTTCTTGGTACCTTCAATTTGGTGGACCTATACATAAGAAATTCATTGATTAGTCCATCTTGGAAGAGGGAAAGGGATTGCTGGAGCTGACACTGGTCTCCCTAGTCTAGGTGCCCATGATCTCACCCACTGTGCTAAATTCTCAGAGCTAGGATGGGTGTGATGCCCCAGACTCACCAGTCGACATAAAGGTCACCCAAGATGCTGCTTCACCTGCTTGTCGACAGGACACACCAGATGGCCCCTCCACTGTGGTCCTAGACTCACTGGATCTATTCCCCCCTTAGAAGGATGATATGCCTAGAGTACCAGCTGGGATAGACTGGGATACTAACTCTTCCACAGAGGTTTCCTCACGAAAGGATACGAGGAAGCTGATTGTTGTTCCTTTAGAGGAATCCATATACACACTGAATAAATTTAACCAATTTAGTGGGGTTTTTTGTAGTGACACATTTGAGGACCCTCAGGCCCAAGATGATAATGGTCCTATCATTGGTCCTAGTTCCAAATATTAAACTAATGATATGCAGATGCTGGCGGTGAAATACCTTACTCCAGAACTGGCAAAGCAGTCTACTAGAAACACTAAGAAGAAGGGAAAGAAAGTCAAGGGGAAGGTAAGATTTCCTGCTACCATCATTATTAAATCTCTCCCTCAATGAATATCATGTTCTGGAACTGCCAGGGGCTCAGGAATGTTCCCACTACCACAACCCTTAGGAATTTTATTTCTCACAAACCAACGTTAATTGGGTTAGCTGAGCCCATGATAAAGTTTTAAAACTAGAATGGATTTAAGTGGAGCACCCTTGGGTACTTCCTCATTTCTACTAATGGTGAGTAAAGTAGCATGGAAACCTTATTGGTCCTGAAGCACAATTATTTTTAGGTTATTTCAGTTGAAGCGAGGCCTCAAGTGACCTAAATTACCATCAATTTCCATTCTAGAACCCTAACCCTCTCCTTTGTGTATGCATCCTATTCGTACATTAGAAGAAGGGATCTCTAGATGGAGTTGTTTTGGATGAATGAGTCCATTGCCCATAATTATATTTTCATTGGAGACTTTAATATAGTCCTTAGTCCTGAGGAAAATTTTGGCTCTACTTTTTCCCACATTGCATTAGTGAAATTTTCATCTTTCCTGGATCAGTGTGATCTTTCGGAGATATCCATAGCTGGAGAAATATTCACATGGTGAAGGTACACTTTCAACGGTATACAAGACAATAAGATGGACAAGTTTTTCTCCCAAATCACTGACAAGATCTCCCCCGTCGCCATCTCCTGGTTCACTTTTCCAATGTTTAAATCGGACCACAATCCCTTCAATGTTGAATTTTGGGAGAGTAACTATAGGTCTCTACCTATTCCCTTTAAATTTAATTATTCTTATCTCACATTTACTGGGTGTAGGGAAGAGGTTATTAAAGGGTGGAACTATAACTTTGTTGGAAGCCCCTATTTTGTTATGGTATCTAAGCTCAGAAAAGTCAAGCACCTCCTGAAGGAATAGAACAAAAAGTCCTTTTTAGGGTTGTAATATGACATCAAGACTAATGAATCTCAGCTTTACAACTATCAAATTGCAAATCATAAGTAGCATACCCTATCCCGAGAGGAGCTGCAGATCCATTCCAAGCCGGATGAATTGCTGGCCCTAAAGGAGAGGCTTCCAAAGGCTCAGTTTAATGTCAAATGGCTGCTGGAAGGGGATAGAAACTCTGTGTTTTTTCATTTCCTTCACAGAGAGAAACATGTAAAGAATAATCTGAATGGAATCCGGGATAGAGGCTCTACCTTCACCTCAATGGAAGAAATTTCCAAGGGTATTGTGGAGCACTTTCAGGGGACGTACATGGATGATGGTGTTGATCCCAGACCCTACAAATTAAACCATTAAACCTACACTTTAAACCATATACTCTACACCAAAAACTCTAAACCATGCACTCTAATCCATATACCCTACACCCTAACCCACACTATAAACCCTATACTACACACCCTAAACTTTATACCCTACACCTTAAATAGTATACCATACACCCTATACCCTATACCATAAAACATAAACCCTATACCATATTGTCACACTGTTACCTTGGAAAATTAATTATTTTATTCTTTTCCTGGATTTGGATATTCTACTTGAGGGTTAGGTTGAGTTTCTGGTTTAAAATTTGGAGTTTTTATTGAAAAATGGAATTTTGGGTCTTGGAAGAAGGTGGCCCATGGTTAGTGCATGGTTAAGGGAAACCATGCGCCCTTTCCTAGGTAATCGTGTACATGGTTTTTGGGACCTAGAGTAAGGAACTTAGGTTGTTAACAGTTTGTAAAGTCATGAGATAATGGTGTGTGAGTTTCTATCCATTTGGATGGAGAGGAGTGTATGTTTTGTAAAAGGTTTGAAATACCGTGCGACCAAACCATGTGAGTTACATATATTTCTCAAAATTTGGAATTCCAATTATGTCCTTATTTTATTTTTTAACCCCAAATCATGCCCCCTCCCTCTTTCTCATTTTTGGTACATGAAGGGGTTCGAAAATCCCTCCTCTTCTTGGATCCTCCTCCTCCATGGATGACCGTCCTTCAATTCTATGGCTAGTTTCAAGTGGTTTTGGCCAATTTTCTCTTCTTGTCTATTTTCACTTTTGAGTTATTGGTTTACCTTGGTAGGTTATCTCCTTGGATGAACCCTAGGGTTAGGGTTGGTTGATTTTGTCCAATTTCATTGATGTTAGGGTGTGTAGATTGTTCTTTGGGGTGTTCTATTCCTTCTCTGAGAGTTTCACTGCATATTCACATCATTGAGGTAGGTGTTTCCATCTATTTAATTTTCTAAAAATTAAATTTAGGGATTTTGTATTTATAAATAATTTATAAACATGTTTTTATGCTTGTGATGTGTTAATATAACTTGATTTGTTGTTTTAATAGTGGAAAATTGGTGCAAATTAATTTTTAAAGGTTTTTCTTGATTATGAATATATTCTAATGTATGTAAAGTCTTTGATAAATTTTATTTTGGTTTCATAAAATGAAATTGAGAACTTGTAGTGATGTTTGGATTTGGTTCCATTTTTAGCATGGTTTTAAATGACTTTTGGGTATGTTTTTTTGGTTTGGGAGCCCCTTTATGGATTGGGAACTTAAGGTAAAATGATTTGAAAAGGTTATTACAGTTACTAAATGAATATTGATGGTGTTAACATTGTGTTTCATATTCTGTTAGTTTAGTGGAAATTGGAATTTTTGAAAATAGTTCTTAAATGGTTTCATGGACAATTTAAGTGTTCCATTGGATGTTGGAACATCCATAAGTACATAGGGTTCACACATGGATAGTTTTTTTTAAAGGATTATGGAATTTAAAAATCATATCTTCCTTGAGAATTATATTTTCAAATGGATTCACATTTCTTCCCTCACCATATTTTCCTAAAATAGTTCCTTGATTTCCAAATATTAAATTATTGCTTCAAGAGAATAAAAAAACACGACTTAATGTTTGTTCCTTAAAGTTCTCGACCATTTGGATTTTGAAATATGTTTTAGTATAATATTGGAATAATGTCCCTTTTGGAACTTCTTATACTTTTTCATGTTTCACTCTAGCTTGGAAGCAGTTTTGTAAATGTATTTAGATTAGAGATGATAAAATATTTATTAGTATTTTATAATGCTAGGGAATGTGTTTTTGAAACTCGAATGATGTGATGGCCTAATTGGAACATTTGAATTTATTTTTGAGATATGGGTTCCTCTATGGAGGATTTCCCAAAGTGTCGATTATCACATAGGTGGTGTCAGGGTTTGGGGTAGGCAAGTCCAATGGTGGAAGATCAGGTGAGCTACACATGAGAGGACCTCTTAATTACATAGTTTAATATTTTAATGGGATTCCTGGGTATATTTTAGAGGGTCAATTGATAGTTTCTTATCGACCCCGATTAGATTGTTTGGTATCCCTTGGATGTTTTATAGGCTAGGTGGTATTGTACCGCTGGATTGGATTTTAGAACGGACAGTGAGTTATTGACTACAGTGTTCCACCATATGTCAATAGGTGCGTCCAATATGAGTATGTAAGGGAATCATTCTATGGATGTTTAGGAAATTCTCATGATTATCTATCTATATGTATTGTTTATTTTTTTGTTATATGTGTATATTAGACCTACTTCTTTATATCATCTATTTTATTTCATTTACTATTTTTTAGCACTCTTTTTGGTCACATGGTATGGATTGTATTTTGGGGTTTTGGTTTTGAATGAGATTGTGGGGAAAATGAAACTATTTTTAAAAAGGAAAGTAGCATAACCTGTTTTAAAATATGAAACTTATGGGAGCCACTGTTTGGTTGTTCGAAATGATTAAAGCATATTTTATAAATTATTTTCAAACTGTTATTATTAGACTATCTCTATAATGGAAATGTATGGACTCCATAGTGATTGCCTAATGAGATATTTAAGAACACACCCTAGTTGTTTCACTCAGTCTCATTAGAAAAAATCTATTTTTAGGTTCAGGTTTCTATTTAAGTTTCTCTTGAAACATGTTGATCCTTGGTTGGTGGTGACCAAGGCATCAAGTGGAGATCATGTTGGCATGGTCTAGTTTAGTTTTGTTTTCAAATTTTCTTTATTTAGAATTTAATCTATTTGGATCAATTTGTATATTTATTGAGATTTAGTTATTGTAGGTTATTCTACATGTTCAATTTGTTTATTTTATCATGGTTAATTGGGAAAAATCATACCCATAGTGATTTATTTGATGCCAGACACTTGTTGCAAGCTTTTGGGGACCAGGAACACCCTCCGGGCATTGTCTCGAGATGGGTTAGATGTCAGGTTAATTGGAATCCTAGCTTGGTTCATGAAAAAATCATATTAGAGTAGGGCATTTATATTTTTGGTGTATGTTATATTTGATATTAGGATTATCGGGACTCGAGAGGTAGGTATGTGAAGGACGTCATGAACCCTTGCTCATCCTGAGCCTTGAGTTGCTAGTGTAGTCCATGATTTGGTTCCTTTGTCTTGTTTTAGATTCAGTAATGATAATGGAAGTGATCTAGTGTTTTGTGGTGATTTCACATGGAGTAGTGACCCATGTGGAGTCCATTTTTATAGTTTAAGTTCATCTTAGTGTTTATTTCTTAATTGGGGAATCACCCACTAACCATTTCATTGTGTTATACAAGACCATTGGTTCCCCATTCTGGTAGTTTGGAATGAATTGTGTTTTGTTTCAGTTTCTATTTGTATGAGTGGGAATTTAAAATGAAAATTATTTTTTAAATTGGAATGTTTTATTTCAATTGGTTTTAGATTGGAAAGAATTTGTTTTAAAAGAGAAGGTGATTCAAAATTTGGAAAAGTTTGGGTGAATGGTTGGGTTTGGTGATGAAGTAATATATGTGAACCTTGGTATCCCTTATGAACGTTCACATATGTGTGGTTATGTGTGGAAAGTGTACATTAGAACATGTGTGTTAGTGATGTAAGTAGAATTGGATGAACACATATGTGATGGCTCATAGGATTCCATGGGTGAGTGTTTAAAATAAAAGGTTTGTTCAGTTTTCCAAAATGATTTTTAAAAGGGAAAATGTTTTTGGTAATCAGTTTTTCTTTAAAAAGTTGGTTCTTGTTTTTTGAAAATGTATTTTTTCATGTGGAAAGTGGACTTGGGAGAAGGAAAATTTGGGAATCTAAATTGAAATGGTGGAATTTAAAATGTGTGTTTTGGTTTTGTTTTTGATATTTGGATTGTGAACCTATTTATTTAGATTGATATGCTCTTTTTGGATATTTTTGGATTGATATTGATTCTGGTTTCGTGTTTGTTATATTTTTTAGAATATGCCATCCATAAAGGTCCCCAAAATTTCTAGCGAGTATCATCTTATTTTGGGTTCTTCTTAGTTTTTTCCTATCTTTTGTGGTGATCAAGGTTTATTAGATGTTGTCAAATGTCTTGGGGAAGTTAAGTGTCTTATGATTGTTTGGAACTCTCGAAGCTATGAGAGTATGTGCTACTTTTGGTTTATTTGAAGGTTCTATTTTGGATCAGTGTGAAATGATTGTCCCATCATAATTGAAAGATGATATGTCTTTGAAAATTATTAAGTCCAATTTTTTCCAAAGGTTCAGACCCAAGGAGGTGAATATGAGGAAGGTGGAAGAGCTGTGAGATATTTGTAAGGGCTTATGGTCAGTGAAATCTTATATTGAACACTTCAAAGAGTTGGTTTCCCTCTCTATTTGAGGTGGCATCATATGATTAGTTTAAAGTTAAACTTTTCATTTGGTGTCTTCATTGAGATATCTCAAAAAGAGTCCTCTCATCCGGTGATGTTTATTTTGAGAATTTGGTGGATGAGGTGTTTTTAGCTGAGTTGGTTCTCAGAGTGCATTCAGTGATGGTTGGCTCTCATGAAGGTTCCTTTACTAGAAAAGGGTGTGTGCTATAGGGACCAACTCTCAAGGAGTCTCCATTATTGGTTATGTCTTCTCATTTGTCAAACCACTCACTTGTGCTCTTTTAGTGTGGATGGTTTTGTCATTTGAAGCTATCTTGTTGCTATCCTTTAAAGACTTCTCATCATTGTGTCCATTTGGGATATTTGGAGAAGTTTTATATGAAGCATTACCTAAAGATAAATTCTTGAAAAAATAATTCTAGTGCCATTTGTGAGGAATTAGATTCTTCAATCATCAAGGCTCCAACCACAATCCTCAGAGTGAAGCTCACGTATAGTCAGGACGTCACGAGGGGTGTAGATAGCCTTGTATCAGTTTTTCTATTTAGTGTTAAAGTAGGGATAATTTAAAATTCCAATCAAAATTTAAACTTTATTGTCAGTTTATTTTATCTATCTAAGAATCATGGTTATCATATTTTCTTATAGTTACATTTTCTTTACATTGGATTTCGACCATTAAATGCATAGCCTATCGTAAATCAGCTTTAGTTTTCTGTTGGGATTGTTTGAAGGTATCTGTGCTTGTGAAAAATCAATGATTTGAGATTGTTTTTAGGTTTATTGTATGGTTTTGGATCCTTTAATGGGTTTAATCTAGTGTTGGGGGTTTGGTTTGAGTGTGGAGTTCTCAGTTTCTGTGGGAGTGTTGTAAACTTGGTGTAGTAAAGCTATGTTAGTTTCCATGTTGGTCACCCTAGGTGATTTTGTTATGAGTTTCCGTGTTGGGATGATTTGAAGTTGTACTTGTATTTTAGTTGTTTTTTTATGGTGGGGTTAACCCTCTCATGTTCTACCATTTTTCATCGTGTTTTAATTTCATCTATAGTGGTCAGGTGTGACTTATAAAGAAAAACGTCACATCGAAGTTTGTGGTTTTGTTCGACTGTTCTTGTTTTTGGGATTGAGTTTTGTTTACCTTTTAGTTGGGTGAATTTTTGGGGGCAGAAAGCATTTTTGGTGGGGATAATTTTCTCCCCAACCATGGAAAATTATTTTCCTTTATTCTTTTCATAACATTTGATATTCAAGTTGAGTTTTAGATAATTTTCCTAGTTTAAGATTCTGAGTTTTTTTGAAATGGAGTTTTGGGGATTCACAATAGGTGGTTCAAGGTTAAAACATGGTTAAGGGAAGCTATGAACCATTTACTAAGTAACCGTACAGATTGTTTTAGGGCCCATGAGTAAGGAACATGGGTTGTGTAGTGTTTGGAAAACTGAACAACAACCGTGCATGAGGTTCTATCCATTTGGACAGTGAGGGGGCACAGTTTGCTCACAGTTTGAAAAACTGTGCGACCAAACCATGCGAGTTTCCCAGATTTCTTAAAAGATGGAATTCTAATTTTTCCCATATTATGTTTTAACCCCAAATCAATCCCCCTCACACTTAATTTTTTTGTGCTTGAAGGGGTCCCAAAACCCCACTCTTCTTGGTTTCTCCTCCTCCATGGATGCTCCTCCATCAAATATAAGGTGAGTTTCTAGGGGATTTGGCCATTTCCTCCTCTTTTATCTATTCTATCTTGAGTTATTGGTTCACCTTGGTGGGGTATCTACTTGGACAGAACATCGGGTTATGTTTCGATGATTTTGGTCTATTTATTTGAAGTTAATGTGTGCATATTTCTCATTGTGGTGTTATCTTCCTTCTTTGAGAGTTTCACTATATCCACAAGTCATTAAGCTAGGTGTTTCCGTCCATTTACTTTACGGAACATTTAATTTGGTTCTTCTGTGTTTATAAATAATTTATAATCATGTATTTTATGCTCATTATGTGTTAGTATAAATTTATTTGGTGTTTTAACAGTGGAAAATTGGGGGGAACTGGTTTTTAATTGGTTTTCTTTAGTATGCCTATATGCTTATGCATGATAAGTGTTTGATAAAATGTTTTTTGGTTTATTAAAATGAAATTGATCACTAGTGGTGATTTTTTGGATTTGGTTACATTTTTTATATTGGTTTTAAATAAAATTTGGGTATGTTTTGTGGTTTACGAGCCCATTTATGGATTGAAAAATTGTGGTAAAATTCATTGGAAAGGCTCTTGAAGTTACTCAATTCTTATTGATGGTTTTAACAATATGAATCATGCTGTGTTGGTTTAATAGAAAGTGTATTTTTTTTAAATTTCTATTAAATGGTTTCATGGAAAATTAATGTGTTCTATTGGATGTTTGAATATACATGGGAACACGAGTTGCAAACATGGATGGGATTTCAAATTCAGATGGCATTTAAAAATGATATATTCCTTGGGACTCATATTTTTGAAAGGTTTCTCATTTCTTCCCCCTCCCCTTCTTCCTAAAATGGTTCCTTAATTTCAAAATTTTGAAGTGTTGCTTCAAGTGAATCAAAAAAACGTCACTCAAAGTGTGCTATTTAATGTTCTGGCATACTTGGATTTTGAGATATGTATTAGTGAAAGATTTGAATAAAGTCCCATTTGGAACTTCTCATACTGTTTCATGTTTCAATTTGGAATGGTAGTGTTTTTGTTAATGTATTTATATTGGAAATTTCAAAATCCTGGTTTGTATTTTATAATGCTTGGGAAAGTGTTTTAAAACAAAATTGATTTGAAAGTGTTTGGGGTAGGCAAGGGAAGTGGTTCCATGTCTGGTGAACCACCCATGAAAGGGAATCCTACTTACATTGTGCACTATTATCATGGGATTCTTGGATGTCTTTTAGGGGGTCGAGTGAGATTTTCTTATCGACCTTGATTAGAAAAGTTGGAATCCCTTGGATGTTTTAGTGGATAGGTTGTATTGTGACGTTGGATTGGTTATTAGAATGTCCAATGAGTTATTGAATATGGAGCTACAACATATGTCAGATGGTGACTTCGACATGAGTATGTCCATGGACCATTCTAGGGGTGTTCAAGAAATTCGCATAATTATCTATCTATATGTCTTGTTTTTTTCTACTACATGTGAATATTAGCCCTTCTTGTTTATGTCATCTGTTTTGTTCCATTTACTATCTACTTATCCCTCTTTTTGGTCACTTATTATGGATTTTATTTATGGGTTTTGGATTTGAATGGGATTTTTGGGAAAATGAAACCAATTTTGAAAAGGAAAGCAGTGTGAGTTGTTTTAAAATGGGAAACTTGTGGGTAGCTTTGTTTTGTAGTTAAAATTGATAAAATCCTATTTTATAAATGTTTTTAAAATTATTATTATTGGAATGTTCTGGGAAAGAAAATGTATGGACTCTGTGGTGATTACCTAAAAAGTTGTTTAAGATCACACCCTACTTGTGCCACTCGGTGTTGGTAGACACAATCTCTTTTGCAGGTTCAAGTTTCTTGTTCGGTTTCTCTTGGATTAGGTTGGTGTCTAGTTGGTGGTGACCAAAAAGTCATGTGGATATATTGTTGGCATGGTCCAATTTATTTTTGTAATCAGTTTTTCTTCATTAAGAAGTTGTTTTATTTTTGTATCAATTTTTATATTAGTTGAGATTTAGTTATTATTGGTTCTTCCACATGTTCAATTTGTTTATTTGATCTTGGTAAATTGGGAAAAAATCATTCCCATATTGATTTATTTGACTCCCAACACTTCTTGTCATCCCATTAGGATTGGGAATGCCCTTTGGGCCTTGTCTTGTGATGGGTCAGATGTTAGGTTAAATGGAATCCCAACTTAGTTCGTGACAAAAACACCCTAAACCTCATAACCTACACACTAAACCCTATACCTAACACTTTTTACCCTAAACTATACATCCTAAACACTAAACCCTAAACCATAAACCGAAAATCCAAAACCCTAAACCCTCTACTCTATACCCAAAACTAAAACTCTACACCCCAAACCCTACACCCTAAACATAAACCCTATACCATATACCCAAAACCCTACAACATTCAATATAAACCCTATACCATACATCATATACCATAAAACCTTAACTTCAAACAATAAACCCTAAACCATAAACACTAAACACTAAACCCTAAACCCTAAACCCTAAACCCTGCCCGATAAAACCTACACCCTACACCCTATACCCTACTCTCTAAGCCCAATCCATACACTCTAAAATGTAAACCTTACACGCTAAACCCTAAAACCTATAACCTAAACCCTAAACCCTCTATTGTAAACCCTAAAACCTAAATTCTTAACCCTACACACTAAAAACTATACCCTACACCCTAAACCCAAAATCATACACCTGAAAAAATTCCCCATTTAGACTAAACCCAAAAATCTAGACACTAATCCCCACACCCAACACCATATACCATACTCCCTAAACCATATACAATACACACTAAACCCTATACCCAACACCCTAAACCATATACCATACAACCTAAACCCTAAACCCTACACCCTAAACCCTTTACAAAACTCCCTACACCCAAACCCATTAGCAGAAACCCAATACCCGAAACCCGAAACCCTACACCCTACACCCAAAACCCTAAATACTACACCCTAAACCCTATAACATACACTGTTAACCTTAAACTATACACCATACACCCAAAACCCAAAACCGTAAAACCTACATCCTAAATCCTAACTCAAACTCCATAAACCATAAAGACCCTAAAGGCCTTAAGAACCCCAAAAATTATAAAATACCCTAAAACCCCTAAACCCCCCCAAACACCCATAAAAGTCCTTAAAACACCTGAAAACTCAAAAATAATTAAAAACCCCAAAAGACCATAAAATAACCTAAAACCCCTCAAAAAACATAAAATAACCTAACCACCCAAAAACCCCCAAAACACCAAAAAACCATAAAAAATAAAAAATCCTAAACATCCTTTAAAACCCTAAAACACAATTAAAAAACCCCAAAACCCATAAAACAATTAAAAACTCTAAAATCTCTAAAAATATTAAAAACCCATAAAAAAACCCAAAATAAACCCTAAAAACCCTAAACCCCCAAAACCCCCCAAACCCCTAGAAATACCCTAAAACCCAAAAAATCATAAAATCCTAAAAAACCCTAAAACACCTCAAAACCCTATAAAAACCTAAAAAGGATACAAAAACCCTCTAAAAAGCCTAATAATACTAAAACCACAAAACCCCGAAAACTATAAAAGACCAAAAATTCCCCTAAAAACTCTAAAAACTCTAAAATACTTGAATTTTTTATGAATAGTAAAAATACAGTTTTGAGTTTTCGGAAGTATAATGACATCATAATGACATAATAATTAAAATAAAAGGCTGGTCGACTTGTGTACAGTAATATATGACATGAGGTATCCCAAGTGGCTAAAACCATGGGAAAATACCATAGGAAACCCATGGTTTGGAAAAAACCACGAATGAGGTGTCCCTTTGAAATTATTAAAAAACTACCTATATTTTCCAATAAATACCCACTCATCTATTCATTTAATTTCATTAAAAATCCCTCATCCTTGAATATCTGGTGGTTTTACCTCTCTAGGAGTCCTCCCAAGGTGTCCTTAATCCCCTAAGGTCCCATCCATCATGATCTAGGAGTTACTCTACAAGGTAAGGGAATCCTTAATTCTCTTCTTTTAGTCGACACTTCTTTTATGTTATCTATTTGAATTTTCATTATAATATGTCGAGGTTTGATTTTTTGTGTTCATATTACTATCCTTTTTATTTAAATATTATGAGATACCATTTTTTCTATTATCATTTCATTTTATGAAATTTTAGGCGACGCCGTTAGGCTGCCGAATTTTCATAAGGGATCTCTCACCTTTTCTTTTATTTTCAAGTTCATCTCTTTTCTTTTTCACTCCTCACATCCTCTATCAAAATGAAAATGATAAACTCTATTATCATCTATATACTGGAATTATATCATGTTAGTGGAAGAACAATCATCAATATTCTTACTCCCTCCCTTTTATTTTTATAAACGAAATCAACATCCACGAGGTTCCAATTTATAACCTTTATGGACGACAGAGTTTTGTTCTTCACATTCTCCTTAATTAATGGTCATGAAACCATTTTAATGGATGAACTAGATAAGAATATGTGTATCTAATTAATGTTATGGAATCCTTAGACACTCATAATATAAAATAATAATGCAAAACAAGTTCATTATGAACAAAACGACCAAGTCAATCCGAATATTTGTAAAAAACTTTTAACTAATGAATCATCATCATGTTATATAACCCAAAATCATTATAAGATAATTTATATATCCTTAATGTCATTAATAAGATATATTAACAATTATGCATGTTTAAACACATTTCAAATGGACTTCAATTCATGAAAACAAGTAAATGATTCATGAAAAGCAAGGAACAAAACGATTCGAAAAAAAATTGAACCTCTTAAACCCATAAAAAGGGCCATTAATGGACCTAATAAGGTTATAATAAACCAATTATATGTATAGTAGGTTCTGGAGTTATTAATTAACGAAGATAAGTTTTATTATTTAGGTCATTAAAACAAACGAAGAACACACTCGAGCATAAGGTAAGGGGTTTCTAATCTCAATTTTAATTATGTGAGATTTCCATTGTTCACCACATATTTATAGCATGTGGTGTATGTGTACTACCATTTGATATATAATATCATGATTCTATTTATTTTTATGGTATTCAATGATTCATTTGATAATTATTAATTCTTGGTCACACAAAATGATTGATTACAATGTGGTGATGGGCTTTGTGTCAATTTCAAACTTCATCGCGACTTACTTTGTATTGTGCACCTAATAATTATTATGTGGTGTATCGAATTCCCATTTGTGATAGTTTTTCATTTGAATTTATAATTCTGGTAAATATCCATTTTCTTGAGACATGGATATATTTATTGTCTAAACCGTATACCATTTTACATACGGTGTATTTTTGGAAAGTTATTTTAACTATGGAAATATTGATGAATCCGTATTCTCTACTCTATACGGATATTGGAAAGGAATATTTATATTGTATTAAATAAATTTATAAAGAATTATTTGGACATGAAGTGGTGGGTGGGGCCCTCTATAGCCCCTTGATGCATCTACATGTCTCATGAGACAAATCTGTTGGTGACAAACCCTTAGAGTTTGTTTCCAAAAATCAGACGGGTTTATACCCACAAAACTAAACCGTTTAAACAATATTATAGTATCATGTTATAGATAAATGAAGTCAAATCAATAAGAATTATCTTTATTCATTTTCAGTCATTACTATCCATGAGGTTGTCACGACAACAAAATCTATGGACACATACCCTTTCTCAGTTAATTAATGGTGCATGTTTTTCATTTATTAACCATGCCATATTTGTTTATGATTAAATTATTATTGATTCATTATTATGGTATTTTTAACCCTTACTGAGCATTTGAGATCACCCCTTTTCTTGTCTACCTTCAACATGTGATGAAGAGGAGATCATTTATTGAGTTCCTGTGGATGAAATTTTTAGTTTTTGTTATGTATTATCTGTTGTAGCCTTTTCCAGTGTAGTTTGAGTTAAATATATGTATCTAGTTTCTTCAAGACTACTAAAATGATCATTCGTTCAGGATTTTCATTCCTCCGGACCATTCCAATATAACAAGTAATGCATCGACTCTAGTCTAGAGGGGTTGGGGTGTCATAGTTGGTATCAAAGGATGTTTAGTAGAAAACTTGGAAACTAGATTAGGAAATGTATAGTAAGGAAAAAAGCCCTAAGTTAGTATTTAAGGTTAAACGTACAAGAATGTCCTGGTATTTTGGTAAGGAATATATTATGTGGATCTTTCAAGAAATACATCCCTGTCTGGATACGAGCAGGTAGAGGCGGCCATGGCACAGATGTATCTAGGGGTAAAACCTGAAAACACTGCTTTGAGCTAGACTTGAATGGGAACTGGTGCATGACAACAGGCCTTGATTCCCTCTTGTTTATGAAACTCTCGAGGTATATTCTTAGGATCATTCAAATTTTCTTTACAAGACATTATGAAGGAGTTTAATGTAAGTTTTTCCTCATAGAAACCATGTTTATAAGTTTAGCTACGCATAGAATTTCAATATATGTTGAGTGATTTTATATTTGAGATTCATAAACTAATATAGTGTATCCAATTATTTAGAAATGGCATCTAATGGAAGAAGGGGAATCAATACTCGTAGGTAAGGTAGGGATCTGCCCATTGAGAAAGTCAACACAGTCAACATTGGAGCAGATTAGATCATGACCATATTCGGACAACTCACTCAGGTTGTAACGAATAACCATTCCACACCTGTGTTGGATCGTTTCATGCAGTTGAAGCCCCCATCTTTCTGCGGGACAACTAATCACGTGGTTTCTGAGAAATGGATCAAATCCATTGAAAAGATATTTATGTCATTAAGATGCAATGAAAATGAAAGGGTAGTACTGGGAGTATATTGTCTCGAGGGAGATGCTGATCAATGGTGGTCCTTGATTCAGAATACCATGGAGGAAGAAGAAATAGAAGATATGGAATGGAGTAATTTTAAGGAAATATTCATCAAAAAATATTTCCCTCGTGAGAAATGAACTGAAATGAAGAAGAAATTTCTTGGCTTAAAACAAAGGGAAGAAGACAGTGTTGCAGAGTATGAGGCTCCCTTCAGAAGGCTAGCCAAGCATTCCATAGATTACATACATGATTTGGAAGAAAAAATTGATCATTTCTTTTAAGGTCTTAATCCATGTCTTTGAAAGTCACTGGATTTTCAAAAAAAATTCATCATATGATGAAATTGTATCGAGTGCCATCAAAATAGAGAAGTAATTTTCTAGATCAATTTTTTTTAAATGAAACCAAGATAAAATGTGGTACTCTGATAACCAAGGAAAATGTGAAGCACCAAAGAAGAACAAGGGAATGAAGAGTTTCCCCTTATGCGAGAATATTGTAAAGAATCATCTCAGGAAATTCTTGAAAGGCATGGGAGTCTGCTATAAGTGGCTAGAAAAGGGTCATCAATCAGATGAATGCAAGGGGAAGAAACAATTCAATGATATTAAATGATACAATTGTAGAGATATGGGATACTATGAAAATGAGTTTCCTAAGTGCCAAGGAAACTTTCCTCAGAAAAGGCCAATAGAGAAAGGGAGAGCATATGCAATTACAACCGCATAAGTTTAAGTTCCTAATGATGTGGTGGAAGGTACTTTAATTGTTTCCTCAAACTTAGACAACACTTCATTTGATTCTGGATCATCACATTCATTTATATCTTCCTAGTTTTCCAAGAAAATTAGATATGTACAATTTGATTTAATAAAGGAGTTATCAGTCAAAACTCCTAGGGGTTGCATCATTGCAATAAAGGCATGCCAACTAGTTCCCCTCATGACACATAAACATGATTTAGTTGATAAAATTATCTCCATACCAATGACTGACTTTGATATAATTCACATTATGAATTGGCTGTAAAACTATGATGTGAAGATTTGTTGCAGGAAAAAGGAAGTTAAAATTTTTAAAAATGGTGTAGAATCACTTATCTTCAGAGCAGAAACCTCACAATCTGATTCTTATATAGACCCACCCCCAATAGCTCTATTGAATGTAATTCTTAGAGGGGAAGAGAGACCAATATCTATGGGTGAGGAAATAAATATTCAAATTTAATATATACATACAGTGCAAGTGTACGTTGATATATTTCCAGAGGATTTACCTAGAAATCTTCCAGAGTGGGAAGTTGAGTTCTCTATAGATTTAACTCCTGGTGCAAAAACAATATCAAAGACTCCCTATAGAATGGCCACTGTGAAATTAGTAGAGCTAAATAAAAAACTAGAGGATTTTAGTGAAAAAGGATTTATTCGACCTAGTGTTTCTCAATGGGGAGCCCCGATATTGTTTGTCAAGAAGAATGATGGATCCATGAGGCTATTCATTGATTATAGGGAAATCAATGCTATTAAAAATAAGAATAAGTATCCTCTACCCTAGATTGATGATTTATTTGATCAAATCCACAGAGCTCAATACTTATCTAAGATTGAACTTCGTTCCAGCTATCATCAGCTGCGTTTAAGGAATGAAGATATTCCTAAGACAAAATTTCGAACTAGGTATGGGCATTACGAGTTTAAAGTGATGCCTTTTCGACTGATTAATTCACCCTCTGTTTTCATGGATTTAATGAATAGAGTTTCAAGGAACATCTTGATAACATTGTTGTGGTATTCATTGATGATATACTGTTATACTCAAAAATCTATGAAGATCATGAGGATAACTTGTGGATTATTCTGAAAACACTTAGAAGAAATGAATTATATGGGAAGTTTAGAAAGTGAAAATTCTGGCTTTAATCAGTTTCTTTTCAAGCCCATATTGTCTCTAAGGATGTAATCCTAGTTGATCCTGCGAAGACAAAGGAAATACAATATTTTCCCACACCAACCAACATAACCGAGGTATGTAGTTTTATTGTCTTAGTAGGTTATTATTGGATTTTCGTTCAGAGTTTTTCCTGACAGGCTATCCCGCTAACCAAGCTCACATGTAAAGGAGTTAAGTTTGCGTGGACAAAAGAGTGTACATAATGCTTCAAATAATTGAAAAGAATATTATTCAATGCTCCAATTTTTACTCTTCCATTTGGAAGTGATGGATTTTTGATATACAACAATGCATCAAAGAATGGGTTGGGTTGCATCCTTATGAAAAATGATAAAGTTATTGCTTATGCATAAAGACAGTTTAAGACCCTTGAGAAAAATTATCCAACTCATGATATTGAGTTAGCAGCCATATAATTTGCTATGAAAATATATAGACATTATCTCTATGGAGAAAGATGTGAAATTTATATGGACCACAAGAGTTTGAAATACATTTTCACACAAAAAGAACTCAACATGAGGCAAAGGACATGTCTCGAGTTACTCAAAGATTACGATTGTTCAATACACTACCACCTAGGAAAGGTGAATAAGGTGGTAGATACATTAAGTAGGAAGGATCATGGACTTCTAACTCAAATGATGATTGAGAGAGATCCTATATTTTTGGATCTACTAAAGATGTATATGGGAATTGTTAAGGAAGGGGAAACATCTTTTATCTTTCAAATGATTGCTAAACCATCTTTATTAGAGTAGATAAATAGATCTCAATCTGATGATGAGAATCTACACAAGAAAATTAATGCTGTCAAGGATGGGAGACTGGATGACTTCATGTATGAAGAAGGAGTTCTGGAATTTGGGAAGAGGTTATGTGTTCCATCAGTACCTGAGTTAAAAAGGGAACTATTTGACAATGCCCATAGCTCAAATTTATCTATACACCCGGGTAGCATCAATATGTATAGATATCTGAAGGAATATTTTTGGTGGGATTATATGAAGCGGGAAATTGCTGACTACGTGTAAAGGTGTCCAGTTTGTCAACAAGTGAAGGTAGAGAGACAACATCCCAAATGAGTGATACAACCTCTACCTATTCCTATGTAGAAGTGGGATAACATTACGATGGATTTTATCACCGGACTACTGAGGACACCTAGAAGGAATGATGAAATATGAGTAATTGTTGATCTTCTCACAAAATTAGCACATTTTATTCTTATTAGAGAGGATTTACCATTTAAGAGCCTAGCAAGGCTGTATATTAATGAATTTGTAAGACTTCATGGTGCACCACTATCAATTGTATCTGATCGAGATCCCCAGATTACATCAAAATTCTGGAAAAGTATCTAGAAGGCTTTGAATACTGAGCTTCGTATGAGTACTTTATATCACCCCCAAACCAATGGACAGTCTGAAAGGACTATTCAAACTCTATAAGACATGTTGAGTATATGCTCTCTTGACTTCCAAGGTATGTGGGATCAATCCCTGCCTTTGGTGGAATTTTCTTACAACAATAGTTTCGATTCTGGTATTCAAATGGATCTATATGAATAATTATATGGAAGGAGATGTAAAAATCCAACTTTTTGGGATGACGTTGGTGAGAGGAAACTTATAGGCTCAGAACTTATTGAAGATACCACAAGAAAGGTGAAGACGATCCAAGCCCATATTAAAGTAGCCCAAAGTAGGCAGACGAGTTATGATGACAACCGGAGAAAGGATTTGGAATTTCAAGTGGGAGATTGTGTCTTTATAAAATTATCTCCATGGAAGGGTGTCCTAAGGTTTTGTAAGAAAGGGAAACTTAGCCCCAGGTATATCAGGCCATTTGATATTTTGGGAAGAATCAGAGTTATAGCTTACCATTTAGCGATGCCGCCAAATCTCTCAAGAGTTCAAGATGTGTTCCATGTGTCATTATTAAAGAAATATATTCCAGACCTATTGCATGTACTCACATATGATGAAATATAATCGGAACCTAATTTTTCATACTTTGAAAAGCCTATTGAGATTCTTGACACAAGGGAGAAGGTTTTGATAAATCAGACAACTCGTCTAGTAAAGGTTCTTTGGAGAAACAAAAATATGGAAGAAGAAACATGGGAACCAGAGGATTTCATGAAGAAGAATCACCCAAATCTTTTCAGTGGGATTTATACATAAAATTTTTAGGATGAAATTTCCGAAGGAGGGAATAATATAACACCCCAAACATTTTATGGTATGCTTCTCTTAAATACATTCTATTCATAGCCTATATGTCATAAAGAACTGTGTTCCTTTGAAACAACACTTGGTTGTTTAGGATATATTCAAAACCTTTCCATTAAACATAAATTTCCTACTTCTATGTTTTGAATTTCAAAAAATGGTCAGGGTGAATTTTTGGGATTTTTCTAAAATACTTGAATTTTTCGCGAATAGTAAAAATACAGTTTTGAGTTTTCAGAAGTATAATGATATAATAATGACATAATAATTAAAATAAAAGTCAGGTAGACTTGTGTATAGTAAAATATGACATGAGGTGTCCCAAGTGGATAAAACCATGGGAAAATACCATGGGAATGCCCATGGTTTGGTAAAAACCACTAATGGGGTGTCCCTTTGAAATTATTAAAAAATACCTCTCTTTTCCTATAAATACCCACTCATCCATTCGTTATATTTCATTTAAAATCCCTCATCCTAGATGGTCAGTTGGGTTTACCTCTCTAGGAGTCCTCCCAAGGTGTTCTTAATCCCCCAAGGTCCCATCCTTCCATATCTAAGAGTTACTATACAAGGTAAGGGAATCTTTCATTCTCCTCTTTTAGTCGACACTTATTTTATGTTATCTATTTGAATTTCTATTATCATATGTTGGGGTTTAATTTTATGTGTTGTTCCTAAAATCCATTTTATTTAAATATGATGAGATACCCTTTTTTCTCTCATCATTTAATTTTATGAAATTCTAAGCGACGCCGTTAGGTTGCTGAATTTTCATAAGGGATCTCTCACCTTTTCTTTTATTTTCAAGTTTATCTCTTTTCTTTTTCTCTTCTCACCTTCTATGTCCAAATGACCATGATAAACTCTAGTATCATATATATACTAAAATTATATCATGTTAAAGGAAGAACCATCATCAAAATTCTTACTCCCTCCCTTTTATTTTTATAAACGAAATCAACATCCATGAGGTCCCAATTTATAACCTTTGTGGACGACATAGTTTCATTCTTAACTTTCCCCATCATTACTAGTCATGAAACCCTTTTAATGGTTGAAACAGATAACAATATGTGTATCTCATTAATTTTTTGGAATCCTTAGACACTCATAATATAAAATAATAATGCAAAACAAGTTCATTATGAACAAAACGACCAAGTCAATATGAATATTTGCAATAAACTTTTAACTAATGAATCATCATCATGGTATATAACCCAAAATCATTATAAGATAATTTATATCTCCTTAATATCATTAATAAGATATATTAACAATTATTTATGTCTAACCACATTTAAAATGAACTTCCATTCATGAAAACAAGTAAACAAATCATGAAAACCAAGGAAGAAAATGCTTCCAAAATAAGAAAATTGAACCTATTAAACCCATTAAAAGGGCCATGAATGGACCTAATAAGTTTATAATAAACCAATTACCTGTATAGAAGGTTCTGGTTTTATTAATTAATTAAGCTTAATTTTATTATTCAGGTCATTAAAACAAACAAAGAAAACACTCGAGCATAAGGTAAAGGGTTTCTAATCTCAATTTTAATTCTGTGAGATTTCTATTGTTCGCCACTTATTTATTGCATGTGGAGTATGTGTAATTCCATTTGATATATAATATCATGATTATATTTATTTTTTATGGAATTTAGTGATTCATTTTATAATTTTTAATTCTTGGTTACATGAAATGATTGATTACAATGTGGTAATGGGCTTTGTGTCAATTTCCCACTTCGCTGTGACTTACTTTGTATTGTGCACCTAATAATTCTTATGTGGTGTATCTACTGCCCATTTGAGATCATTTTTCATTTGAATTTATAATTCTGGTAAATATCCATTTTCTTGAAACATGGATATGTTTATTGTATAAACTATATACCATTTTACATATAGTGTATATTTGGAAAGTTATTTTAACTATGGAAATATTGATTAATCTGTATTCTATACTCTATACTGATATTTGAAAGGAATATTTATGTTGTAGTAAATCAATTTATAAATAATTATTTGGACATGCAGTGGAAGGTGGGGTCCTCTATAGCCCCTCTATGCATTGACAGGTCTCATGAGACAAATCAGTTGGCGACAAACCCTTCAAGTTTGTTTCCAAAAATCAGACGGGTTTCTACCCACAAAACTAAACCGTTTAAACGGTATTATGGTATCATGTGCCAGATACATGAAGTCCAATTAATAAGAATTATCTTTATTCATTTTAATTCATTACTATCCATGAGTTTTTCACGATGAAAAAATCTATGGATGCTGGCCCTTTCTCAGTTAATTAATGGTGCATGTTTTTCATTTGTTCACCATTCCATATTTGTTTATGACTCAGTTATTATTGATTCATGATTCCGCTATTTTTAACCCTTACGTAGCGTTTGAGATCACCCCTTTAATTTTCTACCTTCAATAGGTGATGAAGAAGAGATCATTTTTTGAGTTCCTATGGATGCAATTTTTAGTTTTTGTTATGTATTTTATGTTGTAACCTTTTCCATTGTAGTTTAAGTTACATCTATGTATCCAGTTTCTTCAAGACTACTAAACTGATCATTACTTCTGGATTTACATTCCTTATAACCATGCCAATATAACATGTAATGCACCAACTCTGTTCTAGAGGGGTTGGGGTGTTACACTAAACCCTTAAAAATACCCTAAAACCCTAAAAACCTAGAATACCAATAAATATAACATACAACCCAAAAAACCACTAAAACCCATGAAAACTCTAAAAACTCCAAAAAGTATACAAATACTAAAAAACCCTTAAAAATGTTAGAAACCAATAAAAAAACTCAAACCCCTTAAAACCCCTAAATTCCCCTAAAATTCTCTAAAATCTCTAAAATCTTTAAAATCCTTAAAAACAATAAAAACCCTTAAACCCCTGAAAAAATATAAGAACCCTAAATTTCTTCTAAAAATGCAAAAAATACACTAACCCCCCCCCCCCCCAAAAAAAACATCCTTAAACAACAAAAAAAATAACTAAAAGACCCAAAACCCCAAATGACCCTAAGAACACAAAAAACCTAAAAACCCTAAAACACGCTAAAAACCCTCAAACCCCAAGAAACTCTACAAAACCATTAGAAACCCAAAAAAAACTCAAAAAACTAAAACCCCTTAAAATCCTAAAAACCTGAAAAAATATAAATCTATAAAAAACCACAAAAAATGCTAAAAAACCTTAAAACCCTAACAAACCCTACAAACCCCTACAAAAACCTAAAACCCCTACAAACCCCTAAAAAATAAAAATCTAAAAAAATACCTTAAAACCCCTATAACTCGAAAAGATCTTTAAATCCACTAAAAATAAAAAAATAACTCTAAACCCCTAAAAACCATAAAACCCATTAAAAAACCCAAAAACCCTAAAATCCACAAAAAACCTCAGACCCCTTCAAAACCATAGATAAACACAAAAAATCCATAAAACCCCTAAAAAACTAAAAATCTCAAAAAACCCCTAGACGCCCTAAAATCCCCATAAACCAAAAATACCCTAAAACCCCTAAAAACCCTAAAAACATCTAAAATCCATAAAAACAATAAATTCTAAAAAAATCCTAAAAACCCTTAAAATCCCTAAAAACCATAAATAATCTCTAAAACCCCCATAAGAGACCCTAAAACCTTTAAAACACCTTAAAGACCAAAAAACACTTAAAACCATAAAAGGACTATAAATAAACCTTAAAAACTAAAGGACGCTAAAAGCCTAATATATCCTAAAATACCCTTTAAACTCTAAAAACCCATAAAACATCCTAAAACCCCTAAAACCCCAAAAATCCCTAAAAATTCCCAAAACCCCAAAAAACACCTTAAAACCCAAAAACCCATAAAACTCTCGAAACACCTTAAAACACTAAAGGCCCTTAAACCTGTAAAAATAATAAAAATTTCTAAAAATAAAAAAAAATCTTAAACCCCTAAAAACCCAAAAAACCTAGTAACCCTAAAAATCTTAGAAACCACTAAAAATCCAAAAAAAACCCTAAAAACCCAAATACCATTAATGATAATAGAAACCCTTTATAAATCCTTAAAAACCCTAAAAAACCTAAAGAAATAAAACCTCCAAAACCCTGAGAAAACACTAAAAAATTAAATGATCCTGAAAAGCCCTAAAAACCCCTAAAATGCTAAGAAATCCCTAAAACGCTATGAAATCCTTAAACCCCTAAAACCCCTAAAAACCCTAAAAACCCTAAATAATTTAAACACCGCTAAACCCCCTAACAACTCTAAAAACCCATGTAAAAGACTAAAATCATAAAAAACCCTAAATAACATGAGAAGACCCTAAAGACCATAAAAACACTAAACGACACAAAAACCCTAAAAACCCCTAAAGGCTATAAAATACCTTAAAACTCTAAAAGAATCTAAAAACACGAAAGGAACCTAAAAACCCTAAAAGGAACTAAAATATTGAAGAACCCCTAATGTACCCTAAAACCCTAAAACCCTTAATGAAACCCAAAAAACACTAAAGGATCATAAAAACCCTAAAACCCTAAATGACCCAAAAAATTACTAAAAATACTATAAGACCATAAAAACCCCAAAATAATAAAAGACCCCAAAACCCCTTAAAGTCCCTAAAAGCCATAAAAAACACTAAAACCAAATGAAACCACTAAAATCTCTTAAAAACCTTAGAAACACTAAATGAAACTAAACACCCCTGAAACCCTTAAAACGCTAATATTCCTAAACCCCTTAAAATACCCTAAAAACCCTAAAACATAAAAATACCCTAAAAACCGTAAAAACCAATAAAAATTATAAAAACCCTTAACGGAACTAAATATAATTAAAACCCAAAAAACCCAATAAAACACTAAAAACTCTAAACAACCCTAAAACCCTACCCCCCCCCCAAATCGTAAAATACCTAAAAATACCCCAAAACCATAATAACCATAAAACCCCTAAAAATACCAAAACACCCTAAAAACCATAAACATTATGAGGAAGGCAACAAATCATGAGATATTTAATTGAAGTTGGACATCTGGAAGGCCTTTAACACCATTAAATGTAATTTTATCTTTAATGTTCTTGTAAAGTATGGATTTACAGTACTTCCATCAATTTGGTTAGCACTGTTTTGACAAGTGCCAAGATTTCTGTCCTCATCAATGGACCCGAAAAGGGTTTCTTCCAATACTCCTGTGGGATTGGTTAGGGGGACCCACTCCCAGGCCTTCTTTTGGTGATTTCTAAGGATTACATGAGTTGGTGTATTATTGACCTTTTGTAGGATAGAATTTACACACCAATTAATGTATGGAGAGATCTCCATGTTCCTTCCCATATCCTTTATGTGGACGACATACTTACTTTTGGGAAGGCAAATAAGCAAAATTTATCTTCAATAAGAATGATTTATCATCATTATAAAAGAGTTTATGGGTATTATATTAGCTAGAATAAATCCTTACTTATATTTAGCATTGGGGTTTCAATCTATAGGAATATTCCCATTCTCAGATCACTTGGTGTGAAAAGAGAATCACTCGCATTTAAATATTTGGGTGTCCCTCTTTTTTTGGGGGATGGAAAAAAGTTTCTATCTTTAGAGAATCCTCACTAAAATCACTCAACAGCTGGAAAAATGGAATGGAATGCTTATCTTAGGCCAAAATTGTTTTCCTAATAAACTATATTATCACCTATAGGTTCATTCATTCTTTCTCCATTTATAGATGGCCAAAAAGTCTGATAAAAATCTCTCATGTCAAGAATAATAATTTTTCTTGGACGGGCTAAATTAGTGAATGGAATTTGGTCTCTGTGGTTTGGAAAGATTTTACTAAGCCTATTAATCTAGGTGGTCTAGGAATTAAGGATATTAGGAGATTGAATGAAGCCATTCTTGGAAAGATCTCCTGTAATTTGGTCACCTTGCATGAGGATGGTCTGGATTTTCTTAATGAGAGATTCATGAAGATACTTTTTTATGGTTTCATAGGGTATCAACCTTCCTCTTTTAGGACAGATCTTAGATACTCATATGAGGACATTATATCCCAATCTAAATGGGTTGTGTCAAAGCCTTCAAACCTCACTTTCGGGACAACCACTTTGCTTTAAAGGCCCCAATCTGAAATTATGGGACCTACCCATGGGTTGTAGGACATGTCCATTGTAGATTTCATTCAAAGAGTTGGATATCTACATTTGACTCCCCAATATCATATTATCTTGTAGATACATTGATACAACTTCATGGACAATGACACTCTTCTTTGCAAACCGAAACTCATTGGAAAATTCAATATATGGGATTTCTACCGGAATAAATTCCCACAAGGTGCAGTCCCACCATCTTGGCTTCTAAAATTCAGATCCCCTTTCATTCCACTAGAAAGTCACCTACTTCTACGGAAAATTTTGTAGAAAAAGACTACCTATGAAAGAGCATCTAAAGAAAACTAGTAGGAACTTGGACTTCATTTTCTATCTCTACCTTGGGTCTGAGGAGAGTATACAACATACTATCCTTGACAACATATTTACAGATGATTTATGGGCTTTTGTGAAGTAGTTTTTTGGTTTTTCCTAGAACACTCATGGGTCACTACATGATCTTTTTAATGGTCCGGTGAATACACAATGCATTGAACAAGTTCACAACCTAGTGTTTGCAGGTGCAGCTACCACGGTCTCATACATTTGGACTTCTTGTAATTTAGTGTCTTTTAACCGCCCACCTTGCTCCTTATGTGGTGGTGTTGTGAAAATCCACAAGGCGGTGCAGGTGGCATCTCATTTACAAATAGGTTTTATGGATAATTAAATCAAAAATATTATTCTATTTCATTTTCTTAGACTCTCTATGATGTGAAAATATCCATAGGCATTATAATTCATCTATTGGATTCACTCGATTCCATAATGGGTCAAGGTTAACATGGATGGCGCGACCTTGGGTGCACTCGGCCCATCGGGGTGTGGTGGGGTCTTCTGTACCTCTAGAGGCTTTCTGAAGGGATACTTCTATCATTTTATTAGCATCATATTTTCTTATGAATCTGATCTCTAGGGAGTAATGAAGGAAGTAAAGTTTGAGGCTCATTTAGAGTGGAAGTTGTTATGGCATGAATCTGACTCGATGCATGCAGTGGACACCCTCAAGAACAAATAAAATAATGTTCCATGGAGCCTCCTACCAAAATGGATTGAATGTCTCAACTTATCCTAAACTTTTAATCTCAACATCAAGCATGCCTATAGCGAGGTGAATACTGTGGCAGATACACTCTCCAAAAATTCCATTGATGAAAGATATTTACTGTGGCCTTTTGTTACACCACCCTTTTTCACACCCTATGTGGATTCTGATATGAAAGGTGTTCTTCACATATATTCTTGTAAATACTCTTTATAACGACTTATCATTATTTTCAAATAAAGTTTGGGGGGGAGACACACTTGGCCCCGACCACTCTTTTCCCTAAAAACCTTAAAAAATTAAAAATAACTAAAAACCCCTAGAAAAATTTCAGAAACAAAAAAAACCCAAAAAAAAAACAAAAAACCCTTCAAACCCTTTAAATATCCTAAAAAGGCCTAAAAATCTAAAAAACCCAAAAATCCCTAAAACCCCATAAAACAACTTAGAAACCTAAAAACCCTAAAAAACCTAAAAACCCTAAAAACCTTTAACAACCTCTAAAACACCTATAAAACCTACAAAACCATAAAACCCTTAAAAAACCTTAAAAAAACAAAAAACCCTAAAAAAATAAAAATCTCCCAAAATCTCTAAAAATCCCTAAAAACCCTAAAAACCTTTAAACCCATAAAAAAACTCTAAAAGACCCTAAACCCCCTAAAAACCCTAAAAAGCCTAATAGAAATAAAAACCATAAAACCTTAAAAGACCCAAAATAATCAATAAACACACCTAAAGACCCCCAACCCATTAAATAAACAAAAAACCATAAAAAATTAAAGGCCCTCAAAACCAAAAAAACCCTTAAAACCAGAAAACACCAAAAACCTATAGAATCCAAAAAATACGCCTAAAACTTTTAAAACCCTAAAACCCCTAAAAAATCCAAAAATTATAAAAACAACATAAAACCCTATAAGAACCTAAAAATCCTATAAAATACCTAAAGGATATTTTACACCCTTAAACTCCATAAAACATGCAAAAAACACTAAACACTAAAAATCATAAAAAACCTAAAACCCTAAATAACCCTAAAGAACACTTTAAACCCTAAAAAATCCTATAAACCATCAAGCCCCTAAAAAACCCAAAAACACCTAAAAACCCTAAAAATTACTAAAACCATTGAAAAAACCTAAAAACCCAAAAATCCCTAAAAACTATAAAAACACAAAAAAACCTAAAATCCTAAAACCCATAAACACTATTAAAAATCCTAAAAACCGATAAAACCCTATTTTTTAAAACTATTAAAACAATTAAAACCCTAAAAACCCTAAAAAAATGGAAAACCCCTAAAAGATCAAAAATCCACCCCACAAAAACCCTAAAAAACTTTCAAAACCGTAAAACCATAAAACCCCCTAAAACCCCCAAATAAATTCTAAAAACCTTAAAAACCCCATAAAAAAAATAAAAAACTAAAGACTATAAAATACCCTAAAAAATTCTATAAAACCCAAAAAAAAACGTAATGATCCTAAATCTATAAAAACCTTTAAGTCCCTAAAAAAATAAAAACATTTAAATTCTGAGTGGGTCAAGAATAGCCTGGCCTCACACCTCTTCTGCCCTAAAACCCTAAAAACTCTAAAAAAATCCTAAAACCCAACAAGAATATAAAAACCCTAAATAACTATGAAAAACCTAAAATAATCCTTAAAAACTTTTAAAACACTAAAACCTACCAAAACTATAAAACTATAAAAAACCACTAAAAAATAAAAAAACCCTAAAAATCATTGAAAATCCATAAAAATACCAAAACCCATAAAACTCCAAAAAACCCTCAAAAAACTAAAATCACATAAAACACCTCAAACCATAAAAGCCCTAAAAATACCTAAGACCCTAAAAAACCCTTATAACCCTTAAAACCCTAAAACACAAAAACACCCATTAATTCCCTAAAAAAATAAAATAACAACTAAAAATATCTAAATATCTAAATATCTCAAAATCCCAAAAACAATAAAAAACCATCCAATCACTAAAAAGCACTAATAACCATTTAAAACCATGAATCCTTGAAACCCCATAAAAATTCCGTAAAACCCCAAAGAACCAAAAAACCCCTTCAAAAACATAAAAACCCTTAATAGAACCAAAGAATCCTAAAAACCATCAACCCTCTAAAAACCCTAAAATAATTAAAACACAAAAAAACATCTAAAACAACTAAAAACCCTAAACCCCCTAAAAATCCTAAAAAACAAAAAAACATCTAAATGTACCTAAATACCCCTAAAACCATAAAATACCACAAAACATTAAAAAATATATTAAAAACATAAAATACCTCAAGAAACCCTAAAAACACTAAAAGACCTTGAAAACACTAAAATCACTAATAAATACCATAAAACACTTAAAACCCCTAAAAGACACTAAAAAAATCTAAAAATCCATGAAATAACCTAAAATATCCAAATAACCCTAAAAGATTCTAAATAACCCTAAAGTACCCTAAAAACTCTAAAAACCATAAAGAACCCTAAAATATCATTAAAACCCATAAGGGACCCTAAAAAAACAAAAAACACTTAAGGACCCTAAAAATAATAATAAAGGGCCCTAAAAACCTGAAATGACCCTAAAACCCTATAAAATCCTTAAAACACCAAAAGATCCTTAAAAAAATCCTAAGGACACTTAAACCCAATAAGAATCTAAAACCCCCAACACCCCAAAATGTTCTTAAAAACTCCTTAAACCCAATAAGGACCCTAAAATCCCTAAATACTCTTAAGTACCATAAATGACACCAAAACCCCTGAAACCCTAAAACTCTCTAAAAGACCCTAAACAACCACAAAACATTAAAATACCCTAAAAACCCTAAAACCATTAAGAAATATAAAAGTCCTCTAAACCCCTAAAACTCATAAAACCCTAAAAATCCTAAAAACCCTAAAATATTAAAAACCGTAAAAAACCATAAAAATAATAAAAATTAAAAATACCCTAAAAACAATAAAAAAAACAAAAAAATCCAAAAAAACCCAAAAACCCCTAAAAGAACTAAAAAAACCGAAAAAAATAAAACCAGTAAAAGAACAAGAAAACCTGAAAGAAAAAAAAACAAAAAAAAACTTAAAACCCAAAAAAACCATAAACAAATTTAAGAACCCTAAAACCCTAAAACTCATCAAAACCCTAAAAACCTTTTAAAACCCAAAAACCCAAACACCCCCAAAAAACAAAAAAACTCTAAAACCCCTAAATAAATTAAAACCCTAAAAAATCCTAAATACCCAAAAACCCCAAAAATGCCAAAAAACCACTAAAACCCTAAAAACCCTAAGACCCCTAAAAATCCCCAAAACACCCCAAACTCACAAAAAACCCCTATAGAACTTAAAAAACCCGAAAAAAAATAAAACCCCAAAAACCCTAAAGCACCCTTAAGGGTCGTAGAAGATTTTAAAAAAACCCTAAAACCCTAAAAAACCTTAAAATCCCTAAAACCCCTAAAAATACCTAAAACCTAAAATTTTAAAAAAACCTAAAAACCCTAGAACCGCACAAAATGAACATAAAACCCTAAAACCCAAATGCTAAAATCCCTTGAAACCCTAAAAGTCCCTAAAATTCCTTAAAAACCCCTAAAAGACCCTAAAATCATTATTTATACCCAAAAAGACTATAAAAACCTTAGAAACCCTAAATACAATAGAAAATCCTAAAAAACCTAAAACACTTAAAAATCCAAAAAACATTGAAACCCCTACAAATAAAAAACACTAAAAACCTTATCAAACTCTGAAAATTATAAAAACAATAAAAACCATTGAAACTCTTAAAAATCCTAAAATATCTATAAAACTAAACACTCTAAATATATTTAAAAACTCTAAAAACCCTAAACCCCCCGAAAAAAACTCTAAAAACCCATAAAACCCTAAAGAAAGTCCTAAAACCCCAAAAATCTGTAAGAATCCCTAAGAACACCCAAAAAAACCGAAAATCCAAAGAATACCTAAAGAACCATAAAAAACCATAAAAACATTAAAACCATAACAAACCCAAAAAATCCCTAAAAACACTACAAAACCCTAAAAACCCTTAAACGCCTCTAACCCTAAAACCCTAAAAGAACCATAAAAACACACATTACGCTAATAACCATAAAAAACATTAAAAAACATAAAAATACCCTAAATATCACTTAAAACCAAAAACCCTAAATCCCCTAAGAACCACAACAAATCCAAAAAAATCTAAAAAAAGTCCTAAAATCCCATAAAATTATCCAAAAACACTCAAAACCCTAAAGAACAATAAAAATATCGTAAAACCCCTAAACCTAGAAAACCCTTAAAACCCCATAAAAACCATAAAGACACAAAAAATCCCTAAAACCTATAAAACCTTCGAAATCCTAAAAATCCCTAAAAACCCTAAAAACCATAAAAACATTAAAGACCCTACAAAACCTTTAAAACATTCAACGATTCCATTGTATCATTTGGTGTTGAAACAGGTAATGTGTGAGGGTTCTAACTTTCCCATAAAAGTGTTTGAAGATAAAAAATTTACGTTGGCCTAAAATGCCTAAAAACACCATAAAAACCCTGAACACCATAAAAATCCTAAAATCCCATAAAACCCTAAAAATACATTTAAACCCCCTAAAAACATTTTAAAACCCTAAAAACTATTAAAACCCAAAAATACTAAAAAACTAAAAACCCTGTAAATCACTAAAAATATCTAAGACACCTAAAAACCCTAAAAATCATTAAGAATCCCAAAAACCTTAAGAAACCCGGAAAACTCTAAAACACCTAAAAACATAAAACCCATAAAAATGATAACAAACCCAAAATACACTAAAAACCTATAAAATAAAAAATAAACTAAAACTATAAAAACCATAAAACCCATAAAACCTCTAAAACCCCTAAAAGCACAAAACACATAAAAGTCCCTAAAACCCTAAAACATTCATCACTTCATTGGGAATGAGTGCACCGTTGAAGATGAAATTTGGGCCATGATTAAGGTGACTGAGTTTTCTATACAGTTTGGATAGAATCCCCTCTGGCTTGAATCAGACTCCATGCTTGAAGTGGAAGTTCTCAAAGCTAAACAAGAGCACGTAACTTAGAGGGTCCTTCCTCAATGGATAGAATGCCTTGATTCCTGCCAACAGCTCAGCCTTCATGTCACACACTCCAACCGGGAGGCAAACTCAGTTGCATATTCTCTATCCAAACAGGCGATTGTAGAGAGGAGATCGATATAGTCGCATGTGGCCACACCGTGCTGCCTTCGATTTTTGGAGTCTGATATGAAGGGTGATATGACACCTGGGTTTGTAATCCCCCCATATAACATCTTATTGGTGCTCTTATATATATATATATTGGGGGGCCAGGTTCACCTGGTCTCGAGCCTTCTTTTCCCTAAAACCCTAAAAAACCATTAAAAACATTAAAATATTAAAAACACTAAAAGACCCTAAAACCCCTAAAAACCTCTAATAGACCCTAAAGACCACTATAAAACCCATAAAACTGTCAGAATCCCAAAAAAACCCTTGAAACCCAAAAACCCCTAAAAAACTAAAAAACCCAAAAAAACCACTATAAACCCCTAGGGAAACTCTAAAAACCCTAAATAATACTTAAAAAGAAAAAACATCTAAAAACCATAAAAACATTAAAAATTCCTAAAACCCCTAACAAAATATAAAAACATAAATAATACTAAAAATGTAAGAAACCCCAAAAATCCTAAGAGAATACTTAAAATCCATAAATCCACTAAAAAACCAAAATACTACAACGAACCCTAAAACCCAAAAAACCATACTAAAACCATAAAAAACCCTAAAAACATAAAAACCCCTAAAACCCTAAAAAACCTAAAAACTATTAACAACCTAAAACAATTAATGAAGGTCATAAAACCAAAAATAATACTAAGAACCCTAAAAACATTAAAAACACTAAAAATCCTAAATGACCCTAAAAATACACCAAAACCCAAAAGTCCAAAAAATACTTTAAAACCCTTAAAATAATTAATACCAAAAAACCTAAAATTCCAAAAAACATTAAAAATACCTTAAGCCAACCCAAAAAACCCAAAAAACCTATAACCCCTTTAAAACCATTAAAACCCTTGAAAAACTCAAAAAAACCTTAAATACTTTAAAAACAATGAAAAAAACTAAAACCCTTATAAACTCTAAAAAAATTAAAAAAAATAAAAAACCTAAAAGAACTCAATAAACCAATAAAACCCTAAAAACACCTAAAACCCAGAAAACACCTAAAACCCTAAGAAAGCAATAAAACATAAAAAATTCTAAAAAACCAATAAAAAAATTAAAAATCTATTAAACCCTAAAAAACCTCTGAAAACCCATAAAACCAAAAAAAACCCTTAAAACCATTACAAACCCACAAAAACCCTAAATACCGTAAAAACCTATAAAACCCCTCAAAAACTCTAACAACTCTAATGACTCAAAAAACTTTTAAAAAATCCTTAGTACCCATAAAAACCCTAAGAACCCTAAAAAACCAAACAACCCTAAAAACCTCTAAAAGTCCTTAAATAACCCTATAAAAACATTAAATGTCCCTAAATCCCCTTAAAAACCCTAAACCCCCTAAAACCCCGATAAACCATAAAACCCTAAAAAACCTAAATTCCTAAAAAACCTAAAAAACCCAAAAAAAATAAAACAATACTCAAACCATAAAAACCAAAATACTCTAAAAAAACCTTTAAAACCCTTAAAACCCCTTAAACCCCATAGAACACTAAAACACTAAAACACTTCTAAAAAATAAGTTAGTCCAAAATGACTGTGTTTGGCATGAGTTAAGCCTAAGGGATAACATTTCTTACTCTGGGAATGAGGAAAGGTAGTTGGATGCTGGGTAGGTGGACAAGTAATTAGGCCAGTGGAAATCATACCATATTTCTTGATCATGAGAAGAGGGATGTTCATGCCACATAGTTGGTTTCAGTGGTGAATGAAGAGGTATCTTTTGGTAATTCTCACTATTTGGTTCTAGAGGCCATGGTTCTAGAGGATACCAATGTGCTATTTTAGTTAATGGGATGCAGATTTTTGTAGTCAAGAAAACGTGATATGATAGTGTATGTTTCAGTTGTTGGGGATCATGGAACTAAAATTAAGAAAAGTTAATTTTAATGAGTAAATTTCAATGATTCATAGTTGTTCTCAAATCTCTAATAATTGGTAGGATTCCATTAATAATGATAAAAAAGGTTTAAATTTTTAAATATGAGGCCTTGAGTTGTAAAAAATCCTTATTTAGTGATGTCATCCCACATGGGAGGGAGAAGAAATTTTCAGGGTTCATTTCTGCTCCACCAAAGAGGAGGATCAGGAAGGATTATTCCAATTTTCCAAGGACTGCCGTGTCTACTAGGTCTTCTTCGAAGGATTGTAAAAAAATGACTCTGATCCCAAATGAGGTTGGTCAAATAATTATTATTCAAGAGCTCAGTTCTCTTGGGAGCAGAAAAGGCTTAGGGAGATTTATTCTATGCTCTTTAAGCATAACAATATTCACAATTTGAATGAGAGTCGGTGGATGATGGTGTATCTTTTTATTTTGGCTATGGTTATTATGGTGACTGCTTTGATATGTAGTTTTATTTGGGTTTGTTAGTTGGTTGGTTGACTCTTCCTCTTTATTTTTTTCTTTGTCATTTTTTTTATAAATATTGGGGGGCCATGCATGCTTGGTCTCGAGCCTTCTTTGCCTAAAAAGAAAAAAAAACACCTAAAAACCATAAAAAACCCTAAAACCCCTAAAAGACAACTAAAATACCTGAAAAACATAAAACCCTAAAAAGGTAATAAATCCCTAAAAACTATAAAAACTATAAAAACCGTAAAAAACCTAAAAACCCTAAAAGATCCCAGAATTATAAAAAACACTAAAAGGAACAAAAAACCCTAAAAGCACAAAAATACCACAAATACCCTAAAAGACTATAAAAACATAAATAACCCTTAAAACCCAAAAAAACTATAAATGACCCTAAAAACCATAAAAACTATAAAGGACCCTAAAATCCCTAAAACTCTAAAGGGTCCTAAATTCCTAATAAACCCTAAAACCCCAAAAAACCCTGAAAACATTAAGGACCATAAAGACCCAAAAATACTTAATTGATATGAGACACACGGGGTTCCCCAATCTTCACGACGTAGGTCGGCGGATGAAGGATGCTGTTCAGGGTTAAGTGGTAGATGATGGGTATGGATAGGGGATGCAACTAGTCAATCAAAACTATAAGGAGTGCGACCTCCTACTTAGACAACACACTCAAGGGAGGGATGTGATAGCCAATCCAAAAAACAACGCACTTAGGTTGAGGCATGGAATTGGGGGCTTTGAGATCTTGGATCACCAATATAACTCATAGATTGAAAAGACAAGAATGCACTAGAGAAAATGGAAAAATACTAGGACAATCCTCAAACAATGTAGATAAACAAAAGCATAATCTATCAAATAAATATTGAATGAAAATACAATTCCTTGGCATGGCTATTTATAGACAAAGGGTGATACAATAGTCAAGGGTCTAATACCCTAAAGTCATAAACGATAAACCTACCTTATCCCCTCAAAGTCAAAAAGATAATGTCTAACAATGACTTTTAGAAAAGTATCACACAGCTTTCCAACTATATCCCACTAGATTTTACTTTGAGTTTATAGCCCACTGGATTTGAATTTGGTGTCCAAAGATGCCATTTCTAGAATCCTCCATTTGGGAAAGGCATCCAAATTCGTGAAACCATGTGGGAAAATCTTTAAAAATCAAATTTGGTCTTGAATAAGTGATATTATAGGCCCATTTTCTTCATCCATGAAAGGAAAGATCTATTTGGTTTTTAATAAAGTGATATGGGCACCCATTGTTGCATTCAACCTCTGTAATCTCTCACATGTCATCAGGCCTTGCAAATCCAACTCTTACACTTGGGTAATCGACTCGGTGCCTTCAACATGGTTCACATCATCCTCCCCCTGTTGAAAAGGAGCCATCCTCGACTCTTTATCATCTACATCCAAAAACAGAGAAAGATCAGAGGCATTGAAATTGCAACTTACACCATAATCACTTGGAAAATCTATCTTGTATACAATGTTGTTAATATTCTCAAGAACTCTGAAAGGTCCATCTCCTGGTGGCATGTGTTTTTATTTCCTCTTGTCAAGAAATCTTTCCTTCTGCATATGAACCCATACTAGGTCACTGGGCTCGAACAATATTAGTTTGCGACACTTTTTTTAACTATTATTGTATTTCTAGGTCATCTTCTCAATATTTATCCTTCCCCTTTTGTAGATTTTCTTGATGAATTCTATATTCCCTTTCACATCCATATTAGCTTCTTCCTGCAAAGGCAAAGGAACTAGATAAATATGGGAAAGGGGGTTAAATATGTAAAAAATTTCCAATAGAGAATATTGAGTAGTGGAATGCTTGGCCCTGTTATATTTGAATTCCACATGTGGCAGGCACTCCTCCCAATTCTTGATGTTCTTCTTCACAATGGTTCACAGGAGGGACGATAGTTTCTAATTCATCACCTCAGTTTTTCAATCGGTTTACCGATGAAAAGTGGTGTAAAATACTAACTTTGTTCCTAGTTTTCTTCATAATGTCTTCCAAAATTCACTGAGGAATTTTGTGTCTTGATCTGACATAATCATCGTTGGAATTCCATGAACATTGACCACTTCCTGAAAGGAAAGTGTTTCAATGTTAGTGGCATCATCAGTTTTGTGACAAGGAATAAGATCTTCCATTTTTGAAAACCAATCCACCTTCACAAAAATGGAATCTCTCCCCCTCTTGGTCCGTGGTAACCCCACAATAAAGTCTGATGATATGCCCTCCTAAGGGGTGTAGGGGACTAGGAATGGAAGATATATCCCGCGTGGGTTCAGTTTTAATTTGGCTTTATGGAAGACAATGCACTTTCCCACACGTTTATTAACATCTCTAGATATCCTAGGCCAATTAAAATGATCACTAATAACACTTATAGTTTTTTCAAAACCAAAATGACCCATTAACCCACCAGAATGTGAATCCTTCAGTAAATGTAAATGGATAGAGTAGTTGGGAATGCAAAGCTTATCAATCTGGGATAAGAATTCATCATGTAAATAGAACTTTTCCCAACTAACTCCAGGTTTACAATGTTTATAAGGTTCTCTAAAATCACTATTAGTGGCATATAAATACTTAATACATTTAAAACCAAGGAGTTTTGAATCCAATCAGGATAAAAGATAATATCTACGTGGAAGTACATCGACCATAGTATTTTCTTTACCCTTTTTATGCTTGATGAAATATATAAATGACTCAATGAATTCCAACTATATAGTTTGTCTTCTATTTAGTTTATGTTGGATCCTAAGGTATTTAAGGGCCTCATGATCAGAATGGATCACAAATTAGTTAGGCCTAAGATACTATTTCCATGTTTCTAAAACTCTAAACAATTCATACAACTCTTTATCATATGTGTCACAGTTTAGGGTTGGTCCATATAACTTCTCAATAAAGAAAGCAATAGGCTTACCTTATTGCCTGAGTACTCTTCCTATGACAATTCCTCTTGAAACACTTTCAATTTCCAAGGTCTTACCGAAGTCTGGAAGTGCATGTAGAGGGGCATGGGTGAGTCTCTCCTTATGTTCACGGAAGGCCTTCTTTTGAGTTATCCCCCATTTGAAAGGAACATTCTTTTTTGTCAACTCATTCAATAGGTCTATCAGTGTGCTGAAGTCCTTCAAAAATCTCCTATAAAAACTAGCAAGCCCATGATAAATTCTTACATGTCCAACAGAGGTTGGAGTTGGCCATTCTTGTATTTCTTTGATCATCTCAGCGTCAACTTCAACTCAATTTCCACTCACAACAAATCAAAGGAAAACAATATTATTGAGGAAAAATTAACACTTATTTATGTTTCAAAATAAATTTCCATTCCTTAACACCTCTAGGACTTTTCTTATGTGATCTACATGTTTATAAAAATTCCTACAATAAACCAAAATGTCATCAAAGTAAACTACCACAAATTTTCAATCATATGCATGTAAGACAAGATTCATTAATCTCATAAATGTGCTAGGTGAATTGGCGAGAACAAATGTCATGACTAACCATTCATAAAGTCCATGTTTTATCTTAAATGCAGTTTTCCACTCATCTCTTTCATTCATACTAATTTGATGGTAGACACTTCTTAGATCAATTTTTGAGAAAATAGTTGAACCGTTTAATTCATCTTGAACATCATCTAACCTAGGGATTGGATGAAAATACCTGACCGTGATATTGTTGATGGATCTACGGTCAATGCACATTGTCCATTTTCTATCCTTCTTTAGTACTAGAATCACCGGTACAGAACAAGGAATAAGGCTCTCTCTGTCATATCCCACATCCAATAGCTATTGAACTTGACTTTGAATTTCTTTTGTCTCTTTCGGGTTGGTGCGATATGTATGGAATTTTTGTATTGATTCTCCAGGTATGAGGTTAATTTGATTCTTAATACCTCTAATGGGTGGAAAAACTAGTGGCAAATCTTCAGTAAAGACATCATCATACTCTTGCAACAAGGTCTCAACAACATTTGGCAAACATGGTAAGTCGTTTGTATTTAGCAACACCTCTTTGTACATGAGTACTTGGAGGTATTGCTGTGAAAAAAATCTTCCTTAACCTCACTCTTTTTTCCAACATCACACTTTTCTCTTATCTCAAATTCTTTTTCTCACTTGATTTTTCTTTTCTCTCTATTTCTTTTCTTCTCTCATTTTCTCTCTTTCCCTCATTCTCTCATTTTTCATTTTCAGTCTTTTTTACCTCATCTGTCTTTTTTTCTTTTCTATCAAAATGCGATCTTCCATAATTTTTTTAGGGTACATGGGGTTGAGGGTTATAGGTTCCCCTTGGAGTAAAAAAGAGTGATGGTTCAAGAAACCGTCATGGGTAACACGTCGATCATACTACCACGGTCGTCCCAACAACAAATGGTAAGCCTTCATAGGAACAACATCAAACAAGACCTCATCTTTGTACTTCTCGATGGTGAACATTACCTTAACTTTCTTGGTGACCTTCATCTCCCTACAATCATTCAACCACTGAATCCAGAATGGATTTTGATGTCTCAAAGTTGGTAGTTCGAACTTCTCTACGAAATTAGTGTTTGACACATTGCTACAACCTTTTCCATCAATAATAACGCTACATTCATTCCCATTGATCTTGCATCATGTATGTAAAAGGTTCTCTCACTTATCCTCTCAAATTGTCATTTGTGCACTTAAAACTCTCCTTGGGAAAAGAAGCTTACCATCTTCTGCAAACTCTCCACTATGAATTTCTGGAGATTCTTCCTCCTCCTCTTCTAAGCTCTCTGCATCGGTCTCCCATTCTCCATACTTGTTGATGGTCATGTTGTGCCGATTTGGGCACTCACAAGAAATGTGACCTATTCATTGACATTTGTAACAACAAATATCCCAATTCCTGTTTTGGTTATCCTCAAAAGTAGGTTTCTTTTGTGGAAGAATTACCTTGTCACTTTTGCGATCCACCACCTCTTTTTTGCATTGATGGTTCTCCAATATCCTTCCTTGAATTTCTCCATGGAGTGAATGGGATAGTGAGTTTCCTCATGTTGCTCCTCCTTTTTATTTTTTTCTCGATCTTGGTGGCTTAATGGATCATATCTTTTATTTCCACATGGTGTTACATCTCTACTTGAACGAAAATCTCCCAATTGAGCCCATGTAAGAAGTGCTCCAAAGATGCCTCCCGATCATCTTCAATGTTCGCTCAAATCATGGAAATTTGCATCTAATTATAGTAATCTTCAATACTCTTACTCCCTTTCATGAGGTGTTGGAGATTGTTGTGGAGATCTCTAGGGTAGTGTGGGGGGAAAAACCATTTATGCATGGAAAACGTCATGTCTTCTGAAGTGTTGATGGGACGTCCACCATATCTATCTCTCTTATTTTTCATTTTATCCCACCAAAATAATGCATAATTAGAAAATTAAAGGGAAGCAAGTTTTACCTTCTTCTCCTTGGAATATGTGTGGCCTGAAAATACTTTCTCAATCCGCATCTCCCACTCCAAGTATGCTTCTGGGTCACTTTTTCCTTGAAAAGAGGGGACCTTCACCTCGATCCCTCCAAGTAGGTCATCATTATTTTGTCTCATTTCCCCCCTATAGGTTTCTGGTACAACCTCCTCCTTTTTTGGACATCGTCAAGATCATCATCAAAGTTCACCATCTCCTCCTCCATGATGCGGGGACGACGTGGTGCCAGAGCACGCCATGGGTTATCATGGAACATCCTTGGGTTTGGTTTATTCTCCAATTCATCAATCCTCTCATGTATAACTTCAAACTTCCTATCAAGATGATTATAGAATTGGATCACCAAAGCTTTCATTTTCATTTGTGTAGCTTCTATTACGGGATATATACTTCGACTTCCTTCATCGCTAACATGAGAAATTTTCTTCCCACAATCTTCTGCCATGATAAGTTACACAAACCCAAACACAAATTGGGGGGGGGGACACACACAATGATATATAATCACTCAAACATGTGAAACACACACAAAAACACACACACAAAAAGACGCACACACTCACACACAAATGATTTTTTTGCTTATTTCTCTTCTCTCTCAACACTCAATTCAAATTCCAAGATCTTATGAAATATAATATCCTGTTTTTGGTGATCACTTTACACCAATCCTTCCCCGATCAAGACTATGTCAGGGGATGGTTTAACTCATCCCGCTTGAGTGGTAAAGGATAAAGGGAGAAAATAGGGTAGAAAATGGATATAGGGTGGGTAGAAAAGGGGGTAGAACGATGGTATTTGGGTTTTGACCAATTGTGAAAGATAATAAAAATTAATTACAATATGATCCAAAAATAATATGGGGATAAAATAAAATGATGGATAAAGTGATGTACAGAAATGGAAAGTTCTAAAAAAGTAAATCATAAAGAAGTAATTGTATCCTCTTTTTTTGGTCAAATCTCCCCAAAAAGTGTTGTGCTTTAAGTTTTAAATCCCAAAATGATTGAACAGAGAGTAAGACATTTTTTTTTGAAATCTCTCGAATAAAGGATGTGCTTAATTTTGAAAATCACAAAATGATGAGTTGCGAGAATTTTATTTTTGGTTTTTTTACAGGATACAGATCACAAATAGGAAATCAAACACACAAAGAAGATGAATGATAATTTGGTTCAATTTATAAAAATCCAATCTTGTAGAGACTGGGCCAATTTAGGAGGCTTTCAAGAAAAGGGATTTTTTTTGTTGAAAGGGTGAATAATTTGGATGGATAAGAAGGGTAAGGGTTAAAAGTAATATGAATGAAGGGATAAATGCCTACCATGTCAAACATAGATCTCATACCAACTGATGTGAGACGCACGGGGGGCCCAATCCTCATGGCGTAGGTTAGTGGATGAAGGATGCAGTTCAAGGATAAGTGGGGGATGATAGGTATGGATAGAGGATGAAAGTAGTCAATAAACACTATAAGGAGTGTGACCTACTACCTAGAAAACACACTCAAAGGTGGAATATGATATCCAATCCACACAACAACACACTTGGGTTGAGGCACGAAGTTGGGGGATTTGTGATCTTGGATCACTAATCTAACTTGTAGATTGAAAAGGCAATAATGTACAAGAGGAAAGGGAAAAATAATTGGACAATCATCACAAAACAGAGAGAAATAGAGAATAATCACTCAAATAAATCTTTAATGAAAATACAATTCAATGGGGTAGCTATTTATATCCAAGGGGTGATACAATAGTCAAGGGTATAATAAAATAAAGTCATAAAGGCTAAACCCACCTTATCCCCTTAAAGTCAAAAATATAAAGTCTAAGAAAGACTTTTTGAAAAGTATCAAACAACTTTCCAACTATAGCCCACCAGATTTGACTTTGTGTGCATAGCCCACCAGATTTTACTTTGGTGTCCAAATATGACATTTCTTGAATCCTCCATGTGAGCAAGGCATCCAAATTCATGAAACCCTGTGGGAAAACCTGTAAACATAAATTTTGGGCTTGAATAAGTGATATAATAGTCCCATTTTATCCATCCATTCAAGGGAAGATCCATTGGGCCATTAATGAAGAGATCTGGGTGCCCATTGTTGCATTCAACCTCTTTAGTCTCCCAAACGTTATCAGGAATTGAAAATCCAACTCATCCACTAGAGTAATTGATTTGGTGACTTCAACAGGGTTCACATCACTAATGGTCCATTGAAACCCAAAAGAGCAATAAAATACCATAAAACTATATAAAAGTTCTAAAACCCACTAAAAACCATTAAATTACACTAAAAACCCTAAAAGACCCTAAAAAATATAAAAGGAACTAAAAGAACTAAAAACCCCTAAAAAAGAAAAAACCCCCTAAAAATATTAAATAATCAAAACACCTAAATATATTAAAAGAACCTAAAATCATTAAAACCACTAAAACCCTAAACCTTCCTAAAAATCATAACAAAATAAGACAAACCCTAGAAACATTAAAAAAACAAACCAAAACTCCCATTAAACCCCTAAAAACCCTAAAGGCCCATGAAATATTTAAAATTAAAAAAACCATTTAATATCCCTAAAAACACAAAAAACTTTAAAACCCCAAAAATACACTAAAAATCATAAAACCCCTAAAAATTCTAAAACTGCTAGAAATCCATATAAAACCATAAAAACCCTAAAAAAAATCTCTAATAACCTCAAAACACAAAAAATACTAAAAATAAAATAAAACCCATAAAAATAACATTCATTAAAAAACACTAAATAACACTAAAAACAAAAAAACTATAAAATTCCCTAAAACCCTAAAAAAATCTAAAAATCACTAAAACCAGGAAATTCCTACCCCCCAAACCCCAAAAACCGCTAGAAGACTCTAAACACACTAAAACACCTTTAAAACCCTAAATAATTAATAAACACTTTCAAACACAAATAAAAAACAATAAACACCTAAAATCCCTAAAACCACTAAAACCCCCTAAAACCCATAAATAACCAAAATTCCCAAATAACATAAAAACCCAAAAAAAATAAAAACATAAATTAATTAAAATAATATAAAATCCTTATAAACCTAAAAAAACTAAAAACTCTAACAACCCTAAAACCCTAAACCTTAAAAAATCCTTAAAATCCTAAAACCCCTTGAAACCAATATAAACCCTAATAAACTATATAAAACCACCCAAAAATCCATAAAATCCTTAAAAAACCCTAAAATCCTAAAAACCATAAAAAAACTAAAAAACCCCCAAACCACTAAAAACCCTAAAACCCTAAAAACCCATAAAACCCCTAATAAAAACCTAAAAAACCAAAAGAAAACCCTAACAACCATAAAACCCTAAAAAATATGAAATAACCCTGTCAACTATAAAAACCCTAAAACCCATTAAAAAGTAATAAAACCCTTAAAAACAATAAAACCAACAAAAAACCATAAAAACCCTAAAAACCCCAAAACACCAAATACCCAAAAAGAACCCCAAAAATATAAACACCATACTAAACCCCAAAACCCCTATAAAACCATATTAACCCTATAACCCTAAAAAAATTTAGAAACCCTAAAAACCTAAATAACCCTAAAAATCAATTGAAAGACCTAAAAACCCCCAAAAACATAAAACCTAGACCCAGCACCATAAACCCTACACCCTGAACCCTATACCCAACACCCGAAACCCTAAACCCCACACCCTATACCCCACACCCTAAACCCTATACCCTACACCCTAAACCCTAAAACCTACACCCTAAAGAATATAACCTACACCCTACACCATAAACCCTACATCTTAAGCCCTATACCCTATACCCTAATCCCTGAACCCTAAACCCTAAACCCTATACCCTACACCCTTCACCATAAACCCTAAACCCTATACCATAAAAAGTAATACCTAAAATCTAAACCCAATTCCCTAAACCCTATATGATGCATCATAAATCCTAAACCCTACTATATAAAATATGTACCCTATACACTAAACTCTACAACATAGACAAAAAAAAGCACCTAAACTCGCTACAAATCCAAAAAATCCTAAAAACCATAAAAACCCATGAAAACCACAAAAAAACCTAAAAATCATAAATGGACCTCAAACCCATAAACGACCATAAGGGAGACTAAAAACCCTAAAAAATATAAAACACTCTAAAAACCCTTAATATCCCTAAAACCCCTAAAAACCTTAAAACCCCTAAACACCCTAAAACCCCTAAAAGATCATAAGGGACTTTGTGGAGATTGATGCCTCTAAAGGACCTGTTTATTTTGTTTTGATTTCTGTTGGTGAGGAGCTTAGGTGGAAGTATCCGGTGGTATTTTATTTGTGGACGGATTTTTTCTCCTCCTGCTGGCTTCTAGGTCATAATGTTCGGGCTTGTAGGAGTAGCGGAAGGAATTGTTGTGTTTTGCACTGATCTCAAGAGGTGACTGGTGTGGAGAAGAAAAACCGGGGCGAGGTGTAGGAGGTTGTCCACAAGGATCCTGAAGCTCAACTTGATTCTGGTGATGGGGGCAGGCTCGAGCGGGGATTGATTTGGAGAAGGTTGCAGCGACTGTTTCAAATAGGATTGGTAGGAATGATGCTAAGGGGGTGGAACCTACATCTGGGCTTGATTCTGGACCTCTGGGTCAGATGTTAGTATGTGAGGGCCTTACTGTTGTGTCGGGGGGCCATGGACCTACAGTTGATAGAAGGAAACAAGTTTTTCAGTGCCAATCGGAACCCAAGGTGACTAACATCTTTAAGAATTTGAGGAGTGACATAAAGCTCTCGAATCTTGGGAGTTCCCTATGCAAGGAGGTTTATACTGATGGGAAGTCGATCTCCTCTGATAGCAGTCTGAAGAAGAGGTAGGAAGTCGTGATAAACTTCAATTGATTTGAAGGGTTGTATCTTGAGGAGGAGGTGCAAGGCCCTCTGCTCGTTGATGATGGGAGTAAGAGATCTGATGCACAGGAGAGCGGTGTGCAGGCTATTTATGCTAAGGGTTTACAACAGAATTCTGGTGAGATTTTGTTGGCTACAATCGGGGATGGGGACTTTGATCACATGTGCAATGACAGTTCTCCTATTATTGGAGTTCCTACAGCTCAACCTGCTGGTAATGAGAAGGAGGATGCAGGTAAGGGTGTGAAGTATCCCTTGTCCAGAAGAGTTTCTAGTTCTAGGATTGGGTGTTCTATATGTGATAAAACAGAGGGGGAAGGTGTTGCACATGGGGATATGGCTAAGCATAGGCCCAAGGTGGTGGTGGGGGAGGCTGGTCTCAAGGGTGTGGCTAGGTGCAGTTTGTCAGGAATGGGTTTACGTACACTAGAGGAGGTATTTGAGGGAACTGCTAGTATTGATGGTCAGATGACTACACTAGAGAGGGTGGAGGAGCAGGGGAGAGTGGATAAGCTGGAGGAGGCATCTACTCAGGGAGGAACATGGGTGGCAGGGATGGTGTGCGGGTAGGGGGAGGGACCTGGGATGGGGGATTTCCCTGAGCAAGGGGGTGCTGCCACGCAGGGGATGGTTCCAAGGGATGAGGGGCACTTTCAGCTGGCCTTGGATAGCACAATCTCTTTTTCTGAGGAAGTTATTCTTACGGTCTATTCCCTGAACCAGGAAGCCTTTCTCATTCCTGATCAAGATTTTTTCTAGGAGGACCGTGGAAGGATTGCTCAAAATATGAACGTGATTCTCAAGGAGAGGGCCTTGCTGGAGGTGTTTAATCCATATGGTAAGTAAAAAAACATGCAGGGGCCTCCTCAGATCCCTGAAAGTGGAAAACAAGGAAGGACTATTTGGCTCTGCCAAAAACAGTGACCACAAGAGCCTCTTGCAAAGCAAAGGAGGTTGCCTCTGGCAAGGGAGGTCGGCCTATCAAGACGCAGCTGAATGTGGAGCAGCAGTGTCCATAGAGTACTACACAACCTTCTTAGAGAGATATGAGTCATCTGAATGGGAGTTGATGGAATTATATGCTTCTTCTGGTTATAGTGCTGATGGGGACCCATATGGGGATGGAGACGTTGACCTGTAGTTTTTGCTGCTCTCTTTTCTGTTCTTTGGGTCTTTTGGGGTTTTGTTGTCATGGGGGGTCTAGGGCTTTTTGGGTGTGGGCTATTTGGATCTGCCCCACCCTTGTCTACTTTGTTTTTCTTTAATAAATTTTTAGAGGACCAGGAATAGCCTGGTCCGGCACCTCTTCTACCCTAAAACACCCTAAAACCCCTTAAAACCCCTAAAAAGTCTTAATTACCCTAAATACCATAATGGAACCCCAAAACCCAAAAATCCTTAAGTGACCCTAAAAAACCTAAAACCAGTAAAGGACCCAAAAATCCCAAAAAACTCACAAATGACCATAAAAACTTTATAAAAACTCTAATACCATGAAACTCACTATAACCTTTAAAAGTCACTAAAACCCTAAAATTCCTAACAGGCCCTAAAAATTTTAGAAAATACTAAATGAACCAAAAAATTCCAAAAAATCAAAATTACCCCTAAAAATACTAAAAGTTCGTAAAACCCAAAAACCCCAAAATACCCTAAAACCACTAAAACCACTAAAAACTATAAAACAAACTAAAACCCCTAGAACTAATTATAAAAAAAATTCCTAAAACATTTTAAACCGCAAAAAACCCAAAAAATATATGAAAAGACTCTAAAGTCCCTAAAACCCCAAAAATCCACTTAAAACCGTAGAAACCTGAAAACCCTAAAAACCAAAACAAATCCCTAAAAACACTAAAAATCATAAAAACCATAAAAACCCTAAAGACCATAAAAACTTATAAAAACCTAAAAAACCCAAAAAAATCAATAAAAACCATAAAAATGATAAAAATTACAAAAAACCCCCAAATCCCCTAAAACCCTTTAAAACCACTAAACCCCCCTAAACCCCCCAAAAGACTCTAAAACTCTAAAACCCCTAAAAGACCCTAATCTCCCTAAAAGGTCAAAAAACCCAAAAAATCCTAACAGACCCTATAAACCCTATAAAAAATCTAACATACCATTAAAAACACTTGAACCCCGAAAACCATAAAAAACTAATAAAAACATAAAAAAGCCTTAAAATTCTTAAAAACCATTAAAAACCTAAAACCCTAAAAACACTAAATCCTCTAAAAACCGTAAATACCCAAAAATAGCCTTAAATCCTAAAAAACAAAAAATAGACGCTGTCTGTTCGGATCCGAAGAGGTGCAGGATTTTTGCTCATTGATCTTGCTGCTGACGAAGGTATAGACGCTATGTCCTGTGTCCGACTGATTTTGCTGGCTTGCGTGTTCTTGTTTGGTGGCTGGAATGGTTCTGTGTTGCTGCTTCGGCTAGACTTTGGCTGGATTTTTCATTTGTGGCCTCCCCCAAAGCTGTTGTTGGGGAGAAGGATTGGTGCTGCTTTTTGGCTGGTTTTTTGGCTTTGTTGTGGATGCTGGCTGCCGGTCCTATTGGGTGGTGATGATTCATGTTCTATTGATGTTTTTTGTTCTATGCTGTTGGAAAGGGGCCTTCTTGGTGAGAAGGTACCGGGTGCTGGATGTGGGTATTTTGTTGGTTTTGAGTGGATGGTGTATGGTAAATGCTGGATGACGTGTGGCTGTTTGGTATTTGCTGCTGCTGTCGATGAGTTTGTTGCTGTGCTGCTGGAGTTGAAGTGGGATGCTGGGAGATGTTTGGTGGTCGAAAGAGGTGCTGGCTGTCTGAAAATGAGGATACTGGTTACTGGTTTGTTGTGGATGCTGGTTGGCTGGTTGCTGTTGCTAGATGTTGTTTGCTGCTGTAGTCTGAATGCTGGTTGTTGGTTAGCTGTGAGCTGTTGGATGCTGGTTAACGCTGGATGTAGTGCTGTTGGATGCTGGTACTATCTGGATGTGACGTGATGATGTTGTGGTTTTGTCTATTTTTGTGTCTTTTTCTTTATTTGTTTTTCTTTCTTTGGCGTGGGTTGTAAGGGTTTTTGGGTGTGGGTCGTTCGACCCCTCCCCTCCCTTGTCTGCAGTGTTTGTGTCTTTTTGTTTAATAAATTTTGGGGAGTGCCAGGAATAGCCTGGACCCGAGCCTTCTTTGCCTAAAAATACTATGAAATAACCAAAAAAATATGTAAGACCAAAATCACCCTAAAATCCATAAACACCCTAAAAAACCCTAATTATCCATAAAACCATAAAAACCAAAAAAAACCCTTATAAAATAATTGACACCCAAAAAACAATAAAAAACTTGTTTCTAATGAATATATGGTGCCCAATGTTTTATTACAGGGGTTTGAGTTTTAAAAAATCATTCACGTTAGGTAGAACATCTTCAAACGGTCCCTAATGGGTTTTATTCTGGGGGATGGAAACATCCTAGGACTCTTATATTCATGATGACTCATGGACCCACTTTCCAAAGGTAAGAGTTCATTGGGTAACTTGTCCAATGATAGTTAAGAACTCACATTCGTTGATAGGATGGGAGGTCAGTTTCATCACACCCTTTTGGGGGGAAATATTGCCTATTCCAGGACTCCCTTTTTAATTTAGTACATGTTCATGAATCCTTTGTTCATTACCAAGTATTAATATGTATATTATCCTGAATGAATGATCCATCATGAAAGACATGTGTTTGGAATCATCTAGATATATCTGAGCTTCTTCGCTAATGGATCCATTTTAGGGATAAATTATATATTCCTTTTTCTATTTTTGGAAAATCTAGTTTTTAGATACCGGATGAGGCACTCTAGAGTTTTCTGTCATCCAAGGATATATAATTTTTTTTGATGTCAAGATCAAACCCATAGAATGGGATTCCTATGTTTCCTCATGAGAGGAATCAAAACCCACATAGTTCGATGCCACCTAATGGGCAACATCACCTTTTAAGGCCATGTGATAATAACTGAGCCATGTAGTTTAATGTCATGTGGTAAGAATTCCCCAGTAATAGGTTAATTTTCAAGGATATTTCGGAACATACACTCAAGTGGCCCATGGGACTTGGAAGAGAGATGGTCTCCTACGGAAACAGGACCCTACCTGGGATATTGCTTGGAGAACATTAGGGTGGATTTGAGTGTCTGGTTTGGACTTTGAGGAGGCTTCCTACATATATTAGTTAGTTGGGAATCAAATCCCATGTAGTTTGAAATGTTTTGGATTACAATTAGAGGCTTCCCATTCGGGGAAATATTTGGATTTGTGTCCTCCACTCGGAGAATTCCCATATTATTGGAGCTTACGCATTAGAGATTCTTGTTTGAGGGGGTATGATTAGGGATTACACTCATAGGATGTCTGTTTGATTGGGGATTATGCATGGAATCTTCCCTTGATCTTTATTCATTGGGAATATGGCACTTTAAAGGTGTTGGTTTGGGGGTTACACCATAGAGGAGGCTCGTTGATTTCGATTTTTTGTGGATTACAATGTATAGGAGGCCCATCTGAGTTGGTAGTGGTTGGGGGTTAAATCTATTGGGAAGGAAACTTAAGGGTTGGGATTGTATGGATGTTATGATCTCTACTAACCTATAATCCCATGCGAGTCATGCTTAGTGTGAGAAACAAGTGAATGTTGTGCATCTAAAGATTATACAATCCGCTTTTCTCTACTTGTGTACATGGTGAAAAATACCAAAGGGAGAGAGAAATGGATTTTAATGTTCATGTTTCTTCTGATCCCTCTCTCTCTAGTAGAAGAGGCCAAGGATATGGGAAAATGAAGCTTTTCTAGTGTCCATCCCCTGTCTGATCTTCATATCCAGGATAATCATATTGAATTGACAACCCAAAAATAGCCTAGGCTGATCCAATGTGGTGAAAGACTGCCACCTTTTGCAATAAAGTTTAGGGTATTACTCTAGGTGCTATACCCAAAAATTGGTTCTTTAGGAGGGGAGGATATCATTCCATATCAAAGGAAAATACAAGCACTATCCTTACTCCCACTTCTCGGAATATGGTGGTTGACGTGAGCACCTCAAAAGTTGGTACCAATGTTACCATGGGAATATAAAAACAAGGGTCTTTCAAAGACCCGCCTTTTTAAAAAGGTTACTCATGTGACTACTATTACCATGGCTATTTAGACACAAAATGGTACATTGATGTTCCCGATGATCTGATCATACTTGTCAGGCGGCTCCACAAGAGGTCTTGGCCCGATGACATTGGATTGGTTTGTGGAGGGGTTGTATGGGAACTAATGACATGATGGTAATAATTGATTAGAACAAGAGAACATAACATAATAGTAGTCCCCATTATGGATAACATTTTATTATGTGAGATGAGGTTCCCTCCACATAGCAGGTTGCTTTTTGGGTGTGGGTACCATTAGCGTAGCATGGTGCTACACAGACTTGGTGTCTGACCGCATAACATGTTGCTATGTAGGGTTGGGTTCTTCCCATATAGAATATTTCTACATGGCCTTAGTTTCCTCCTCCAAGAATTTTTCTATACAGGACAGGGTTCTGCCTGTATATTGTTTTTCTATACGGGATGCTGATCTGCAAAGGGGCCATGAATTACAACTCGTAGATTGGTATCCATGAAGGGGGGTTTTGATTTTGTGTCCAGTCATATGATTTAATGTTTTCTCTTTATTATTATATGGTATATTTTTACCTGATGAGAATTGATTAATCTTTTTTATCTATCAGTTTGTCTACTTTCATCTCTTTATGTGTATTCTCTATTTGGTTCCCCTTATATTCCTTTTAAAAAAGAGCTTTGGGAATGGGTACTGGCATATTGGTCATCCATGGTGGTTCATTTTTAGAAGCATATGGTGATTAATTGGCCCACTAATGATTTAGTTAGTGGGGATTCTCGTTCATGAAGGGGTTCATCATCCAAAGAGGCGGAAATGACGACCTGGTCTTGCAAGTTAATCTATTTCATTTGTGGGAACCAGCAGTACCACCCTATCCCATTAATTGTTTAGTTCACAGGTTATATCATTTGGGGGGTGGAAATCACCATCCATCCTGGAAAATGACTTTGGTTTCATTTATAAGATCCATTGGTACTGCCCCATCTTGAAAACTGTTTAAGATCCTAGAGTGTTTTGCAAAGCGATGGAACTCCATATGGTGTTGAAGTTCTCAAAGTTGTTTTCACTTCATGGTATACATCCTTTGAGTTTTTTAATCAAATCATACTTTGGGGTTTCATTTCTACCAATTTTAGATCTTGATGTAATTTTTTCCTTTGTATAATTTTTACAACCCTACAAATTCCCCCAATGGAATGGGTTTCGATTTGGATGAAGAGGAGGGTAATTTAATATAGAAAGCAGTACTAATTTGAACTGGTTTTCAGTCCTTGAATGGAACTATGAGAGTGGGACATGACTATTAATAGGGGACCATATAATTTGTATTATACCAGTTTTCTCATCAAACTAAATGATCTGCATACTCTCTCAATTTACAAATTGATCCTGTGTAGTGCCTCCTTTATGGATGAGTCATCAATGAACTGAAATATTATCCCTATGAACATAAGTATTTTACCATAATAAATACATTACAAACATTTTTATATTGTCTAAAACTACATTTCAGATGGTTTTCTCCACAGACATACATTGTCCAATGCTTCAAGGGCCAACAGTTTCATGAACTGATGCTTCACAGGATGGTTTCATGAATTGATGTTTTGAGGGTTCATGACTTCATGAATAAGGATTATTTTTGGGTGATTCACTATAATTTATGGAGTATATGGTCTGTGGGAGAAAGATTTTATGAAGCAGATGGTTCTCTGGATGTTTTCATGAACTACTGCTTTGCATGATTTCTTACTAAGTTAATGTTTTTTTGAAGAAACTAATTATTTTACTTCATTATTTGATACTTATAAGGATAGACCCTTAACATCTTGTTCCTACTGATGATTTTACTACTATTTTTATTGATGTTGCTTCTACTTCTCCTCTCTCTGCTACCAATGAGAGGTGGAATGCTATTATTGATTCTGTCGACAATAAAACCAATATTTATCCACTTCATCAATTTCAATAGAGAATTATTAGTGCTGGTAAAAGCGGTTATATAGTCCTAGATAAGATAACCCTTTATATATTTGAGCTACCATCCAATGTTTCCATCCCCACACCATGATAAAAAAATCAACTGGTGGCCTAGATAGTTGAAAATAACAACATCCCTTGGGATAACATCTCAGTGAGAGAAACATTCATTTTGGAGACCCAAGTTGTTGGTTCTCTTTTGAATTATGATCCTCGATCACTACAAGACAACTTGCAAGTTCATTATGAAATAATATTCTATTACCACAACATTGTGAGAAATTCTACTGGAAGCAAGCAGTTAGAGTGGTCATCAATGTGGGACCTTAGCCCTAGGGACTCATTCAGTTTTCATTGGGGTTGGCCTTTTTGGGTCGGATAGATTTGTGAAGAATGTAAAGTTAATGTACAAAATGTGGGTCTATTTAAGGTGGTCTTGGTATCAATAATCTATTCTCTGTGGTATCTAGAACTCCTCCAGCTACTCAGCTGGTGGATTTCAAATACCAATACCTTTCATTTGGTTCATGGGGATAATGGTATTAGTCTTTGGGATGTCTAATTGATAATTGGGGTAACCATCATTAGTGAAATGTAAAATGAGTTTCTTCCACCTACATTGGATTGGAATGATGTAAAGAGAACCCCCCCACTATGAAATTCATTACCAAGGCAAAGGACATGTTAGTGAGTGACCTCTATCCAATGAAAGATGTCTTATTCATGTAATATATTAACAAATTTTCCATGAAAGGTGAAAAGAATCCCTATGATAGGATTCCAAGGACTTTCCCAACTATGGAGACCTTATGGTGTGCGGGCACCAATTGGACCATGCTTGAGGAGGGTCAATTAAATGAGTGGGGCTGGTAGATCATTCTTGATTATGACCAACTATTTTTACCAGTAGCCTTTATGGTCATGTTCCTAAGTGTAAGGTTTTTTCTAGAATGTTATTACAGTACTAGGGTCAGAGTTATGACCTTTATTATGGCCGCTCATCTTTCCACTAGAAGGTTCATTAACCTGGCCATCCTAGTACTGGATAAGATATAACATTTGTTTGGACAAATTAGTGTGGGGAGGCCACCAAACCCACGGGTCGGTCCTTTCCATGTTATTTGGGGCTGGGTTGAATCCCATAATGGAGGCTACTAATATATCAACACCCAACCTATTTTGGATACTACTATATTTTCATACCTCCAAATAATAAGTGGGGGCAATTCTTTTAGAATGGAGCAAGTGGTAAATGATTAATCAGCTCAACTATCATTATCATTTCACCTATAATCCCTATTATTCTTCTTTTAGTACCCTAGTAAATGATGGATCTGAAGAATTTTCTAGGAGTTGATATAACATCTCCTTAAAATACGTAATATTGGTCACTATAATTGGTAGGGAACTTATTTGAAAAGGGTATTCACCCAACAGATTCATGCACCAATTCCACTGAATTTAGATGAAATTTCCTATAGCTATAAATACCATATGTCATGAGAAGCATTTAAAGATTTCTCATAAACTTTGGTTGATGTTCACTCAAGAGGACACACAACGTTAGATCATGATTCTGCCTTCATGGATTTTTAAGACTATGCTTACCATATCTTATGCTGAAATCAGAAACTAATTAGATATTGGACATCAACTAGAAAAATTGGATCCTATCATCGAAACATGAAATGGGTATGAGATTGATGGAATTAAAAGAATATGGTCAGGCATTCTAGTCCTAGAAAACATCTTAGGATATCCCTTGTTTCTGAACACCCAAGGAAGATTTTGAGGGATTAGGGGTCATCCTCCCAGGATACTAATGTCGTACCTTAGGTTAAAGAATCTCTTTGTCCTGATTTTTCTTTCCCATTATACTAGAGGAAATGATATTTTTTTATGAAATTCCCACTTGATTTTCACTTTATGGTACTTCTTGAAGAAAATGAAGTTGCATTAATCGGGTAAAACTTTGTTTCGGTTCCTATCACTATTTCTTATGATAAAGACCATGAGAGGGTGGGAATCTATCTTTAAGATCTTGATAACTCCATTAACTCCAAAAAAATTTATAAAGATATTCCTGGTGCCTACTCTCCATGGTGCGATCTGATGTCAATGAGGATGATGAGGGGGGGTAGCCATGGTTCTAGATATGCTGATGAAGTTGTCCCTCCCACCACTATTAGCATTGGGGATGTTTCTCATACTCATTCGGGATCACTCAAATGCTTGGACTGAGAGGTTTATAGAGTGTATGAGTCTGCTAGGAAGTAATTACAGCTTCTAAAACCTGCATCACTTCCCACAAAATATCATCCAACACTACTCATTCCAATCATGGCGTCTTTCCCAAATGTTTGGAAAAAATTGGATACTCTAGGAGTGATAACATCCACTGAAGACATTTGGGAGACTCTTTAGGTCCATACCCTTGAACTCATAGGATTTGGGTTGGTTTTTTACCCTATGTGGATCTATTCTCAGGAACATCTCCATGATGTGGCTACATATTTGGAACAAATTGATACTTGCATCCATTCTTAAAATGGTATATTTTATTGGTCTAACCTAGTAGAGGACCTGGTGGTGATTGTGGTAGGGAAATAAAACCCTAATGAAGAGGTAATGTGGTTATTTATATCAAATAGTATCATTCTCATCTCCTAAAACTTCTAATCTTGGTATTTATAGGAGTCTGGAGTGATTAGGGGGTCATCTGCTTCTCCAGAATACACCACAGGGGGAATTGTTTTCGAGGAGAATATCCCTTCAGATGAGGGAGTCACTGGATAGGGTTATCTAGGAACAATGGATAATATGGAGTTGGTTATCACATATGGAGTTGGTTCTCATAGATTCCGCTAGGTAATCTCCATCCCCAACCCTACATACTTCTCTTTCCAGGGGACTATCTCACTGACATACTACAAAGCATTAGAAAGTCTCTATGCTGGCGATATTTATAAAGTCAGGGATAATAGGTGACTATTCCATTTCTTTATTTATTTGGAATGATACTTGTCTTTATTTGTGGGCTAATTTTCATACACATGAATGAGTGAAGGACCGATCATTAATCAATTAGTAGTCACTCAAGGATCTGTGGTCCTCGCTTCTTCAGAGATAAATGTGACAACTCTAGTGGTGGTTGTAAATGGGATAGGGAACCTAGGACAATTGATTTCATTAGGGGATTCCCAATCCCCAGATTGTAATCTCTTTTAATGAAACTGACATTGGTCCCAGCAGTTGGAGATCTCCCATAGTCTGAAGCTTCAATTGATCCTACCAATCCTACCCCTATGGGGAGCATGGATATAGAAGGAGGGGAAATTAAAACTCAAGGGAGATCAGAAGTAGCCATCATCCATAGTTATGTAATGATAATCCATATGAGTACAACCTTTATGTGTAACCTTCTAGAGGTTAGTAACCCAGTAGAGCATGAGCCTATACCCCAGCTACACCTCGGGGAATCTTTGGTCAATTTATAAATTTGGGAGGAATCATCCATTCCATCGGTTGATGATACAATGATAATGGCCAAGGATGTTGACATGTTAAATATTATAGGTGAGTTATTCATCCTTAAAAACATTCTGTTTAATTTCAGGATTTAGGTGTTAATTGTTTTAATCTTATGACTTTAGGATCACAAACACACATTTATGTGGTTGTGGATGATTCTTTGACCTCTCCTCCTTCTAATAATACAATAGAAGAGGGTCTCATGGGATCAATTCAATATGAGGTCATTTAATTAAGACCATATCTTTTGATTCTTATCCTAAAATATATTATTTTGTGTGAGAGTGATTCTGAGGTAGACGAGGAGGCTCTAGATGACCTCTGCACCACCCGCTTGAAAATATGGAAGGATATTTTTGAAGCTGATTTCTTAGTCCCCCCTGAAGAACATTATGATGTAACTATCCAAATTATTTCACTTTTTTCATTTCTTTTTTATGGTGGATTTTATTATCATTATGTTTATGACATAGTAAAGCAGGTGGTCGCTGCCTAGGAGAAAACTAGCACACTTCATTCTCACCTTTAAAAAGAAAATTCCATGGATCATTTAGCCGTAGTTGGCATATCATTATTAATGAACCTATTGAGAAATATGGGATGTCTGTAAGGTAAAAGAGAAAAGTTCGAAAGTAGAGGACCTCGATGTAGTGACTTCACCATGTGGTAGAGCGACTGAGTGAAGAACTGGAGCAACTGAAGTAGGAGTTCTCTCATACTTAGTCAATTGTTAATAAAGGGAAACGCTATTGGAATAGGTGGAAAAAATGGGATTGGATGAAGATAAGGATATAGAGGTGATGCAGGTTGGCATAAAAGATGACATTTCAACCTTATTTGAGCTCCTTCTAGCTATTGAAGAATCAGACCAAGTGCTACTCTAACTTTGGGAATCTTCTGAGTAATCCCTGTAATCATGATCTTATAATTTAATGGAGAGACTCCGGGCTATGTTTGTTTATCCTCTTATAATTAAATGAATAAATGTAAGCTTTTTTCACTCTTATTCTTATCATTACCTTTTATTATATTCCATTTAATTGGAAATGGTTTCACTACAAAAGATTATTTCAACTAGATATTAATTAGAACCATAATATGGAATAACCAAATTTACATGGTCATATAATGCTCTAATTTTTTCTTGAGCCAAATGACTCAGTGATCATAGTTTTGACTATTTATAGTGTTAAATGAGAAAACCTATGAACTTTTGTGTCTTTTTTTTCATTTCTACATTTTTTTCCTAATTCCACTATGGTGTCAGATTAGTGGGTGTAAGTTGAATTTTTCTTAGGCATCCCTTTATGGATTTTCTACCTAATAAGTTTTGTTCCTCTTTTTTGGATTGCTCAACTTTTTCCAAAACCATGAAAATCATAGGTTTAGTGAGTTGGTACTCTACTTTTATCTATGACCTCTGTGGGATTTCAACTTAGAGAGTATCGTGTCTCTTTTTGAGGGTAGTTTAGAGTCATGAAACCTAGACTAATGAGACTAGTGTTTTAGGTCAAATAGTTTTGACAAAGAATCATGGGTCGAGGGTTCTGATAAGAATTATTATATGAGGATGTACCAACACTTTTGAAACATGAGGGAGGTATTTTTTTTGGACCCTAGTTTGGGGATTTTGAAATTTGATACACAACATGGGGAAAGTATTCGTGGAGTAACCGAAAGAATGGTTTCAAAAAAGATGTTTCTTGTGTGTAAAGAGGTAGGAAAAGACTCTCCAAATAATTAATATGTGTTTGGTTGATAGGCCTTTTTTTTGGAAACTTATGAAGAGATGACGGGGGCATATTTTTCATAGTCAAGAAAAGGTGTCCTTAGAAAACTGAACCTCCACTTCTGATGGATAGGTAATTTGTGAAAATTTTGGTTTCTCAAGACCAGAAAGTGTGGATTATTAAGGAGGTGTTGTTTAAAAAATGATGTGGGATCCTGTATCGATGTTGGATATGAATGAGATACCACTCCTAGAAAATTATGTCTCATGAAAAGTAGGGATGGAACATGGTGTAGTTTAATGTTGTGAAACTAAGAAGTTTAACATACGATTTAATATAATTTAAGGGGGAATTTAGAGGGCTATAGTTATAGTCATTTATGTTTGACCAAGGGATTGATGATTTTCCTTTTCCATGGTAATATAGTCAACAATGTTCTATCATCATCAGGCATGAAGGGTGAATGGTTGTAAACTATAATTTGGGTGGTTTCTTAATCTGAGTTATAGTATGAGATGTAAAACTCATTATGGTGTAAGGAGTTAAGAAAATAATCTCCCAAGGATGAATATTTATTTTGATGATAGGAATTTATTTTTGGTAACTTATGCAGAGATGACTGGGGAATATTGTGCATAGTCAAGAAAATGGGCCCCCATGACACTGAACCTCCATTTCTGATGTCCGGGGAGGTTCGTGGGGACTTAGACATTTTGAAACACAAATTTTGGTTTATGAAATGAAATTAACTTAAAATTAAAGGATAGATTCATATCAAAACATCAAGAGAATGAGTAGAAGCATTTCCTTTACTCAAATAAAAGAATGCTCCTAGTGAATTTCTAACCCATGCATAGCGGACACACATATTTTTTTGGTTGGACTTGGTATGTAAAAACTTTGTAATCCTACACATCCTATAAGGGTAGAATCAATCCATATGAAGTTCTAGACCCCCCCCCCCCACATCGATAAATCTATCGCATGTGAAGGGGAATTTTCTTTTACATATGAGAACATGAATGGGGTGAGGCTCATATTAGAATCTCTTATATGGATATAGATCACATATAGAAGAGTGGTGATTTCTGTGTGTGTCCGAATCAGGGTATAGGATCTGGGTGTCATGATGTATCTCTTCGAAGAGAGAATTTGGACATGCATAGTCTTATAAATCATGTAGTTTAGCATCATACAACTAAGACACCAGCCATACAGTTTAGCATCATGTGGTTATGGAGATATGAGGTCTTATAGTTTAGGTCATTGGATTAGTACCATATTTCATTGAGATTATGAGTAAGAGAAATCTTATCTGGTAGGGATTCCCTGACATACCTTGAAGGTGAAAGGGAATGATAACATAAACCATAATTCTTGGGATTCTTATATTAGGAGAAATTATATGGGGCATAGAATCCATTGGGGTGTATGAAGGTTGGAAAATCCAATCCTAAAGGTGAAAATGTATTTTTTATAGGACATAATTATGGTAAGATTATATAGAGCCAATTGGGGGAATATTGTGCATAGTCAATAAAAGGTGTCCTCGAGACACTGACCCTCCATCTCTGATGGCCAATAGAAGGTCGTGGAGGTCCAAATTACATGGGGAATAGAATATTATGGATGTAAAAAACTGTGTTAAGGTATGTAAGAAACATTTAGTCCATGATTATCCCTTGAGGGTGATGTTCCCAATATAGATCTGAATCACATGAAGGGGATCATTTTTTTTCATTGATAGCTTCCAGAATGAGGAACCTAAACTTGAGATATCTTGTGTGGTTCTTTGTCTCTAAACAGGAGATTGTGAATTTTTTCCTTTTTCTTGTTTCTGGGACTAGTATAAAAACCTAGGCATCACTATGTATCTCTTCAAAAATAATAATAAATACATAATTATTTATTGAGGTACCTTGCAGTTTAATTTCATTAGGTAAGGAATCTTATTTCCTCAATGTGAAGTGGGAACATCAGGTATGAATTTAACTTCGTGCAACCGGGACCACGAAAATCATGATGAGGATTGATATTATTTAATCATGTGGGGAGTCCCTTGCATAAATCCCTAAACTCACATGAGATATGATCAGTGTGAGAAACAAGGGGTGTCTAAGTTTGATTCATTCACATAAAGTATATGGTAATTTTGAATTTTGTGGTGGCTAGGCTTGGAGGTATGATTTAGGCATCACTACATACCTTAAGTGGATGAGGATCAAGCCACACGTAGTTCTTTTAAAGATTCATTTTTTTGGGTTTGAACCACACACAAGGTATTGGGGAATTTTTTTGTTTACATTTGGACCTGAGATTAGATATCCATGAATCACTATGTATCTCATTAGGGAAACAATAAATCCATACATAGTTCTTGAGAGGTTCCATATGCGGGTTGGACCCATGCATAAAGAAAAGGAATTATTGTTTTTGGGTGGCTGGACCAGGACATAGAATCCAGGTGTCACTACATATCCTATGTAGATAATAATCAAGTCATGCATCGTTCTAAGTGTACTTAACTTCATAGATATGGCTCATGAAAAGGAAGGGAGTATTTTCATAAAATGGACCTAAAAATAGGACCAAAGATGGAGTCCCTGTATTGATGTTTTTTGTATCCAGGTTAGGGGTACTTTTTTCATTTTTCATCTGGGCTCAGATCAAGAGGTCTAAGTTTCACTATGTATCCTATTACTACAGGAATCAAGACACATGTAGTTCTTGATGTATCATGAACTTTAACTTCTTTCAGTATAGACGAGGGCCAATTAACATGAAAGAAGTATCATCATGACTGGTCCCATGAATATTGATTTGTTTGTCACTATGTATCTTTCAAAGATAGGAATAAGGCCACATGCAGTTCTAAGGAATGATTCCATGTGTAAGTATGACCTATACATAGGGGGAATCTTCTTCTTCTTTTTACGGGATACTCCTTTTGTGGATCTAACTCTCACATGGGAATAGGGGAAATTCATATTTCTCCCACACTGATCTAGCTCATTTGTGGTGAATCATTGATTAAAGTGATGCTTCTCATGTAGTTTATCATCATGTGATAAGGATGACATGGATGGAGCTTATGCATGGAAGATTCTCGTCAAATGAGGGATCATGAAGAAAGTATCAAATCATGGAATCTTGGGGGTTTCTTAATTTTGAATAAGGGGGTTTTTAACCATGAATTTTAACATCATATGTTGAAGAATAATGGTTCCTTTTAGGGTCATATAGATAGGACAACCAATTTTATGCAGTTTAACATCATGTAGCATGAACGATGCACCATGTAGTTTAATGTCACGTGATAAAGACATTATGCCTTTAAATTTTAGGTCATTCATCTAGGATTGTTTGTCATGTAGTTTATCGCCGTGTGATGAGGATTATGATGCCACACAATTTAGTATCATGAAGTATGGATGATGCACCATGCAGTTTAACATCATGCAAGAAGGATGTTGTGAATTTCTCTTTTAAGTTGTGTGGCATGACCATTTTTTGTGCAGTTTATCATTGTGTGACAAGGATGAAAATTCCATGGAGTTTAACGTTGTGCAACACAGATGATGCACTATGTAGTTTAACGTTATGTGATAAGTACATTATGCCTTGTTGTTTTAAGTCATGTGGCATGGACCATTTTTCATGTGGTTTATCATCGTGTGATGAGGAAAATTATTCCATGAAGTTTAAAATTGTGTAGCACGAACAATTTTTTCATGTGATTATATGAAATATTTCATCAAGAACCTTTCATTGATAGGTTTTGTGGTGAGTTTTCTGTTAATTGAGATCAAAGCATATACTCCATCGATGTAAACCTTGTGTATAACTTAAGGGCCATCCCATTTTGGCTCCAACATAGAAGGATTATTTTGGGGTATCATCAGAGTCACAAGGACCAACACCATATCTCCTTTGAGGAAAGATTAGATTCAAACCTTTTTATTAAAGTCTCACACAATCCAATTCTGGTGGAATTCCAAATGATGAAAGGTATGAAATCTTTTCTCATCCATTCACTCCAATTCATCCATCCATTTCCAGGATTTCTTATCTATGGATAATTTATCTCAGATGGCAACATGTAGTGAGGGAAATTGAACTTTGACGGGTAGGACTGCTTATGTTCCATACACTTTTGACTATGGGGTTTCATGTGTGGTTGTGAAGGTCATGGTATGATAATCCCAAAAGTCTTGTAGGAGCTTGTCTAGCCAGAAATTTTTATCATCATCTACCATCTTTTAGAGTATATTTGATATGGTCATATTGAATACCTCAATCTGTAACATCCTAAAATTTTGAAAGGAAACACATTGTACATAAATAAACTACTAAATACTACATGACCTTTATAACTTAACCATTAAACATATTTTTCCACTTTGATGATTTGAATTTCAAAAAATTACACACGCAGTTGCGATTAGTAAGTTATTTGGAGTGTGATAGGTCCAACTTAATTTTTTGTGAAGAATAACATACCCTTAGGAATTGTAACACACCCTTATAAATAGTAACATACCTTTATGAATAGAAACATACTCTTGTGGATAGTAATATAACTCCTATGAATATTAAATGTCCAAATTAATAGTAACCTCACCCATGAATGTATAAATAAAACTTAGGAATCTTATAAGTGACAATATGACCACAGAATAAATATTGGTATTTTTGTAAGTCATAAATATTTAATTACAATTTTATCATTAATTTAATAATCTAAATAAAAAATTTACTTTCATAAAATGTAATAATAAATTATTATTTTATTGTCTTATGGTTATAAGATAATTTTATGAGACATTGATAAAATTTTCAAGGTGTTATAAAATGAGTTATAATTTTAAAATTGTTATTTTTCGATTTTTTTTGATTTTATTTAAATATTAAATGAAACATCTTTAGAAAAGTATTTTAATAAAATGGAGTTCATTTTAGAATTCTACAAATCAAATAATTTTTTGGATGATTTTTTGGGATTTTTTAGAAATACTTAAACTTTTTATGAACAGTGAAATATGGTAATCTACTGTATGTATACATTATATGTTAGGTACAATATTCCTCACATCATGGATGATGTAATAACCCTTGGTTATAACTCACATGATATATGTACTATTTTGGGTCACATTAATCAAGTCTATTCATAGTATTTAGAAAAAATATTAAACTAATGATTTAAATAATCGAAAACCCATCCTCTCCTCCATTATAAATACCACCCTCACCCCCACTTCCTCTCAGAACTCTCAAGGTTTTATAATTGTGTAAATTCTTCCCAATACCCTTCCCAAGGTTCTTCCCCACGTCCAAGACCTGATGGTCTTTCTGAAATTCCAAAACCAATGTTCTTAAGGTGGATTTCAAGGAGAAGAGAATAAGAGGTAAAAATCCTGTTTCGTTTTCTTGTATTTTCTTTTCAATTTTTATTTTTATTTTTTTATAATCTCTTAACCTACCATAATAAAAGATCCATTAATTCTCTTGTATCATATATATTATGGATTTTTATCTTGTTTATTGAAAAATTCATCATCATTCTTCCTCTCCTCTTCCTCTTATTCGAAAAATAAAAACATTGTCCATGATGTACCGATTTACCAACATCATGGATGATGTGTTTTCAATTTCCTCTAAATTCATTAAATATGATCATAAAACAATTTTAATAGTTGAAAAATATTTTCAATTTTATTATATAACATGTTTTATGTTCTGAAATTAACTTATATATATGATATTAAATTATATATTGAAACTAGTTCATGATTATTGAAGAACCACAAAAATGATCTAAATAAATATCATTAATGTTTTATATAATGATTCATCATTATATATGATAAAAAATGATTTATGGAGTAATTTAATATTTTTGAAATATATTAATACCATTTAATTCCACTATAGGAGTTTCGGTTCCATTCGACAAGAAATACTTTAAGAACCCACCATGGAAATCATGTAAAGAACGCACTCGAAACAATGGAAAGAACAAAATATTATTAATAAATGAGTGAAGTGAGGATATAAAATGAGAATATAAGGTGTTATAAAAATTAATATGTTTCTGTAAAATATTAATAACACTAATTTTACTATTATATAGGAGGTTTAAACACTTTTTAAGTAATATGGATCCGAGGTAAGGGAATTCTTAACCCAAATTCCATTCTTTAGGTTAACCTTATACTTCTTTCATTATGTGGTATTAAGATTATTTGTGTGATGAATTATTGATTATATAATATCTTATAATGTGTATTTATAGTTTATACACATACTACTTTTTCTATTTCTATTCTCATATCAATTATATGTTATTTTTAAGGAACTTTTCTTATAAAATTCTCTTTTAAACTTCTTGTTTTAAAAAATTCAAAATTAATGTTTTTATGAAAGTATTATTGTTTTATGATTATGTTATGGTTCTTGGGAATTTTTTATAATGATTTTTCGGAACTATATATCTATATAATTAATTTGGTATGTGTATGTTGGAGGTCGGCTGTATGGTTACTCCAAGTGTAACTGCGGTGGTTACACCATAAGGTAGTCATGAGGGTTACATTGTAAGGTAGTTGTGAGGGTTAAAAATCATTAGGTATCCATAACTGATAAAATATTAAGTAATTAATTACCTAATTAATCTTTATGGATTATTTATGTTTTCATTTGTTTTATGGAAATCTCTTATTTTTCATAAGTATGTATATGATACTCTATAAATGAGAAGAATGTCTTTCTGGAAATGATTTTCATATACTTATAAGTATTTATGAACTAAGTGTTTATTTCCTTATTTTTATATCCCTTTATGAGATTTTTTTCTCATACCATGTTTTTAAAATGTTTTTCACAAGATTCCTTAGAATTTCAAAGTATAGTTAAAGTTCTAATGAAGATGAATCCAATTGGTAAATTAGTTGTTATTTTTGTAAACCCTGATTCAATGTATATAAGTTTTCTAAAACTCTATAACCATGACCGAAAATGGTCCTGGATTTTATAATGTACAATGTATTTTTATGTTATATTTTATAAAAAAATACATAACATGTTTTAGTACTAAATCCGGAAGTGCGGGTTCAGGGCTTTATAGTTGGTATCAGAGGAACAATTTAGACAAATCTGGAGATTAGATGTTGTCATTTTTTTCAAAACATTTTAGCGATAGTATTTACTTTTGAACTAATAGTTAATTAATTAAGTATAATAAAATAGTTTTTCTTAATTATTGATATGTAAATTCAGAATTATAAGAATAATGAATGAATTGTGAGGGCGCAATTCATTTAAGTAGGGGGGGGGAATGTAACATCCTGAGATTTTAAAAGGAAACACTATGTGCTTAATTGAAATAATAAATAATATGTGACCATTATAACCTAACCATTAATTATATTTTTCATCTTCTATGATTTTAATTTCAAAAAATGGACATACACGGTTGTGATCATTAAGTTATTTAGAGTCTGATAGGAACAACTTAATTTTTGGTGAATAGTAACATAACCTTATGAATAGTAACATACCCTTTTGAATAGTAATATGATCCTTATGCATAGTAAATCATCTAAATGAATAGTAACCACACTCATGAATGTATAAAAAAAATTTAGACATCTTATAAGTGACAATATGACCATAGAATAAATATTAGTATTTTTGTAAGTCATAAATATTTAATTACAATTATATTATTAATTTAATAATTTAAATTGAAATTTAGTTTTATAAAATGTAAATATAAATTATTATTTTATTTTATTATGGTTATAAGATAATATTATGAGACCTTGATTAATTTTTCAACATGTTATAAAATGAGTTATAATTTAAAAAATGTTATCTTTTGAATAAATTATGATTTTATTTGAAAAATAAATTTAAAATATTTAGAAAATTATTTTTTAAAAAATGGATTTCATATTTTAACTCTACACATTGAAAAACGGTTAGGGTGATTTTTTGGGATTTTTCGGAAATACATGATTTTTTATGAATAATGAAATACAATAATCTATCGCATATATACATTATATGTTAAATACAATATTCTTAGAATCATGGATGATGTAAGAACCCTTGGTTAGAACTAAAATTATCTATTTATATTTTTTGTCACATGAATCAATACAATTCATATTCATGAGATAAAATATGAAACTAATGATTTAAATAATGGAAAACCCCTCCTCTTCTCCATTATAAATACCACCCACACCCCCTCTTCCTCTAACACCTATAAAGATTTGATAATTGTCTAAATTATAACCAATACCCTTCCCAAGGATCTATCCCATGTCCAAGACCTTCTTGTCTCACCAAAAGGCCAAAACCAAAGGCCTTAAGGGGGATTTCAAGGAGAAGAGATCAAGATGTAAAAAACCTCTTTCATTTTCTTGTATTTTCTTTTCAATTATTTTTATTTTCTTATACTCAATTAACATACCCTTTTAAAATATCAATTAAATATCCCTTATCTTATATATTATTTATTTTTATCATGTTTATGGAAAAATTAGTCATCATCTTCCTCTCCTCTTCCTCTTATTCTAAAAATAAAAACACCATCCATGATGTGTCGATTTACCAACATCGTGGATGATGTGTTTTCAATTTCCTTTAAATCCTTAAAATATGGTCATAAAACCATTTTAATTGTTGAAAAATATTTTAATGTGTATGATATAACATCTTTTATGTTTTTTAATTAACTTATATGCATGATATTAAGTTATGTAATGAAACTAGTTTGTGATTATCGAAGAACCGCTAAAATGATCTAAACAAATATAATTAATGTTTTATCTAATGATTCACCATAATATAAGATAACAATTTTATTTATGGTATAATTTAATATTATGTAAACATATTAAGATTATTTCATTCCACGTTGGGACTTTATCTTCCATTCGGGAAGAAAATCCTTTACGAACCGACCATGGAAATCTTGTAAAGAACGCACCCGAAACAATGGAAAGAAAAAAATATTATTAATAAATGGGTGTAATGATGTAATAAAATGATTATATAAGGTGTTATAAACATGAATATGTTTCTTTAAAATTTTAATAACCCACTTTTAACCATTATAAAGTAGGTTTAAACACTTTTTATGTAATACAAACTAGAGGTAAGAGAATTCTTAACCCAAATTCCATTCTTTCGGTTAACATTCTACTTATTTTATTTTGTGGTATTGAGATCATTTGTGTGATGAATTTTTTTTATATTATGTATTATTAAATGTATTTATAGTGTATTCATATATTAATTTTTATCTTTTTATCCTCATATCAATTATATGATATCTGTAAGGGACTTTTCTTATAATATTCTCTTTTAAACTATAGTTTTACAAAATTAAAAATGAATGTTTTTATGAAAGTATTATTGTTTGATGATTATGTTATGGTTCTTTGGAATTTATTATAATTAAGGGTGGGACCTATATCTCCCTCCAATTCATTAATTATATGTAAGTTGTAGGTCATCCGTATGGTTACTCCAATTGTAACTATGATGGTTACACCATAAGGTAGCCATGAGACTTACATTTTAAGATATAAATGAGGGTTACAAATAAAAAGGTATTCATAAGGGTTAAAATATTAAGTAAGTAATTCCCTGAGTAACATATATGGTTTATTTATGTTTTACTATGTTTTACGGAAATCTCTTGTTTTTCATACGTTTGTATATGATACTTTATAGATGAGAATAATGTATTTGTGGAAATGATTTCCATATACATATAAGTATTTATGGAATAAGGGTTTATTTACTTATTTTTATATTCATTACTAGGATTATATTCTCATACCATGTTTTTAGATTTGTTTTCATAGAATTCATTAGATGTTCAAAGGACAGTTAAGGTGATAATACAGATGAATACAATTACTTAATTAGTCAGTATATTTTTAAAATTTGATTAAATGTATTCAAGTTATTATCTAATCCTCTAGAACCTAGACCAAAAAAGGTACTCAATTGTATAATTTATTATTTATTTTATGTTATATTATATATATAAATACACAGCATGTTTTAGTACTGAATATGAAAGTTCAGGTTCAGGGATTTACACTATCTGGCCATTCATTGTCCCATGATAGTGGGACGAATGATTGGACTTGATGCCAAACTCATGATACATATTCACTAATTCAACAGAGAAAAAATTGGTGTTTTCCATCAGTATGGTCTTATGGACACCAAATACAATGACAATATCAGATTTTAAAATTATAACAATGTTATTTTTTCCTGACTCCTTTGAGGGGGACAACTTTGGCCAACTTGGAGAATAATTTTTTTAGTAAGAATGTACTTGAACTTCTTGGATTTAGTGGGAGGATATGGTTCCCCTACATCCATTCCCCATATGGAAAATGTCTAGGAATACTTGGATATTTGAAATAACTCTAGGGGATGGGGAATAAAGTTGGCATGAACCTAATTGGAATGACACTTTTTTTGAATTTAGTAAAATCATGTGTTAGGGTGGCCCAGTAGTACCCAAGCCTTTAGATTTGATGGGAATGCTTGAGTATCAACTGGTGAATTCTATAGGTTCCAATATGAAATTATTTTATGATTATGGTGGTATCAACACCATAAATACACCTGATAAAAACCCCAACAAGGTCCCATTTTTAGAGTAACTTTTAATGGTTTATGCCATCATATGACGATAAAATAATTGCTTATATTTAGATTTTCTCTCTCCCGTATCTATCTAGTAGAAGCTCTCCTTTTTCAAGGTAGTTCATAATTGGTTTCATCACACTAGTGGTAGGAACATATGGTTCAGGGATGGGAATAATTTCATTGATATCCTTCATGTAGGTTTTATTGAAGGGTGATACCATTCAGCAATGGGGAATGCTTATAATTGTCTCATCTCACTCTAGATATGGTAGAAATTTGGCTTCATTTTCTAGGGTGTCTGTCGAGGAATTCTATGATCATGGGAAATGAGTTAATGTAGAATCCAATGGGAATTACACAATTAGGCCCTGAATGTGGTTTATAATGGGAATTATCTCTTCTTTTTTGATATCATAATCACCGTTAATCTTCTTGATGACTAATTCAGAATCTCCCTTTAGTATTAGGTGATTGATTTGTACCAGAAGTGGTAGCTATAGCCCTACAACGAGAGCCTGATATTCTAATTAATTGTTCATGCACCCCTCTTATAGTTGGATATAGTAATGTAGGACTACCCTTGATGTATATGTGATCATGACTACCAACCCCACTTTTTTGTGTTTGGGATCATCCATCCACTTCCCTGCTAGGATTTCTTGATGAAGCATCAAAATTATTTTCCTAGATCTGGGGGTCCTCTTGAACAGAGAATATTTCTTCATCAGGTAATTTAATATCTAATGAATTCATTTCTATCAAGGGGTTATTTTCCAAGAAATATTTTAATTCATCACCTTTGACTACCTTCTAAGGCATGAACTAAATGTCAAACTACTGTAGAATGACCTCCCATTGTGATAGAAATCTGTTCAACATTGGATGACTAAGGATGAATTTTAGAATATTTCTATGAGAGACAAGGTGGACCTCCTGATGCTTCAAGTAGTGCCTCTGCTTCTAAACTATAAAGATTAGCGTCAGAAAGTTCTTCTTGATATCATAATAACTAGTCTCAGTATGGATCACACTTTGACTGAGGTAATAATGACTTTTTCACTATTAGTATAATTCTTTTGGGTGAGGAAGGCACAAAAAAATCACTCCAGGGATGTAACATATAAATGAACTGCCAACCTTCGATGGGAGGCATTAAAACTTAGGATTAGGAGATATTTCTTGAGACAATTGAATACTTCATGACAATAATCTATCCACTGATATGTAACCCCCTTTTTCATCAACTTGGTGATGGGAATGTATTTTTTTGCAAGGTTGGCTATGAATCACTAGATATAGGATATGTTTCCTTTTAGTTCTCTCAACTATTTCAGATTATGGGGAGGTGACACCCCATGATAATCTCAATTTTCTCAGGGTTGTATTTGATTCCACTATGGAACATGATGAAGCCAAGAAATTTCCATGAGGTAACACCAAAATAACATTTCAAGGGGTTCATTTTCAGGATGTGTTGTCTTAGTTTTTTGAAGATAGTTTGAAGATACTTCAGGTGGTCCAAGCATTGTAGATATTAAACCACAAGTTCATTGACATCATATTTGGAAATTTTTCACATGAAGGTTTTAAAGATGCGATTCATGAAACATTGGTTTGAAGTGAGAACATTCTTCAAGTCAAAAGAAAACAGATGATAGAAAAATAAACGATAGGGGGGAAATGAATCTAGTAGATTCATCATATTCTTGGGACATTTTGATCAGATTATATCCTAAATATCCATCCATGAAGGAGAGGGTCTGAAATCTGTCCATTTCATCGATCATGAGTTATATGACATGGACTGGAAAATCAACTTTTGAGTAATGTTAAGGTCCCTAAAATCTATGAACACTAAGATTTGGCCATTATTTTTCTTAATGGGGATGATATTGACTAACTAGATGGGTCACTTGACCTCTATAATGATGTTGTCTCATATGATCTTGTCAACTACAACCTCAATTTTGGTACCTTGTTTTGGGTGAATCCTTTTGGCTACCTTCTTATTTCCCCAATGGACTTCTGGTAAGCCTAGGTGGTGAGTATCCACCCTATGATAAAGGCCTGGAATCTCTATGTAGTTCTAGGAAAACACATCCTGATTCTATTTCAGGAAGGAGGTATATACCTCTTTTTCTTTAAAAAACATGGAAACACTAATCAAGGTGGGACATGGGTCTTATTTTGTACCAAGATCTATTTCTTTAAGCTCATCAATAGTGGTAGATACAAACTAATCAAATCTTTGAGGATGTCCTCAAGGTCCTCCTCCTCCTCCTCTTCTTCCTCTTGTATTTCTAGGGAATTAATTCTTGGGTTGAGCCCTCCTAATATAGGGAAGGATTCAATATCTTGACATCTAAAAGATGAAGAAACTTCCACTGATCATGTTGGTAGTTTTAGATTATCTTGAAACTATAGAGGAGAGGGAGTGAGGGTCCAAGGAGGAGAGTCTTCATCCACCTTGGATGATAAGACATATTCTTATGCCTAATTTAATGAGGTAGGGACTTCCTAGAGCTCTGGTGATGAGATGGAGGTATCTTCATCTGAGCCTTCACCACTATCTTGGGTGTCAAAAAAATTTTCAACACTAATTGACTTAGTGGTAATGATTGAAATTATATAGATTTCTAAATAATCATATGAATTTGGACCCATACATTCAATCTAATTGATGGTAAATAGATATTATTTTCCAAGATATTTGAAGGAGTTGGCTGGGATCATTTATAGACCATTTGGGGTGGTGACCCAATCAACACCATCAACTAGGGGTTGTTTCCTGTCAGGATGGGCAATCATCCTATAGTAGTTAGATATACAGTTTGTGACTCAGAAATACATTAAAGTCCAATCATTTTTAGATTTCTTGGTAGAGAATCCCTCAGAATAAATGAATCCATTGGATTCATAATTACTCAATGAAGAAGTTTTCTTTGTTTCAGAAGGCTCTCGTACATGGGAAATTTATTTTGACGAGGCATCTAGAAGCCCAAAAAGAAAAAGGATAGAAGAACCCAAGCTCAAAAATGTAGGGATAGGAGTTATAGTCACATATATTGAAAAGGTTATCATACCATACTCCTTCCTACTATTAGAAGGGTGAAAAAACAATGAAGTAGAATACCAGGCCCTCATTACAGTCTTGAAGATAGCACTTGAAGCACAAGTCAAACACTTGAAGATAAATGGTGACTTAGAATTGGTCATCAAGAAAGTTAATGGTGACTATACCATCAAGAAAGTGGATCCAATCCCTTTAATGGACTTTTTCCGAGAACTAATGGAATTATTCCCATCAGAACCAACATCAAATCATGTACCCTAGTCATATAATGCGTAAGCTGATGCATTAGAAAATGCAACCAAAACCTAGATCACTTGGATTTGGATGAGACAATCATCTGCATTTCCCATAACCAGACAGTCTTTCCAATTTTCTAGATTAAGATGGAGGAAAACGATGAGATTATCCCCATCCATGTGCCCGTATGGTCATACCATCAGCTGCATAGCTCCCATTACGAATTACCTTCAAAATGGAGAACTTCCACAATATAGGGCTGTGAGGGGGATAATAAGAAGATGTACAATCAACTTTGTTCTTTACAATGGAATAAACAAGAAAGGTCCTCTAAAATAGGGGCCTTCATGGAGTCCTTCTCAAGTGAATTAATGGCGAAGAGATCATTGCTATCATAAAAGAAGTGCATTCTGGAACTTTTGGGGCACACCAATCAGGATCCAAGCTATCTCCTCAAATTCAGAGGCTTGGATACTATTATCACACTATGACATAGGGTTGTGCGGAATTCACCAAGAATTTCCATTCCTGTCAAGTTCATGACAACTTCATCCACCAACAACTAGAGTTACTTCACATAACCAAGTACTCATGTCCATTTTCTATATGGGGGATGGATTTTGTGGGACTGTATCCTCCAAATATGGAAAAAATTCAAGTTTATTCTCATAGAAACCAACTTATTTTCCAAATGGACAAAAGTTTTACCCCTTAATGTGCATGTGGAAAGAAGCATTGTTAGCTTTGTGAAATCCAATATCTTCACTAGATTTGGTATGCCTCATACAATACTAATGGAAAATCACACCAATTTCTAATCTATATAATTGGATAAGATATATCCTGATTATAGTATCAAATCCAACCATTTATCTCACTACCATCCAGTGGATAACAGATATATATAGGCCTTTAATAAGACCCTATCCAACATACTTCATAGAATGGTAGATAAGGAAAAGAAATCATTGCCGGAGAAGCTCCTCTATGCTCTGTGGGTGTATCTGACCACGACTGACACTGCCAATCAAGAAACCCCATACTCAATAGTATACAAGATTGAGGGAGTCCTACCCATTGAAGTTAAACTTCCATCACTCCATGTTTCCATCTGTGATCAACTATCTAAAAATGAGAAACCAAAAAATTGCTTGATGAATTGGAGTGATTGGATGAGAAAAGTCTGAAAACTCTTTACCATTTTGAAGTTTACCAAAACAGGATCATACGAGCTTTTAATAAAAAGGTTCGCCTCTGGTCTTTCCTCAAAGGAGAAAGGATGCTGGTCGTTAGAACTTTGATGATAGTCAGAAATAAACCTTCAAATTTGGAGCCAAAATGGGAAGAACTATATGTCATATACAAGGAATACTCTAATGGAGAATATGCTTTAATCTCAATAGGACGAACAACTCACAAAAACTCCCACCAATGCGAGGTTACTGAATAAATAATTTTTGTAACCATACAAAGTTCATCTTAGCTAAATGATGTTAAACTCCATATCACCATAGACATCCTAACCACACAATGTTAAACTTCATGGCAAAAAATGTTCCAATTGAAAGACATTAAACTATAGGACATGACATGCCTTTCCACTCACATCGGGTGATCTATGTCTTAGCTTCATGATGTTAAACTGCATAGTTCCATATACATCCATGCTGCATGATGTTAAACTACTAAGAATATATTTCCTATTCACATGATGTAAAACTACATGATAAAACATCCTTACCGCATAATGTTAAACTACATGTCCAAATCATCATAACCTCACGATGTTAAACTGTATGAGGATCACTGTGTTCCAATCGTTGATTCATTGCACAAGAGTCAGATCTATGCTGGAGAAATGTGAAATTACCCTAATTCTAGGTGAGAGTCAGATCAACATGGGAACCCTCTTTCTCCCAAACTATATGTGTCTTGATTCTCATTTTAGTAAGATAGGTAATAAATTCTAGACCTTATATCCTATTCTAATCCACCACCATAAAAAATTACCCCTCCTTATGTATGGACCAAACTGATGCTGGGAGGTCCATAGAACTATATACCTATTGATTCCCATTTTCCAATGGGATATGTAGAGATGCTTCGATCCTAGATCTTGGTCTAGCCACTAAATGATACAAAATGCCTCTAATATACCATCAACTACCTAAGAATTTTGGGAGAAACCCCTCTTATTCCTTGTTTATTGCCCCAAGAATAGATTACGTGAGGTGAAGAATGGTTGTAAGGGATTTCCCCGCATGAGAAAACCATGAAGGTACATGAAAATCACATCACCTCAACAAAAAGGATAAAAATTCCCCCTCCCTGTTCATGGTTCTGACTAGCACAGAGAATTTTAGAACTTTGAGTGGACTGATTCCCATATTTTCATGATACATAGTGACGCCCGGATATCACATCTTGGTATATCCACTGTTCAAACTAAAATTCCTCCTTTCCCTACGTATGGACCAAACCTTTGTAGGGAATTTTCTTTTAGAACTACATGCGGCCTGATTCATTCCTTCAAAAGATATGTAGTGACTCCCAGATCCCATATCCTCATCCATCCACAAAAAACACCCCTCCCATGCGTATAGGTTAGACTTTCAAAGGGAAATTCATGAAACTTTCCTTGGATTGGTTCTTATCAATATGGGGTATAAAGAAATACCCAGGTCTCCAAAACATGGGACTATCTTTGATAGAGGATCAAGGGTAAAATGTTCCCATCCTTAACTATGTTACCCCTATGTAGTAGAGTAATACTTTTCCATCCCTTGTTTCTCACACTGATCATGACTCACATGAGCTTAGTAATTTTGGTAGGGTATTCTCCCTGGTAATATCAATCCACTGCATGAAAAGAGTCCTTACCGCACAATATTAAACTACAATGTACCTCAAGAAATATGTGTGCCTTGATTCTTGGCATGATGAGAAATGTAGTGACACCTAAACCTAATGATTGGGTCCAATTGCACAAAATGAAAAAAGGGAATCCACCAATCTCTTACATGTACGATAAAAATTGAAGCACGAGATTCCAAACCATGATTACTATAATAAGGAGGTGTCAAATGGTCAACCCCCCTATATACGAGTTAGATCCATGTAGAGAATTCAATACCTCATAACTAATCACAGTCTGGATATTGCTTATGTACATAGATATCCCCTTCCCATCCACCAAACTCTAGGCCCAGAGAAATATTATATCCCCATAATCATCCCAAGATATTAGAAATGGATGTTTATTGTCCTATGAAACCTTAGCTTGACTATGAAGACAATTCCCTGATGGCTCTGTATAAGTTTCTGAAAAAATGGCCTCTCAACCAAATGAAAAGTCCCCCTCAGGAGAGGCTTTTTCTACTTCCATAAACCCATTGGATCCCAAGACTCACCCCATCCCTCATGATCGAATGTATCCCAGAATCATGGTTTACTCTTTCTTCCCCCGCTCATATCTGGGGAATTCCAAAATATCACGACCTGATTAGCGCATAATTACTCATGATTTATTTCACATATCATCCCTATGCATGACATTAAACTATTCTGGAGATATCCTTTCCTCAAGACTTAAAACTGCATGGACCCACAACTTCTATCTCATTCACTCAAGTCACTCATGTCATCACCGCATGATGTTAAACTATATGGTCCCCACGTCCTCACCGCATGATGTAAAACTGCATGGCCCAAAAATGTTCTCACGTAAGAGGAAATTTCCCTCTAGCATTGGTCACCTAACATGTAGTATTTTGGAACTATGTTCATGTTGAATCCTTCCCTCGCAGTATACATTGGGACACCCAGGATTCCACCCTATTTTAGCCACCCCATAGAAATAAAAAAATGCATTCTCCTCAGTGTATAGACTAAACCTACGCAGGGGGTGTTCTAGGATGAATTACATGTGACTTGACTCCCATTCCATTGGATATGTGGTGATTCCTGAATTCTAATGGACCAGACCAAACCACATAATGCTTAAAAATACCCCTTCCCCCGCGCACAGACTAAGTCAAAGACGAGAACTCCTAAATAGGTACTATTTGTAGGACTGTTTCAGCCACTTTTCCCCTCTCTCACTTTACTGAATCTATGTCCTCACTGTACGATGATAAAATGCATGTCACCTACATCCTTTCCACACAATAATAAACTATGCTGTAATTGTCCTAATCACATAACATTAAATTGCATGATAAAATTTCTTTGTTTTATGATGTTAAACAACACATCATCACTCCAAATATAGCTAAGATTCTCCTCCTCCTATGTATAGATCAGACTTATGTAGGGAGACTAATACCTATACATCTAGATCTTCAACCTTGGGTCCAACTTCAATAAGGGAATCAAAGTGCCTCACCCTATGTATGAGTCTGATCTATGTAGGGGAATTCCCAACTCTATGGGTAATCATGACCTGAATATTTCTAACATGTCCAGACATGTTCTTTACATCTATCAACCTCTGTGGTTTGAGAGATTTTGGATCTTCATCCCCAGGATATGATTTTCCAATTTATTTACATTCAATGGATTCTATTCCCCATATCATTTCTCTCAATCCAAGATCTCTTGATACCATGACTTACACTTTTCTTCCTACCCACATCTAGGAAATTTCAGAACACCTCATCCCAATTATCTTCTAGCTACTCATGTCCTCTATATCAATGTCCTAATTAAATGATATTAAAAATGCATGATTATTGAAAATCAATGTTCATTATTAGGCCCTGAAATGCCAAATAATTTCTTCCCCATGTTCATATGAATGAAAGGAATCAGTGCAGGAATTTCTAGCATGATTCCCACCCATTGGTGACCTCATGTACAAAAAATTCCCATCCATATTCGTGAACCAGATCCGCATATGGATAAACCTTAAAATAACTATGAATGTCTCAATTACTACCATCATAGGATATATAGTGAGACCTGAGTCTCATATCATGAGTCCATCCAAGAAACTACATTATCATGTCCTTTCCCATGCAAGGGTCATACATAAAAAATGGAACCTAGTAACACTCATATGGGAAGTAATTATTCACCTATTCCCAGTAGAATTCATCCTGAAATTCCCCTTTTATATTCACACACCCCTCTTCACACACCATTCTCTATGTATAGAAAGTTACAAATCCACATAATCATCCATAACCCCTGGAAATGGGAGGTCAGTGTCCTACAGACACCTTTGTTTGACTAGAAAAACGATTCCTTAGAGGCTCTACTTATGTTTCCCAAAAATAGGAATGTAAACTAAATGCAAAGTCATCCTTATGATAGGATTTTTCTACCTCTATACTCCCCTATGAAAGTTACATCCCACCTCCATCCTTGGATTCAAAAACCCCCTAGATTACAGTTTACATGTTTTCCCCTTTTAGTGACTAAAGATAAAGAACATTTCTGGTCACACTATTGTGGAAAAGGTGAATAATTTACCCCAATAGTTAGAGTAAAAAAACATTAAATCATAATTCACAAATTTCCCAATTGTATGATGTTAAATTGCACCATGATCCTACCCGCCTTTACACAAGCCAAATTCGTGTGGGAGAAGTTTCTCAACCAAAGATGATATAAATTACGCTATTAATTTTAGAAATTGTTCCCTTATTGGTCCACCCACTATGTTCTTGAAAAAAAACTAAATTTCCATAATTTATTGGCTATCAGATGTGGATAGTCGGTGACTCGTGGGCAAAATTGTTTGACTATGTGAATAATTCCATAATGGATCTGCATAATCTTAACCACAAAAGGGTCTATAAACCAAAGGAAAATACATCCTCAAGGGAGGATTTTCATATCCTCGTGCTCCCTATGGCTTTCATGCCCCATTTCATATACCATACCCAGAAACCACAAAATTAGGGTCAAGAAAAACACCTTATCCATGTCTAAAAGTTATTTGGGCAACCTCAGTTAATGAATCCTAAATTGGGGACCTCACCTTGAAAATCATGGTCAAAACTGTTTGAGCTAAAACATCAATCCTGGTAAAAAAATTTGACCTAAAATATTATTAATGATGAGTCTAGTTTGAAAGACTATAAAATACATATTAAGAGACACAAAACTCACCAGGATGAAAACCCGTAAAGGGAACCATTGAAAAAAGTCGAGTACTAGCTCGCTAAACCTATGTTGCCTATGGTTTAGGAAAAATATCGAGCACTCAAAGAATCAAAATAGACACAAATCTTGTTAGATTGAAAACTCTCAAAGGGTGGGCTATGTAAATGTCGATATATACTCTCTAATCCCACACCAAATAGAGTTTATGAGAAAACTAGGGTAATGATGGAAATGACACAAAGTTTGTGGGTTTTTTTTTCTATATAACCCTAGAAATAGTCAAACTATGCTCGCTGAGTCCCTTGGATTAAGATAAAATTAGAGCATGATTTTATTATTTAATTTATCCTAGATTTTGATTCAAGTTGATATCCAGTTGATATCACTATTTAAAATGTGTTCAATTATAAATGATTAACATTGCAGGAAAAAATGAAGGAGAAGCATTGGAAAGAAAAATATCTTCATTCCATTAAATGAAGGTATAGAGAAACATCCCAAATCTAAAGTCTCTTCCTTTTGAAGAAATATAGGTGGAACAAGTAATCCCAAAAGATTATAATGAGGCTTGACTTCATCTTTCCAGTTGGTTGATGATTGCTGAATGTGGGACATCAAGGGTCCGCTCTAAAGAATCCCTCTATCCAGACTCATATCCAACTAATGGAAACACTTGTTTCATAATGTATCTGAGGCATTTCCCTTTATATATGATGACCTCATAGTTATCATTTTAAAATTTCAGTTGCGCCATTTTTTTTGGAATATGAGCCTCACACTCCCACAGTTCCTCTAATTGGGAAATCACCTGGTCATGAGAATTTTCTTCCTTGGCTACCATGTGGAAAACTCCTCAGTGATATATTGAATGGTATTTATTTGATGATGTGAAGAGTTAAACATAGTAAGGTTTCCTTCACAAGTATCTAGGTCCTCTTAGGATCTGGTAATTTGGTACAAAAGGAATAGAAGGTTTGGGTAGTCAAAGATTCATGAACCCAAGTCTATAAACAATAACAGAAGGGTATCCTCCTTGTTTGCAAATTCTTCCAGGATAGTTTTAGTGGAAATAATACAAATATGATGCCAAACCCATATCTGTAGAGCTCAATGCTTCCTAAGGGTGTTGTAACTTTATATTTTCCACTCCACTATAATGGGTACATAATCTGGGAGTTCCATCACGGTTGGTAGAGCCGCCCTAAAGTTGGGTTACCAAGCATGAGGATTTTACCTCCCTACAGATGGTTCGAGTTCTAGGGCTATTAATGGGGGATTGACAACTATTTCAGGAATAATTGGAGAAGTTCCACTTGTAACATATTCTGTAGGAACGAAGACCATGTTAGCGAATGGTATGGGGTTTGATTCACTCTCCATAGGGATATCTTGCATAAAATAACTCCCTTCCAAGTGCGTGCGACACCAAATAGGACTCCTTCTCATAGTAGGGATTGGGGAAGATGGTAAAACCGACATGAACAGTACAAGACTCGTATCAATTGTTGGCCTTTGGACTCATTGAATTGGCCTGGAAAATACCCAATTGGGGTAGAAAGCCACCAATAGTTGAGAATACTCAAATGATAGGAAAGTTGAATCCATAGTGTGAGAAATAAGGACCTCCATTTTATAATTTTCCCACATCATCATTAGCCATAATTAGAGAAGGATGACTGGATGAGATTCTATTTTAATATAGGTAGCAGGGAGACATGCAGTATGTTTCATGCACCGAAACAGTATAGAAAACCTATAAGGGGTATAAGGTTTGCGAATGGTTACTCTATATATGAGTGTGGTCGAGACACCATGTAACATCTTCAGAAAATCTAAATAGAGTTTTTTATAAATATTTTCAATAATCAAAATATGTTGTGTAATCATTATTGAATTTAAATAAAAAATAATTAATCGATACATTGTTTTTTTTAATTCAAACTAAAGAATTATTAAATAGAAATGTTTTATATTTTTTTAAAAAAATATAACATATACATTTTTGTACAAAGATTTTGATTTTAAATAAAACAGATATATATAACGAGTAATGAAATATAAATTATTAATGTATATATTTATTAATTTGTTTTTTAAAAAATAAATTATGTTTAGACTTTAATTCATCTAAAATCATGATAAATATGAAAATTTTAATAAATTTATGAAATAGATGACTCATAATTGATTCACCTAAGATAAATATATATACTAATTATTTTATACATAGATAACAAAATTTATGATAGTAAAATACATTTAATTATTAAAATTATACTTAATTAAATTAATGTTTGAATAGATATTTTTTTATAAGGTATTGAATTAAATTATATAGATATAATGAATAAAATTTATAATTAAAAAGAAAGTATATTTTTTAAATAATCTTATTATTTGATATGTTTATAAATATAAATATACACATACATATATATATAAGATAAGTTAAAAGGGAATAATAATAATGAATTTTTATAATAATAAAATATTTTTTTAAATATATATATGTATATATATATATTAATATGTTTATATGTATATATATATAACAAAATAATATAATTGATACAAAATTTTAAAAAATAAAACGGTAAAATCAATTATATAAAAAATGAAATCAACCGAACTAAAACTGAAATTAATTTTGAGAATGGGGATCGATTTTAGGTCAGGTACGTGGAGAGGAGGTTCGCGATGCTTTGGGTGATTCCAGATGAAGATGTGGCTATCGTCGAGCTCGTGTGCGACGTCGAGAGGTGATCAGGAGTCAAGGTCTTCGCTGGTGTGGTCTTGTATGGCCGCTGGCAAGGGAGATATTTTGGAGTCGATGTTGAAGGTTTCAGTTCTAAACAGAATCGTTTCTCCAGATGATTTAAAGCCATGATTAGGGTTTCGATTTCACTTTAGGTAGGTCGATCCTATTTTTTTGTCCGAATCTGAATTCGATCTCTTTAATAGTGAGTTCTTCTATTTATTTCTCCCACTTGTTTTCTGTTGGCGTATAGAAATTCTTCAACTAATTTAATCATCGGTTGGTTTTATCTTCAAATTATAGTGTTTAAAACAATATATTACGATGCATATATTTATTTTCAACAATTATGATTTGTTTATTTGTGTGGCTCTGGATTATTGCTTCATGAATAAATTTTGCGGTTCAGTTTGGACTATCCTTGATTGATTCCATTAAGTACCTATCATCGGAATAAAAAAATAAATTATTATACTTGTAAACATCCAACTTAAATGCATCTATCTATTTCAATATTTTCATAAAATAAATTCATTGAATCTGTTGTATCGTTCCTGAATCATTGAGGTCGGATTTAGTGTGTTATTATTATATATTTGATCCATATCTCAACTTACAGCAATTCAATCAGTGCCTTTAATTCAACTATAATAGTTTATATATTATATGTATATACAATCAATAAACTATCCTCACAAATTGAAATAATATAATCAATTATATTATAATGTTGGGTGCATAAATAAAGGGGTGTGGAGTGGTTGTCTGGGAAGAAGTTGGAGTACATGGTTTTTCTATTTTTTTGGTTTTAAGACTTTGAGTGGAAAACATCTTTGAGAAGGATAAGAAGTAAGAATATGTCTTCATAAAACAAATTTGGTAAGGGATTTCTTATATTTGTTATGTCAAATTATTTTTCTACCCAAATTATATTTTCGCAACAAATTATTTATTTCATATTTGTTTTCGTTACATTAAAAGTTGATTTTAATGGAGTTTTTCTCCATTTTTCAATATAAGGTCTTCACAAATTATTTTGTTTTGTGTATAAGGATTTATGTATAATTTCATTACAATTCAGTTATTATTTAATAAGAGAATTTTGATTATTGAATTCAAATTTATAAGTTCTATTTTTGTGTAAAGGGAGTTTTCTCTAAAATTATACTCCCTATTTTTGTAGTTTCTAATTGTTTAAATATTTTAATTCCATATTTTATACCTCTATGAAACCAAAATCTATAAATTAAACTCAAAAATTGAATATGTTTGTATTTTGTTCATGCATGATATATATATATATACACATATATATTTATATTGAAGTGTTATTTTTCACACTTTGTTTAAACCGTCCAAGTATCTAATTATGGGTGTGGGATACATGTGTATATGCTAATAAAACACATAAACATATATAACAATAATTTATTTAACGTTCAAGATTATGGATTTCTAATTCTAGTTCTATGATTGTGTACATTTTTGTGTACTTTTTAAATTCATGATTCTTAAAACATAAGTGCATAAAATAGCATGATTTTATTTAAGAAATGATACTTTGATAATTTTTTTAGACACACATAATTATCCATTTTTATTTATTGATTTTAACTATATGTTCATTATTGTGACCAGTTTATAACTTCATGCATAAAATAAAATTCAATAAATATTTCTTTGAAATTTCAAGTACGTGGATGTTGATTTAACTTCCATGTGTTTATGAAAAGTCATGCATCATGAGATTTGATCATACAAAGTCAAATACATAATTTTTAGTAAATATTAGTATTTATTTGTCCCAAGAATGATTATAAATATATTTTAGAAACTAAAACACCAGTTAAAATTATATGTATATAAGTCAAGCTAATACAAAAATGTTTTATAAAAATTGATACTCGAACTTTGTAAATATGATAAGGAATTTGGATAGTGATTCCATTCCTCAAGTGGGTAGGCCCAAGATAGCCTTCAAAGCTTTGAGTGGACCTAGTGGTTTTGTTTTTAAGACCTTTCTTAATATTTTAAAGTGAATCAATGGATTAGTTTTAAAAGCGTTTTCGAAATATAATTAATTTTCAAAGAATTACTTTACAAATGTATTCCTAGTTGAACATTTCAAATGTATTATCAAAGTGATATTTTAAAAATATATTTATCAAAGGTTTTCAAAACACCTTATTGGGAATATTTTGTTCTCACCCTACGTTTTCAAAAAAAATTCATAGGTTTCCTTGAAATCCAGAGTTGGTCATCTTTGTTGTAGCGCGCACGGAAGCGTAGTGGAAAATTGTTTTATTTTATTTTGACTTTGATAAATGGAAGGTTCTATCTAATCCTCTAGAACCTAGATCGATAAAATATCCTTGTTTCTATAAAGTGTTGTGTAATTGTTAAGTTAATTTTATAAAAAAAAATTACACTACATTTTTAAGCACCGAGTCGGGAAGAGAGGGCACGGGGCGTTACACACCATCCGAAAGTGCAATAATATTTGAACGTTCTTCTAGAGATCCCCTCTCGTTATCTATTACTATTACATGGAGTGTATCACAGGGTGAAAATGCGAATTGAGAAACATCACTCAATAATTAAACCACACCATCGATGCTCAATGATTTGGGATTAATGAAAACGATGTTGAGAGAAACTAGATGGAAATAAGAATGAGGAACCATTGCGGTATAACAATACTCGTAATAGGAGAAATGATCTACCATACAACCATATAGAAATTGAAAGGGCCTACTAAGGTGATGCAGAGGCTTCCCTTCCTGTATCTTCCCCAACAATTCATAGTTATAGGAAAAGGTTGGGATAAATAGATTTTTGGTTTGTCCCTCTGCTAATGTAACCACAATCGTCAAGGTCCAAGATATGACACTGGTGTAGAAATCATGAGAGGGGAAAATCCATCCACTCCAGAACATGGAAAAGAAACTTGCTAATTTGAGCTCAGAATATATGTCTGACTGAATCTCATGACCCTTAGTGTTGTATCGAACCACCTCAAGGGTAGCATAATAGGAGCCTGGAATACACTACGACTGTTGAGTCAGATGTGTTTGGATGCGGCGAACTTTTGGCTTCTGTCCAATCACCCTCAAGAATATCCCTATCTAGTCCTCAAATGAAATAAGTGAGCGATCATACAGAGTCCAACCAAGCATTCCCTCTTCCATAACTAATAAATCCCTTTCTAGTGTAGATACCTATTTGATATTCTCCTAAGAGTTGGTTTCCTAAAAGTGCTCATCATACATAATGCCAATGATGGGAAGTCCTCCCAGTCGGAATAATCCCCACAAGCTAAATCCCACTTCCCCGTGTGACAAGTGGAAGGTGTTGGTGGTCGAACACCAACAACTAAGAAATTCGGGTAGTTTTTCACATAGGTAATAAATCATAAACAGGGAAACCCATACTACATGATTCGGATTTACAACTTTCATCTAGCTGGGGGATTCCAAGAAGATTAGTTGCACCCAGAATGCCTAAGCCCATTAATCTGAGAATCACCCCCAGATCATTGTTCCCATTTAGATATCCACACTCCATTGGGGTTATCTCGTGATAGGTTGGAAATAGATTGGTAGTATTGGGTGAATGATTCCAAAGTTGTGTTACGACCATGTTGGTTACTCTGCATCCTCATATAGGCATTCAGAACAAACATTCCCTCTTAGATTGAAATAGTTGTGATTCCTACCATGGTAGAGATATTAGTCAGATCATGTTCTTGATACATCCTAAGATAAATGATAGGGATACCCTGGTCAACTCACGACAAAGGAGAATCATCTTGGAGGATTAAATTGTAAAGTGGAAACTAGTTGAATAGTGGATAGTCCATAAGTTCTGGTGGAAGAAGTTCTCTAAGAGTAACCTCTTGAGGAATGATGGAGGAACGAAGGTTATCTTCGATGTTGTCGACCATATCCACCCTTTTTATGATCACTTAAATTGATATAAGATGATGATATATTACCATTCTTCCAAATATCATACAAGAAAATAAATTTTCTTCCAAAAAATAGAAAATTAATGAAAAAATTATCCACATCTTGAAGGTCCCATGAACCGATAGTTTGCGGGAATCACCATCCATGAAACAATAGTTTTCAGAGAGCTCGTGAGGCACTAGACTACAGAGAATTGTTCAGTGAATCTAACCATTCGTAAAATCGGAAAACCATGTTCAACCATAGATATGTGGAAATCAAAACTCATAGTTTGAAGATTCAAAGTCCAGTTTGTGGATTCATAGTTCAGTTCCTGGGAAGAGTGACCGTGAAGGGTCTGAAATATGTGGGATCAAGCGGGAAAGAGAGATTTTAAAAGGGAAACATTCATTGAGAAAAGTGGTAAAATACAAATGACCTAATCCCACTGTATATAAAGGCATGGTCCCCCATATGGTTACACCATTATACCATGAACCAGTACAAGTCAGGACCGCTTTCTACAATAGAATAGCCTCCTTTTCATCCTGATCAGAACCCATTTTGATGGGGGAATTTGTTGGGTCCTAAAAAGTTTGTAATGGAAAAAAACTCCCACAATTTTATCAAAAGAAAAGACGTAAGTTCGACTAAATATTTAAGGAGAAATGTTGAAGAATCCAAATTTGGTAAAGGAAAGCAGCGTTCCATGAAACACAGTCCCATTGAAGACCACTACTCTGCATGACAGTCCACAACCGCACAAATCAATTACAAAACAAATGGTTCGTGGGATGATGATGAAGACACAGGTTCCAAAAAAACAATGTCGTTTGTGAAATAGAGGTGAAGAAATTCACCCCCATATACGACCCCTGCGAATGACCCTCGTGAACTCAAACGGTTCATGAGTGAGGATGATCTTACTGACTCCTACGAATGAGATGAAGTCATTCATGGGAGAAAAGCATTGATTTTAGCTATTGTGAATGATGACCCCATACCCCATGTTTTGTCTGGAAGGTAAGTGCTCATTAGTTGTGGAACGATGAGGCTTAAGAATTTTCATTGGTCGAGAGGATGGGAGGTCAGGATCATCACAACTTTTTGGGGGGAATTATTTCTAACTCCGGGACTCTCTTATAGATTTAAGTTATGTTCACGAATCCTTATTAATTCACCAAGCATGAAAATGAGTTTTCCTTTAGATTTGGAAATCAATGATTGATATATATGTGATTTAGAGAATCTTTTATATGTATTTGAGGTTCTTAATTGATGGAGAATAATCCGTATGTATTAGAGTTTCCTAGTCAATGGTATCATTCAATAAATTATATTGAAATCTCTTGGTCATTATGATGACCATACTGGTTTGAAAGCCATTCAGTGGGGCACTTGAAGTTTATTATCATTCAGAAAGACAAGGATTTTTCAGAGTTGGGATCATACCTGCAGATGGGATACCAACGTATCCTGATTAAAAAGGAATCAGAACCCATGTAGTTTGATAAGAAGGATATAGTTTAATGTTATATGAGATGGAAAACACTTAATGAATGATGGACTTGAACCTTAGAAAGGATTCCTACGTACTCTACTTTTAAGGCATAGATCAAAGTCCACATAGTTCAGGTGAAGAAATATGGGGCTTATGCATGGTTAACGACCCAAAAAAGAGATGTCGTGATTAATTTTACACTCTAAGCTCACGTGAGTCATGATGAGTGTGAGAAACAAGAGGTATCAGTAAACCCGACGATTGTGCCATGAAAGATGCAGTCACAAGAAATGATGTGGGGCTTACGTATGTATGAATGCCCAAGTAGATAAAGACCATGACTTACTTTAGGAAAGAATCCCAAGAGCAAGGTCCATAAAGGTATTTGTACTTTATGGGGATTTTGAGTTTTAACCCGGGGATTACTCCAAAGGAGGATGCCCAAATTAAGGGGGACTTATAACATGGGGATTAATCCTGAGAAGGAGGCCCAAATTAAAGGAAAATATGACTTGGGGTTAGTCCTGAGAAGAAGGCCCAGGTTAAGGGGACTTGGGGCTTACTCCTGAGAAGGAGGCCCAGGTTAAGGGGGCTTGGGGCTTACTCCTGAGGATGATTCAATAATTAAAGGAATTACAATTGAGGCTTATTCTCAAGAAGGAGGCCCCAACCAAGGGAATTTGGGGCTTACTACTAAGGAGGATCCCTAATAAAAATATATTCTCATCTTAAAGGATGAGGTTATATGGAGGAATCATCTAACCCTAATGACATAAAGCTTGTATGTCACGAGGTTTTGGGAGAGGTTCTCACATAATTCCTTTCAGATAAGGAAGCTAACAATGGAACCATGCCATAAATGGCTTTGAAATGGGGTTAGAGGGATAATATCTTGAATAGGAGAGGTGAACAAGAGAGAGGTGCACAAATGAAGTTGGTGCACAAGTGTAGGTCACGCAAGTCATTTGGTGCGCAAGTCTTGGCCGCAAAAGTGTACTTGTGACGCATGAGTTCTCCTGGGCAACGAAAAATATGTAGGCTAATACTTGTGAGAGACTTAACTCAAGCCTTTAGTATTATCCTAAGATGTTTCCAAAAGGGCGGCACACAAGTTTCATCCAAAGGGTTGGGCGGAACGCATCTGTTTCCATTTTTACGGAGGTCTAGACACTTAGGCGTGCAAGTGTTGACGAATTTGAAACACTTAGACCTTATTATACTCCTTTAGATCTTCCATTCTAGGTAAAAAGTTACCTTAAAATCTTTTGGAAGAGTTGAGTTGAAGACTAGGGTGACCAGAGCTTGAATTTGAATTTTGGAAAATTCACCATTGAAATGGGGGCCCACAGAGGCTATTTATAGGCCACCTTGCAACTTCGCCGAGAAATCAAATAGGGTGTGAAAGTATCTTGTGCACCTCTCTCTAATTGGGCTCCTAGTCCATGCCTTCGCCAATTTTTTTGATGTTCTTCAAAGGGTGACTGTATTTGTGCTTAAGGTATTCCCCTTTTCCATTCATTGGACTTCGTGATGGAAAGAAGCGTCAACAAAAGTACCCCCATAGAGTTGGATCCGAAAAGGAAAGAGGATCCGACTCTGAGGTAAAGCTGGAGAAATCAAGGGTCTTTTGTTATTGGCAGTTTAAAGTCATGCATGTTGGACTATAAAAAGGCTAATATTTAAGGTCGAATAGCTTTGAATGAATGGATTATATTGACTCAGTTCTTGATAATTTTTTTGGAAGCATATTAGAAAAATCCATTATGGAGGGGGAACATTGTAAACTGGGACTTGAGAAATTTTGAATCGGAGGATTGACATGGGAAAAGAGCTAAAAGGCATTAGAGGAAGTCTTTTCTAAGAATGAAGTTACCACTACTTGAAAAACCCTTTATAGGGGATTAATTATGCAGGTCCAACTAAGGCATATGCTGCATAATCAAATAGTAGTATCTTTTGGCTGATAAGTCCGTTATGTAGACAACTTATGCAAGGCCACCTAAGGGAACATGCTTTATAGTCGGGAAAAAGAACTCTTAGAAATTTGACTTTCTATTACTGAAATCCGAAGAATGTTTTATGGAGATTCAAATTTTCCAAAGCATAGAGTCTGATTTATGGAGAAAGGTACTTGAATATTGAGAAAATTTTTCCAATAAGAATTGTAAAAGAATTGGAGGAATGTGACTTCTATAAAGGTCTGACCCAAACGTAGGAAAAAAAGTATCTGTGGATTTAAATCATATGACCAAAATCAGAGATAGAAACATTATACGACATATGGTCAAGTGGTCCAAGGTTACTTCATATTTCTCTGAACATATGGAGAAGTAGGAAAATGTAAACCATAGACTTGAATATTTTCAGATCCTAAAAATGAGTATGGAACAAATATGTTAAGGATGACAGTTTTTTTGCAGATCCTTACATATCACTGTTAAGAGAAATAGGGACAAAAGAGGCTTATCCTAAAAATGAAGTTACCATTACTTGAAAAACCCATAATGGAGGTTGAATTATGCAGGGCCAACTGGGGAATAAGCTGCATAGTCAAATAGTAGTATCTTTTGGCTGATAGGTCCATTATGTATACAACTTATGCAAGGCCACCTAAGGGCACATGCTGCATAGTCAGGCAAAATAACTCTCAGGTATTAGAAATTTTGCGACCAAAAGTCAACAAAAGGGTTATGGAGATCATGAATATTATTTTTATAATGTTCTGGCTGGGTCCTGAATTGAGATTCTGGATGTCACTACGTATCTCATTAGGATGAGAATCAATCCACACATAGTTATTGAAATACAGTTTAACGTCATGTAGGATGAGAGCGTGGAAGATCTTAGTTTAGGGTCATAGAGCTCAGACCATAGTGAGGGAGACACATCATGTATTTTTTATAAAACTGATGTGAATAAAGACCAGGGTGTTCTATATCACACCATGTTCTCCCAGGGGGACTTTTCAGCCATGGGACCGAAAGTGGAGTTTGGGGTTTGGCCCAAAGGTTCAGGGCTGGACTTGAGGAATGCTCGAGCATTCCTACGTATCCCATGAGGATGGGAATCAAGCTACACGTATTTCTTGAAATACCCTTTGTATATATCTGATTCGTACATATGAGGGGTAAAGAGGACTTTATTTCAATTATGGATGGGCCCAAGATTAAGGACTTGGGTGTCACTACATATCTTATAAGGATGAGAATCAAGCCATACATAGTTATTGAAATAGGACATGGTTGGAGAACATTTCAATGATGATTACTCTCGAGTGAGGGTATCAAGGATTGTTTCAATTTATTGTCATACATGGAAAAAGTGAAAATATTTTAAGGTCATATGCATGGACCAGTGTTATGCAGTTTAATGTCTTGCAGCAAGGACAATGGGGGACTGTATAGTTTAACTTCATATAGCTAAGACGATGGGACGTACACAGTTTAACGTCATGTAGGACGAAAGTGAATCGATATGAATAATACGGTTGACGGGGGATTCAAGGATCAACATTGTATGAGATGGAGGTGAATCAATGTGAAGAAAGTGGTTTCGTGCTTGAACCTCATAAGGTTGCCTACGTACCCAGCCTAGGAGGCAAGGATCAAAGTCCACATAGTTCAATTGAGAGGGATATGATGATCGAGGTGTACATGAGGATAATGACCCAAAGATGATGTTGGGACTTAAGCATGGTTAGCGTCCTAGAGAAGATGTCATGGTCAAAGATTACTCTAATTTAAGGTGAGTCATGCTCGGTGTGAGAAAAAAGAGACAACAACAGACCTAATGATCATGTCGCGAAAGATGTGACCACAAAGGATGGTGTGTGGCTTATGCATGGTTAGCTGCCCGGGGCACACATGGAAACAGAGTTTAAAAGAAAATTGCACATGCGGAGATCAAAGTTTAATGTCATGTGTCACAGACATGGGGTGCCTGGTAGTTTAACATCCTACAGCTCGGACGATGCACAGTTTAACGTCATGTTAGATGATAGAGGGGACACAGTTTAACGTCATGTTGGATGATAGAGGGGGATATGCAATTTAATGTCCTGTAGCAAGGACAAGTTTCATAGACCTATGTCTCTTCCTCTAATTTCTCTATTTAGATACAAGTAAATTAGGCTCATCGTGATCGAAATAGTCATTGGCATTGGGATCCGTTAAATGAATCATTTTAATAGAACCAAAGATCAATTCTTCATCTGATGAAGATTCTGCCTGATGAACCAGTTCAGGCAGTGCCGCTTGGTGGGACCGTGCCCGTGCTTTTGAAGCTGATGGAATAAAATCTGTCAGTGTCAAAGATAACTTAGGCTTTGAGACGAGCTCTTCTTCTTCTGACTACTCTTCTTTCTTAAAATTACGCCGATTCTTTGAGTATTTTCCTTCTGATAAAGGGGGTTTTCCATGGAAGAAAAAACAGAAGACAGAATTGGTTGATTCAATTATGTTCATAAAGTGGCATGAGTTCGGTTGATCATTTTATTTACCATCCAATCATCATATTTCTAAGAATTTTTACTTTTGACTTTTTTCCAATCGCCTTCTTCCTATGGATCAGTAGCAGTAACACATGCTACCTGGGCTGAAGAACCTTTCAATTTTACTTGTCCAGAGTCCACCAGCTTTTGAAGGAGGTCTTTGAAGACAAAACACTCTTGAATGGGATGCCCCAACATCTGATGAAACGTGAAATAGTTGGGGAGGTCTTCATATACTTCCTTGTTCGGCCTTTTGGGCCTTAAGAACTAAACCATATTGTTTTCCAGAGCTGAGATGAAGTAACGAGGAACTTGTTAATTCTAGAAAGAATAATTTTTTTTTATTTAATGCTTCAAATTGTTTCCTCCTTTTATCTCTTTGATCATCTTGATGAGGCGACTGTTGTTTTTGATGCTCAAGAGGTTGAGCCCTTCGATATGATGATGGTTTTGAAGTGGAAGTAGGTACAACATGTTGTTTAAGTGTAACTATAATAGTTTCTTCTTTCCCTATTCTCCTTCCCGGAGCTGATGGAATTACATGGGACTTAGCTCTGGTTTCTGCAATGGGATTTTCCACTTGTTGGGAAATTGAAGAATGTTCCCAAAACCCTCCTAAGTATTTCATAGGGATCAATGGTGTACACAATTCATCGTAGAGATTTGTCACACAAATGTGTAACAACTCTTCTTGAGGGAGCAGTAGATTCAAGGAATATGTTAATCCTTTCCACCGAGCAATGAAGTCTAAAACTCTTTCATTCTACCTTTTTTTTCAATTTGTGAGATCAAAAACTGTTATTTTATACAATGTTGAGTTGAAATGAAAAAGGAATTTTGACGAAGATCTTTCCATCCTATAATTGATCGAGATTTCAAACTTGTATACTAGACAAAGGCTGGTCCTTGCAATGATTGCACAAAACACCAGAGTTTTACTGCTTCTTGTTGTTGAGGAGTTCCCATCATAGGATCGCAGCGAGAGACAAAATGTGTCAAATGCTGCTCTGGATCTCTTGAACCATTAAAAATGGGGAAGGTGACATTTGAAAAATTTGGAGGAGGAGGAATTGGATCTACCCATTCAGGGTAAACCTTCTTCTCTGGTTTCACTGGTGCACGTCGTCCTTCCATAGCTTCCAACTGAGCTGTTAATGACTCAATGTTATTCATTAATGCTTGAGAAACATCTAGTTGAGATTGGACCTGAGTAGGTGAAATAACTAGAGTTTGGACTGGTGAGGCGACCGGTACTGCCACTGATGGTAGTATTGTTGGTTGTAGTTTCGTATTACCCATAGGATTAGACCTATGAGGGTGTACCTATAATGGGGGATATTCTTGATCCATCCCAACAGCTACAACAAATTCCCTTGATTAATTAACTCCAGCATGCTTAGGAGGAAGACTACCTTGAAGTAGTTATGCCTTTAACCTCCTTAACTCATTCATTTCTTCTTCTTACTATGGGAACCTTTCCTCTAATTAGAGAGATTAGACTTCTCTAGAGGTAGGGTGGGATTTAACCTAACTTTTACCCTTTTCCTTGGCATGAGCCTTTCTGGAGTATGGAAGGGTATTACCCGAAGGAATGTCTTGCCTTTGGGAAACCCTCTGGATTCTAGTACGCACACCTCCTTCATTTGTTTCTGTGTATATAGCCTCTTGAACATGAACTTATTCATCTGATTCCTTTGAGTGAGCCTCATGTTCTGGGGGATCAGTGAAAATGACATTGATGACATTTATCGATGCATAACGCATCGCAATCCTTATGTCAGCATTTCTATGATATTGTCTTCTTCCATATCCTTTATGAGACATTGCCTTTTGTTTGGTTGATCCCTCAGGAACTTCTTAATGAACCGTAATTTGGAGGGAATTTCCTGATATTTCAGCTTTGCGTTCCTCTTGTGGCTTCTTCCCTAATCAAGGGAAGATTGACCTTTGTTGAGGAAGAGATTGAGAATTTGAAAAAGTTCCTAGTCTGGTGGACTAGGGCTGTTTTTGTTTTTCCTACTCAACTCCTAAAATCCTATCTGTTGATTCCGAGGGTTGGATGAAAAGAGTCCCCAGCTTGGAAAGATAAGGTGGCTCTTGAGCTGCTACATTTGAAACTTTCTTAAAATATCTCATGATTTTGAGGATTTTAGTCAAGAAATTGGCCAGTTGCATCTTCTGACACCCACTCAAATCACCTGGATCAGATGAACATTTGATTATTTCTAACACCACTATCACTTGATGATGCACATGCTCTAAACGAGAAGTCTGTTCGATATTATCATTTTCTTGATGCAAGAGTAATTCGAAAACTTGTTCTTTATATTCCTAACTTTGGGAAGAACTAGTTGAGGCATGTTATTGAGAAAGCCATTGATTACACAAAAAACCAGTTAGCTGTGGCAAACCATGGGCAATAACATTGCATGAAACCACTTTTGGTGGGATTTGTTGACTGGAGAGCACAGTGAAATGAAATGATCCATGAACACCCCATCACCTGATATGAATACTAGATGGGGAATTGGTAATTAACCAGTGCAACCTTTTTAATGCCCCAAGGCATGTACACTGAAGGGCTCTCTACTGATTTTCAACCTTTGTATGTCGGGAAACTAAGAGAGATGCCAAGTCAATTTGGCATTGCAACCCTTTTATTACCTTAACGTGATTTTGATATTCATAATAAGGTAATATTTTCTATTTTAAGTGACAAAGAGTTTTCCATATGTTGAGATGAATATCGTGAATACAATCTTTTGTCAACGTTTCTGGAATATCATAATGAGAGTCATCCAAAGGCCAATACATGACTGGTATTTCACCTTTCTACAATTGTTTTCACATATTCAGCATACCCTATTTTTCATTTAATGAAGATTATTCTACTTGATTGGACCAAAGATGGTGCTTCTTTATTGTTTCATTAGATTCAAAAATATTGGTAGAGAATTCATTTGTCAAATCAGAAGATGAATGACCCAAGGGTGGTTTAGAGAATGACCAACACCCAAGGCTATATTCTAATTGATAATGTATTTCACCTGCTTGCAGTAAGGCATCAGACCTGACTGGCTTCACATTCTTAATTGCCTTAAGATAAGAGGGCTTTCCTGTTACTGCATTTTCCACTGAAGAATTTACAAGTCATTGCGAATTACTACTGCAGAGAGGAATTTCGTAGATAAATTCATCATCATGGAGACTACCACCATGGTGGGTTACAACAAAAGATGAAACCATTTTCTCCTTGGTCTTTTGGACACGCAGAGGGTTATCGTGTCTCTCATCTGAAGATGATGCTTCGAGATTGTCTAAATTTTCAAGAAGAAAGCCTTCATGAGGAAGTGTCTGATGAAGACCTTCAGAATTATTGTTGTTATTTCTAGAATTTGGAAATGAGAGAGTAGAATCCTGAGTTGCAACAGATAATTGTATGAGGGATTCATGAACTCCAGCATTGAGCAAGGTCTTACTGCAGATTGGGTCTTAATTTTTTAACTGTGCTGGATTTGTCTTTTTCTTAGAAGCCTTCTTACTCACTTTGGAAACCACTTGTTGACGAAAGTGGTTATAATGGGCAGATGTATGTGCCTAATCATAAGAAATGGTCATGTTAGGATGACTATCAATATTTTAATTTGGTGTATGTGACCGACTTGATTTTCAATATGACATGGTGGAGTATGACCCACGACCATCCGGGACTGGAACAGAGGTGGGTATCTACTCCGGGGTGACATGTTGATGAGTCAGTCCACTAATAGGGATAGATTTATGTTTCATTCCATGTGATGTCACTGAATTTGTTATAATATTCTGACAGGTATCCAGAATGTGGTCAGGTATTTTCTTCTGATGTTTCACCATTGTCAGAATGTGCTTGGTGACTTCAGCTACCGGAACATGAATATGTGTCCATTCCGTGTTTGGAGTAGGTGTGTGTTCCCGCTCTTTTCTTCTTTTTCCTATCAGTGAATTCTATCAATACTCGTGTGTGGGGGAAGAAAGTTGCGTTTGCCTCTAGTTTTTTATTGGAGCTTTATAATTGACATCTCTGGGTGCTACCAAATGAGACTGTTGGTTAGCTTGATGAATTGCAGGTGTATGTGCTTGATGATTGTTCTCCACCAGATATTATTGATGAACTTCCTTCAATTATGGTAGATGAGGCTGATGGAAGAATTGATGAATGGAAGCAGGTGTATGTGACTGCCAATAGTACTCCACTGGAATTTCCTGGCGGGATTGGTGTGTTACTGCTAGAAAAGTCTACTGGGCAAAGAAATAAGGACAGACGGGTGTATATTCCCATTCGTTGTTTGCCATCAAGTTAGGTTGATGGAATTCTCTAGAGGGGGCATAAGTAAGAACCAACTCCTAGTTGGCCTAATTTTGCCTCTGACGGTTCGTCTTGCATGCTTGGGTATGAGGAACCTGATCTGAACGCCTAGAGGCGATACCCCCATCATGTTGAGGGTGCACTACAACATGAGTCTGGCGGCGATTGTTGGTGGTATTTCTTAGGAAGGACTTCTATCTTCTTGAACTGAGGCCTTGAGTGGCCTCTTGATCTACCTCCCAGTAATATGGGAGGGACTGGTTATTACATTCCAGGGATAAAGACCCTAAACGGTTGGAGACGGTGGTTGGAACCACTAGCTTCTTGACCACTGTTCATCGCTGTCTGGACAACCAGGTTGAGTTGTTTACTTGGAGGGCTTGTCGAGCGGCCTCCAGAGTCGGGATGGTATAGTTTTGATAGTATTACCTCAAAAATACATTTGAGACCCAGCGTTGAAGATGCTGAACAGGTGATTTCGTCCTCAGAGTGGACGAGAATCCAGCATTAGTAGCATCTGAGGCATTCATAGGTGTGAACCTTAAAGAATCCATTTTGTATTGTAGAGAGATCCTGGAAAAGAGTGCCTTTTTGATATAGTAGACATAATCAAGATAAGTCTGGCCAGACTACATCTTTTGGATGAGCACATATGTTATTTATTTCTTTGCTGGCCCTCATATTGAGTTCAATAGGGGCCTAACAAATAAGTAAAACATCATTTAACTTGGTTAAGGAGTCACATCGAGTTCACCATTTTTTGTTTCATCTAGAAATGGGATGACCTTGTTTGTTTAAGGTTCAAACATTCCAATTGGTTTCTAATGGGTTTATTCATAGAACCAAAAACACCCAATTATTCTATATCCATTTGGACCTAGTTTCCAAAGGTAGGTGCTCATTAGTTGTGGACCGATGAGGCTTAAGAATTTGCATTGGTTGAGAGGATGGGAGGTCAGGCTCATCAAACCATTTGGGGGGAATAATTGCCTGTTCTGGGACTCTCTTATAGATTTAAGTGATGTTCACAAATCCTTTTTAATTCACCAAGCATGAAAATGAGTTTTCCTTTAGATTTGGAAATCGATGATTGATATGTATGGGATTTAGAGAATCTTTTATATGTATTTTAGGTTCTTCATCGATGTAGAATCATCCATAAGTATTACAGATTCTTAGTCAATGGCATCCTTCAATACATTATATAGAAATCTCTTGGTCATTATGATGACCATACTAGTTTTAAAGCCACTCAGTGGGGAACTTGATGTTTATTGTCATTTAGAAAGATAGGGATTATTTTATAGTTGGGATCATACCCACAAATGGGATACCTACGTTTCCTCGTTGAAAAGGAATCAAAACCCACATATTTCGATAAGAAGGTTATAGTTTAACGTCATATCAGACAGAAAATAATTAATGAATGATGGGCTTGATCCTTAGAAACGCTTCCTATGCACTCTAATTTTAAGGCAGAGATCAAAGTCCATGTAGTTCAGGTGAAGAAATATGAGGCTTATGCATAGTTAACTACCCAAAAAAGAGATGTCTTGATTACTTTTACACTCTAAACTCACGTGAGTCATGCTCAGTGTGAGAAAAAAGAGGTATCAGTAAACTTGAAGATTGTATTATGAAAGATGCAGTCACAAGAAAGGATGCAGGGCTTACGTATGTATGACTACCCAAGTAGATGAAGACCATGACTTACTTTAGGAAAGAATCCCAGGAGTAGGGTCCATAAAGGAATTTGTACTTTATGTAGATTTGGATTTTTAACCTGGGGCTTACTCCTAAGGAGGATTCCCAAATTAAGGGGGACTTAGAACTTGGGGCTTACTTCTGAGAAGGAGGTCCAGGTTAAGGGGACTTGGGGCTTACTCTTGAAAAGGAGGCCTAGGTTAAGAGGACTTGGGGATTACTCCTGAGGTGGATTCCCTAATTAAAGGAATTATGATTAAGGCTTATTCTTGAGAAGGAGGCCTGTAACGCCCCAAAGTTTTTCAATGGAAATTCCCTTCTTATAAATATGTCGTAAAATCACATGAACACAACATAATGAACTAATAAGTGATAAGTGACCTTTAAATAAAAGTTTGTCACTTTTTTATTGGGAATTTTGAAAATCTGACATACACGGTTGTGTTCAAGATGATTTTTGGAGTCTAATAAAACAAAAAAAGCTGGTGAAGAGTAACCTACCCTTATGACTAGTAACATACCCTCATGAAAAGTGATATACCCTAATGAATAGTAACTTTACCTATGATAGTATAAAAATAGTATTCAAGTGAAAGTATGATGTACCTATATTTTAGAATAACTAAATGAATGTTTTAAAACTGGGTTTTTATTAATAAGTTATGAATTTTATTAAATATTAAATTAATCATATATAGAAAATTATTTTTGAAAAATGGACTTCATTTTTGGATTCTACAGGTTGAAAAATGGTTGGGGTAAATTTTAGGGATTTTTCGGAAATACTTGAATTTCTGATGAATAGTGAAATACCGTAATTTACAAAAGCAAAATAAGCTAAATATAGAGTAATGTGTGATGTTTTGCTGATGTAAGCCCACTTTTTTTGGGATCACATGATTAAATTACTATTCTTGGTCATGTAATACTCACTATTCCTTGTCTTGTGGAGAAATAATGAGCTAATGAATTTTATATTAAGAAAATCCCTCTCCCCTCCATTATAAAAACCACCCTTCACACCCTCATTTCCTCACACCTCTCAACCTCCAATACTTCCCTAAAATCTACCCAAATATCTTCCCTATCCCCTCTTCCACGTTCAAGAGCTTCTGGTCTCATCAAAAGACCAAGCCTAGCTTCATTAAGGAGGATCTCAAGAGGAGGATTTAAGAGGTAACTTCTCTCCCTCTTCCCCTTTAATTTCCTTTCAATTTCAAGTTCATTTATTTATCTCTCCCCAAATATCTTCATCCAAATGGTATTTTAACTCCATTATTATAAATTTAATTTAATTTTATGTTGCTAATGGGATATTATATCATCCAGCCCCTTTTCCATCTTCCTTTTATTTTATTAAAGATAATGTTGTTTGTGAGGTGTTAATTTATCACCTTCATGAACGACATTTTTTCTTCTTCCATTTCTACTTTCAGTTCTGGTCATAAAACCATTTTTATGGTTGAACCGGAATTTATTATATGTTTTATATCCTATTTAATGTTCTGGAAATAACTTATTTCCATATCACTAGTGATAAAATAAAACAAGTTCATTATGATCGAAAAACCGTTCAAATTAACCCAAAAAATCATCATCTAACTATTCATCCACATGGATAAAGTATGATTCATTATAAGATCATTAAAACTCCTGTAATATCATTAATAACATTTAATATCATTTTTGGATATTTACACATGTTCTACCCGAACTTCAATTTAAGAATACAAGTGAACCACTCAAGAAAACCATAAAAACAAACATTCTAGAACAATGTTTTAAAACTATATAACTCATCCAAAGGCACATAAAATCACTTAATGAAACCATAATGAACCATATTAATGTACAAATGGTTCTCTATTTTTAATTAATGGATATAATGTCATTATATGGGGCATTAAAGAGAAGGAAGCATTCAGATACAAGGTAAGAGGAAATTCTTGAACCCAACTTTCATCCTTCGGGTTCTCCCTCTTTCACTATATTTTTTTATATGGCTACTCCTTAAAGATCATTTCTTCATAATTGTATTTCCTTTTCTGGGATATACATGTTTTTCCATGGTTTTTATGTCAAAAATAATGTTTTCCAAAAGAACTCTTCTTTTAAGAACACACCTTTTACTTCTCACTCAAAGTGGACGGTTCTTGTAACATGTATGTTATTACCTCTCTCTTTTGAGAACACAAAGTTTATGAATATGTTCTTATGAGTTGAAACCCATTCCTTTGTTGGGTTAGTTATGTTCATTTTTTGAAATGTTTTCTATGTGGAAAGAATGACAATGATAATGTTATGATGTGACGGGTGTGCCCAGAATTATATAACGTAATATGAATGTTTCAAAGTGACAAGTGCGGTCAGAATCATACAAAGCTCCAATGCATTGGGTAAAGTGATGAATCTCATGTGTAAATGTGAAATGATGTGTGAACAAGACTCTAGATTGGTTCAGAAGTATGTGTGGTATTTAACCACTAAGACATGATGTTTCATTTTTATGCATTGCCACATTTCAAGTCTTATATTTATGCTTGCTCTCATGTTCATGATCTTTTTACCATGTTATGATTATGATCACCCCATGATATATTGTTCTTTTATATCCTCTTACTAGGCTTTTATCTCACCCCTTTTGATTTATATCCTCAGGTGGATACATATACTAAGGAGAGGACAAGTGCCAATAAGAAGTTAGATAAGATGAAATTAAATAAATGTTTATCCTTGATGTTGTAATTGCTATGTATGGTCCTAGTTTTACAATGAAACCAAACCTTTGGATCCTCTATTTTTAATACTATTATGTTTTTTATCCTAAAATAATTTAATACTATTGTAAGAAATGTTTGGGCCACTATAGTTGGTATTAGAGGAAAGTTTTAGTTAATTTGGGAATTAGGATTAGTGAACCCTAGAGAAAACCTATAACTTGAGACTAAGTAAACATATGCACACAATAATATTTACATAGGGATCCCATATGTTATGTTTTTGGTATAAATTGTTTAAATGAATAATTTATTCATGAATTTTTTACTTATGTTTTGTTCTAACCTTTTCTATTTTAGAAAATGGTGGGAACCAGGAGAAATTAGGCCAACAACTTGTGAAAGGGCCAGTGAAATGATTGCCCAAACGACATCCCCAATGATTTGGGCGGCGGAGTTCAAAACTTCATAGATATGCTTACCCAATTATCTCAGGTTATGAACAATAACCATAATAATGGGGAACATCTTCCTTCACCAAAGAGGGAGAAACTGGATATTGATTGTTTTATGCGAGAATGACCACTGAAGATTAGTGGATCTTCCAATCCACTAGTTGCAGAACAGTGGGTCAACTCCATGGAGAAGATATTTTTTTTAATTCACTGTTCTGAGATGGAGAAGGGGTCTCTAGCCATTTATCATCTAGATGGAGAATTTGATCAATGGTGGGATTTGATTAAGAAAACCAAGCCAAGGGAGGAAATTGAAGAGATGGAATGGGAAGACTTTAAGATAATTTTTCGTAATAAGTATTTCCCATGAAATCTTCATATGAAGATGGAGATTGAATTCATAGAGCTCATGAAAAAAGAAGGAGAACTTGTCACAACCTATGAAGCGAATTTAACATGTCTTTCAAGGTACACTTTGGGTCTTGTTATCAACAATGATAGAAAAATTGATAGATTCTTTAGTGGATTAAAGCCACACCATTTAAAGGCTCTTCCAATTCGAGACATTAGGAGTTATGAATAAGTTGTTCGATGCACTCTCAAAGTGGATATGGAGTTTGGAGAATGGTCTCATGGCTATGGGGATAAGAAACGAAAGATGGAGTTTCAAGATGGAGGATCTAATGACAAAAGTGGGAAGAAAACTCAAAGACCCATGTGCCAAAAATGTGGGAAGTTGCACCATGGGAACTGCCTCAAAGGGATGGGGAAGTGCTTCAAGTGTGGGAAAGAAGGAAACCCTACTCAAGAGTGTCGAAAAGACACAAAAATGATGTAGAATGTGGCAGAAGAAAGGAGAGAACCACTCATGGTTCAATGCTACAACTATAGGGAGATAAGACACTATGAAAGTCAGTGCACTAAACCTCGAGTTCTCGAGGGTAATCAACGTCAGCAACCACTAAATCCAAAGGAACAAGGGAAGGCTTATTCCATCACTACTGTGGAGGTGGAACATGATAATGAAGTCATACAAGGTACACTTCCTATTAAGTCAGGAATGGAAAAATTCTTATTTGATTCTGGTTCTATGAATTCATTTATATCCTGCATGTTTTCTAGAACTATAGAATCGAATCTCCAAAACATTGAAGTATAGATATCTGTAAAAACACCAAGTGGTGCAATCATTGCAACCTAAGTGTTTGAATCCTCTCCTGTTGGCGTATGTGGGAAGATTATTCCTATGAATCTCTTAATACATCCCTTGGTGGAATTCAACGCTATAAGGGGAATGGATTGGCTCTTGTTATATAGAGCACATATCAATTATCGTGAAAAAGAAATATCTTTTCATATTCCGAACCATCCCATGTTCCTCTACAAATTCAAGGAAGATCATGAATCTCCTCTGAAAAATACTTCAATGGTGTGGGTATTGATTCCCTATGAAGAAGAATACCTCACCCAAATGGTTGAGTTGAAGGAAAGTGCCAAACTTGAGGAAATTCCCATCGTGAGGGAATATGGCAATGTATTTCCCAAAGAGTTACCTGGAATTCCCTCGGATCATGAGGTAGAGTTCTCAATTGAACTCATACCTGAAGCTTCTCTTATCTCGAAGTGTCCGTATAGAATGGCTCCTATAGAATTGGAGGAGTTAAAGAAGTAGCTGCAAGAGCATCTGGACAAAGGGTTCATACGCCCTAGTGCATCACCTTGGGGTGCGCCAGTGCTCTTTGTGAAGAAGAAGGATGGAACAATGCGGCTGTGTATGGATTATCAGGAACTAAAAAATATCACCATAAAGAACAAGTATCCTCTTACAAGGATTGACTAATTGTTTGATCAGTTAAGAGGAGCTCAATACTTCTCAAAGGTGGAACTTCGTTCTAGATATCATCACGTAAAGGTGAAGAAGGAAGATATTTAGAAGACTTCCTTCTAAACAGGGTATGGGCACTATGAGTTTTTGGTGATGCCCTTCAGACTTAATAATGCCCCATAAATATTCAAGGATTTGATGAATAGAGTCTTTAGACATTACTTCAAAAAAAAATTGGTAGTTTAATCTACTCCAAGATCAAGGGGGAACATGAAGAACATCTAAGACTTGTGTTGTCGACATTAAGAAAGGAGAAGTTGTATGCCAAGTTCAGCAAGTGTGGCTTTTGGATTAATCAAGTCACAATCTTGGGCCATGTAATCACAAGTGAGGAAATTTCTGTGAATCCGTCAAAGACAAAGGCGATTGAGGAATGGACTAGGCCCTCTAGTGTCACAAAAATCCGTATTTTTCTTGGATTAGCTAGGTACTACTGTCGTTTTGTGAGAAACATCTCACGATTGTCATGACCGCTAACAAAGTTAACAAGGAAAGGGGTAAAGTATGTCTGGACGGAAGAATATGAAGGATGTTTCAAGGAGATAAGGAGAAGGCTGATCACTACACCTTTACTCACACTAACAAAAAGTGGGGAAAGTTTTTTGATATACAGTGATGCTTCAAAGAAATTATTGGGTTGTGTACTCATGAAAAATGGTAATGTGATAGCCTACGCCTCACGACAGTTGAATATCCATGATCAGAACTACATGACACATGATCTAGAGCGGGCAGCCGTGATTTTTGACTTTAAAATCTGGAAGCACTACCTTTATGGAGAGAAGTGTGACATATACACCGACCATAAGAGCCTAAAGTATATATTCACAAAAAAGGAGCTCAACATGCATCAAAGGAGATGGTTAGAGATAATCAAGGGTTATGATTGCTCTATTCACTATCATCCCAGAAAGGCGAACAAGGTAGCTAATGCTCTGAGAAGAAAAGAACCTGCTACTCTATCCATGCTACAGATTGAGAAAGACCCTATCTTCTTGGATATTAAAATAATGGATTTGGAAATTATAAGGAACGGGGATACATCCGACCTTTCACAAATGATTGCGCAACCATCCATCTAGGAGAAGATTAAGGAAGCATAAAGGGATGATGTGGAGATACAAAAGAGGGGGAATTCAGTAAAGGAAGGGCAACTGCTAGAGTTCCATATCAAATATGATGGTGTGATTTGGTTTGGAACGCGGCTTTGTGTGCCTTCATCACCCGGGATAAATAAGGAGCTATTGGACAATTCACATTGCTCAACTTTCTCTATCCATATTGGGAGTAACAAGATGTACTGTGATCTCTGAGAACACTTCTGGTGGGATATTATGAAGAAGGATATTGAGGAATATATATCAAGGTTCTTGGTATGTCATCGAGTTAAAGGTGAGCGACAAATGTCCAAAGGTATGATGCAACCATTGCCTATACCCATGTTGAAATGGGAAAATGTTACTATGGACATTTTCATGGGTCTCCCAAATATATCGAAGGGAAATAATGCAATATGGGTTGTTGTTGAACGACTCACCAAGACTGCCCATTTTATCGCTATTCGGGAAGATCTATCACTTGAATAACTTGAAAATATATGTGAAGAAAGTGGTGAGACTACACGGTATTCCACTCTCAATTTTCTCTGACTGTGATCCAAGGTTCACATATAAATTCTGGAGGAGTCTTCAACATGCTTTGAGTACTGAATTAAATTTCCGCATGACCTATCACCCCCTAACTGATGGCCAGTCTGAAAGGACTATTCAGACACTTGAAGAGATGCTAAGAGCCCGCTCTCTAGAATTCAAAGGTGGATGGGATCAACATCTCCCATTTGTTGAGTACTCATACAACAATAGCTTCCACTCAAGTATTCAGATGGCTCCATATGAAGCTCTGTATGGAAAGCGATGTAGAACTCCAACCTATTGGGATGAAGTTCAAGAAAGAAAGATACTAGGACCCGATCTTGTTCAAGAGATGACAAAGAAGGTTCAACTCATCCAAAAACACATCAAAGCTTCTCAGAGTCGGTAAAAGAGCTATGCTGACAAGCGTCAAAGGGACCTGGAGTTCGATGTTGGAGATAATGTCGTCCTTCAAATATCTCCATGGATGAGAGTCATGCGATTTGGGAAGAAAGGGAAGCTAAGACCAAGGTACATTGGCCCCTTTGAGATACTTGACCGCATAGGAGTCATGTCTTATCGACTTGAACTTACACAACATATGGCACAAGTTCATGATGTGTTTCACATATCACTCTTGAGGAAGTACATACCAGACCCCTCACATGTACTAAAATCAGAGGTCGTACAGTTGGAAGATGATCTCTCTTATGAGGAACAACCGATAAAGATTCTAGATCGAAGAGATAAGGTTCTATGCAACAAGACAACCCATATTTTCAAAGTGTTGTAAAAAACCATAAGTTTGAGGAAGCAACTTGGGAACTGGAATAGGTAATGAAGGAGAAGTACCCTCACCTTTTTATGTAAATTGAAATTTCGAGGGTGAAATTTCAAAAGGGGGGAAGAATGTAACGACCCAAAGTTTTTCAATAGAAATTCCATTCTTATAAATATATCATAAAATCACATGAAAATACAACATAATGAACTACTAAGTCCTAAGTGACCTTTAAATATAATTTTTTCACTTATGTATTGGGAATTTTGAAAATCTAACATACACGGTTGTGTTCAAGATGATTTTTGGAGTCTAATAAAAAAACTGTTGAATAGTAACCTAACCTTATGAATAGTAACATACCCTTATGAATAGTGGTATACCCTAATGAATAGTAACTTTACCTATGATAGTATAAAAATAGTATTCAAGTGAAAGTATGATGTAGCTATATTTTAGAATAACTAAATGAATGTTTTAAAACTGGATTTTTAATAATAAGTTATGATTTTTATTAAATATTAAATTAATCATATATAGAAAATTATTTTAGAAAAATGGACTTCATTTTTGGATTCTACAGGTCGAAAAATTGTTGGGGTATATTTTTGGGATTTTTCTGAAATACGTGAATTTTTGATGAATAGTGAAATACCGTAATTTACAAAAGCTAAATAAGCTAAATATTGAGTCATGTGTGATGTTCTACTGATGTAAGCCCACTTGGTTCGGGATCACATGATAAAATTACTATTCTTTTTCATGGAATACTCACTATTCATTGTCTTGTGGAGAAATAATAAACTAATGAATTTTATATTAAGAAAACCCCTCTCCCCTCCACTATAAAAACCACCCTTCACACCCTCATTTACTCACACCTCTCAAGATCCAAACCTTCTCTAAAATCAACCCAAACATCTTCCCTAGCCCCTCTTCCACGTTCAATAGATTCTGGTCTCATCAAAAGACCAAGCCTAGCTTCCTTAAGGAGGATTTCAAGAGGAGAATTTAAGAGGTAACTTCTCTCCCTCTTCTCCTTTAATTTCCTTTCAATTTCAAGTTCATTTATTGATCTCTCCCCACATATCTTCCTCCAAATGGTATTGTAACTCCGGTATCATAAATGTAATGTAATGTTATGATGCTAATGAGATATTATATCATCCAACCCCTTTTCCCTCTTCCTTTTATTTTATTAAAGAGAACGTGTTTGTGAGGTGTTAATTTATCACCTTCAAGAACGACATGTTTTCTTCTTCCATTTCTACCTTCATATCTGGTCATAAAACCATTTTTATGGTTGAACCAGAATTTTTTATATTTTTTATGTCCTATTTAATGTTCTGGAAATAACTTATGGCCATATTACTAGTGATAAAATAAAACAAGTTCATTATGATTGAAAAACCATTCAAATTAACCCAAACAATCATCATCTAATGATTCATCAACATGGATATAATATGATTCATAATAAGATCATTAAAACTCTTTTAATATCATTAATAACATGTAATATGATTTCTGGATATTTACCCATGTTCTACCCGAACTTCAATTTAAGAATACAAGTGAACCACTCAAGAAAACCATAAAAACAAGCATTCTAGAACAATGTTTTAAAACTCTATAACTCATCCAAAGTCTCATAAAATAACTTAATGAAACCATAATGAACCATATTAATGTAAACAAGGTTCTGGATTTATAATTAATGGATATAATGTCATTATATGGGGCATTAAAGAGAAGGAAGCATTCAGATACAAGGTAAGGGTGAATTCTCGAACCCAACTTTCATCCTTCGGGTTCTCCCTCTTTCACACCATTGTTTTATATGGTTACTCATTAAAGATCATTTATTCATCATTGTATTTCCTTTTCTGGGATATAAATGTTTTCCCCTGGTTTTTATGTCAAAAAAATGTTTTCCAAAAGAACTCTTCTTTTAAGAACACACCTTTTACTTCTCACTCAAAGTGGACAGTTCTTGTAACATGTATGTTATTACCTCTGTCTTTTGAGAACACAAAGTTTATAAATGTGTTCTTATTAGATGAAACCAATTCCTTTACATGGGTTAGTTATGTTCATTTTTTGACATGTGTTCTATGTGGCAAGCATGATAATGATAATGTTATGATGTGACGGGTGCACCCAGAATTATATAGCGCAATATGAATGTTTCAAAGTGACAGGTGCGCTCAGAATTATACAGAGCTCCAATGCATTGGGTAAAGTGATGAATCTCATGAGTAAATGTGAAATTATGTGTGAACAAGATGCTATATTGGTTCACAAGTATGTGTGGTAGTTAACCACTAAGACATGATGTTTCATTTTTATGCATTGCCACATTTCAAGTCTTATATTTATGCTTCCTCTCATGTTAATGATATTTTTACCATGTTATGATTATGCTCACCCCATGATATATTGTTCTTTTCTATCCTATTACTGGAATTTTATTTCACCCCTTTTGATGTATATCCTCAGGTGTCTACATGTACTAAGGAGAGGATAAGTGCCAATAAGAAGCTAGAGAAGAAGAAATTTAATAAATGTCTATGCTTGATGTTGTAATTGCTATGTATGGTCCTAGTTTTCCCAAGACACCAAACCTTTGGATCCTCTATTTTAATAATATTAAGTTCTTTATCTTAAAATAATGTAATACTAATGTAAGAAAAGTTTGGGTCACTATAGTTGGTATTAGAGGAAAGGCTTAGTTAATTTGGGAATTAAGATTAGTGAACCCTAGAGAAAACCTATAGCATGAGACTAAGTACAAATATGCACACAAGAATATTTACATAGGGATCCCATATGTTATGTTTTAGGTATCAATTATTTAAATGAATAATTTATTCATGACTTGTTTACTTATGTTTTGTTCTAACCTTTTCTATTTTAGAAAACGATGGGAACTAGGAGAAATGAGGCTAACAACTTGTGCGAGGGCCAGTGCAAAGATTTCCCGAACGACATCCCCAATGATTTGGGAGGTGGAGTACAGAACTTCATGGAGATTCTTACCCAATTATCTCAAGTTATGAACAATAACCTTAATAATGGGGAACATCTTCCTTCACCAAAGATGGAGCAACTGGCTATTGATTGTTTTATGCGGCAATGACCACTGAAGTTTAGTGGACCTTCCGATCCACTAGTTGCAGAACAGTGGGTCAAATCCATGGAGAAGATCTATTCTATTCTTCACTGTTCTGAGATGGAGAAGGTGACTCTAGCCATTTATCTTCTAGATGTACAAGTTGATCAATGGTGGGCTTTGATTAAGAATACCAAGTCAAGGGAGGAAATTGAAGAGATGGAATGAGAAGACTTTAAGATGATTTTTCTTAATAGGTATTTCCCACAAAATCATCATATGAAGATGGAGATTGAATTCATAGAGCTCAAGAAAAAAGAAGGAGAATCTGTCACAACCTATGAAGCGAATTTCACATGTCTTTCAAGGTACACTTCCAGTTTTGTTATAAAAAATGATAGCAAAATTGAAAGATTATTTATTGGATTAAAACCACACCTTTGAAAGGCTCTTGAAATTAGAGACTTTGGGAGTAATGAAGAAGTTGTTCTATGCACTCTCATAGTGGAGATGGAGTTTGGAGAATGGTCCCATGGCTATGGGGATAAGGAACAAAATATGGAGTTTCAAGCTGGGGGATCTAATGAAAAAAGTGGGAAGAAAACTCAAAGACCCGCATGCCAAAAATGTGGGAAGTCGCACCATGGGAACTACCTCAAAGGGATGGGGAAGTGCTTCAAGTGTGGGAAAGAAGGAAACCCTGCTCAATAGTGTCTAAAAGACATGAAAATGAAGGATAATGTGGTTGAAGAAAGGAGATAACCCCTCATGGTTCAATGCTACAACTGTAGGAAGCTAGGGCACTATGAAAGTCAGTGCACTAAACCTTGAGTTCTCGAGGGTAATCAACGTCATCAACCACTAAATCCGAAGGATCAAGGGAAGGCTTATGCCATCACTACTATGGAGGTAGAGCATTATAATGAAGTCGTACAGGTTACACTTCTTATTCAGTCAAGAATGGAAAAAGTCTTATTTGATTCTGGTTCTATGCATTCCTTTATATCCTACATGTTTCTAGAACTATATAATCGAATCCCCGAAACATTGAAGTATAGATACCTGTAAAAACACCAAGTGGTGCAATCATTGCAAACCAAGTGTTTGACTCCTCTCCTGTTGGCATATGTGGGATGATTCTTCCTACGAATCTCGTAATACTTCCCTTGGTGTAATTCGACGCTATAATGGGAATGGATTGGATCTCGTTATATAGAGCACATATCAACTATGGGGAAAAGAAAATATCTTTTCATATTCCGAACCATCCCATGCTCCTCTACAAATTCAAGGAAGATCATGAATCTCCTTTGAAAAATACTTCAATTGTGTGGGTGTTGATTCCCCATAAAGAAGCATACCTCACCCAAATGGTTGAGTTGAAGGAAAGTTCCAACCTTGAGGAAATTCCCATCATGAGGGAATACAGAGATGTATTTATAAAAGAGTTACCCGGAATTCCCCCGGATCCTGAGGTAGAGTTCTCAATTGAAATCTTACCCAGAGCTACTCCTATCTCGAAGTGTCCCTATAGGATGGATCCTATAGAATTGGAGGAGTTAAAGAAGCATCTGCAAGAGCATCTGGACAAAGGGTTCATATTCCCTAGTGCATCACCTTGGGGTGCGCCAGTGCTCTTTGTGAAGAAGAAGGATGGAACAATGTAGCTGTGTATCGATTATCAGGAACTCAACAAGATCACCATAAAGAACAAGTATCCTCTTACAAGGATTGACTACTTGTTTGATTAGTTAAGAGGAGATCAATACTTCTAAAAGGTGGATCTTCGTTCTGGATATCATCAGGTAAAGGTGAAGAAGGAAGATATTCAGAAGACTGCCTTCTAAACAATGTATGGGCACTATGAGTTTTTGGTGATGCCCTTCAGACTTAATAATGCCCCTTCAATCTTCATGGATTTTATGAATAGAGTCTTTAGACATTACCTCGACGAATTTTTGGTAGTTTCATCTACTACAAGATCAAGGGGGAACATGAAGAACATCTAAGACTTGTGTTGGTGACATTAAGAAAGGAGAAGTTGTATGCCAAGTTCAGAAAGTATGGATTTTGGATGAAGCAAGTCACGTTCTTGGGACATGTGATCACAAGTGACGGAATTTCTGTGGATCCTTCAAAGACAAAGGCGATTGAGGAATGGACTAGGCCCTCTAGTGTCATAGAAATCCGTAGTTTTGTTAGATTAGATAGGTACTACCATCTTTTTGTGAGAAACTTCTCACGATTGTCAGGACTGATAACTAAGTTTACAAGGAAAGGGGTAAAGTATGTTTGGACGGAAGAATGTGAGGGAAGTTTCAAGGAGCTAAAGGGAAGGCTGATCACTGCACCTGTACTCACACTACCAAAAAGTGGAGGACGTTTTGTGATAAAACAGTGATGGTTCAAAGAAATTCATGGGTTGCGTACTTAGGAAAAATGATAATGTGATAGCCTACGCCTCATGACAGTTGAATATCCATGAGAAAAACTACCCGAAAAATGATCTAGAGCTGGCATCCGTGATATTTGCCTTGAAAATATGGTAGCACTACCTTTGTGGAGAGAAGTGTGACATATACACCGACCATAAGAGCCTAATGTATATATTCACACAAAAGGAGATCAACATGTGTCAAAGTAGATAGTTAGAGCTAATCAAGGATTATGATTGCTCTATTAACTATCATCCTGGAAAGGCGAACAAGGTAGCTAATGCTTTTAGCAGAAAAGAACCTACTACTCTATCGATGATGTGGATTGAGAAAGACCCTATCTTCTTGAATATGAAAAGAATGGATTTGGAAATCATAAGGATAGGGGATAAATCCTACCTTTCCTAAATTATTGCGTAACCATCCATCCATGAGAAGATTAAGGAAACACAAAGGGATGATGTGGAGATAAAAAATAGGTTGAATACAGTAAAGGACGGGTAACTGCCAGAGTTCCATGTCGAATATGATGGTGTGATTCTGTTTGGAATGCGGCTTTCTGTGCCTTCATCACCCGGGATAAATAAGGAGCTATTGGACAATGCGCATAGCTCAACTTTCCCTATCCATCCTGGGAGTATCAAGATGTATCGTGATCTCCGAGAAAACTTCTGGTGGGATAATATGAAGAAGGAGATTGCAGAATATATATCAAGGTGCTTGGTATGTCATCATGTTAAAGTTGAGGGACAAATGTCCAAATGTATGATGCAACCATTGCCTATACCCATGTTGAAATGGGAAAATGTTACTATGGAATTTTTCACGGGTCTCCCAAATACATCGAAGGGAAATAATGTTATATGGGTTGTTGTTGACTGACTCACAAAGACTGACCATTTTATCGCTATTCAGGAAGATCTATCGCTTGAAAAACTTTCAAAGATATATGTGAAGAAAGTGGTGAGACTGCACGATGTTCCACTCTCAATTGTCTCTAACTGTGATCCAAGGTTCACATCTAAATTCTGGAGGAGCCTTCAACATGCTTTGAGTACTGAATTAAATTTCAGCATGACCTATTACCCCATAACTGATGGCCAGTCTGAAAGGACTATTCAGACGCTTGAAGATATTCTAAGAGCCTACTCTCTGGATTTCAAAGGTGGATGGGATCAACATATCCCATTGGTTGAGTTCTCATACAACAATAGATTCCACTCGAGTATTCCGATGGATCCATATAAAGATCTGTATGGAAAGTGATGTAGAACTCCAACCTGTTGGGATGAAGTTGGAGGAAGAAAGATACTTGGACCGGATCTTGTTCAAGAGATGAAAAAGAAAGTTCAAGTCATCCAAAAACACATCAAAGCTGCTCAGAGTCGGCAAAATAGATATGCTGAAAACCCTCAAAGGGACTTGGAGTTCGATGTTGCAGATAAAGTCTTCCTTCGAAAATCTCCATGGAAGAGAGTCATGTAATTTGGGAAAAAAGGGAAGCTAAGCCCAAGGTACATTGGCCCCTTTGAGATCCTTGACCGCATAGGAGCCATGGCCTATCGACTTGCACTTACACTGAATATGGCTCAAGTTCATTATGTGTTTCACATATCACTCTAGAGGAAGTACATACAAGACCCCTCACATGTACTAAACTCAGAGGTGGTACAGCTGGAAGATAATCTCTCTTACGAGGAACAATCGGTAAAGATTCTAGATCGAAGAGATAAGGTTCTATGCAACAAGACAACCCATCTTGTCAAAGTGTTGTGGAAAAACCATAAGTTTGAGGAAGAAACTTGGGAACTGGAAGAGGTAATGAAGGAGAATTACCCTCACCTTTTTATGTAAATTGAAATTTTGATGGTGAAATTTCATAAGGGGGGAAGAATGTAACAGCCCAAAGTTTTTCAATGGAAATTCCCTTCATATAAATATTTCATAATATCACATGAAAACACAACACAATGAAATAATAAGTTCTAAGTGACCTTTAAATATAATTATGTCATTTCTATATTTGGAATTTTTAAAATCTAACATACACGGTTGTGTTCAAGATGATTTTTGGAGTCTAATAAAACAAAAATAATTTTTGGTGAATAGTAACCTACACTTATGAATAGTAACATACCCTTATGAATAATGATATACCCTAATGAATAGTAACCTTACCTATGATAGTATAAAAATATTATTCAAGTGAAATTATGATGTACCTATATTTTAGAATAACTAAATGAATGTTTTAAAACTGGTCTTTTAATAATAAGTTATGATTTTTATTAAATAATAAATTAATCATATTTAGAAAATTATTTTTAAAAAATGGAATTAATTTTTTTATTCTGAAAATCGAAAAATGGTTGGGGTAAATTTTTGGGATTTTTCTAAACTACTTGAATTTTTGATGAATAGTGAAATACCGTAATTTACAAAAATAAGCTAAATAATATAATTATAGAGTCATGTGTGATGTTATGCTGATGTAAGCCCACTTGGTTTGGGATCACATGATAAAATTACTATTATTGGTCATGGTATACTCACTATTACTTGTCTTGTGGAGAAATAATAAACTAATGAATTTTATATTAAGAAAACCCCTCTCCCCTCCACTATAAGAACCACCCTTCACACCCTCATTTCCTCACAGCTCACAAGCGCCAAGACTTCTATAAACTCTTCCCAAAAATCTTCCCTATCCCCTATCCCACGTTCAAGAGCTACCGGTATCATCAAAAGACCAAGACTAGCTTCCTTAAGGAGGATCTCAAGAGGAGGATTTAAGTGCTAATTTCTCTCCCTCTTCTCCTTTAACTTCATTTCAATTTCAAGTTCATTTCTTGATCTCTCCCCACCTACCTTCATCAAAATGGTATTTTAACTCAATTATTATAAATGTACTGGAATTTTATGATGCTAATGGGATATTATATCATCCAACCCCTTTTCCCCTTCATTTTATTTTATAAAAGAGAACATTGTTTGTGAGGTGTTAATTTATCACCTTCAAGAACGACATGTTTTCTTCTTCCATTTCTACCTTCATATCTGGTCATAAAACCATTTTTATGGTTGAAATATAATTTTTTATATGTATTATGTCCTATTTAAAGTTCTGAAAATAACTTATGGCCATATAACTAGTGATAAAATAAAACAAGTTCATTGTGATCAAAAAACCGTTCAAATTAACCCAAACAATCATCATCTAATGATTCATCCACATTAATATAATATGATTCATTATAAGATCATTAAAAATCCTGTAATATCAATAATAACATGTAATATCATTTTTGGATATTTACCCATGTTCTACCCAAACTTCAATTTAAGAATATAAGTGAACCACTCAAGAAAACCCTAAAAACAAACATTCTAGAACAATGTTTTAAAACTCTATAACTCATCCAAAGGAACATAAAATCACTTAATGAAACCATAATGAACCATATTAATGTACATAGGGTTTTGGATTTCTAATTAATGAATATAATGTCATTATAGAGGGCATTAAAGAGAAGGAAGAATTCAGATACAAGGTAAGGGGAAATTCTCTAACCCAACTTTCATTCTTCGGGTTCTCCCTATTTCACTCCATTTTTTATATGGTTACTACTTAAAGATCAATGAATCATCATTTTCTTTCCTTTTCTGGGATATACATGTTTTTCCCTGGTTTTTATGTCAAACAAAATGTTTTCCAAAACAACTCTTCTTTTAAGAACACAACTTTTACCTCTCACTCAAAGTGGACGGTTCTTATAACATGTATGTTATTACCTCTTTCTTTTGGGAACCCAGTGTTTATGAATGTGTTCTTATGAGATGAATCCCATTACTTCCCATGGTTTAGTTATGTTCATTTTTTATATGTGTTCTATGTCGAAAGCATGATAATGATAATGTTATGATGTGACAGTTGCGCCCGAAATTATATAGACCAATAGGAATGTTTCAAAGTGACGGGTGTGCCTGGAATTATACAGAACTATAATGCATTCGGTAAAGTGATTAATCTCATGAGTAAATGTGAAATGATGTGGGAACAAGATGCTATATTGGTTCACAAGTATTTCAGGTAGTTAACTACTAAGACACGAGGTTTCATTTTTATGCATTGCCACATTTCAAGTCTTATATTTATGCTTCCTCTCATGTTCATGATCTTTTTACCATGTTATGATTATTCTCACACCATGATATATTGTTCTTTTCTATCTTATTAATATGCTTTTAGATCACCACTTTGAATGTATATCCTCAGGTGGATACATTTACTAAGGAAGGGACAAATGCCAATAAGAAGTTAGAGAATAATAAATTAAATAAATGTTTATTCTTGATGTTATAATTGCTATGCATGGTCCTAGTTTTCCCAAGACACTAAATCTTGGGATCCTCTTTTTGTAATACTATTAAGTTTTTTATCATAAAATAATGTAATAGTAATGTAAGAAAAGGTCGGGTCGCTATAAGGCCCGAACTAAGGGAATTTGGGGCTTACTCCTGAGGAGGATGCACTAATCAAAAGATCTTCTTATCTTAAAGGACGAGGTTATATGGAGGAAACCTCTAACCATAGTGACATAAAGCTTGTATGTCACGAGGTTTTGGGAGAGGTTCTCATAGAATTCCTTTCATATAAGGAAGCAAACAAAGGAACCATTCCATAAATGTCTTTGAAAAGGGGTTCAAGGGCTAATATCATTAAGAGGAGAGGTGAACGTGAGAGAGGCACACAAATGATGTTGGTGCTGAAGTGTAGGTAATGCAAGTCATTTGGAACACAAGTCTTGGCCATGCAAGTGTACTTGCATGGCATGAGTTCACCTGGGCGATGAAGAATCTATAGGGTAATACTTGGGCGAGACTTAAATCAAACCATTAGTATTTTCCTATGATGTTTCCAAAAGTGCGGGCACAAGTTTCATCCAAAAGGTAGGGTGGCATGCAAGTGTTTCCATTTTAAGGTGGTCTGTAAGCTTAGGCGCACAAGAGTTGATGAATTATAAACACTTAGGCCTTATTCTACACCTTCAGGTCTTGCATTTTAGTTAAAAATTTACCTTAGAGGCTTTCAGAAGAGTTGAGTTGAATACTAGGGCGACTAGAGCTTGAATTTGACTTTTGGAAAATCTGTCATTGAAATGGGGGCCCACAGGGGCTATTTATAGGCCACCTTGCACCTTGGGCGAAAAATCAAATAGTGTGCGCACGTGAGTTTCGTGACCCATAGGCGGCGTGCAAGTGACTTGCGCGCCTCACTCTAAATGGGATCTTAGTCCATGCCTTCATCAATTTTTTTGATGTTCTTCAAAGGGTGACCCTCTTTGTGCTTAAGGAATCCCCCTTTTCCATTTGTTGGAATCTGTGATGGAAATGAGCATCAACACCCCATTGACCAAGTCGTCCATTGGCTGAGTTTCCCCATGGAATTCCACAAAAGGTGTCGTGTGACCCATTGATCCATCTCCTCCACCCCTCTATGAAAGGTCCCCAAGGGGATCTAAGAATTGGAACTAATTTTAGATGATTGGATGGAATTTTGGAGAAGGATTTTTGAAGAGATTTATCGATGAAGTGCATAACTCTTCCAAATAATTCCCTTAGGTGTACCCCACCACATAGAATTTAATAATAATGAAAAAAAATAATAGGAAAACCAAAAAACTAATCTGTAATGACCTAATCATAGTTACTCAGTATCGATGCATTATAACCTAACACTGGCATAATTCAAGGAAATAATGTCCCGAATGACTGATCTATTTAGTATCCTTGGAAGTACTTGATACATTCATAAGTTTTACATTACATTATAAAATTAAAACAACAAAAACACCATTTTCTCCATTGACCACATTCATGTCCCATATAATATCCCTACAGGCCTGCCATAATATACCTCTTTGCATCCTGGGAAAAATAAAACATAGAAAGGGGTGAGCTCATATGCTCTGTAAGCATAACAATATAGCAGAAAATTTCATAAATAAGAATAAAAATTTAAGGCAATGTATAAGACTAAAACACAAGCCTTTTAAACATAAAATTCTGCATAATATGGGAAATATAAATCAAATAATTCGATTTAATTATTCACATTGATATTCTACTAGTTGAATAATCACATGGAATATCAATAGCCAATTTCATAATGATGGAATGTATAATGCTAGACTTCATAACCACATATTCAGGGCCTTGTTCCAAGAATACAAATAAGATTTTTTCAAGGCCTTATTCTAAGACACTATTTTTTCTCATGAGACCTATCGATACATCGAGGATCTATAGCAGGCTCCACCCATCACTTACTAAGTCCAATGCATTCCTCATATGAAAATGTTTAAACATAATATAAACATTCGTATTAAAACTAGCATACAAAATGTCAATACATTATCCATAAACCATGAATGGTATAAAAATAACACATCCACAGTAAAACATATCACAAAACTTTCAATAAAATATGGAATATTTTTATCTCAATAAATCAACTTGAAATAAGTTGAAAATCCATCAAAGGATGTTGACATAGATGAAATGAAAACTATTTGAAAGAAAGAAATATTTCTATTTTGAAACCATTTAAAAGAAAGAATTTATCTGAGAAATATTCTTCCAAGATTTTAAGAGAAGCTTCGAATACGTTATAATGGTGGAAAATATCTTCACCCACTGTATAAGTTAAAAAAATACATTCTTACCTTAATTTTGTCGAAAAGGTCATAAAGTACCCTATTTGGAAAACGACGGAAAGATTCCTTTATAAAAATCTTATAAAAAGTCAAATAAGGGTATAAGTGACTTTATCCCATATCCTAGGAAATAGTAAATTTTTTTGAAATACATTTTAAGAAACATGGATGTGGATGATAAAGATGTTCCAGTAGATACTTATGTAAAAACAACCTCAGATAATGAAGAGATTGTGAAGTTAACCCTTACCTTGTAATTTTCCATGGTCTAGGGTAGGTTAAACTCCTATATAATGGTGAAATAATTGTTATTAAATTATAAAAGAACCATATAAATTAATATTATATCATATATGATCTTCTAATATTGATTTGTTAATTATATTTCAGTAGTATCATCGTTTTGGGTGTTAACTAATTTTTTTTCCTTTATATGCATTGTTACATAAGTCATGTATGTTAGGAATGGGATGTATCTTATTCATATACATAATTATATCAAGTCATTAAAAATCATTTTTAATCATCAAATGAAAATTATTCTTGAATGGTTACGATGGGGAATGAATCTCATCGCGTTCATAGAGACGATAATCCATACGTACACACGAGCTACAATATAATTATATTGATGGTGAGATCATATGTAATTGGATGGTATATCATATATACATAATAATTAACATGTTATATTTATTATTTACTTAAAATTATACTCATTATTATACCCATCCAAATAGTGAAGTGTTGAATGACAAACCACACCACGACGTGGAGATGGTAAGCCGTACAAACGCACGTATGACGACTTTTTCATTTATAGGATGGATAGAATAACGAATATGGTTTAAAAATATTTATAATAACATCACAGTATGTATAAGTTACTGGATTTATTATTTTAGTATGAAAATAACAAAGGAATAGGAAGTTCAAAAATAAAAGAACTTGAAAGAGGGTGGTGAAATTATTACCTCTTTTTCGAGTGTTTCCTTTTGAGTTGATCAAAAGGTCTCCTAAGGTTGGATTTTTTATAAAAGTAAGGCCTCTAGGTTAAAGTGAGGGATGTTGGGATGATATTTGGGCAGGGGTTGGCTAAGCCAAATGGATTTGGAGGTGTGAAGTTGAGAGAAGGGGAAGTTCCCTTTTTTAAGAGGGGTGAGGGGAACCTTAGGAAAAGATTGAAATATTATTTTATAATAAATTCATATTTGGTTTATAATGTCTCAAAAATGATTTATTTCGAGGATAATGTGGGTATGGGTCTAAATAATCTACACCAATATGCTTTCGACTGGTTTAGGTCACCTTATTAACCTTATCATTTAGATTTAACTCTTAATTAAATAGTTTGAAATTTACCATGTCTCTTTTTATTTTTATATTATATGGTTAATAAAATTAATATAAACTGCCAAGAGAACCCCATGTATTTTATTATTGATATATATAACCTTATATATGTCCTTAGGTCGAAACTTCAATTTTTAGGAATATTATATCAATAAATAAAATAGTATTGGTTTTAAAAACTCATTTATGTCAATTTTGACACTATTTAGTAATTGATTTTTTTAAAGTCCTAAAAACTGTATTATTTCGAAATAAATTCATTTAATTAATCCTAACATGTAATATTAACCTATAAAATTCTTTTAATCGATAAAAATTCTCAATTTAAATTTATTCGGGTATTTATAATATCAATTATTTTAATATTTCATTAATAAGGTAATTGCTGCATCATCGTTGTGTCATAAATAAATTAAATTATTTAATTTCTAAAAATTATAAATAAAATACCATTATGTATTAAATATTCTTATCTTTATAATGAATATTTATAGTCCAAATTATCTTATGTTTATTCCTATATTAAAAAAGGTTTATTTATTAAACATTGAATTTTAACACTTTTAACTCCTCTTTAAATAAAATAATAACAAATGTACTAATCTAATCCAAGTCGACCTAAAGGATCATATTTTATTACTAAGGTTGTTTTTGGTCGAAATTTACTTTTCCAATAGAATTAGGACATTTGTTAGGGTAATAATATATCATTTTTACCTTTAATTACCATATTTACTTTTAACAGTCGTAAATAAAAGTAAAAAGTTACTATTCACCAATTTTTTTATTGAACCACATTTTACTTAATGATATCAACTATGTCTCTAGTATTTTTGAAACACAATTCATATAAGGGGTAAAATTACGTTTTATGAAAATTTGCAAATGCTCTTAGGAGGGTAAAAGACGGTAAAATGTTCAATAAACTTTTATACATATAATTTTATAATAAAAATGAGTCCAATGAATTACATTGAACTTATATAGGTATTATGTATCTATTTTTACCCAATATAAATTTAAATAAAATAACTAATTATTTAAATAAAAAGTTAATTTTAACCAATAAAGCAGTGTTTTTCACTATTCATGAAAAATTGAACATTTTTAGAAAAATAGAAAAAATTCACCCTAAGCTAATTTCAATATTCCAAATTCAAAAATGAAGTCAATTTTGAAAAATAAAATTTAAAAAATTTAAAAAAATGGGTATTACTATTCATAACAGATAGTTTGATTGGTCGTGGTGTGTTAAAACTCCAAGTTGCGTACAACACAAGCTATTAAATTATTCAAAGGGAAACATACCGTGGAATATTGGGCTGTTACATAATCCCCATTGCAGATGAAATTACCAAAAGGAATTTAACCAATGCCACTTCTTTAATCCGGCACCCCACATAGCAATCTGCTATGTCGACGGAAGCCTACACCGCGTAGCAATCTACTACACAGACGGAAGTCAACACCGCGTAGCAAAATTCTATGCATCTAAAACCCGATTTTGCATAGAAAAATTATATGCAGACCAAATATATGTCCTATTACCATTTTGGTATACAATCTACACCTACACCCACATAGCAACACACTATGTGGGGAGGACCCCATCCCATGTAAGGAAATGATACACTGAATGGGGTGCCCTTAGGTGTTCCACCATTCAGATTTGATCATCTCATCCCATTACTATCACATCCCCCACAGCCCCTCTATGAACAAGTCTAATGACATTATGGAAAGGCCTCTTCCAAATCCACTAGACCCATATGATAAAATTCTCAGGCACATCAACATGCCCTTTTGATTATAGATACCCATGGTAAGCAGAGTCATGTGGGTAGTCCCGCAACGGTGCAGACCCCCAAAATGTCCCTATGTTTACATTCCCATGGTAAAACGGGGTCCAACCTTGGGATAGTCACATATACCTCCCCATTTTATGGATTAAGGGTAATCATTGTTGTTTTCCCTTCCATGAGGGCCAATAATAAATAAGGACATCAAACTTTCATTTCCTTTTGAAGAGGAATAATGCCTCTCCCCTTTCCCAGAACCAGTTTCAAGGCACTCCTCCCGAGGTATGTCCCTATCCTTTCTTATAGGAGGTATGGATATTCCCCCTCTTCACCTCAGCCTGAGATGCATCTAGATAGAGCAATATATATCACTATCCTAGATAGCAACACAAGAGAGGAAATTGGCATATTCAGGGCCCCCTCTCTCTCCCTTCAAGCTCTCGTCCTGGCCTCTTCTTCCATTAACCTCTTCCTTTTCCATCATAGGGAAAGGAAAACTACGTGACATTATTGAATCATTCATATCCTCTTGTTTCTCACACTGAGAATGACTCATATGGGCTTAGATATTTGTAAGGATCATAAAATCCGCATAATCCATCCGAAAGAAATGAAATATGGGAACTCTAATTCCTACTCTAACCAGGATACTTAGGACACCTACCTAAGGCCCAAGCTCACTGGTAATCCTCCTTTGGAGCAATCCCCAGTCATAACAACTCAAAATGAACTATGAGGACTTTAATTACTACAATAACAAGGATACTTAGGATGCCTATCTATGGTCAGATCTCAATGGGAATCCTCCTCAGGAGTAAGTCCCAGTCATACCAACTCAAAATGAACTATGATAACTCTGATTCCTACTCTAATCGATATATGTAGGATTCTTGTCTAAAGGCTGACCACAAATGGGAATATTCCATGTTTATTCCCCCATCATGCCCCCTCTATGGTCCTCCTCGAGGGTGTAATTCCCAACTCAATCCGAACTATGAGGGATTTGATTCCCAAATAACTGGGATACATAAGAACCCTCCCTGAGGTCCAAACCCCACACCCAAATCAACCCAATGTTTTTCAGGCCATATCCCTTGTACGGTCATATCCACCCAAGAGATTTTATATCTTATGTTCATCTTGGACCTCCTCGATGTAAGTCCCACACCAAATATTGGCTAGGAATCTTCCTCCTAGACATCCTTGCCACCTGACGTTAAACTTATTCTATGGATCCTCATCACATGACCTTAAAAGGTGATGTACCTTGTTAAATGGCACCGAAATACATGGGTTCTACTTCCTATCAAAATGATATGTAGGAAGCCCATCTTATGGGTTTGATACCGACATCCAAATAACTCCCTTCCCCCTAGATGATGGTAAACTCTAGAGTGCCTCATCACATGTCTTAAACCATCATTTTCTAAGAAAAATACCAAGGTATTCTTGATTTGTCCATAAAAGGGTAACATCTATGAATAATATTAGATACGTATAGGTATATTCCTCAATAGAGAACCTCAGATGAATATAGAAGATTGTAGAACCACACATACTTATGATTGATCTCACAACCAAGGAGTAATCTATGAACACACACTTGGGAATGAACCAAGGATTCACGAATATATAAAGATAGATTAAATCTTTAAGAGAGTCCTGAAATAGAAAATAATCTTCCCCCCAAAAGGGTGTGATGATCCTGATATCTCATCCTATCGACTGACATGAGTCCTTAAGTTTCATTTTCAAAATCATCCAACGAGTACATGCCTTTGGAAATCAGGTCAAAGAATCATGGATAAGAGGGTCTTTTAGTGTTTCTAGATCTACAAATAAACCTATTAGAGCCCATCTGAGGACGTCGTACCCAACGTGGACTGATTACATGAACAATTAACCCCCCTACAATCACACACCAGGACCACTCAACTATAGAAACTATTTCATAACATAAAAGGATACATTTTCCAGTCCCCATGGGGCCATCTCATCCATGAAGGGGTACGATGAAAATCATTTCGAAATAATTCCAAACATTCTTTTTTAACATTAAAAGTTCAAAAAAGTGTCCTGATCGGAAAATGATAAGAAGATTCCTTTTATAATTTTTTTTAAAAGTTAAAAAATGTGTAAAAATATACTTTAACATCATATGACAATAGTAAAACATATTTTATAACATTTTTATAAATCATTATTTTTATAGAACACAGATTCCTGATCCAAATGAGAAATAACTTAATAACTTCATAAAAACATTGTATTAGTTATATTAAGTAACAAAGAGTGGAAGAAAGGTAATAATACAAAAATATATCATGTAAAACCCAAAGAGAAGTTAATTATTGAGTGTTAATGATAGGTGTATCATAATATTTCATCAAATGAACCATAATTATAAACAATATTTAAAATAGATGAGATTGTTTCAATAAACTCTTACCACTTGGTATCTTTTAACTATACTACCCATGTATGAAGATGAAATTAAATTAAGATTAAAACATAATTAAAATATAAATATTCCTGATAAAACATGTCAAATGAAGTATATATACATCTTAGAACAAAATATAGTTGCATAATAGGGAATAGGTCTCAAAGAAGGAAAATGGATACAAAATTGCATTACCGATTTGGTATGTTTTGAAACATAAATACCATGAAAGAATGATCACCATATGAATATGAAAATACCCATAAATTATAGTATAATAATAATAATTTAATACATACATTGGAATTATATACATAACTTATAATAAATAGGACGTGTTCATGATTTGTATCTCAAAGAAAATAAAAACGAGATGGGGAAAAACCCTTACCTTGAGTTTCCTTTTGTGTGAATGTTCTTGAAAATACTATATAAAGGTTTTAATCGTGTTAATAAATTATTAAATAACAATAATTATATTTATTACATCATATATGATCATATTATTACATCTTATTACCCATTTTTAAACATTCTTTCATTATTTTCACTATTTTGGGTGTTTACTGCCTAGTTTTCTCAAGTATGTTTTGACTTGATATTTGTTGTTAATATTAAATGGATCATTAATTCTTAATATAAACAAATTAAACAATGATTTAATTATAAATATATTCATTATATATCTATTTATAATAATCCATAATTTTTGGAGATAAAAATGAAATGCACTATACATGTAGACGGTAGACCATATGTACGCATGAATATTGCTTTAATTTCTTTGTCATATTAAAAGAATTAAATATAAATGATATATATGTATATTATAATTATATTATCATATATATTTCATATATATATAACTATATTTATTAAAACCATCCTTAATAAGTTCCATGTATATTGTGAATGAATCACATCGCTTTGGGGATGCAGTAGTCCACACTTCCACAAACGATGTTATCATATTTACACAAAATAGAAAGTATAAATGTATGTGTTATAAAATAATTAAAAAAATATAAAGATATTATATGTATCATATATCTCATATATAAATAGTGTGACCATCATAATGACCAACCATGAATAGTGGTAAAGGAAGAATGAACAATCATCTTTTTGCAAGGCTGTAGTTCACTGTACACATAAATGGTAAGTCTGTTACCCGTTATATGGAAGTGTGTGTATGTTTAGGTATAATAAATAACAAAAAACATTCATTTATATTAAATATATTTTAGGGGGTGGATAAAGGATATAAAACTAAATATCTTGAGGAAATATATTACCTCTTCTTTGGGTAACTACTTTTGGTTGTCACAAAATGGATTCCATGGATAGCTTTATTACCAAGATGAGGATTATAGGATGATGTTAGGTATTTTTAGGATATATTTGGGAAGATATTGGTTGAGACAAAGTGGATTTATAGGTGTGAGTGTATGGGAGGATATTAGGCCTTTTTATAGTGGAGGAGTTGCACTCTAGTAAATTTTGGAAAATGGAATTCCACCCACGTTTTTTCCATTTAAATTGGATCTAATAATGATTAAAATTAGATACATGGGAGGAAAAGGTCGAAATATTTCCATCAAATGGATGTTGGACAAGGTTTTAGGTCATTTGGTCCCTTAAGTGTTTGGTTTAGTCTCTTGTTAAGCTTAATTTCACCTTAATCGCGGTAAGTAATTTTAATTACATTCACTAATAATTTTGGTCAATAATTATTACATATTATTATAAAATATAAATTATTACAATTAAAAGTATGGAACCCATTTCTCCAAATTACAATCACATATGTGATAGAAATTAACTTAAATTTAATCATGCAGATGAGACGACAATGCAGGCTTTTAAAGTAAAAACATTCAATAGTTTTCTAGGTTTTTATATTCAATTTCAAAGTAAAATTGATTCCAATGAACTAAATTGGATTAAATGTTGTATATTTGATATAATATGAGTTTAAAACAAATTATAAAATAATTTAACACTATAAATAAGTTATATGGAAAATAAGTTTTAAACAAAAAATCAGTATTTTTAACTATTTGTTAAAAAATAAAACTTCATAGAAAAATACCAAAAATTAACCTTAACCAAATTTTTATGTTTGAATTTCAAATATAAATTTTATTTTGACATATTAAATATATAAAAGTTTTAAAATGGGATTTAAAATAGGTTTTCTATCAAAAGGCGATAAAAGTGCCTTAATAAAAATATTGGTTTTTATCTGTAAAATTGGTTTTGTTCTTATCTTATGCCTACCAAATCTATTGGATGAATATACAAAATATTTTATTGAATATATATGTATATATATTACATCAATATCACTCACTAATTATAATTAATTTAATTTATTAGGATAAAACATCTTTTTTAGCATAAAAATAGTATTATATAAAAACATTCCTTTTAAATTTAATTGGTTCTTATATTAATTTTTAATTAATTTGATAGAAATGATTTAATTTAATATTTGTGTAAACCATATTTTTTCAAAATTTAGTTAATTATATACATAACCACCAACATAATGTCTAACATATATTTTATTATTTTAAATAATAATATTTTTTAATAATTTATTGTTGTTTAGAAAAACTTGGCCATGCGTGTTACGCAAGACATCAAGAAAATTCAATATTGTGTTTAGTATAAGCGAAACTTGGAGTTCTGTGTAGAGTAAGATAAGATTTATGTTTCATATAGTAAACGATTAATTTGGTGTTTCATATAATAAAATAAAGTCTTAGTGATTTAATATAAAATAAACTATTTTCAGTGTTGTATGAAATGAAAAATATCAAAAACATTAAATTAATTCAAAAAAATCACATAATCTCGGTGGGTTACAATGAACCCTAAACCCTATACCCTAAACAACACTAAAAACCATAAAACCCTAAAATCCCTTAAAACCCACAGAAAAAAACATAAAACCCTAAAGGACCTAAAAATACTATAAACCGTAATAACCCTAAAAGACACTGAAACCCCCTAAAAACATTTAATCCCCCCAAACCCACTAAAAAACTAAAATACCATAAAATCCAAATAATACCAAAAAAACATAACCCCTAAACTCTTAAAATACCATAAAATCATAAAAAGACCCTACAACCCTTAAAAACCATAAAACCCCTAAAAACCCCTAAAAGAAACTAAAAACCCTAAACAAATCCCCATAAAAACTTCCAAAAACCATAAAACCCTTAAATTACTAAAAACTGCAAAACCCCTGAAAATCATAAAATCCTTCAACACTCTAAAGATAATAAAAAAAATTTAAAACCCTTAAAACACCAAAAAACCTAAACACCCTAAAACCCCTTAAAACATTAAAAATCTTTAAAACCCCTAAAACCCCCTAGAAACCCTTAAAACCCAAAAAAACAATAAAACCCCTAAAAAAATCCTATAGACACAAAAACCCAAAATAACCACTAAAACCCTAAAACCCCCCAAAAATCCCAAAAACTCAAAAACCCCTAAATGCCAATACAAACCCTAAAATCCCATAAAAAAATAAAAACCCTAAAAAATATAAAAATCCTAAAACCCTTAAAAACATTAAATACCCTAAAAACCCTAAAAACCCTTAAAAATCCTTAAAATTCAATAAACCCTTAAAATCCCTAAAAATCTCAAAAAACCTATAAAAACCTCTAAAGGATGAAAAAACCGAAAACCCAAAAAACCCTAAAACCCCATATAAAGTCATAACCCCCTAAAAAAATATAAAACCATAAAAACCGAAAAACTTATAAAACTCTAGAAATCCCTAAATACCATGAATATCAAAAAAACCCCTAAAGCACTAAAAACCTAAAAAACCCAAAAAAACCAAAAACAATACCACCAAAAAACATTAAGATCAATAAAAACCTTAAAACCCCTAAAATTACAAAAAAAATCATGAAACTCTAAAAAATCCTAAAAATTCAAAGAGAACCCTAAAAATAATAAAATCCCTAAAAACCCAAAATCCCTTAAAACCTATGAAAACCAATTGAAGCACGAAAACACACAAAACCCAAAAAACCCCAAAATAAATTCAAAACCCCTAAAACCCTATAATAACCCTAAATCCCTAAAGAATCTTAAGACCCCTAAAAACATTAAAACCATCAATATGGTAAAAAAACCCATGAAACACCCTAAAAACAATGATAAACCTAAAATAATCTAAAAATAACTAAAGACCACAAAAAATCCTAAAACCCTAAAAAACCCTAAAAACCCTAAAAACCCGAAAAAAAATAAAAAACATGAAAAAAATCATTAATAACCTCAGAACAAAAAAACTAGAAGCATTAAAATGAATATAAAAACCCTAAAGGACCCCTAAAAAGACTAAATATCCTGAACCCCCTAAAACCCATAAAATAATTAAATTCCATAAAAACTACTAAAAACCCCTAAAAACCATAAAATATATTAAAAACCTAAAAACCTTAAAAATCCCTAACCTCCCCCAAAAAAAACTCTCAAAAACCACAAAAATCCTAAAATTCCAAAAAACCATTAAAAATCCTAAAACCCCTAAAAAGGCCCTAAAAACCTGAAACCCCTAAAAACCAATAAAAACCTAGAAACTCCTTAAAACAATAAGAATACCCTAAAATTAATAAAATACCTATAAACCCTAAAAAATATAAAAACCAATAAAAAATTAAAAGAAATAAAAACACTAAAAACCATTAAAAACCCTAAAACCCCTAAAAACTCTAAAAACCCAAAAAACCTTAGAACCCTTAAGAACACTAAAACCCAATAAAACCCCTAAAACAAAAAACCCCCCTTAAAATCTCCAATACACCCTAAAACTCTAAATGAACTTAAATAAATTTATAAATACCCAAAATGACCCTAAAAAATTAACAATATAAAAACCCTAAAACATCCTTAAAATCCTTAAATCTCCTAAAAATTCAGAAAAACACTAAAAACCCATAAAAAAGATAATAAAATACCTAAAAACCCAAAAAACCATAAAAATATTAAAAACCCCAAAATGACCTAAACCCCCCCTAAGAGACCCTAAAAACCCTTTAAACACTCAAAAAACTCCAAAAATTTTAAAAACCCTAGAAACCCTAGAAACCCTAATAACAATAATGAACCCTTAAAAACCATAGGAACTCTAAAAACCATAAAACCCATAAAAATGATAAAACAAATCTAAAAAATCTAAAACTATAATGTCCGAGGTTTTTGGAGAAGGTTGAAATCCACTACCTTTTTCAATTTTTGAATTGGTGGGTAAGAAAATTTCTCTTTTGATCATTGGAAAATAATTTTGAGAGTTTATTCAAACCAATATATTTTTTTAGATGGGTTTAGAGGTTTTGAAAGAGACTCACATGTCCAGATGGGTTTCGGGTGTGCCGTAGTCCTGAAGGACATGTTTTGGGAATTTTCATGCTGATGCGCATAGTTCAGGTAAAACTGTGCGGCCACTTCCTGATAACCATGTGTCCTCATTTTGTTCCTCTACATAGTTTAGCATATCTTACGGGGTAAGGTGTATGACCATGCAGGGATATCTACAATTTTTATAGAGGTCATTCATATGGATTGAACATGGTTGAGACAACCATGTGCAAGCCGCATAGTTAATTCCACTTAGGCAGAACCCTTACGTTATAGCACACATGGTTTGCACACGGTTAGGTAAACCATGATGGAAAATAATGCGGGGAGTTTCTCTTAATTAAAAAGTTTAGCATGGTTTCTTCATGGTTTGGAAAACCATGTGAGCTAAAGATGTTACTCATTAAAGAGGAGAATTTATGGTTTCCCCCCTCTCTTATTTTTTCCCTTTTTATTATTTTCCTCTTCTTTTCCCTAATTCTTTCATGGGTCGCACATCAGCAAGGAGGGGAAATACTCCTGCTCTTCTCCAAGGGAGTGGTCAAGATACTTTTCCCAGACTCTATTTTGCGAGCTATTTGTGGCCTTGGATTCATCATAGTAATTCCTTCTTAACTATGCCTCTTTTCTTATTTTCTCTCACCTCACAAAGTGTTAAATCCATTTGAGTCATTTTTCCCCTATTTTCAGTTATTTTGATAGAAAATAATATTTCTTAAAATATGTTAGAGTTAGAGATAGATATCTAATGTGCCTACATATGAGACTCTATGGTATGTGGTGCATACTTTTTCTTTGGGATTTCATGAGTGTTTGGGGGAAGTGGATTTTATCATGCCATTGTGTTGAATGAGAGTGGCCTTTAAAACTTTTATTTTGTTCATAATTAGTTAATTGAACCCTTGTGGGATGCCAATGATAATTACCACTCAAGTATTCAAGTGGTTTGAGGCATGTTAGAGACTCAAAACCTTGTTAAGTTAGGAAGGGGGTGCTCCGTATATTAATTTAATTTGTTTCATTCGATTTTATTGAATTGTTTAATTAAATTTAGGTGAATTGTATATATAAATTTCTTATGATGTAATGCTAAGAACCATGTGTTCATAATGGGATTGACCTAAGGTTTAATTGGTATTGGTCATATGGAATTTCGGTGATGTGACTGTCAAGATGGGCTTGGCCCAGGTTACTTGGGTCACGTGAGAACTATTTGGGAAATATGGTCGTCAGTTAAGGTGGAAAGGCCATTAGGTTGAGGACATGGTTGAGATTTATTGGATGGGATGACCATCAGATAGAGAGATGGTCTTCAGGGAATGAGGTGCTGGATTTGATACGTCTTACCTTATATTTTGGTGATTTCCGCTCAACCATGATGGTCAAAATGATGATTAGAGTCATGTGTACACATGGTGACTCAGTGATGTGGTGGTTTTGACCACTCATGTGGGTATGAGTACTTGTTAGTTAGTATTAGCTAAATATATTGGGGGTTATTTCCATTTTAATCCCTGAGGATAGTGAGGAACTGTCAGAAGAAAGTGTTGAGGCTATCAGTTGAGGGATGAGGTATTTCAGGCTTGAGGACATTGGTCTAGGATAAGTTTGGAGGATGGGAATCATCATTCCTTGATATGTCGTGCTATGATCCAAAGATGGATATTATTTGAGGAAATATATCATTGTGCCTCTAGGTATCATGCATCGAGCCAATGGGAACATTCGAGATGGGGTCCTAGGGACTAGATTCTCTAATTGCACAAGCCTTCAGGATGTTGGTTACCTAATTGATGGAATGAGGTTCTGGTTGACATTTGGGGGTGTAACCCAAGGTTTCACCAGGGAATATTCGACATTAGGGTATTCCTTGGGATTTGGGATAGGAATCATTTCCTCTATAGAATTTTAATGTTGGTTGAGGTAGGTGATAGTTTCCTAGTGGATTTTGAGCACTTGGGAAGCCTGTATTTATTATTTGTATTGTATAGATGCTTTATTTATTTTTAGTGTGAACTTTATTAATCACAAATGTAAGGTATGAACACATGGGTGGTGACCTACTGAGAATCTTTCTCACACCCAACATAGGCCCCTCAGGATGCATTTATATTTTATTCATTTACGTCCAGGTAAGGGTTTAGGCTCTGGAGATGGATCATAGTTTTTTTTGGCATGGATAGATAGAAGGGGACCTTCAGGTTCTTGAATTAGCTGGAGTTTCTATTTTTTTCTTTTTTATTATCATGCTTCTTGTATATGTATGGACTATGGAATGATTTTTGTGACTCTCCTATTTATTGATATGTATGACCTGATATGTATGTTTGCTATGTTCTGATTTAGATTCTATAAATGACATGTTGATGTGCTTATCTATTTCAAGTTCATATTATATTATCAACTTGGACAATTATATCGTCATCTCTATAGGGTATAGTCTCCACACTATTACTCTTTCACACCCTCAATACTAGTTGAAAGCCTTTTTCGTAATGGGAGTCATGATTATGGATATTGGTTCCTAACATAGATGCACTATTCATGTGGCTAATCAGGACGTGGATGATACAGGTGGTATTATAGAATTTATTGACGGTGAATTATTATTGACATTAATCTAGATACTAATGTCACCTTTTTTTTTTCTACTAGTATTACTATTTGGGATATGGTATACTGGATATTAGGATGTCCTCAGAACTGGGTTATATATCATTCTTGGGTGCCTACAACCCCATGCATAAGTGACAGACTATGTTTCCTGTTGTGGAAATTGGTGTTTTTGTATTTATCATTTTACAATTTATATGATTTACATCTCAATTGGTTCAGTTGGCTGTGAATTGTTATCTATTATGTTATGAGACTGTTGACCTTATCTTGGTATGAGAAAGAGATTTGGACCCTTGGCAAGGGGTGTTTGTTATGTTTGATATACATGTTTATGATTTGATAATTAGATAGTAGGATGTGATATATATATTAATGTTCAGGTGATATACATTTCATGTGATATGTGATACTTGTATACACGGGCCTGAATCGTATAAGAGCAGGTAGGTACAATTACATGGGGGATGTTAATAATCAGACTAGGTGACGTGGTCATCATTTTGAGTTGAGATGGTATTTAGGACGTGTGAGGCCCAATGAATACCTGATACATGGCTATCTTATTAGAGGGTAAGGAGGCCATGTGGCCAGGATTCAATGTGGAATGGTTACGATGGGGGAGATTGAGGGTAGTGAGTTGATGGTGCCTATTACTTATTTTTCTATCAATGATATTTATATATATCTTCTATTTGAGATGGTTGAACATTTAATGGTATTAAATGGGTTTCCACCTAGATGTCTTGGATGGAGCATTTGGAAAGTAAGGAAAGGGTGCCACTATATCATGTGTAGGTTGAGGACCCTGAGGATCATAAAAAGCATGTACAAGATCAGGCTCCGATTCAGTATCCAGTGCAGGCAGGGATGTGGCTAGATTTTAATGCTTTTGGGTCATGTCTTGATAAGATGATCAGAGCATGCCTTGTGTGGGTGATCCAAGGTATCAACAAGGGTGATTAAAGAGAAGACTTTTCTATGGAATATCTTACTCTGGAGTTCCAGTTTCATTCACTACCAATTTTTTAGGGTGAGGATGGTCCACAGTTGTGTTATAACTAGATCAAGTTCATGTAGATTATTTTCGAGTAGTTGGAGATGCCTCCAGCGATGAGGGTAATGGTGGAGACTTATATGATCAAAGAACCAACTAAGAGATGGTGGGAAGTGCAGGTTCATGCAGTAATACACAAGGAACTATCCTGGAAGGGCATCAATGCTATGTTCTTTGAGAAATTCTTCTCATAGATTCCATGGGAATAAATATCTTAGTAGTTTTGATCCTTTATCTAAGTGAAATTTCCATCATGGACTATGCAATTATGTTCACAAAATTATCTTTCTTTTCACTTGGTATGGTGAGTGACGACACCACGAGGGTGATTCATTTAAAGGATGGTTTACAGAACACCATTTGGGTTCAAGTAAACATCTTTTGGTTGGACTCATTCTCAGAGGTGGTAAACCAAGCACTCATATATGATGGAAAATGATGGATAGTTCGTACTCAATCGAGTTGATGACCTCAAGTTATTTCCGTGGTAATGCTTTGTAAGGTAGAAAATGAGTTCGAGATGTGTTCCCATAGTGTAGTCAAGCCAAGGACATGATAAGACCAACTCAGAGTGGATCTTTGAAAGTTTTCTTTTATTGTGGGTATCCAGGACATGTCCAGAGTCAGTGTGAGTGGCCTCCAAAGGAGTGATGGTCTTGTTGACATGTCATTAATCTTGAGAGGTTCTGCAAGAGGCCTCTCAGTTAGCTAGAAGTTAGGGACCAAGGTAGACTCAAGGTTTTTAGATTGGACCGGGAGCGGTACCATGTGATGGAAGACAAGTTTCAGCTACACAATGATCTTACGGAAGAGATAGCGGTGCCCATCCATGGGGTTAGTGGCCGATGTCTAGTGTAGCACCACAACGAGTTCAAGATTTAGAAAGTTGAGCATCAAGATAGGTGCATGCTGTGGAGATGATAGGTGCTGAGCAGGCTGGTGAGCCCACAACATTTAGAGGTATACCATGGGCATAATCATTCCTTTTCTGTTTCATTTCATCATGTAATTTTTAGAGGCATATCCATTTTGGTGAATGAGGTGAATAAGATATATATGGACTGGCCTGATTTTAGTTGGAAGGTTGGCATCGACCCTGGTGAATTATATATATATATATATATATATATATATATATATATATATTTGTATGAGGTGAGAGGCACCCAAATTTATGTGAGCATCAATGGATGTTTGTTTATTGAGGTGCATTAAAATTAGTGCATAAAAAAGATGTGGGTTATGTGAGGTTTTTTAGAATCTTGAAATCTTTGTGATGTAGTACATGATTGAGGTGAGATGCACTTGGAGTTTTTTAAGCATCTGAAAAGATACATGGCCTTGTTGGTTCCATGTGTGACCTGGGCTTGAGGTGGGAACCAATATAGTAAAGGATTAAAATGGGTGTTGGGTGTGACACATGAGCACCTGATGAGATGAAAAAGTGACGATGAAACATGGGAATACTTTTTAGTCCAATAATAGTTGATGGACCATTTTTTTCTTTAATTTTTGAGTAGGGATGCGCCCGAGGTAGGTCACTCCTATGGTGGGGAGCACCCCTAAGGTTTTTGACTTGTGCCATTATGAATAGGGTAGTTTGGGTTAATTTAAAACGATATGGGTATGGTTTTTACCATCATTAAATTCGGTTTTATAGCTAAGGTATGAGTTATGTTAAGGCCGGGAGATTGTAATATCCCGTGTTTTGGGAGTGGGTCAAAATTCACACCCTTTTTCATTTTTTGAATTAGTGGGTATTCCAATTTCTCTTTCTATCATCAGAACATAATTTTGAGAGTTTCGTAAACAAAATATCTTTTTTTTGATGGGTGTTGAGGTTTATAAAATTCCTCAGGTGTCAATATGGTTTTTGGGTGCATCTGAGGCCTGAAGGCCCAGTTTTGGGATGTTTTAGGCTGAGGTGCACGGTTTGGGTAAAACCGTATGACTTCCTCCAGCTAACCATTTTCCCTCATTTTGTAATTCCACTTGGTTTATAATAATATGTGGCATGAGAGTCATGGACATGTAAAGATCTATATAGTTTTTAAAAATGTATTTTGGATGACTTGCTCATCGTTAGAGAAAACTGTGTGCATGCCACATGCTTAGTTATACTTAGGCAGTTCCCTTGCACTATATCATTCACATTTTGTGAACGGTTAGGAAAACCATGATAGATAATCATGCGGTGTGTTTATCATAAGTATAATGCACCATAAAATCATTTTATGGTTTAGAAAACTGTGTGATCTAACCATGATGATCATTAAAGAGGGATTTTTCAGTTTTTAAACTCTCTTATTTTATATTTATTTTTTCTTCTTTTCATCTTCTATTCCCTCTTTATTAATTTATGGGTCATGAAGGATTAATGAGGGTATCTCCTCCTCATCTCCTCCTATGGTGTGGTCCATATGCTTAATCCAGATTGTGTTTTGTGAGCCATTTTCGGTGATAGATCTGTCTTGTAAAATCTCTCCTCACCCATGACTCTTTTCTTCTTTTATCTCACATTATGTATCACTAAATATATTTGAGTTATTTTTCTCTATTTTCATGGTGTTCCATGGAAATGATGATTTCTTCTAAATCGTTCAGAGTTAGAAATTGATATTGGATGTGCCTACTTCTACAAATCCATCATTTATGGTGCTTACTTTTCTTTGAGATTTCATGATTGTTCAGGGGATGAGGCTTTTAGATCATCATTGTGTTGACTATGAAAGTCCTTTATAACTTGTTGTATGTTCCTAGTTAATTAATTTAACCCTTGTGGGATGCCAACATACATTAACACTCAATTATACAAGTGGTATGATCCATATGTGAGGCTTAGAACCTTGGTAAGTTAGGCCAAGGGGTGCTTCATATATTAATTTGATTTGTTATATTTATTATGAGTAGTTCAATTAAATTATATTGAATTATTTGGTAAAATTGAAGTGAATTGTATATATAAATTTTTTGTTATGTACTACTGTGATCGATGGGATCATGATAGAATTGGACCAATGTTGAATTTTTATTGGCCATTCGGAATTGTGGTGATGCGATCATTATGATGGGTTTGGCCTAGGATACATGGGTGAGGTGATCACCAGTTGGGTGATAAGGAGTTCAGTTGAGGTGAAATGTTCATTAGTTTTAGGTAATGTTCCTAGATTTATTGGTTGGTGTGGGCATCATACAGAGAGAGATGGTCGTAGGGGCATAAGCTATCTGATTTGATGTGTATTAGGTTTTATTTTAGTGATTTCAGCTCACCCGTGATATCCAAATCACTGATTTCAGTCGTGTTCACATAGGTTGAATCAGTGATGATGTGTTTTTGACCACTTGTGTGGGTATAGACCATGATATTTTGGTTTAGGTAATTTTTTTGGGGGTTATTTAAATATAAATCCATGGGAATGGTGAGGAGACATCAGATGACAATTTTTAGGCTTTTATATGGGGGATGAGGCCTTCCATGCTTGAGTCCATAGGTCCAGGATAATTTTGGAGGAAAACCATCACTGTTCCTCAGGATGTTGTTATATGAGTTGATGATGTATATTATTTTAGGATAGTTATCATTGTGCCTTTGATCATCGAGTATCGAGTCAGTGGGTGCTTTCGAGTAGGGGTATGAGGGACCGGATTCTCTGATTGGGCAAACCTTCAGGACATCGGTTACATAATTGATGGAATGATGTACCAGTTGGCATTTAGTGGTGGAATACAAGGGTTCACCATGGGATATTTTACATTAAGGGATGCCTTGGGCCATGGGATAAGGAAACTTTCCACTACTAAATTGCGGCATTGTCTGAGGTAGGTGATAAATTCCTAGAGGATTTTGAGTACCCTAGAAGCTTGTATTTATTGTATGTATTATAAAACTAATTTATTTATTTTTAAGACACACTTTATTAATCACAAATGTAAGGTATGAACACGTGGATAGTACCCTACTGAGACTCATTCTCACACCCTACACGAGCCCCTTAGAATGAATGTAGACTTTATGATTTCATGTTCAGGCAAGTGTTTAGGCTCTGGAGATTGATCCTAGTTTGAGTTGGGATATACAGATGTCACGAGATTTTGAGGATCCTACATCATCTGGATTTTCTGTTCTATTTTCCTTTTTTATCAGGTTTCTCCTTTCATATGTATTTACTATGGGAAGTTATTGGAGACCCTCTTTTTTGTTGGTATGTATGACCAGATATGTAGGCATTCTATTTTCTGATTTAGATTATACAAATTTAATATTGATGTGTTTATTTATTTTCACTGCATATTATATTATCGACATAGAAAACTATATCATCATCACCATAGGGTATAGTCTCCCCACTATCACTCTTTCAGACATTCTCTACAAGTCAACATTCTTGGTGTACGGGGAGGTGTGCCGATCGCCAGTGGCACCCGGTCTGGAATCACTATTTGGGTGGCTAATCACGTTGAGGACACTACCAAAATAACCATAAAATAATTCTAAAACCAATAAAAACATAAAAACCACAAAAACCCTAAAAACATAAAAACCCTTAAAAACCATAAAAACTCAAAAACAGATTGAAAATCCCTAAAATACCTATAAACTACGAATAAAAGTAAAAATACAATGACCCCTAAAAACACTAAAAGCCCCTTAAACACTAAAAACCAAATAAAAACATAAAACACTTTAAAAACCCAAAAAACCCTAAAACACATTAAATCTTCGAAAAACCCTAAAAACATTGAAAACATTAAAAACCCAAAAAATAAAAAAACTCAAAAAACCCTAAGAAATCCTAAAAACCATAAAAAACGTAAAAATAAGAGAAACCAAATAACGTTAAAAAACCCTTAATACCCTTAAAAACCCCTAACAAACACTAAAAATACCTACCCCTCCATCGAAAAACCCCTAAAGAGCCCTAAAAACCATAAAACCATAAAAATAACCCTAAAAAACATAAAAACCATAAAAATATCTAAGAACACTAAAACCCCTTAAAATATTTGAAACCCCTAAAACCACTAAAAATCAGAAAAAGGCACTAAAACCCTAAAACCCCTAAACCCTAAAACCTCAAAAAACTATAAAACCATAAAAATCCTATAAAACCCTAAAAGACTCCTATAATCCCCTTAAAACCATAAATACTACAAAATACCATAAAAATTACAAAAAACAAATAAAAATCCTTAAATTACCTAAAAACACTAAAACCCCGAAAAATGCCTAAAAACATAACAATGCGAAAACCCCTAAAATGCCTAAAACACTGAAAAAGAGACAAAATCCCAAAAAAATATAACAAAACCTATAACCCTAATACCAATAAAAATACTAACCCCCCAAACATTAAACCATAGAAAAACTATTAAAATGCTAAAAACCCATAAAAACCTTAAAACCCTAAAAAACCCTAAAATTCATTAAAAATCTTCAAAAACTGAAAAAATCACCCCAAACTCTAAATACCTAAAGAAAAACCTAAAACCCCTTAGAAACCCTAAAAATCTTGAAACACCTAAAAATCCTAAAAACACTTAAAAACCATAAAACTCTTTAAAACCCTAAAATCAAAAAAAACTGAAAACACTAAAAACCATCAAAACTATAAAAAAATCCTAAAAATCCTAAAACCCCTAGGAAACCTAAATAGCCATAAAATACCTTAAAAACATAAAACTCCTAAAAACCCATAATACCTTAAAATTAATAAGATATACTAAAAACCCAAAACCCATTAAACAATCTAAAAACATAATAAAACCCCTAAAAATTGTAGAAATCCATTAAACATCCTTAAAACCACTAAAATCATAAAATCATAAAAACCCAAAAATAATAAGAAATCCTAAAAACATTATTAAAACTATAAAACCAATAAAAAACCGTAATAAAATCCTAAAAAACCTAAAAACAAACAAACATTCTAAATATTCTAAATATAGTAAAAACATTAAAAACCCCTAAAGCCCCAAAATTCCCTTAGAAACTCTTGAAAATATTGAAACCCAAAAAACCATGCTAATACTATAAAAAACCCTAACAACCATTAAAACCCACATAAACATCTAAAACCCATAAAAATAATAAATAATCAAAAAAATCTTAACAAACTCTTAAAAACTCAAAAATCCTAAATAATCCCACCCCCCCCCCCCCAAAAAAAACCTCAAAACCCCTATAAAAAATACAAACCCTTTAAAGACACTAAATTTTTCCCTGAAACCCTAAAAACCATATAAATACTTAAAATTCTAAAAACACCTAAAAAACTTAGAAAACCCTAAAAACACAAAAAAAATTAAAAGCCTAAAATCCTTAAACCCCCGTAAAATCCCTAAAACCCTATAAATCCCCAAAAACCCTGAAAAACCATAAATAATCAAAAAAACCCCTAAAACCTGAAAAACCCAAAAATACCATAAAACCCCAAAAATCACTAAAAATAATCAACGTTCCTAAAAATATTTAAAAACATAAAAAATTTCTAAAATATATACCAACCATAAAAACTGCTGAAACCACTGAACACCCTAGAATACCCTAAAAACATAAAACACCCTAAAAACCCTATAAATCCAAAAAAATATAAAATACCCTTAAAACCCCAAAAATACCATAAAACCCATTAAAATTCCTAAACACCACTTAAAACTTCAAAAACCCTAAAACCCCCAAAAAATTATAAATCTTCGTAAATACCATAAAAATCATAAAACCACTAAAAACCCTAAAAACTCTAACAACCCAAAAAAACACTAAAACCCAAAAAAACCCCCTAAAAGACCCTAAAACCCTAAAACACTAATAAATTATAAATAACCCAATAAAAACACTAAAAACCCCCAAACCCCTAAAAAATTCTAAAAACCCAAAAAATCCTAAAAACCCCTTAAGACCCCTAAAACCTCACAACACTAAAACCCCTAAAAACATCAAATATGAAATGAAAACACTAAAAACATAAAATAACCCCTAAAATAACATTAAAATCCCATAAAACCCATAAAAATTCCAAAAAAATTTTAAACCCCCTAAATCCCCTAAAAACCAAAAAAAACCCAAACCCCCCCCAAAAAAAAGCACCTAAAAACCCTAAAAACCATAAACCCATCGAAAAACCTAAAAAATAAAAAATACTATAAAATACAAAACCCCAAACCCCATTAAAATCCCTAAAAACTCTAAAACCCTTTAAAATTGATAAAAACACTTTCAATCCATAAAAAAGAAGTAAAACCCAAAAAATCCATTAAAACACCTTAAATCCCTAACAAACCTTAAATCACTAAAAACATGTAAAACCATAAATACCTTAGACCCCTAAAAACACTAAAAACCATAAAAATCACAAAACCCCCCCAAAAACACCTTGAAAATCCTAAAACCTATAAAACATCCCTAAAAGACACTAAAAATTATAAAACCTCTAGGATAGGGTATGACAGCCGCCATCAGGACCAGGCACCATGCAGCTTTGTATGGGGGAATGCTAGCCGATCAGCAATGCAATGTGGGGAGCTAGGTGATCAATGACGCAAGAAATCTAGGGAGGGGTAGTTCAAGTGGGCTAGGCCTACGGGTCATGTATTGGGCATGGTATGCGTCTAGGCCTTCGGGTCATGTATTTCTGGTTTTTCAGGCCCTGTGCCTTGGGCCTATGGGTCATGTATGGGTTCCCCTTCAACAATTAAAAGGGGGATTATCCATAAAAAAATAAAAAAATAAGGCCTTCGGGCCATTCAGGTAAAATCTTGAAACCCTAAATTCCCAAATGGACCCATAAAACCCCTGAAAACACTAAAAGTCCCTAAAAACACTAAGAAACCCTCAAGGACCCAAAAAACACTAAAGGAACTAAGAAAACCTAGAAACCCCCTAAAGGACCCTAAAACCCCCTACATCTATAAAGGACCATAACACCCCTAAAAACCATAAAAGACCCTAATCCCCTTTAACCAACTAAAATCCTTAAAAGAACCTAAACCACTAAAAATTCCTAAAATACTCTTAAAAACCCTATAAAATCCAAAAACCCCCCCTAAAAACCTTAAAATATCCCAAAACCCCATAAAACACCGAAACACCCTAAAAATAATTAGACACAAAACCAACTAAAAACACTAAAACCTCTAAACCAACATGAAACCCCCAAAAAATAAAAAATACCCAAAAAAACCAATAAAATTTTTAAAAACCTAGAAAAACCATAACCCCCCAAACCATATAAATCCATAAAAAACCCAAAACCCCTTAAAAACCTTAAAAATACCTATAAACAATAAAACCCCAAAAACCCAAAAACCCCTAAGAAATACTAAAAAACCTAAAAAACGTAAAATATACAAAAAACCTCTAAAACCCTAAAAAACATTAAAAACACTAAAAACCATAAAAACCTTAAAAATACATAAAAACACTAAAAACCATAAAAACACTAAAACCCCTAAAAACCATCACACCCCTAAAAAAACTAAAACCCTAAAACCCTAGAACCCCCAAAACACCATAAAAGACCCTAAAATCCTAAAACTACTAAAAACCTAAAAGACACTAAAATCCCTATAAAAGTCTAAAAAACTTCTAAACCCCTTAAACACCCTAAAAACACTAAAAACACAAATGAACCCTAAAAACCTATAAAACCCTAAAAAACATAAAACACCTGAAATAACCTAAGGACCCTAAAAACCCTATAACATATAAATAACCCTCAAACCCCTTGGAACCCTAAAAAAACTAAAACCATTAAAATTAATTAAAGACCCTAGAAAACCCTAAAAGGACATACATACTTAAAAACACTAACATCCCCAAAAACATTAACAAAACACTAAAACTCCCCAAAAAAACACCTTAAAACCATATAATGATCCAAAAACCCCAAAAACCCCTTAAACACAATGAACCCCCCTAAAACCCCTGAAAGTCATAAAAATCCTAAAAACCCCTAAAACCCCTAAAAATCCTTAAAAAAACTAAAAACCATAAACCCCTAAAAGTGCTAAAAACCCTAAACACGCCAATATCCCTTAAACCGTAAATACACTAAAAACCCAAACAACCCTTAAAACCCCCAAAAAACCCAAAAAACTATTAACATTATGCATAAACCCAAAACCATATATTGTAAACCATAAACCCTAAACCCTAAACCCTAAACCCAAAATCCAACACCCTACACTATACAACCTAAACCCTAAACACTAAACCCTACACTCTACACCCTAAACCCTAAAACCTACTCCGTAAGCCCTATTCCCTACAATCTAAAACCTAAACCGAACACCCTAAACCATATACCCTACTCCCAAAAACCTAAACATGAAACCCAAAACCCTATAACCTACACCATAAACCCTAAAACATAAACCCTAAAACCTATACCCTTAACTTTAAACCTCAAACCCTACACTTTAAGTCCAATACCATACACCCTAAAACCTAAACCCTATATCCTAAACCATATACCCTTCACAGTAAACCCTACAATATTAACCCAAAAACTTATACCTTTTACCCTAAAACCTAAACCGCACACCCTATGTTGTAAAACTTTCACTGTAAACCCTAAAAAATAGAAATACCCTAAAGAAACTAAAAACCGAGAATCCCTAAAAAATCGTAATAAAAACAAAAAACCCTAAAAACCCTAACACACCTAAAAGACAAAAAATATAAAAAACACTAAAGGACTCTGACATCCACTAAAAATCCTAAAAGACACTAAAAACCCTAAAATAAACTAAAAACCCCTAAAAATCCTAACAACGTAAAACCACCAAAAAAATCCTACAAGACTCTAAAAGGACCTAAAAACCTAAAACAACCCTAAAACAAATAATAAACCTAATTGACCCAAAAAACACTAAAATAAATTTTAAAAAAATACCCTAAATACCTTCAAAAAACCAATAACACATAAGTAACCCTAAAAACCATACATGGCCCTAAAAACACAAAAACATACAAAAACACCCTAAAACCCGTAAAACCCCATAAAAACAAAAAAAACTCCTAAAATCACTAAAACTACTAAAAACAACAAAAAACCCTAAAACCATAAACAACCTTTAAAACCACTAAAAACCCTTAAAACCCTAAAACACTAAAACCCAACATACCCTTTAACAACTCCAAAAACCATACAAATTCCAAAACACCCTAATAAACCCTAAACCCCTAAAAAATCATTAAAATTCCTGAAACTATTAAAACCCACAAAAATTTTTAAATCCCCCAAAATCCATAAATACAACCTAAAAAACCTTACCCCTCCAAACCCTAAAAACCCAAAATCCTCCAAAAACCCTTGAAACACCTAAAACCCCAAAACAAAAAAAACCTCATAAAGCCAAAAAAATCTAAATAACCACTAAATTACCTAAAATACCTAAAACACTTAAAACCATAAATATCCATAAACCCTTTAAAACCCTAAAATCCATAAAAATGTAAAAAACCTAAAAAACCAAAAACCCAAAAAACTAAAAAAACCCTAAACCCCTAAAACTGTACAAACCCTTAAAAAATATTTAAACCCCCTATAAAAAAAAATTCAAATTTTGAAACCCCCTTGAAACCCAAAAAACAACTAAAAGTCCCTAAACCCCATAAGAGGACCATAAAAACTCTAAAAATATTAAAAAATCCTAAAAACCCTAAAAGACCCTAAAAATATGAAAACCTATAAAAGTCCCTAAAACACCTAAGAGACTATAAAAACCATAAAAGACACTAAAGACCCCTAAAAAACTAAAATTACATAAAATTACCTTAAAACCACTAAAAAACTCTAAAAACATAAAAAACTTTGAAGGATGTTAAAACCCCTAAAAACCCTATAGTACCATAAAAACCCTAAAACCCCTAATTAACTAAAAAACCCAAATGCCCCTAGAAAACCTAATAGACTCTAAAAACCCTAAATCCCAACTGGATACTAAAAACCCCTAAAGGATGAAAAAACTCATAAAGAACCCTAAAACCACCAAAAGACCCTAAAAACACAAAAAAACACAAAAACCCTTTAAAAATCCGTAAAATAATAAAAGAACCTAGAAAAAATAAAACCCATATAAACATCCATAGAAACCATAAAAAACCAAAAAATCCCTAAAAACCAAAAAATATTTTAAGTACATACATGACCCATAAAACCTGTAGAAAAAATTAATAAATATAAAAATGTTAAAATAATATAAAAACCTTAAAACCCTAAAAACATACATCCCCCGGAAACCCTAATAACCCCACATACCCTTATTATGTCTAGAAACTTTTGCATATAAGAAGAAGAGAAGTCCATAAAAGTTGAAAAAGGGTCAAAATAAACCCAAATAATATTCTAAAGAAAATTATCAAATGTCTGGACACTGAAAATATAGGATTTCCCTCATGAAGTAAAAAAATCTATACAGACCGCCATTACACATGGCCCTCCACCACTCCAAGTGGGATCCCACGAATCGCCAACACCCACAAACAAAAATAATATGTTTTGATTGGATGGATGGTGATTTCCACCCCATGAATGACCATACCCATTAACTAAACAATTTACAGAATTAGACAGACTATCAACACCTACAAATGAAACCACATATGTTTTACAGGGATTGATATTGATTTAATCCCCCACAAATTATTATCCCTACAAACAAATTAGTTCACAAGATGAAGTGGCACTTCCAGCCGTCTGAAAATAATTGCCCCACTTAATAAGTCATTTGTATGTAGGGAACCCTCCTTGGGATCCCTCATAAGAGGTCCCATGAACCATTGCTACTTGTCAACCCAATAGTTGGTTATGTTATTTCCTTATAAAGGGACCCCAAGGGAGATTGAAAAAGGAGAGAGTCAGAGACCGATTAATGGTCTAGAGGTGGTGTGGGAGAAATACCACAACTGAAGCACTTGAAGGATTCCATCCAACAAACCATAGGAAGATGGTCCTTCGTGGAATCCATCCTCCAAAATATATTCGTATAAGCCACCATAGAATATGGAATTCAGAGGTAGTGTCATTTTTGGAAGTATGTGTCATTTTTTGACCCCAAAAACAAATAAATTGATTCACTGGTGAACCTTTCATAGATGACCATTGATGGTCAATAGTTCTTGGATGCACCTTTGTGAGAAATGCTTTACAGGGGACCCCTATGGATACTCCCTTCGTGGACAACCCCTATACTAATTCCCCTTCACGGATGATCCTTTGTGGCCAAATCCTATGTGACCAAATTCTTTGATGATGCTACTATCACTGAACCCCTTGAAAAATGGAGAGTTGAACCGTGAACTCTTTGTCCCGGGTCAGTGGTATTTGGGGTTGTGTCCTTATGCTACCCAAACATCCATACCGTAAATACCACTATTAATGATACTCCTAATACGACTCCTAAATCCCCATCACCTAACTCCTATACTATGTTTATCCATGAAGGACTACTCTTTAATATGTCCCACACTGGCCATTTTTTGGCATCTCCCTCCCAGTCATCCTGATTACATGATGTTAAACTGCATGATACATAGTCCCCACAACATGACATTAAATTTTGATGATGTAGACCCTACAACATGATGTTAGATTTTTCTTCCATATTACCTTCAACATGATGTTAAACTATGCTACCATAGTCTTAGGTAAATGAAATTAAACTATAGTATACCCATTTGAAAAATATAGGATGCCTCCTGTAACAAACATGGGATTCCTTATGATATATGTTTAAGATGAATCGTGTAATAATCATGATATAACCATGATCCAAGAGGAAACTCCTCTTATGGTAATCATGTAGCCTTTCTTATGGTAGGTGTCACCAATAATCTTATTTTCCTCCACCCCAAATTAATCTGGATAGATCATCAATTGTGACTATATGGGTAATAAAAATAAAAGAGGAGGTAGGTACATTCATCTCCCTCTCCCTATTTCTATGGGATTTTTCACCATGTACACCAGAAGGTAGAGTGGATTGTGTAATCATTATTTATACCACTTCATCTTGTTTCTCACATCGAGCATGACTCATGTGGGCTTAGAGGTTAGTGGCGATCATGACAACCACACGATTTCATCCCAAATTGACCTCATATATGGTATAATCCCAAACCTTATAAAATCCACACGAAAATTTTTTACGATAAAAGCTCTAATAATGTCACTTTTAATGGATATAATCCATGTATAATCCCCAACTAGTTGGGAATTCACAGATTATATGCCCTAATCCAAAAATATCTTCTCAAATGGGCCTCTTACTCAGGTGTAATCCCCAACCATCTTGAACTAAATGGGTGTTGATTCCCAAAAAATTGGTATATGTTATAAGCCTCCCTAAGGTCCATACCCAACACCCAAATACACCCTAATGTTCTCCAGAAAAAAAATCATGGTAGGGTCTCATCCAACATAGGGAGGACACATTCTTTTCGGGTCCCTTCCATCACCACTCTTATATGGTCATTTCCACAATAAGATTATGCCCCACCTAGGAGACCGCATCTCTCCCAGATCACTCGGGCCAACTAGGTGTATGTACCATGCCAAAGCTTGACTAGGAACCTTCCACTTTGGATTACTTACCACATAAAGTTAAAATTCATGGTCTAGTCCTCATCAAATGACCATAAATGGTGATGTTACCTATTAAGCGACACCGATCTACATGGGTTCTGATTCCTCTCTTAAGGATATGTTGGAAGCCCATGTTATGGGTTAAATCCTAACATTGAAATAGTTCCCATCTCCCCTAGATGATGAAAAACTCTAGGGCACCACATTACATGGCTCAAAATTCATCTTGTCCTGACACGTGATCAAAGAACCTCTGATATATCCATAAAAGGAAAACATTAATGGATAACCTCAGATACACACAAATACCTTCATCAATGGAGAACCTCAGATACCTATAGATAATTATGAACCCCGTACATATCCATATTAGACCATTACATCATGTTAAATCATAATAAACACGCTTGGGAATGAACACAGGATTCATGAACATATTTTAAATATATTAGAGTATCTCAGGATAGGAAATAGTCCCCTCCAAAAGGGTGAAATGATCCTGAATTTCCATCATCTCAACCAATGTGATTTCTTATGTTTCACTGGTCATGTTACCCCATGAATGCCTTCTTTTTGAACTTAGGTCCATGAATCATGGATATGAGAGCCATTGGGTATATCTAGATCCACAAACAAAACGTATTAGAGATCGTTTGGAAGTAGTTAACTTGAAACAAATGATTGTACAAAACCCAATCCCCTAAAATCAACTGTTAGGACAACTCTTGCAGCGTTATGAACAAAATTTTTAGCCCGACACAAGGGACCCAACCATGGCACCTCCTTCACAAGTCAAAAAGGACATGATGCCCAATCCCCATCGAACCGCTTCATCCCAGTCGATGATGTTTCCACCTTTTCAGGAGAACAACCCTAGAACCCCAAAAAATGAAGAAACCCGGAAAAAAACCTAAAAATAAAAAAAAATCTTTAAAACCCCTAAAATCCCTAAAACCTTAAAATACCTAAAAAACCCATAAAACCCCTAAAATATCATAAATTTTCGAAAATCCATGAAAACCTAAAAATTCATAAAACCCCCAAAAATCAGAAAACCCTAAGGGACCATAAAATCCATAAAATCCCTAAATGACCCTAATAATAATAAAATTCCTAAAAGCAATAAAATACACTAAACAGCTAAGAAACACTAAGAAGCCATAAAACCCCATAAAACCTCTAAAGACTCAAAAACCTGAAAATAACCCTCAAAACCCTAAAAGACCCTAAATTACACTAACAAACACTGAAGAATCTTAAGCACCCTGAAAATGCTAGAAACCCTTAAAAAACATAAAAACTCTAAAAACCCCCAAACCCCCAAAAAAACCCCAAAAATCCCAAAAAATCCTAAAAAACTATAAATACCCTAAAACCTCAAAAAACCCAAAGGCAAACTAAAAACCCCTAAAACCTCTAAAAATTATAAAAAAACCATAAAAATCCTAAAAAACCCATAAAAATCCCAAAAACACTGAGAACCATAAAACCCAAAACACCCTCAAAATCATGAAAACCCCTTAAAAACCCTAAAACCCTTATTAAACATAAACTCCCTAAAAAACCTAAAAAATCCTAAAATGCATAAAAATCTGTAAAATCCATAAAAATACTAAAAACCCCAAAAACATACCTAAGAGACCCTAAAAATCCTTAAAACCCCTAAAATGCCCTAAAAACCCTAAAAGACACAAAAATCCCCCTAAAACCCTAAAAGATCCTAAAAACATAAAAACCTAAAAGAAACTAAAAACATCATAAAACCCACAATAGTCCCTAAAAACCCTAAACACCCCAAAACACCTGGACAACCCCTAAAAATATAAAATACCCCTAAACCCCCTAAAAGAGTGTAAGAACACCTTAAAAAACACTAAAAGCACTAACTAACCTTAAAATAAAAAATAACTAAAAACCCTAAACATCTTAAACACCTTTAAACCCTAAAAAACATTTAAAAAGTTTTAAAACCCTTAAAAATCTAAAAAACACTATAATCTCTAAAAAAACTAAAAACCCTAAAAAACACTAAAAACATAAAATAACATAAAAACACTAAAACCCTTAAGAAAATTCAAAAAACCCTAAAAATCCCATGAAACCCCTTAAAACCCCTAAAATCATAAAAATAGAAAAAAATCCTAATAAATTTAAAAACCCTTAAACCCTTTAAAACCCTAACAAACCCTATGAACCCTAAAAAAACCTAAAACCACTAAAAATCCGAAAACCTACTAAAAATATAAAAAACCTAAAAAAACATCTAAAAACTAAAATGAACCACAAAACCCCAAAAATAACCCTAAAACCCCATATAAATCACTAAAAACCCTAAAATAAATAAAACCCTAAAACCCTAAAACCCCCCTAAAAACAAAAAAACCCTTAAAAGACACAAAAAAACCTAAAAACCCAAAAAATACTAAAACCCACTAAACCCCCTAATAAACCATACAAAATCACTAAAATCCCTAAAAGCACTAAAATCCCATATAAAAACCTAAAACCCACTAAAAGACCCTAAAAACCATTATAAATCATAGAATCCATAAAAACCCCTAAAAAAACCTTAGAAATGATAAAATCCCTTCAAACCCTTAAATGAACCTAAAACACCTTAAAACCTAAAAACCGACTTAAAACACCCTAAACACCCGGAAAACCCTAAAAACATAAAAAATCCCTAACAACCCTAAACCCACCAGTGATGTCTTTGAAACCCCATCATACCATAAAAACTTGAATACCCCAAAATAACCAAAAAACATAAAATGCCTAAAAAACCTAAAAAACTAAAAAAAACTCTCTAAAAACACTAAAAATACCTAAAAACCCTAAAACCCCAACAATTCCCTAAAACCATTAAACGCCCCCCCAAAAGTTGTGAAAACCCCTAAAAACCCTGAAAACAATTTTAAAAAAAAAATCCTAAAAATCCATTAAAATAATAAAAACCTTGAAAACACTACAAAAACATAATAGCATCTTAAAAACAATAAAATAAAATAAAAGCCTTAACAAACTAAAAAGCCATAAAAACCCTAAAATACATATAAACCCTCTAAAACCCTAAAAACAATAAAACCCACTAAAATATGACAAAATCCCAAAAACACACTATAAATCCTAAAACCACTAAAAGGACCTAAAATCCTATAAACCCTAAAAGACACTAAAACCCTATAAAAACCCAAAAGACACAAAAAAACCATAAACACCATAAAAACCATAAAACCCCTATTAACTTATAAACCTTAAAACAATCATTAAAATCAAAAAACCCAAAAAGTCAAAAAAAACCTTTAATGACTTAAAAAGCCTTAAAACCACTAAAATCCTAAAAAATCACTAAAACCCTAAAAAACACTGAAAGCTGAAAAACCCTAAAATCCTTTAAAAACCGTAATACACTCAAAGAATCCTAAAACATCTAAGAAACTCTAAATACTTTAAATTCATAAAAAAATAACAAAAATAAAACTCCAAATCCCCAAAAAACTATAAAACCCACAGAAAATCCTTAAGAAACCCTAAAATCCCAAAAAACTGTAAAAATGATAAAACCCCTAAAAATATATAAGACCCCTAAAACCCCTAAAAAGATCTAAAAAGATCTAAAAACCCAAAAATATTAAAAAACATAGAACACCATAAAAACTCTTAAAACCACTAAAAACCGTAAAAACTATACAAACCCAAAAGAACCCTAAAACCCCTAAAACAAACCCAAAACCCTAAAAACCCTAAAAACTATAAAAAACCATTTAAAAACATAAAAACTCTACAACAACCCATAAAACTCATGAAAACACTTTAAACCTATAAAAACCATAAACCCCTAAAATTCCTAAGGAAACTATAACCCCATGAAAATCATAAAAACCATAAAACCCATTAAAAATATCTAAAATCCAAATGAATCATAATACCCTAAAACGACAAATGGGCCCAAAAAAATCCAAAACACCATAAGAACCATAAAAACCCTAAAAACCCTAAAAAAAATAAAACCCCTACAAATAATAAAAACCCATAAACCCCTAAAAATCCTAAAAAATAAAACCCCTAAAAATAATAAAAACCCATAAAACCCCTAAAAACCGTAAAACACTAGAAGACCCAAAAAACCCCAAAGGTCATCAAAAACCTAAAAGAACCTAAAAATCCTATAAACCCCTAAAAGGACCTAAAAACCATAAAAATAACAAAAGATACAAAATGCTCTAAAAGAACATAAAATACCCAAAAACAGTAAAAGACTATAAAAACCCCTAAGCCCCGTGAAGGACCCTAAAATCCATAAAAACCCATAACCCCTAATAGACCCTAAAACCCCTAAAGGACACATAAAACCCTAAATGGAAATAAAATTAGTAGAAACCCTAAAGGAACCTAAATTACCGAGAAACAACCATAAAGGACCGTAAAACCCAAAAAAATCCATAAATACCCAAAAACCCCTAATCCCCTAAATGATTCTAAAAACCCAAAAACACTAAAAATACCTTTAAAACTCTAAAAGTCCCTAAAACCCTAAAATAACCAATAAAACCAAAAAACTAAATAACCCTAAAAATCAAAAAATACCCTAAAAACCATAAATAATATTTAGAACCCTAAAACTCCTAAAAATATTTAAAGGACCTTAAATCCACTAAAAACAACAAAAGAACCAAAAACCCATTAAATGATAAAAACCTTAAAAGTCCCTAAAAAACATAAAAACCCTAATAAGAAAAAACCCCTAAAAATACCTAAAGAATACAGAAATCCTTAAAACCCTAAAACCCCTAAAATCCATGAAAAAAAATAAAAAATACTAAAACTATTTAAAAACCCCAAAAAAACCCAAAAAACCCTCTAAAGGACCATAACAACCCCTAAAAAGAAGAAAGGACCCTTAATTCGTACCAAATCATAAAGGATCCTAAAAATCATTAAAAATCCAAAGGACCATAAAAACCATAAAAGATCCTAAACATCCAAAAATAACCTAAAAACCTGTAAACCCCCCAAAAAAACACTATATATCCTCAAAAATTCTAAATACCCTAAATGACCATAAAACCCCTAAAAACCATAAAAATCATAAAAACACCAATTTTTTTTTAAAACCTATAAAAAACTATAAAACCGTAAAAACGTTATAAGAACATAAAAATTGTAAATCTCTAAAAAATCCTAAAACAACTAAAATAATGAAAAAACCATAAAAATTCATAAAAAACCCAAAAATTCCTAAAACCCTTAAAAACTCTTAAAAAAATCCACAAAATCCCAAAAATTCCATAAAAAACTAAATACCTAAAATGGTAAAAACATCAAAACCCTCCCAAACCACTAAAAACTCTTAAAATCCCTAAAAACCATTAAAATGCTAAGAAATACTAAAACCCCTAAAAACCACTAAAAATGACTAGGAACCCTAAACACCCCTAAAACCCATATACCCCATAAAAAATACCTAAAATTGAAAACCACCTAAAATCATAAAACCCAAAAAACCAAAAAAAATTCCCAAAACCTAAAAAAATCGGCCAAACCCTTAAAGACCCTAAAAACTATAAAAATACTCAAAACCCTTAAAACCATAAAACCCCAAAATCTTAGAAAACCTTAAAAATCTCTAAAACCATAAAAAAATCCTTAAACAACCTAAAATAAATAAATTCTAAAAAACACCTAAAAATACTCATGCACAATAAAACCCATAAAAATCGTAAAGCCCCCATAAAACCCCTAAAACCCTAAAACCCCAAAACACCCCTAAAAACATCAAAACCCCGGAGAAGCCTAAAAGACCCTAAACCCCCTATAAATTCCCAAAAAGATCCCTAAATACCCTTAAACATCATAAAAATCCCTAAAACACTAAAAACCTAAGAAAACCCTAAAACCCTAAAACCATATAAAAACCATAAAAAACCATAAACCCATAAAAACATAAAATCCCCAAAACCGTAAAATTACTAAAAAACCTAAAACCCTGTAAAACCCAAAAGAAAAAAAATCCTAAAAACCCCTAAAAAGTGTAAAAAAACTCTAAAACCAAGAAATAAACTAAAAACTCTAAAATGTTAAAAACCCTAAAACACCTTAAAACCCTTAAAACACTAAAAACCACTAAAAACCTGAAATCCCAAAAAACCAAAAAACCAAAAAACCCATAAAAACCCAAAACCACAATAAAAACCATAAAACCATAAAAATATAAAAAACCCCTAAAACCCTAAATATCGAAAAAACATTAAACCAACATAAAAACTCTTAAAACCCTAAAATCACCAAAACCGTCTCAAACGCAAAAAATACAAAAAACCCTAAAATGCTAAAAACCCTAAAACCCCTAAAACACCCTTAATACACTAAAAACCACTAAAAAAACTAAAACCCATGAAAACCCTAAAAACCAAAAAACCAAAAAACCCCCAAACCACACAAAAAACCACAAAACCCTAAAAAATAGAAAAAATCCCCAAACCCTCATAACCTAAATTTTTTTATACCCCCTAAAAAATTCTAAAAACCCTCGATCCCTTAAAATCACCAAAACTCCCTCAGAACCCACAAAATACTAAAAAACATTAAAGGCTAAGAACCCTAAACCCCTTAACACCCTTAAAACACTAAAACCCACTAAAAACCATAAATCCAAGAAAAACTCTAAAAACCAAAAAACCCATAAAAACCCTAAACAGAACTAAAAACCATAATACCCTTAAAAAATAAAAAAACAACAAAAACCCTAAATACCTAAAAGCCATTAAACCATTTTAAAATCTATAAAAATCCTAATATCTACTAAAATTACCAAAACACCCTCAAAACCCAAAAAATATTAAAAAACCGAAAATGCTAAAACCCTAAAACCCCTTAAGCACCCTTAAAACACTAAAAAACACTATAAATCCTGAAATCTTAAAAATATATAGAAATATCAAAACCCATAAAAAATATAAACCGCCCTCAAAACCATAAAACCCTAAGAAACTAAAAAAAACATAAAATCCCTAAATACCTAAAAACTATTAAACCCCATAAAAAATTATAAAACCCCTAAAAGACCTTAAAATCAACAAAACCCCTCAAAACCCAAAAATAAAGAAAACCCTAAAATGATAAGAACACTAAAACCAATTAAACCATAAAAAAAACTAAAACCCATAAAATACATAAAAACAATAAATAATAAAAACCCATAAAAAACCCTAAACCACACTAAAAACCATAACACCTTAAAAAACTGAAAAACCCGAAATACCATAAATACCTAAAAACTTTTAAACCCCCTTAAAGTCTATAAAAACCCTAAAAATTATAATATCACTAAAAAACCCTCAAATCCCAAAAAAACTAAATACCCTAAAATGATAAAACCCCTAAAATCAAATAAACACCCTTAATAAACTAAGAACCACTAAAAACCCTAAAACCTACAAAAATCATAAAAACCTAAAAACCAATAAAACCCTAAATGACACTAAAAACCATAAAACCTAAAAAAATAAAAAAACAATAAAAATCTCAAATACCTAACAACCCTTAAACCCCATTTAAAAGCCTAAAACCGTAAAAATCACCTAAAATCACCAAAACCCCCTCAATACCCACAAATACAAAAAACTCTAAAAATGTAATTTACCTTAAAAAAACTTAAAACCCAAAATAAAATACTATGAAACCATTAAAACCGCATGAAATCCTATGAAAACACTAAATACCTTAACAACCCTAAAAAACAATAAATCCCTAAAAACACTGTAGAACCATTAAAAAACTAAAACCCCTAAAATACCTAAACCCCCCTAAACCCCTCAAAAAGCTACAAAACCCGAAAAACCCTAAAAATTATAAAAACACTAAAACCCTAAAACACACTAAAATCCCGCAAACACAAAAAAAACATTAAATCCCCTAAATTCCATATAAAACCTTAAAAACCATAAATCCCCTAAAAACTCTAAAAACCCTAAAATCAAGAAAAATCTTAAACGCCCCTAAAACATCTAAAAGAACAAAAAACACCCTAAATTTCAATTGATGAGCCCTAAAAACCCATTATAAGAACTTTAGAAACTCTAAAACCCCTTCTAAACCCTACAAAGCCTAAAACTTCCAAAAATCCCTAAAATCTGAAAATTATTTAAAAACCTTAAGAACCCTATAAACCCTAAAACCCTAATAGAAACATATAAACCCTAATAATCGTAAAAACACTAAAAATACCCTTGAAAACCCATAAAAGCATAAAAACCCTAGAAACACCTAAAAACCATTAATACCCAAAAAATTTTAAAAACCCTAAAATGCTAACAATACCCAAAAGCGTAATAACCATTAAAACCATAACCCCTGTCATAATTCTCTAAAAACACTTAAACACCCAAAAGACCCCCTCAAAAACCTAAAAATCAATAAAAACTCTAAAGATCCTTAAAAACAAAAAAAAACCATAAAAAACAAAAAAAAAATTACTTGAAAACCCTAAAAGAAATAAATGCCTAAAACCCCTTTAGAATAAAAAAGTCCTTACAACAAAAAAACCCTAAAACATTAAATTTCCTAAAAACCCTTAATCACAAAAAACCCTACAAACTAAAAACCATAAAACCCCAAAAACCATTAAAACAATTAAAACACTAAAAATGAAAAAATACCCTTAAATACCCTAAAACCCTTAAAACACCAAAAACCACTAAAACCCTTAAAACCCTACTGACACTAAAAATACCTTATGATCCTAAAACCCCATTTAAAACCCTAAAAACTAGACGGAATTCTAAAAATGTATAAAAAACCAAAGAAACCATATAGAAATCTTAAAAACCCTAAAATACTATTAAAAACATCCAAAAAACCCTAAAATCCTTAGAAATCCTAAAAACCCCCAAACCTAAAAAACACCTAAAGACCCATAAAATCATTAAAACACTAAAAAATTTAAAAATAACGAAAAACCTAAAAAATAAAAACATTTACCCCCCCCCCCAAATCTCTAAAAAACCCTAAAAAACTAGAAACATTTAACCCCCCCAAAAAAACCTCTAAAAACCCTAAAACCCATAAAAAATGTTAAAGCTCCTAAACCCCTAAAATATGATAAACCTGAAAAAACCCCTCAAACTATAAAAAATAGATAAACCCCCTTAAAATACCAAAAAACCCTAAAACCCACCAAAAACATAAAACGTATAAAAACCCTAAACCCCGAAAAATCCATTAAAACCCTAAAACCATAAAAACAATAAAAAAACTAGAAAAATACTAAAATATCTAAAAAACCTCCCAAAACCCCCCAAACCCCCAAAAACCCTAAAAACCCTTTAAAACTAAAAAAGTCATAAAATCCATAAAACCCCTAAAAATAACTAAATCCCCTAAAATCCATAAAACCCCTAAAAACAAATTGGACCACAAAACACCCCTAAAAAGACCCGAAAAACAATTTAAATACCATAAAGACCCTAAAAACCATAAAACCACTAAAATACCTAAAAACCATTAAAATACCAATAGAACCCAAAAATACTAAAAAACATAAAAGACTCTCAAAACACTAAAATCGCTTAAAAGACCCTATAAAACACTATAAAAACCTTAAAAGACCTTGAAACTAATTAAACACCCTAAAACACTAAAAAACACAAAACCCCCTAAAACCCCTAACAATAGTAAGTAAAATCTTAAAAACCCCTAGACACACTAAAAAAATAAAATCCATAAAATCCTTAAGAACACTAAAACAATCTTATAAAACTGTAAAAAAACTCTAAAACCCTAAAAAACATTTTAAAACTCTAAAACCCCTTAAGATCCCTAAAAAATCATAAAAACCCTAAAAACCCTTAACCCAAAAAATAACTAAAAATCCCTAAAAACCAGAAAACATTTAAAAAAAACCACTAAAAAAGCTATGAAAATCCAGAAAACCCCTATGTTGCTAAAATGAAACCCTAAAACACCTAAAAACACTTAAATCACCTTTAAATCCCCCAAAAACCTAGAAACCCTAAAAATTCCTAAAAAACACCAATAAAACCCTAAACCCTATAAAAAAAATTAAAAGAACTCTAAGAATCATAAAAAATCCGAAAATGTACAAAAACCCCAAAACCCCTAAAAACAAAAAACACCCCTAAAATTATTAATAACCCTAAGGAACCAAAAATCCTGAAAAGATGAAAAACCCTAAAACCCTAAAAAACTATAAAATCACAAAACCGCAAAAAACCCTAAAACACTAAAACGTTTTAACACTATAAACCCCCTAAAGGAGCCTAAAAGACCCTAAACAACCCTAAAAACCCTAATAAACCAAAAAAACCAAAAAAACCCCTATGAAGCCTAAAAAACCTTGAAACCAAAAAAATAATTAAAACCCCCTAAAACCCAAAAAAATCCCCAAAAATTATAAAATTCCTAAAAACCATAAAACCCATAAAACCCCATAAAAACTCTAAAAACCTAACAAACCCATTAACATTCGTAAAATACCCTAAAACCATTTAAAACCATCAAAATCCCTAAAACCCTAGAAAAACATAAAAACCATAAAACCCCTAAAACCATAAAAACCCTAAAAACCTTTAAACCGCTAAAACCCCTTAGAAAACCCTAAAAATCATAAACCCCTAAAACCATAAAAAACCCTAAAAAACCTAAAAAAACTCTAAAAACCCAAAAAACCATACAAATCCTTAAAATCCCTAAAAAATTGAATCCCCCTAAAAACCTAAAAATCATTAAAAACCACAAAACCCTATAATCCATTAATACCCCAAAACCCTAAAAACTATAAGACCCACTAAACGACCCTAAACCCCTAAAACCCTAAAACCCCTAAAAACACTAAAACACACAAAAAGCACAAAATTACCAATAAACCTCTATAAAAACCCTAAACCCCTAAAATCCCTTAAAACACCTAAAAATAAAAAAAATCAAAAAGACATAAAACCTGAAAATTATCCTAAGAACCCTAAAAATCCCGAAAAACCATAAAAATAGTTAAAAATTTAAGAACTATAAAAACTGTGAAACAATCCTAAAAACCCTAAAACCCTATAAAATCCACAAAACACCCTAAAACCCTAAAACCCCCTAAAACCCTTAAAACCCCTAAAAACATATAAAAATCAATAAAAAATTAAAACCTTCTAAAAATTTGTAATAATCCAAAAAACCCTGAAAAATAAAACACCTGAATAGTCTCTTAAAATCCCTAAAAACCCTCAAATACATAAGAACCCTAAAACATTTAAACAGCATAAAAACCCCTAAAACCCCTAATTTTCTTTGAGTTCCTCGAAACCCCTAAAAAACTAAATACCTCCAATAAAATTGAAAACCCTAATAAAATAATAAAAACCCCTACAAAACCCTAAAAAACCCCCAAAACACAAAAGACCACTAAAAACCTAAACAATTCTTTAAACCCCAAAAATCCATAAAAATAAATAAAAATCCTTAGATGAGTCTAGAAACCCTAAAACCCCTATGACACTAAAAGATCACAAAACCATAAAAAATTTAAAACCCCTAAAAATCCTAAAACCCCTAAAAAGACTTGTAAAACACAAAAAAATATTGAAAAAATGAATACCCTAAAAATGATAGTCCCCTTAAAACCATAATGAATCCCAAAAAATTATAACCACCCCTAAAAACCATAAAAAGAACTAAAATCCAAAACAAGATAAAATCCCAAGAAATCCCCAAAAACCAAATAAACCATAAAAATAACAAAAACCATAAATTCCTTAAATCCCTTAAAACCCCTAAAACCACTAAAAAAACTAAAAACCAAAAAAACATTAAATATACCAAAATAGCCTAATTAACTATAAACCCTAAAAGACTGTAAATTTTTATAAATACCCTAAAGACCATAAAACCCCTTGAAACACCCTGAAACACTGGAAAGAATCTCTAAAACCGCTAAAAATTCTCGAAACTGCGAAAAGACCCTAAAATCACTAAAACAATAAATATCCTAAAAACCCATAAGAAGAATAAAACAAAACATAAAACACCAAGAACCTTAAACCCATTAAAACCCAAAATACCCTAAAAACATAAAACCCTAAAACCCATTAAAAACCCTTAAAACCATTAAAACCCTACAAATCCCTAAAAATCCACAAAAACATATTTTTCTCGAAGACATAATTATGACCAACACGCAAAATGGTATGCCAAGTAATGGGTGGTGTATCCTTTTTAATGTGCAAAGGAGGTTCCACAGTCAAGATTCATATCAGTTTATTTCCCATGAAAATGTTATGCTCATCGATTATGTCAATTGAAGAGGGTTTATTGGAGTGAAATCACCAATGTCGAATATAATCTCTTCAAATGGCCTCCAAAGGGTTGGTTCTTGGAGATTGAAACACCCAACGGTTTTCATCTCATTCATTAATGGACCTACATTCCAAAGCCATGCGCTTATTGGATGATTTGGCCAATGAAACTTAAGAACTCACATTGTTCGAGAGGATGGGAACTCAGGCTCAAGACACCCTTTTGGAGGGGAGTTACTTTTTATTCTATGACTCTCTTAAATATTTATGTGATGTTCATATGTTCGTGAATATTTGGTTTATTCCAAAGCATGTGTATGCTGGTTACCCCTAGTCCACAATTTATCATATATATACGCATGTGTTCGGAATAATCTATTTATATTTGAGGTTCTCTATTTACTGGAAAATCCATGTGGATAGAACAATGATTCATCAAAGGATTATTGAGGCAACACTAGTTTTATGTAACGTGATTGGGTGATCTGAAGTTTACTATCATCCAGGGAGGAAAGGATTTATTGAATTTCTAGATCAAACATGTAAGATGGGAATCATACATATACTTATGAGAGAAATTAGAGCCCAAATAGTTCTGTGCCACTTAACAGGATGCATCAACTTTTAAGTTCATGTGACAAGGACTTAACAATGTTGTTTACTGTCCTGAGGTGCAGACATCTAGATGAATGGTTCCTAATCAAGATTTGACGGGGGACATATACCGAGGTGGCCCGAGGGACCCATGATAGATGTGATTTCCCAGGTTGGGGCATAATATTACTGGGGATATGGCCCAATAATTTTGGATTTAAGTGTTCGGTTTTAACCTTGAGGAGGCTTCCTACATATCCCAATTGGACAGGAATCAAAACCCATGTAGTTCTGTGTGTAGGGACTTAAACCTTAGGGGTGGGCCTTTGGAAGGAGTCATATTTTTTTATGTGGGGATTACACATGATATAGGTTCATTTAGAGTTGATATTTCTAGGGACTTATAATGTATATGAGGCCCATTAAACTCGGGCCTTAGACTGGCATCCAATGTATCCGGGTTATGACAGGAATTAGAGTTTTCATTGTTCTACTGTTTGGGCCTTATAACAATGGAGAGGGCCCATTGAATGATTTCATGCCTACTAATAACCTCTAATCCCATGTGAGTCATACTCGGTGTGAGAACCAAGTGAATAAGTGAACTCTAAAGTCGTTTCAGGGAAGGTGCGTGCATGGTAGATAGTGAGGGGATTATACATTGATGTTTCCCGAGTATGGAGGATATCATTCCATGTGGAGAGGATCCACTTCTGTGTGAGTGGGGCTTATGCATGGAAGTGGACCATGAAAAAAAACCCCAACGTGAGAGGGAAAGGGAGGTTCCCAGTGTCGTTCCCCTCTTTGGCCTTTTTCCAGAGGAGGAGAGGAGGGGAAATAATGATACCTCCTTCAAGAAAGACTATGGTCTTTCTCCAGGAGGGATGCCTTGGAATTGTTTCTCAAAAAAATGTGAGGAGGGTCACTCCTTATTAAAAGGAAACCAGAGTGTGATCTCTTTTGAAAAATACTAACCCTTTCCAAATGGAAAAGTATGAAATTCCCCTTTATCCCTAGAATGGAGAGGTTCATGTGAGTATCCAATGGTTGGAACAAGAGTTACCATAGGAATGTAAACTCAAAGGAATTCCGGGGGTTTACACTATTGTAGGGATTACCCATTTGACTCCACATACCGTGGGTATGTAAACATAGAGGGGTGTTCTGATGTGACTTGATGGATTTGGGAGTGGATATGGCCTAAATCTACTGGACTGGTTTGTAGAGGGACTATTGAAGATGCAATAGGAATGGAAGGGAATGACTGGAACCAGATGTTGGAGCTCCCTAAGAAACCCCATTCCACATAGAATTTCCTTACACCTAAAGGTGTGTCCGCCACATATAATACTGCTACACATGTAGGGGAGTCTGCATACCATAATGGTATCTGGATCTAGGTTTGGTCCACATAGCTCTTGGCTATGTGAGTTTGAGTTCCGTCCGTGTAACTTTTTGCTTCGCGGGTCAGGGTTCCGCCAGCATAGTTATTTTCTATGTAGGATGCCTAATCAAAAGAAGGTCATTGGTTCTACACCTTGTGGGGAGTATATTCTTGAAGGGTCTAAGGTTCATGGTTTACCAACTAGTTTAATTTCTACTTTTTAATTCCAAGCAGTGGTTTTTACCTGGAGGGAATGGTTGAAAGAGTCTGTCTTTTGTGATGCTCTCTTATTCCAAGACTTCCTCGATCCGTTTCATGAATTCCTTATTTGAAATTCTATTCCCCCTCTATGTCATTTTATAGAAGAGACAAATGGGTCATGCACCATCTTTATTGGAAGCACATGGAGGATTCCAAGTCACACGAATGACTTAGTCAGCGATGACCTTCATTTTGTAGACTTTGGCGATGCCACCTCATCCCTTGAACTACTTAGTTCATAGGGGACATTCTCTTGTGGGGGTGTAAACCACCAAATCATCCCATGGGAAATTTTATTTCATTCACAAGAGAAGTCTCCTCTGTCATCTTTCTGTAGATTGTTGAGTTTACGGATTCCTTATAATGTGGATATCCATGCAGTGCATCGGTCCGTGATGGAGTTCTGATCCACATCACCCTTCAATTGTTGTTTTGTCTATTTCAGTCAATTTTCATTCCAAATAAAATATTTATTTTATTATTTTCCATTACATTGAAAAATACTTGACAATCTTAATTTACCCTTTCAAATTTTTAGGACCCAACAAATACCCCATCAAAATGGGTTCAGATCGAGAGGAAGAGGATGTTATTCCAATGTAGAAAGTGGTCCAAATTTGAACTAGATTACGTTAAGTGAGTTGAACTAGAAGAGGGGACCATGCCTAATAGGGGGACCAACTCATTTTTTATTCACTTGTTTTCTTAGTGAACACATCACTCTTGTGAATCCTCGACTGCGTATGATTTTTTCATACTGCCTCCTTCTTGGAAACCTTCACCCGCAAACCCAAATTTTTCATCCATGAATTGAAATGAAATCATCCATATAATCTTATCTTTGTATTCTATGTAGAGGGGGATTATATTTGGACAATGTTTTCCACAAAATGTGGCTATATTGGCTAATGCGTTGGGGGCCATATTTTCTCAGACTAATGGTTCACAGTTAGATCACATCTGCAAACCATTTTATTTTGAATCATTTTTTGATTTTACTAAAAAATATTTTTTTTGGTGTGATCATTTTGGGAATGATACTGGATATTCCTCTTACTTCTGTGACCATGACCTTAAGGAGGGAAGATATGTTCTGAAATGTTAAGGTTGATCTTTGATATTGTGTTGTCCCTATGGAGAGTGCACTAAAAGATATTCTATCACTAGAACTCATGGACAACCTATTGTCCAATTGATTTCCATTTTATAACTTCAGACTCCACTATGATGCCTCTTTTCCACCAGTTGACTGGAGCAGCCTTTCCGTTCAACTCCAAATTTGTCAAGGGAGTTATTGGGAAAATATTTCTACCACAGGGGATATCATAGACAATTTGATCTTGGATATCCTATTTGTTCGGAATGGATAAATGTGGACATAGATAAATCAATGTAGCCAGAATTCGTCATTGGAATCTATTGTATGTGATTACCCATCCATCATCTACCTATCAGGAGGTAATAAAAACAGAGGAAGGTTCTCTAAATGGGATTTGCGGTCTGGAGGGTTCTTTCCCAATAAATGGTCTTTGGAATTATGGGTGAATTTGAACTTATTGGATTTTTCCAAATGTTTGAATGTTGTTAACCTTGACTAGGAAATGTGGGTTTCCCAGTTCTCCATGTATTCATTGGGCTAGATACTACCGACACTACTCACTCACTAGTGTTAGAGCCCCAACACCCTCTACTAATTGCATGGGGAAGTGGGAATCTACCAGTGGGACATCTATAAGCTAGGGGGACTTCCCATTCTTGGATATATGTATGATGAATTATTACCAGGGGCCAATACCTGGAGGAACATTGAGAAGGTTTCCCCACTATAAGGGACTTGTTGGTCTTAACATAGGGAATTTTTGGTTAACTCCTCCATGATCGCTCCCTCATCGCATTTGAATCTCAGATAATGAAGTTCTTACAGGTGAATAGATCAAGGCCAAATGGTCATTTTAGGCATATGCATCAAAACAAAAAACCCAATTCATTCCAAGATCATACTGTGCTACCCTTGAGGCAGGCCAATATACCTCATGGGGTTATGAGGTCTAATAAAATGTGTGTCTGAGCTCAGACTAGAGGGTTTCTTTTCCATGTTCCTTAGTGGATGGATCTTCCCTTATCATGACTTGTACACTGGTGTTAGATATTTCAATATAATGATGGAATCTATTCTAGCATAAGGAAAACCCATCAAATTGTCCATCCCAACCCTCGCTCGTCTATATGATTTACTAGGGAAGATACAAGAAGGGATATCTATGCATCATCTTAGCAGACCATTTCAACTTATGTTTGAATAGATAGCTGAGGATCTCCCGTTCTATGAATATCATCATACCATGATGGTTCCTCGCTCTAGTTTCTGTCTGAACCTTCTGAACATTTCTATTTTCCATCCCAAATCATTGAGTACCAAGAGAGTAATTGAATTGTTGATTGATCTTTCTCATTTCAATTTTTCGCCTCACTCTGTGCCTCATGGAGTAGTGGTAGATAATTGATGGGGTTATTTAGATCTATTTTATTATATTATCGCACTACAGGATAGAATCTTGACTACTCACCAAGAAAAAAATGACCATATGTGAACCCTATGCCCCTTACAGTTTTTCTATGAAATTTGGATTCCTACAACAATCACACCCCTCACAAATACTTAGCTCAAGAGGGAATCTCACCCAATAATTATTTCTAATTATAACTAATGATGATTCAGGAGGATTTTGGTATGCAGATCCATATTCCACCCATAGTAGTTTTAACCCAATTATCATTAGAGTATGATAAGATGTGGGTGGCTCACTATCCTGGAAGATTATTAAAGAGGTTAGATCGATGGGTTCATAGACCATTAGTTATTTCCAGTCGTGTGTGAACTAGAACATCTTCCTCCATCCCAATGGTAAGAAGCTATTCTGTTTTCCACAACACACATTCAGAGGTAACTTTGTCTTCATAACCTATCTCTGTGGAGAGTGGTTCAAATCATCTATCTTATACCAACCTGGTCTGTGATCCTACTATGAACGACCCTAGCAGAAGATCCCCGGGTATTCAGGAAGTCATAGTTAACCCCATGTTCTTAGACTTAGATATTGAACCAGCTTCAGAGAGGGAAGGTTGTCCCACTTGGGTAACTCAACTTAGGTCAACTCCAAATGCTATGATGGCACTCTCTGATTATGTCCCCATTGCATCTAGGAGGAGAATTTGAGGTCCCAATGCTATTAGGGAGTACTAGGCCATGCAGAGACATGAATGGAATCAGATATGAAACATTGTTATAGAAACTCCCCTGTATGATATTACTTATGAGGAGGACACCCTTTAGAATTTCTTCATTGATTTGGTCTCAAATTTCTTCGGCTATAGACACTTGAATCTTCTTGCGTATCAGATCGTCATATCTTTAGAAGACCTAATTGCTCATGAAAGTGACCTTATTCAATTCAATTCCACTCATAATCAGACAATGCCCTTTTGGGATGTTACTGAGGGGTTACACAATCTGACAGATGAAGATGAAAATTATTATTTCCAAATAATTTCTCAAATAGAAGATCCACGAGAGTACAAGGATTGTGTGGCTAGCCTAGAGTCATAGTTGTAATCAAGAAGTTCCAATTTTGAGGCCACCATGAAGAAGGTTTTGTATCTCAAGGCCATTATTAGGCAATTTCACCCATTAGTTTAGGGAGATGTTAGATAGAGGGATAACTTAGAACAGACCCCTAATAGTCTTAATAAGATAGTGCATGATATCCTCACCCAAGAAAGTCAAGATTCATTTTAATCATCTGGGTTGTCCCGTACCTACCCTACCTTTGTTTTTCTATTTTTATAATATTATGTAGAGGCTCTAGGGGTTGGATGCTACTCTATTTTAATTAATAGAATCAAATTAGACTTATTCTTCAACACTTATCCTTTATCTTTTTTCTACAATGCCAATAAATTTGAATCATGTATTTTGAATGATAATCTTCACTGGATATCAATATGAATCATGATCTGGGATAATTAAATTAAAGTAATCAAATTAAGATATATTTTTTACTGAATTTAGGGATCCAATGAGAATAATTTTACTATTTCTAGGGTTACATGGAAAACCCTAAAAAAGTTATGTATTTTTCTAATATGCTAATTTTTTTTGAAAACCAATTTAGTTTGGACTTAGAGGAAAAAATCACCTTTTTCTTGGGCCACAGTGTGTGTGTTTTCGAATTAACCATCTTTTTTTCCTCTTTTATACTCTATTGCTTGATATTTTTCTAAACCATACAAAGTGTAGGTCTAGTGAGCTGATACTTGGATTTTACCTAGGATTCCCTTTACAGGATTTCATCCGGGAGAGTTTTGTGTCTCTTTTTGCAGGCAATATAAAGTATTTCTAACTGGACTAACATTACTAATGTTTTAGGTCGAACAACATTGACCATGAATCACAGGGTGAGGTCCCCAATACTGTTTATTGACTGAGGATTTCCTAATACATTTAATACATGAATGAGATATTTTTATTGACCCAAATTTGTGATTTAAGGATGCGAAACATGATATGGGGCATGGGAACCATTGGGTGTATAGAGGTAGGAAAAGCCTCTCCCGAGGACACAATTTCATTTAGTTGAAAGGATATGGGAAAGTTATGTAGAGTCAATTAGGAATTGTGTGTATAGTAAAACAAATGTGTCCTTAGTACACTGACCTTCCATCTCTGATGGCCAATTAATTTTATTGAAATTATAATTTCTCAATACTACCAGGGGTGGCTTGTCAAAGAAGTGGCATCTAGAAATTATGATGGAATTCATATCAATTATGAATGTGAAAGTGAGACCATGCCTACATGTATTTGGTTTGTGTAAATGAGGGTAGAAGCATGGTATAATTTTAACGTTATGAAACTAATAAATTTTAGTCTTATGGTTTAAATTCGTTTTTCTATGGTAAATGGGGTAATGGTCCTCCCATTTTCACAGTAGTCTGACCAAGAATGTTCTACCATATTCATGCATGGATAAAGGAAAAGGGGGTAAACTATAATCTTTGGGGTTTCTGACTCCAAGGATTCATAAGGGATTCCAGTGTCATAAGGGCATACATGTGTTGGAAAATCCTCTCCTAAGGAAGAACTTTCCATTAGTTGACATGTCGTGAAAAAATTATGAAAATTTACTAGGGATGTGTGTGCCTAGTAAAATAAAAGTGTCCTCCGGAAATTGACTATACACATCCAATGGCGATGGAGGTTTATGGGAATTTAGACCTTTCTGGACATAAAGTATGGTTTTTGAGAAGGAAGTAACAAAATATGAAAGGGGAATTTCAAGCCAAAATTTCCTAAGAATTGGTTAAGATGTTCTCCCCATATGGGTTTGAGGAGTTTCCTCACACTAGTTTGACCTATGAATAGGAAATTAGGGAAAAAATTTGTTTCATGGTTGGAAACGAGATATGAGATTCATGTGTCACTACATATCCAATGATGGTAGGAATCAAGCCGAACATAGTTCTTTTAAGGTTTCTCCATATGAAAACTTGGTTCACACATACGATTGGGACATTTTTGTCTTGTATAAAATCCCATAAATCGGATGAGGCTCATATAGGACCTTCGTAAGCAGATTTATTTTATGCATAGGGATGTAGGGGGGAATATTATTGTTTTCTCTTGAAATTTCTTGTGTCGGTCCGACCCAATACATAGGAAAAGTTGGGCTGTTTTTATATTATGTATATAACTAATATTTGAACAGTGGTAATTGATTATCATATATTTTTAGTGTTGTTCAATTAGGACATTGATTCAAAAGTTCTCATTAACTAGAGGGTAATCAGGTTCAGTTGTCCTTACATGCCTGAGATGTGGAAGGGAAGGGGAGTGTTAACCATGATTCCAGGGATTCTCAGATCAAGAGAAATGATATGGTTCTTGGAAACCATTATGAATACAGAGGTAAGAAAAGCTTTCCCTGAGTATTCACTTGACTTTGGTTGAAAGTTTGTGGTAAAATTATGCATAGTCACTGGGCCTTTGTGTGCATAGTCAAAAAAAGGTGTCCTCAACACACTGAATTTACATTTATGATGGCTGAGGAGGGTTGTGAAGATCATAAATTACATGGGGAACAAAATTAGAAAAATGGAGAGGATATGTCTGGACATGTAAGAAACATTTAGGCCACAATTACCCTTGGATTTGGGAATCCCTACATAGATCTGGATTGTATATAGGTGGAATTTTGATTCTTTATGGATCCCTAAATGAGGAACCCAAACTTGAAGCTCCTAATGCATATTAGTCTCATACACAAGGAGGAGGGAATTTTTGAACACAGATGGTAGGTGAACAATAATGATAGAAATATTCTCTCAAGTGAGAAAAATATTATATGATGCAGTTTATTGTCATGCAACAAAAATAGTTTGTCCCTATAGTTAAATGCCATGTAGTGTGTAATTTTTTTTATTGAAACAATGATTAAATAGAGGATAATCATGCTCTAATGTTCTAGAATAATCTAGGCATAATGGTGAAGGGAAGTGTAAACCATGGCTCTAGGAGTTTTTATGATCAAGAGGGACGATGTAGGGCTTGGAAGCCATTTGGAATACTGAGGTAGGAAAAGAATATCTTGAAGAAAAATTTTCCCTTGGTTGACAGATCGTGGGAAACCTAGGAAAAGATACTGAGGAATTGTGTGCATAGTCAAAAAAAGATGTCCTCAGGACACAGAACTTCCATTTTCAATGGTCATGGAGGTTTATGAAGATCTTCAATTACCTGAAGCACAATTTTTGATCAATGGGAAGGATGTATCTAGACATGAAAGAAGTATCCATACCATGATTATATTTGAAGTATGGTTGGATTATGAAATCCCCCACAAAGATCTGATTCGGATGTAAGGGTTAAATGATTCTTTGATAGATCCTCACTATGGGATATTGGGTTTAGAATCTTCTGCATGAATTTTCATTTCCATACCAGAAATAGTAGAATTTTTATTTGTACAACTGGGTCGCGACACAGGGTATAGGTGTCACAATGTATCCAATGAGGGTAGGAATCGACACATGTGGTGGTTTAGGTACCTTGCAGTTTAAAATTGTGAAAAAATGAAAGCGGTGGACTGATGTGAAAGAATGGAGATGTTGAAGCTGGGCCCAAGGGTAGAATTATTGGCATCACTATGTATCCCTTAGGATGTGAATCAAACCACATGTAGTTCTAGAGGATGAATTCCCTATACTGGTCTGACCCATATACAGAGAGGGTGCATTTTGATATATTCTTTGGGATGATGGACCTGTCAAGTACCATTTACTCTTTTTTCATGTTGGGGGGGACCTTGACTGCAATTCCTAAGTTCAGGTGATATATGATCAATGTGAGAAATAAGGAATAGAAGGGGTTACTATCTCTATGAAGAGGAATTTTAGTGTATATCAGAGGCATTTGTCATCATGTGGTGGCTGGACCAAGATGTAGGATCGAGGTGTCTCTGCATATCTTATTGGAAATAAAAATCAAGACATATATAGTTATAGAAAAAGATATCTCCTATATAGATCTAAATATTATGTAGGAGCAAGGTAATTTCATGTTTCTTCTACAAAAATATGATTCATGTGCATTGAATCATTGAATAAGTCGATGATCCCCGTACAATTTTACACCATGTAATTAGGATGATAACTCCTAGTTTAAGGTCATAGGGTGTAGACCATATGGATTGTTTAATTTCATGAAGTAAGGACATGGATCACCTGATGGGAACAATTATGGTTCTGTGTAGTTTTACATCATGCGTTAAGGATATATTGTCATAAGAAACCATGAATAAATAGAGACTAATCAGGCTAGGATGTACTGACATGACCCAAGTATGAAGAGGGAATAAATTTTATACGATAATCTTGGGGTTTCCTGAATTAGGATAAATGATACGATGCTTAGAATCCATTAGGCATACATAGGTACAGAAATATTCTCCTAAGGATACATTTTTCATTTAGTTGACAGGTCATGGGAAAATTATGTAGAGCTTCTGGGGTGTTATGTGCATAGTCAAACAGTAGTGTCTTCATGACACCGACTGTCCATTTCTGATGGCCATGGAGGGTTATGAATATCGATTATTTCTTTGGAAATGGAGTATGGTTAATTGAAATGATGTATCTAGTAACATAAGAAACACTCAGACTATGATTAGTCATGGAGGTTTGTGTTTTCCTACATATTTCGGGTTCATACTTAGGGGGATTCAATTCCTTTTATGGTTCCCTGAATGAGGAATCCAACCTTGAGATATCTAGTACATGTCTTGTATTTTCCTAGTCCAGTTTGGTATATTTTGTTTTTTTGTCCCTTGGCTAGGACTAGGATATGATGTATCGGCCTTTCTATGTAGCTCTTAAAAATGAGAATAACATCACATGTAATTTCTAGAAGTCTCTCCATGTATGTTTGACCCATACATAGGGAGGGAAATTTTTTCTTTATTATAGATGGGCATGGGATTGGAGACTCGAGCATCACTACATATTCTATAAGGGTAGGAATCAAGTCAGACATAGTTCTTGAGGTACCTTTCAATTTAACGTCATTTGGTTAGGACTTGGGCTTCTCGTTATGAGGAATAAAACCCTAATGTGTCTTTTAAGGTCGTTCTACTTGGACTACCTATTTTGGATTGATTTTTATTTAATTTTCAGGGGGTCCCTTTTCAGAGTTTCTAATCCCATGTTAGTCGTTCTCAATGTGAGAAACATGGGGTGACAATGGTTCAATCCCCCACATGGGGATTCCATAACCAACGTTAAGGGAATTTTGTATTTGTGGTGGCTGGACCAGAATATAGAATATAGGTGTCACTAAGTCTCCTAAATGGGAAGGAATTAAGCCATTACATAGTTCTATGACATGGCATGGTAGGTGAATATTGTCGGGGGGGGGGGGGTAATTTCAACTCAGGTGAGAACATTGTTATGCTATTTGTGTTAACGTCATGTCATTAGCAAATTTTATCATGTAATTTAATGTCTTAAGATTAGGATGATTTCCAAACAGTTTAGTGTCATGTGGAAAGGAAAATGCATCCTCTCAAGCGGGGATGTCAATGGGATCCTAGGAGGCCTGAATGAATTTATATAGTGTGATGGATTAACAGTCCCAATGTGAATGGGGGTCTAGCAGACCCGACATCACAGTACATACTCAGAAGACAAACCCACATACAGTTTAGAGTCATTATGTTTGGACTTGGATTCCTAGTTTAACATCATATTCTTGGGATGTAGGGGAACATCCCTCTTAAGGTCGTGAAAAAAGGACTAATGTTGGGTAGTTCAGTTCCATGCAACTAAAACAAGTCTGTCATGCAGTTTATTTTCATTTGTTTAGGATGAATACCCTATAGTTTAATTCCATGTGGTCAGAACAATTTCTATATAGTTTAGTGTCATGTGGAAATGGAAACTTTTTCCTTGCCTACTGAAATATTTCTTCAGGAACCTTACATTGGTGGGAGCCGTAGTGAGATTCCCATCCCTTGAAATTTATATATATTCTCCATTAGAGTAGACCATGTGTATGACATATGGTCCCTCCCATTTTTGATCCAACATGGGGGGTTTCATTATGAGTATCATCAGAGTTTTGAGGACTAGGACCAATTCTCCATCATGGAAAGATTAAAGGAGAATCTTTTTTTTGAAGACAAATGCAATTATATTTGGCTAATCTTCCAAATTCTACGGGGTATGTAATAATTTTTCATTCAATATCTCTAACTCATTGATCCATTTTTTGGATTCCTCATATGTGGATAATTGATCACAGATGGAAATTCAGAGGGAGGGTAATTGGAATTCAATGGGTAGAATAACCTCTTTCTTATATACTAATGAGTACAGGGTTTCATGATTGGTGGTGCAGGTCATGGTCCATTAGGCCTACATATCATATAGAAGCATATCCAACCATGATTTCTTATCCTTATCTACCATTTTCTAGAGTATATTGGATAGGGTATTATTTAAGGACTATATCTATCTATTGGATGCTTCATGGTAGTGGGATGAATGGTTGGTATTGATACCATACTCTTGATAAAAATTTTTAAATTCAATATAAAATAAATTAGTGTTGTTTTCTATCATTATTTTATGAGGGAAACAAAATTTGGTGATGATATTGGCTTTCATGATGCTGACAATGTTTCTTTACCAAAACTCTTTTAGTGGTATGTCTTCTGTCCATTTAGAAAAGAAGATAATTGCTTTGGGAATATACTTGAACTGTCTAGCCATAGGAGGATGATATGATCCCATGACATCCATTCCATATATAGAAAATGGCTGCGAGTACTTGGATGGTTGGAGTAACTCCAGGGGTTGATTGATATAATTGGCATTAACTTAGTAGGAGTGGCACTTTGTGTTGAAATTCACACAATCCTGCATCATAGTGGCCCAATAGTATCCATGTCTTTGAATTTTCTGAGAAATCTTGAGTCTCGATTGATGATCTCCACAAGATCAAGTGTGCACTTATTTCATGATGACAATTATCTCTTCTCCATCAATGAACTTGAGAAGAATCTCATCAAGGCCTCTCTTATAGAGGAACTTTGATTGATTTGTGCCATCATACATAACTAATTTGATTGCTTTCTTGTGAAATTTTCCTCCTATGGCCCTATCTGGAGAGATTTCTCACTTTTCAAAATAATTTTATGTGGGATTCATCCAGCTGGTGGTGGGAACATACAGCTCATGGACACGACTAATCTTGTTGATTTATTTTGTGTTGTCATGAAAGAATGGTAAGACCATCCAATGATAGGAAATGCTGAAGACTTTTTCATCCTGAACTAGATCATCCAGAGTTGTGGCCACATTTTCTAATGCATCAGCCTATGTATTTTTTGACAAGGGGGATAATTTAATCTAGAACTTGAAGGGAATTATGTCATTAAACTTCAGATATGGTCAAACAATGAGGATAACTCTTCCTTTTTAATAGAATAATCTCTATTAACAAGCTTGATGACTTGTTCTGAATCGCTTTTTATCTTCAAATGTTTTACTTTCAGTTGAATTGAGATATCCAGGCCTACAATAAGAGACTGGTATCCTGCTTTACACTTTGTGCACCCTTCTTACAGCAGGAAGGAGTAAGGTGGGATTTCCTTTTCTGGAGATATGAGTATGAATCCCATGCCTAATTTTTTTTGATCTTAGTGTATTCCATACTTTTTCTTATCAGGCTTCTAGATACACAATCAAAATGAATCTCCCATTTTTGGGATTTCTCTTGAACAAAGAAAACATCTTCATTAGGTTGTTCAACATCCAAAGAAGTCATTTATTCCAAGGGGTTCTATACCAAGAAATCTGTTAACGTCGGGCCTTTGAGGGCATCATGAGGCATGAACTGGTTGTCAAACTATTGTAGGTTGACCACCCATCATGATAGGAATCTAGTTATCATTGGAAAACATACAATATATTTGAGAGGGTTGATGTGTGAGACCAAATGGACCTCGTGATTCTATAGATATTGTTGTAATTTCTGGAATGTGAAAATTATTGATAGTCATCTCTTCCCGATGTTTGAATAATGAGTCTCAACATCAATCATTGTCCATCTAAGATAATAAAGGATGTTCTCTTTTCTAAAGTCATTCTTATATGCAAGGAAGGATCATAGAAATCTGACTAATTATTTCACATATAGTATATGTGAAATTAACACTAGTAGTATTATGACATACTTATTAACACCGTAGAATTCTTATTGATAATCATCGGTCCATTGGTACAAAACCCCTTTTATGATCAACCTAGTGAATGGAAAATATTTTCCTTCAAGTTTAGCTATTAAGCACTAGATGTAGGCCATGTTTCCTTGAATCCCCCTCAATTTTGTGAGGTTGTATGGAAGTGAAATTCCAAGGAAAACATTTTTCTTATTAGGGAGGAATTCAATGCCATGATGGCGTACTACGAAGCTGAGGAATTTCCTAGAAGTAATGCCTAAATCACATTTCAAGGGGTTCATTTTTAGGTTGTTCTGTAAAAATTTCTAGAAGTTGATTCAAGATCTTACAAGTGGTTGATCATTGTTGTGATTTAATTTCCAGGTCATCAACGTAGTATTAAATGAATTTTCCTAGGAAAGGTTTAAAGATGTATTCACATAATGCTAATAGGTGGCACCGATATTCATCCGAACAAAGGGCATTAACTAGGAGAAAAAAACCCCTGGGGTCCTTGAAGGTGGTAGATTATTCATCTTCATGAGCCATTCAGATCTGGTTATATTCAAAATATCCATCTATGAAAGAGAGATATGGATATCTGGCAGTTTCATCGACCAGTAATTATGTGATCTGGACTAGGAAGTTATCTTTTGGGAATTTTCAATTGAGGTCCTATAAATCGATGATAAATTTGATTTTTCTATTCTTATTTATTATAGGGACTATATTGGCCAGCAATATGGGATATTGGAACTTCTAAATGAAGTATTCCTTTATTAACTTGTCGAATTCATCCTCTATCTTGGTAGCATACATCAGGTGCGTCCTTCTGGAAGCTTTCTTGTAGTCTCAATGTGGTTATGGATGAGAAATGTGGTGAGTGGACACCTCAGGATCGAGGCCTATAATCTCTATGTATTTCCATGTGAAAACATATCGATTATGCCTTAGGAAGGAGGTATTCTCCTCATGATCTTTGGAAGGCTTGGCCGCACTAATCAGAGTGGGTCATAGGTCTTTTTTGATAAGAGGGTTTATTTCCTTGAGTTCATCATGGGTGGGGGAGACACCCTCCTCAAATACTGGAGGGGAACCCCTAAGGTCTTATTCCTCTTCATCCTTCACATCTCCCTCATATACTTCTTCTTCTGGCGGGGAAACAATTATTGATATGATATCTCCAGAGGTGAGAGAAGAGTTTCAACTTTGATATTCAGAGGCTCAGGAGACTTCTTTTGGCCCGACTAACTGTGAGGAATTTTATGGGGGGGTTGGAGTAAGGAAATGACAAGTTTATTCTTCTCCTATTTCATTAGGAGGTGAGGTAGGGATTATCTGGAGATTTGAGGATGGATTTGTGGAATTTCCATTCAATAATTAACCATTATCATGAGGTTCAGTAGATTTTTTTTCATTGTTAGGATCAGTGTCCATGACTGAAATCATGAGTACAATTGAATACACATCTAAACATGGACTCATATACCCAACCTGGCTAAAAGGAAATATGTATTCTTCACCGAGCTACCTAAAGAGGTCGTCAGGGACCAGTTCTAAACCATTTCGCGTAGTGACCCAATCAATGCGCTCAATTGAAGTCTACTATCCTTTCTTCCCATAGAATCCCATATCGATATAGTGTGACTTTGAGTACTCGAATAAGGATTTATCGGTGGGTAATGTCACTCTCTATCCTGTAGTTCAGTATTTGATGCACTGATGGTATGAGTAGGGAATTACTAAGTGCTAGTGCAACCAGGGCCTTCCCAACAGGAAGATGAAAGCCGTGTTTTGTTGGACCACAAGGAATTATAAGTCATTTATGAGGTAACCAAACTATTTTTTAGCTTTATTTAGCCTAAAAAATTCTGTACACTCTTTTCATAACCCCACATGGTTGTGGAAGAGGGTGTCAGGTTTTCCTCATTACAACCCAACCAAAAACGTTTTCGCATTGGGAGGAGGTTAACTCCAAATCCATTATCAATGAAGACTTTTTAGATCTCTATACCATTCCTCCCATCAGACACATATAAGGGTTTAATGTGTCCGTGCATAATGGTGTCTTCATCTTGATCCATGGGGGAGATTACTACGTAGTATTCTACAATGTTAATTTCCATCCAATAGACCTTGGTGGTGGATAATTCAGCTTCAATCTCATGGGGGATTATAAAATCATCTATAGGCACTTCCCTGAGGTCTCTTATCAATCTTAGGGAATCTAGAACTGATAGTTTGGATGATACCAAGGCTAATTGCTTCAGGATGTCATTTTTATGTTCAAAAGTCCACTTCTTCCTTATGGGGGATTATATTTCATGATAACTTTAGGGATTTGAACATTATATATTGATGGGACATTCCCCAAGATAGGAGCTTATGGCGCTTCTCTGTCCAGTGGGTTGGGTCAGAAAGGTATTTCTGCACACCTTAGCTATTTAGAAATTTTCTCCTTTTTTATGGATAATATAAAATGATTAAGATTGAGTTGATTTTGGAAGGGGAAATGGAAATTTATTATTCCTTTTGGGTCCCTTGAAGGGATATTCCATGAGTTTTTTCAACATTTGCAGTTGGATAAGGGGTGATACCATAATCTTGGTTTCTACCACAAATGCATCTTCCTTTGTATCCTTGGCTTCTGCAGCCTCTTCTCCCATGTTCCCGATTGGGTACATATCAAAACTCTTCATTAGAGAAGAGATCCATTAAGTGAATGGAATTAATGGATTTGAAGATTATTTCCCCATAAAATGATGAGTCTGCCTAATTGACTATTCTGATGATTCTGATTGGTGGGGTGGTGTCTAATCTTTTAGGTCTAATGGCATAAAATATGAGAGTCTCAAGTATATCTTTGGACTTGACATGGGTTTATCTTTTGGCACTTTCTCTCTGCCTTTCTAGTTGAACCACTTCTTGGAAGGTCAAATCTTGGGAGATTTTTGGGCTAAGGATTTTTTTTGGGTTGCATCAGAAGATTTTGGGGGAACAGTCGGTTTCTTCAACTGTGATTGGAGTGTTCCATGAGCTCAGTTGACTATATTCTACATCATACAACTATTTAACATATACTCCCTCATGCTACCAAATTTTTGTCACTCCCTTCCTTCATCCAGGTCAGTGGTAGAAATATATTACACTTGTTTTGGTGGTCATCCCCACTTGAATTTCCCAAAATTGATCATTCTCTATAGGATTTCATTAATGATGAAGCATTCTTGGATAGAATGTCCCATTATACAGTGGATGGGACAATAATTTATTCATTCATCGATACTGACTTCATCAGCTCTCCTTGTATTTGGTAGACATAGAATGTTGGAATTCATAGTGGCTATAAAGTAGTCACAGACTTGTTCGCCTCAGAATAAGTAATCTTTATTCCTTCATTACACGAATTGATTACACTAGGTACTCTATGATCATCTCATCAGGGTGGGGGTGGTTGATGATGTCCAAGGGGCCCTGCACAATTTCATGTAGTCATGGGGAATGGAGTAGGTACATGAGCTGGCATGAGTGAAACATAGGCTAATCAGCTCTTCATTCTCTTTTTACTCAGACTGGTGTGGTTTTCTAGATCTTGAGTTTAGTTCATTAGAAGGAGTCTTCTATTATCTGGGCAGTAGCAAATAGATCCTAAAACCCACTTGTATATTTCATTAGAATGAGTAGTGTTCTTATCTCATCTTGGAGGTTATCGATGTATAGAGATATAATATGATATATGGGGAGTATCTGATTCAAAGAGTATGTTATACCTTTACATCTATAAATGATGTTTTAGACTCTCTTATTCTCCCTCTGTTAGCAGTTCATGAGGTCCTTGAGTGTTGTATTTGGCAGTGTTGAACTGAACTGGAAAAGAATATTTCACTAGAGATCCTCTCAACCTATTATTGATGATATATCAAGATAGTGTTCCATAAAAAGGTTGAAACATGCAAAGTTCACATGAAGAATTTGAGTTTTGATGCCTCTTGTTAATATGGTGTTCACATCATTGGATCACAATTATATTCTTAGTGCATCAGATGTTGTTTTGGGTCACCCGAGCCATTGAAAAGTGGAAATATGAAATTCTTGAAAATTGGTGGTAGTAGAATATTACACACCCATTATAGTTATGATTTACATTTTTGTTATATTAGATCACTTCATCCTTACATGGATTCCAAATGAGCTACTAATGAATCGATTGTATTAATGAGTCCTTGATGCGTGTCCTGTTAAACTAGAGCATGCACATGCATGGAAGGGAGGGTGATTGGATGTGCCAAATCTATTGGTATTTTAAGTGGATACCTGGTCAGGGGAATCCTTTGTGGACTTGGTTAAATATGTTATGGTTGTTTCCTTAATGGTGGGAAATATTTATTTTCTTTTGAGATTGGATTAAAGTAGACTGATGGTCCCTGTGTTGTCCTAGAAGAGAATTCTAGCCTTGCTTCATTTTTCGGGATGAAACCTTATGGATTAGATGCACCTAATGGAGGTGCACCTTTAATCTCTTCCTAGGGTAAATTCTTAGTAAGAAAAATTCCTCAGAGCAACTTAGTGTTGATTCAGCTCGATTCCATTATTTCATCCTCCTACCGAGCGAATCTCTCCTCAAGTGTCATGGGATCACTCTCATTGGGAGGAGGTGGGTCATGTGTGACATTCTTATTATTCTTATAGTTATTATGGATTTTTGAGGGTGGTAATGAGGTATTGGACATGGTGAAACCAAATTTATAGTGGCCTTATGATTTTGGGTATGCTCACCTCCTAGTTTAGTGTGGATCAGATTCTGGGTGGAGCCATCTTCTCTATGTTCATCTATATTTGTATCCTTATTTTTTTGGTCTGTATGATGGATGCCTATGAAATTTTCTGATTCATAATGCCAAGTAGGGGTTGTTTTGGATTCTGAGTAGTAGGAGGACCTTTTTCAATTCCTTCATTGCATTCTAAGACACCCTTTAGGCTTCTAATGAAGGTTGATTCAGAGGGATCCTTGGTGTGACCATATTGCATACCTACCTCTCAGAGGGATTGTGTCATAAGATGGAATGGAACAAGAGACCTCTCTACTTTCTCTCCTCCCTAAATTATAGAGGTCTGATTCTCATTGAGGGGGTGGTAGAGGTAAAAATCCCCCCATCCCTATAGGCTGGGGTTGGTCCCGTTCTCTGAGCATTGGTCCTTGTCCTAGGTTTTTTAGTCTTATGGGGGAATTTTGTGTTAAAAATTACCTCAACCACATGGGCTCAGGAAGATCACATATTTCAGTTGTTGCAACTATTATAGCCACTTTCTTGATCTGACACATCCCCATTTGAGTGTGAGCTGGATGTGGTGTCGGGTCTACATGGGAATTATTTATTTCTGAAGACATGAGTACTACTTTTTGGTTGGTTTCTCTTTTTTGGGAAGTCTACTGAGTGTTCTCAGTTTCCTGGTTCAAGAGTTTTTTGATGGCTCACTCTCATTGGGCCTGACAATTTGGGTACATAATGAAGGCCGATTTTTGTCGAGCATGCCACATTTCCTGAACATTTATTTTATTCGATCTCCATATTGTGACAATGACATTATAGGATTTTATTTCAAATGGGTTCTCCTAGAAGTGAAGTGGGGTGATGTGAAAAGCTACATGATCTCCCCATACCCATATATGAAAACCAAACAGGGCATCAACGATAAGGGAACACAACTTGTGCAACGCATGGAGGCAAGTCCGTTCGAGATATTTCTTTCACCTTTCTAATTGTGGTTTCAATGCAGATGGAGGGGCTTCTAACTTGTTTTGATGGTGAATATCCCCACTATTTTGAGATGTTTTTCATACACATCATAGGGATAGAATTTTTATTTCAACTGGCAGAGATTTTTCTAAATAATGAGATGAAATTCTTCTGAAAACCCTTTTGGAATGTCGAACTGAGAAGAGGTTGTGGGCCAAAAAAACTAGTATATCATCCATGGAAAGTTGTTTTATCAGGAGAAACATATCAATTTTTTATTCTACAAAAGAATCATCTACTTGATTATCCCAACTTAGATGTTTCTTGATAGTTTTATCACAAGTAATGGGGTTTGTAGGAGTCTCGTTGTCATGTGGATTGTTAAGAGGTGGCTCAAAAGATGAGCATAATACTAGGCCATCTCATGGTTGAGAAAGTATGTCTCTTGTTATTGATTGGGTATATGGTATGCCTGAACCCATCCTTTCAAGAGCCTCAGTGTATGAGGTATTTCCTGTATATGATTTGGCATGGAGAGGACCAACCTGTCGATATGATATGATACTATAAGGATGACCTTCATAGTCCGTGCTTCCATGGAAAGGGATACCATAATAGCTTGATGTCTAATTGTTGAGAGAAATTGTTTCGTGTATACCCTGGGATGACCTTTAGGGTGGACTACAACAAGGGGAGGACCTCCTCACTACTTGATGTCATTTTGAGGAGGGCCTTCAAAGTGACTACCATCATGGAGAGGACTGCCATCATAACATGATGCTTATCCACATGGAGAATATCTACAGTGTAAATCATGTGGAAGAACTTTAGGATGTACTACAACATGGTTAGTACATTATTGTTTCTTGATGTCATTATAGTGGGGGCTTAAAATTGACTTCTATCATGGCAAGGACTACCATCATAGATCGAGTTTTGTCTGCATGGAGAATATTAGGTGTGTGAATCTTGGGGAGGAACTTTAGGATGTACTCCAATAAGGGGAGGACCTTCTTACTTCATGACGTCACTGTAGGGAGTACCTCCATGGTTGGTGATACAATGGAGAGGAATACTATCATAGAATGATGTGTGACTGCATGGAGAAACTTTATAGCGCATAACCTAGGAAGTACATTCAGGATGGACTACAGCAAGGGGAGGACTTTCTTGTTGTAATACGACGTTAATGGGGGGAGTACCTTCATAGAGAATATTATATAGTGTATACCTAGGTGAGGACCATTAGGGAGGAAAACAACAAAGGTAGGACCTTATCATTGTTCGATCTTTTGGTCAGGGGGATGGTTACTATGACAATCTTCAAGAGATATTCTCTAATGATCAATCGTTTCTTTCCCACGAACTAAGACTTCATGGGTGATATGAGGAGAACCTTTAGAGCAGCTGGTAACAACTTTGCAGGGAGGAACTTCACAACTGATATTAAAGATTCCATAATTTGGTAATGGTTTGACAGGATCCTGAACCTCTATTGAGATGTGTTTGATAACAAAAAAAACTCCATAATTCAGTAGAGAAAGATCATGAATTTTCACATTATTTTCTAGATGCCTCTGGCACAATTTATTTCTAGGAACTCCCTTGTGGGAAACTAGGGAGTCCTAATATTAGTAATGTTTTTTAAATAATGGTTTGCATTTATGTGATTCCGATGATGCTGTCAGGATATGCTGATGAACATGTTGATTTTTGAAGGGATATCTGCCTACCCTCGAGTGGCCACCATGGTGGACCGGTGTACCCTAGCTAGAAAAGGTATTTTTTTGATCTAGTGGTTTTTTTATCACATAATATGGCTGAATACTCTATTGAATTGGATCAGGGATTCATATCTACTCCGGGGTGACTATCTTATTTTGTGGATAATCCACCCCACTTGGGGTGACAGTATTGGGGTCCCTAATCCATTCTATTTCCACAGATATGATTCCATCTTGATAAGTCTAGAGGATATGATCCTGGATTTATGATTGGTACTATAACATTTTAGGATCTATATTGAAATATCTTTGGATGAAAAGGGGATATATAACCATTCGGATGTCAAAGAAGGAGCATGTTCCTCCTTCAGTCCTCTATATTTTTCTAGTGGGTACTAGAGGTTCTCCTATGTCATGGAAGATGAATGAGTCTACCCTTTTTTTATAGTTGGGATACACTATTTATTTTCCCCGGTTTCCATTGTATTTGAACAATGGGATTCATATTCGTGAGCATGGATTTTTACTTGCTCATTTTCTGCTATATTTTTCTCATGGGATTGGTATGCATCCGCTTGGATTTGAATCTACATATATTTGATTGTCACCTAATTTGACTAGAGGTATTTTCATTCCATGATTGGGATATGTGCCTACCAATATTTTTCCATCCTATTTGGATGATGGGATTCATAAGCATCGGTAGGTATTTTCATCTTTCTATAATTACTCTCCCTATTTTTGTAATGGCCTTAGTGAAAATTGGTGGTAATTTTCACCTAATCATAATATGCTACAACATTTTCTTTGAGGGATTCAGAAGAGCAGACATGAATGTGTTCCTACCCATATTTTTCCATGGTATTTTCCTGGAAGATCTCTTCCTTAGGTACTAGGGTGATGACCTATTTCTAATCATAAGTTTTCCTCCCTCTATGGGAAACATTGGGGTCCTGTTTTCATTTAAATTCCATAGTATCCCTTGGTGTGGTACCCTCTTCTACGTAAGTATACTATGCCACTTCATGTTGGTGATGATATATTCCAGCAAGGGCCTTCGAGCAGAACCCCTATGCAATAGGGATAAATTCATAAGTGATGAGTTCATCCACCACCATAAGATAAGAGAGGTACTAATTGTCACGCTTCAGGGATAGACTCCCGAGAAGATTGGATATGGCTTGTTGAGCCTCTTCGTTCTGGACCACTAGTCACTGCTGAGTGGGCGACTAGTGGTATTTTATCGAATAGAGGTCCTGTCTTGATTCCTCTAGTGTTGGGAGAGTACTGTTATGATGGTACTCCAAGATCATTACATTCAAGACCCAATGTTGGAGATGATGGGTGGGTGACAGAGTCCTTTGGTTGATAGAGGGCCTGACCAGTGCAGTAGTTAGCATAAATGTATGTGAGAATGTTTGGGATGTCATTGGATTGAGGGAAGCTTTGGAGATTTCCTTCAATATATTTAATAAGTATAGACTATAAAACCCTGTTAAAGTAGAATCTCATGATCACATGCATAATTGATGATCTTTATTGGTCCGGATTCTTTTTAAATGTCAAATGGGACAAAGGTTGGGTAAGGCCGCCACCTTGGTTAAAGATTCACATTGGATTCACCATTTTTTTCTCAAATGCGTCATTATGCCCGACACGTGAAATGGTCTTATAGGGACTGGGCGGTATATCCTTTTGATTGTGTGAAGGATGTGCCACAGTCACAGTTAACATCAGTTTATTTCCAAATAAAAATTTTATTCTCATCAGTTAGGTATATTGAAGGGGTTTTATTGGTGTCCAATCGTCGATTTCGATAATAATCTATTCAAATGGTATCTAATGGGTTTGTTCATGGATCAAAAAACAACTAATGGTTCTTGTATCCAGGATTCATGGACCTAATTTCCAAAGGTATGTTCTTGTTGAGTGATTTGTACAACGACTCTTAATAACTCACATCAGCTGATAGAATGGGAACTCGGGTTCATCACACCCTTTTAGGGAGGAGTTATTTCCCATTCCGGGACTCTTTATAGATTTAATACATGTTCATATGTTCTTGAATCTTTGGTTCATTCCCAAGCATGTGTCCGTTGGTCACCCATAGTTCATTGTTGATCATATATATCTATATGGGTTTGAAATCATATGTATGTATTCAAGGTTCACTATTGTTGGGAACATCCATTTGGATAGACCATTAATTCATTAATTGTTTACTAGGACATCACTAGTTTTGAGACACATGGTGGGGTTCTCAAGAGTATACTGTCATCCAGGGGGACAAAAATTTCTCAAATTTCAGGATCAAACCCGCAATACATGATACCTAAGTATCCTTGTGAGATAAATCAGAACCCACATTGTTTAGTGCCGCTTAACTTGACACATCACCTTTTAAGGTGGTATGACGAGGACCCAACCACGCAGTTTAACATCAAGAGGAAAGAACATCCAAGAAAATAGTGACTAGCCAATATTTGATATGGGACTTACACCGAGGTGGTCTGAGGGAATCAGGAGAGATGTGATTTACTAGTTAGGGGAAAGATCTTACTGGGTGTAATACCCCAAGCTTCCACGGTACGCTTCTCTTTGAATAATGCAATAGCTTGCGTTGTACGCAACTTCGAGTTCTAGCACACCATGACCAATCAAACTAGCTATTATGAATAGAAATAAAAACTTTTTGAAATTTTAAAAATTTTATTTTTCAAAATGGACTTAATTTATGAATTCGAAATATTAAAATTAGCTAAGGGTGAATTTTTGGTATTTTTCTGAAAACATTAATTTTTTGATGAATAGTGAAAAACACTGCGTTATTTTTTAAAACCAACATTTTATTTAAATAAATAATTATTTAATTTTTTTTAAAAATAGATACATAATATTATATAAGTTCAATGTAATTCATTGGAGTCATTTTATAATAAAATTAGAGGTATAAAATTTTGTTAAACTTTTTAACGTCTTTTACCCACCTTCTAGGCGCATTGTCAAATTTGTATAAAATATTATTTTACCACTTTTGTTAATTTAATTTAAAAAATATGAGAGACACAGTTGAAATCAGTAAGTAAAATATGGTTCAATAAGATGAAAATAATTTTTGGTGAATAGTAACTTTTTACTTTTATTTACCACGATTAGAAGTAAATAGAGTAAATAATGTTAAAAAATTATATTATAATTACCATAACACATGTCCTAATTCTATTGGATATGTGTTTTTTGACCAAAATTAAACTTTGGAATAAAATATGATCCTTTTGGTCCACTTGGATTAGATTAGGAAAATTATTATTATTTTATTAAAAAAAGAGTTAAAAGTGTTAAATTCAAGTTTTCATAACTAAAACATTTTTAATATAGGGTTATACATAAGATAAATTATACTAAAATATTCATTAGGAATATAAAAATATTTCTTACATAATGGAATTTTATTTATAATTTTTAGACATTAAATAATTAAATTTATTTATAAAACATTGATGATGCAGTAATTAATTATCAATGAAAGATTAAAATATATGATATTATAAATATTAAAAATAAATATAAATTGAATATTTTGATGCCATAAACAAATTTTCCTGATTTATATGACATTTTAGGGTTGATTAAATAATTTTTTTGAAAGTTATAAAGTTGTCATGACTTTCACAAAAATAAAATACCAAATAGTGTCAAAATTGACATAAATGAGTTTTTAAAAAGAATACTATATTATTAATTGATATAATATTCCTAAAAATATAAGGTTCATCCAAATGACATAGAAAAGGTTATATATATCAATAATTAACTAATTGGGGTTCTCTTGGATTTATATTGTAATTTTATTGCCCATTTATTATAATAATACAAGAATACATGGAAAAGTTAAAATATTTAAATTAGAGTTAAATAAAAAAGATAAGGTTAATATGGTGACATAAACCTATCTAAAACCTATTGGTTGAGAGGTTTTCGACCCATACCCACCTTATCCTCGAAATAAATCCTTTTTGATCCATTATAAACCAAATATGATTGTATAATTATAGACACTGAAATACGCTCAAGAGCTGAAGCGGGTTGGAACGCGACAAAGACAAGCCACATTTGGATCCGGTGATCCGTTCCGGGGGTCCGAGAGGGGTGGCATGGAAAAAATAATGGGTTTTATGAATAAAATATGACCCGTGTGAAAAACTCCAGGATTCGTGGGTATTTTTTACATGGTGCAGAACTCTTTCGCGCCACCGCTTCGCGCGGTCGATCTCCGTACTGCCAACATCGGGGCACACAATATTTCGCACCAAAGTGTTTTTCGTGTGGACCCATGATCCTGATGCCTATAAATAGAAGGCCACCCCTTCAACTTTCCAGAATAATTTGAACCACCTCTCCCACACAAAATTCCTCTCTAGTGTGCACAAAGAAGATGGCTCGTAGGTACTAAATTTTCACACCAGGTCGCCCGAGGGTCCACCTTTGCGTGCGACTATTCAAGCATGATCCTTGTTCAAATCCCCTCGAACCCATTCCCCCATGCACGGTTCCTTTTGATTGCAAACAATTAAGGATTCAGTGCTCAATTCTTTTGGCACACCGGTCCGCTCTATGTAACGCCCAATGCCCAATTGTGTGCTGGCCCAGAGTTTTTCCCGCGCGCAATTCCTTTTGTGCACCAGCTCGACCCCTTTTTCACGCAAGCCCCCCGCATTGTGCGATTGTGATTTCCCTCCTTTGGGCATCATGTTCGGGTGCCTCCTTCACCCACAATGCCTTCTCCATATACTCATTACCCGTGCAACCTCCTAGGTTCACACAAAGTAACTTCAAAGTCCCCTGGATGATATCACCTATTACATTGCTTTGCCTCATGCTTCTTCACATAGGCACGCTAATGGCTATTGCTTCTTCGCATAGCCATGCTAATGTGGGCCCCTCAATGGTTCACTCCATGACACCCCCTCACGATGGATTCTCCTATCCCCTCTCTGCACCAAGGAGCAGAGGGTACCAGTTTTGTAAGTCCTAGGGGTGTGGAGCCAACCCACCTCATATGAGCTGCAGGACGTTAAACTACCAAGCACCATCGTCCTCAGCACATGACGTTAAACTGTGACCTCACCTCATGCCACACACATGGGGCACCCCCACCTTGGACATGCTACATGCCCACTGGTTTCCACGAGGATGAGATCTTCCCTCACAGGGGGTGATATCCTCCTTATCGGGGTGTCGTTTTTCTGCAGGGAGAGGGAAACCATTCTGGTGTAATCCCCCTAGCCTTCATTGCAGGAGGTAGCACATCTACTCCTCCTCTCTTCCTAGGTGCCAAGTCCCTCTCCAGCTGCGTTTTGTCTCCATTGGGCCTCCATCCTGGAGTAAGTCCCAAACTATTCAGGCTTCTAACCACGCATAAGCCCCTATTTCCTCTTTGGCCAGCTTCCTTATCTAAGCCACATTCACCACCCTCCACGGATGCACCTTTTGTGACTTGATCATCGGGTCTTTGCGGTCTCTTGTTTCTCACACCGAGCATGACTCATGTGGGCTTAGAGCAAGTACCGACCATGAAAAACACACTGGGAATCCAAGAGTGTAAGCCCCACACATTTCGACCTAAACTATGTAGAATTTGATCCTTTTCAAGGCAAGGTATGTAGGAAGCCTCCACGATGTTCAAGCCCCAACACCATTGGTCCCGACTACCCCATGTCGGTGTACTGAGCCAAATTTCCACCTGAACTATGTGGACATTGATCCTTTCCAAGGAAATGTATGTAGGAAGCCTCTCTACGGTTCAAGCCCAACACCGGTCTTTTCGACCCCATTCATATTGGTTCACCAACACCCTGGGCAGCCTTGAGTGTAAGACCCACATATTTCCACCCAAACTACGTGGACATTGATCCTTTCCAAGGAATGGTATGCATGAAGCCTCCACGAGGTTCAATCCCACCACCATCCATTGGTCCTGACCATCTTCACATAGATGCACCAAGCCCACCATCCATTGGACCCCAGGTCCAACTTCACATCGGTTCCCAACCACCTGAACTACGAAGTCTTTGATCCTTGCCAAAGCGAGGTATGTAGGAAGCCTCCATAATGTTCAAGCCCAACACTAAGCAGTTCCAACCCCCTTCATGTCAGTTCACCCCATCCCACATGACGTTAAACTACAGACCTCCATTCAGCGGTAAGATGTTGTGACTCCATTATACAGTAAGCTGTTTTCATTCCATTTCAGTGGTAAGCCGCTGACAGCCCCATCCAGTGGTAAGCCGTTGTGACCTCAATCAGTGGTAAGCTGTTGAAACCTTATCCAACAGTAGGCCATTACGATGTCATCCAGTGGTAAGCCGTTGGAAACCCCAATTGGAAGTAAGTCGTCATCATATGAACTACGTGGACTTTGATTCCCTACCACGAGGATACCTAGGAAGTCTCTTCGAGGATCATGCCCAAAACCATCGTCATCCTCATGATGGTTCCATCCCATTCACCACCCCCTCACAAAACCATCCATCAACCATCCTAATTCTTACCCGGGCTGCCACATCCCGATGGAATCATGCCACCCCATTCCTCATTCCATATAACAACATTCGGGAAGCCACCCACTTGTTGGCCCCAATATCGGTGTTCCCTCAAGGGGGTTCCCCCATCTGATCCACTCTTTTCAGTGTTCTGATCAGTCTGATCCGTCTCTGTTGGACATTGAACTTATGGAATACCCCATGTTAAACAAGGAAAGCTGAGGAAAATCTCAGATACATGCCTATGGAATTCGACTCCCTGCGCTCGATGTGGGATGCCTCGGGCTTCTGCGCCCTCGAGAATCCCTATAATAAGGGACATAAGACAGAAACAACAATCCCCTAGCATCTTGACATGCCAGTGATGCCCAGTGTGACTACTCCCCTAACCGAAGGTTTCTACCCTGATTGGACCCCTTGTAATTTTCTAACAGAAGCAGTGTAATCAACTGGTGTCCATGAAGATATGGATCCAGGAAGAGTTTCACAAACAAAATCTTAAGTCTATGAGGGAGACCCGGACAAGGTGACGATTTCTGAGGAGGAATCCACGGAAGGAGGAACCGACATCTCATCATCCCGTTTTGATCAAGGAGAAGACGTCCCAGAATAAGGAGCAGATGCCACCCACCTTTGTAAAGCGAGAATGTGGGAAAACAAAAAACCGTTCCCCTCATCCCTGAACGATACAGACACGCACACCCCGAAAAAAGCATCGGAAACAAAAATGGTGAACCCAACATGAAGATCTTCTCCTCAAATACAGAGATTAGTAGCGCTTGGGGCATAAATGGATTGACGTGTCACCAGATCTAGATATCCGGTGTCGGGTCCCGCCAAGAAAATAGTGGGCTTGGTGTGAAACTCACCATTAGTTGGGGAGGTAGAATGTTAGACATTTCATTCGGTGACGTTGTCAGCGTGGATCCCTCTTACCGATCACGGAATATGGGATGTCATTGTGGCATTGGTCGTTGATTCCATTTTCTTTCAGCACTGACAAGTTCATCTCTCTGCTTCTCAAGAATCAGGTTGCTGCCACAGGAACATGATCACAGCCCGCCCATCTACGCAGGGGCAGGGGCAATGCCAGCACCGCCGTTCCGCATGGCTTCACTGCTTCTGCGACGGCCTCTGTGTCCATAATCGTGGGACGCCCATGCACCATCTCCCCATCGTATGTTATCCAATGAAGGGTAATTAACAACCCCGTGCATTGTTACGAGGAGGAGGGCATAATCCCAACCCGGGATATGTCCCACCTGGATATGGAGGCATCTGTGCCTCGCTATCAACGCCACTCTCGAGGGCCGCGTAGGGAGCCATTTCTCCCCACCCCGACATAAAACCGCTTCGGGAGTCTGTCCCAGGAGCTCTTTGATGACTCCACACCATACATTGATGAGGTCAGTGATGTTCGACCCAGCCCGGTCAGAGTCCCGATCCAGGGGCTCCCAGTAAGGGCTCCCACTCGGCCGCGTCAGCACCGCCGCCTGGTCTTGCTGGAGGAGGAGCAGGTAAGCTATGCACCAACACCACTAGCCCCATATCGTCTGAACCAACGCCAGCATTGGGAAAAGTCTAATGAGGATGACCTCCAAGGGGAATCAACGTTGACGGTTAATATGGCCCGATCCACCACTGACACATATAATCAAGTCCCTACACACACTGAGCAGGGGCTCTTATATGCCCGACTGGGATCGAGGCCGCAACCACCCGACGGGCAGGCTGGGTTGACTCTCCTGGCCGCAGGAACGAGCAGTGGTGAACGTGAACCAAACCACAGTGATGCTACCCCGTATTTAGGTCCTCCCCGTACCGCTAAAATAGAGAGCATGAGCCTTCCTCACTTCGAGGCTCGACATGGAGGTCTGCCCCGTGCCACCCCCAGTCCGAATAAAGGTCTGCCCCATGATAGTGATACTCGGTACAGAAGCCTCTACTGTGACCATTACAATGGATATGGAGTTGCTCCTCCTACTCCCGACCATCGGTGTAGGGACATTGCCCATCTGGTATCTCTCCGATGTGGGGATCCTCCCTATGTCCTCTCGGCAGTTGGTGAAGGTCCTCCTCACCTTGGCAACAAATGGGGTTAAGGCCAGCCTCGCTCCACCCGAACCAAGCATGGAGGTCCTCCCCATGCTCCATCTAGTTCCAACAGAGGTTTTTCCCGCTCTTTTCCTATCCATAGAGGCCCTACCCATGTACCCTTTGATATTTGTCCCAGTGCTCCTCGCACCCCGGCTTTCTCGGGTGGAAACCCTCTCCACCCCAGCACCAGTGTAGCTAAAGGACCCCGTGTCCGAAATCAGCCCTGTCTTGAGGAGAAAACTAGGGGTAGGAAGGAGATATTTCACTGCCACAAGAAGAATTTTGAGAGGGTCCAAATGGAGGTCAAACCGGTCCGTTTCTCAGACTCTAAAGCGGAGTATGACTCAGATAGGTAACCCTCCCCTCGCTCATCCGAGTTAAGGGATGAGGCAGGGACGAGGCACGTCAGCATGGGGATCCCAGAATGCATGGTCCATAGGATTCCCTTATCCCTCCATAGGTATATCTAGTAGGATGAAAATATGGCGACACCACAGGTTATAGTCATGTAATCACAACCATCGTTGCCTGAAGCACTCTCTACCTCCACAAGATATCATTGAGAGATATTTTGGGGAAAAATGGCCGGCAAGCAGCATCGTGACCTATCTCTAGTAGCCCTATCCCCTGAGCCAAGAATGGTGGACTTCAGCTCATCCTATCATGACGTAGAGGCCAGGTCACTACAATATTCATAAGAAGTCCCAATATATGGCGGCTTGTAAGCCCGTTCGCCGTATTCTCCACTGGCCAGCCTGCTGTCCCAGCAGTCTGCCTTAGTACCGCTGCCAGTTCCTCAACCACCCCTAGTTGGAGAGTGGGGAAATCAAGGGAAAGACCCTGAGTTTGAGCCGATGAGCTTCTGGAGCATCCTTGCATCAGACCACTTCCCTGAGAAGTTTTGGCCCGTGGCAGCGCATAATTTCTATATACCAGAATCCCTCACTTCAGAGGAAGTTGAGTATATCTGCTACCCCCTCTAGGTGACAGAATTCAGTCTTCTTCATCATTTCATGGTTTATGCAAGGTTACAAACACATTTCGAAGACATTAGTGAGCAATTCCATTTATACAATCTGGCCGCACTCCCTGTGGCCCAGCGCCCCGAGTCACCAGGTCACCGTGAGGCTCTTCAGTAGAAACGAATTCAGATTATCACGATACTCCAAAAAATTATCAAGGAGGATACCCCCCACATTCAAATACGTGGTTGGGGGAAGTATGATTCCCTCCTCTTTAGTCTTATTTGGCGGCAGCCCGACTCTCTATGAGATATTGAGGACATGCCCCCAGGAAGGGTCACGATCAACATGGCCGACATAGTGGACCACGAGGATGAGCAGGAACCTCTTGATAGAGACTTAACCCCTGAGGGTGTTCCACCACTGTTGGAACCATTAGGGAGGATTACGCATCAACAGAGGAACCTCCTAGGTCTCCCTGCACCCACCAAGGTATTGGTACTCAGCATGAATGCCAGTAAGGGAAAAAAGAACATCGGAGCTTCCAAGAACTCTGACCCATCCGCCTTAGTGAAGAAGACGAAGGAAGAATCCGAGAAGCCCACATTGTGCCAACAAATTGTTGATAAGAAGAGGTTAGTCGATGAACTCTTGGCTGAAAGAATTGCAGAGTGATGATTCAACTATGGTGATCCTAGGCCAGGGTAGTAGTGGCAGGAACAACTACCCCTCGGCGAGCTGCCCCCATGAAACCCTGATCATACCGCTCCTACAGACAGGGCTGAAGTCGGAGCTCACGACAAGAGGGTGCGGTATTTCTCACCAAACCCTACTGAATGGCACAATAATCCATGGAATCCGGCCCGGGTTCTCCCAGCTTCCCCACAAGCTGCTCCACTAGCCGCTCCACGAGCCACTGAGCCTGTCTACAGCGTTGAAGAACTTGACAATGATCTCGTGGTTAGGGATCCCCATCAAGACAGGGACACCCGCCCAGATGATCCTATAGAGATTCTCATAGCCTACCTTGAGGCTTTGGAAATGTGACAGTTGGCAATCCCACCTGATGGAAAGCCATACCCGACATGGGTGGATGATATACCAGCGCATTCGGGATTCGGGAATCCCACCTTCTCCCCCTTTAACGGGATGGGGGAACTGCTGCAGCACCATGACCACTTCAGCTCAAGGTGTGGGCCCATGTTAGGGACTCTAGAATAGTAGGAGGCTTCCAAGATCAGCTATTTTGTTCAGACATTGGAGGGGCCGACATTCGTCTGGTACAACTAGCTTCCTGTCAGATCCGTGACCAGCTGGGAGGTCCTTCGCAGGAAATTCCTCTACCAGTTCACCTCTACCACCCGAAATACCAACATCGCTGACCTCTTCTAGTGAAAGAAAAAGGATTGATGAGAAAGTCACTGAATTTATCTCCTGGTGGAAGGGGTTCACATACTCTCTTGACATGCCACTGACTTAGGAGAAACTACTGACGATGTGCGTAAGGGATATCATGACGGAATTGGTTCTTTCTCTGATCACCCAGAACTACCCTAGAGGATTCTGAGACTTCTCTAAAAAAGCCCAGAATTTTTGAGGAAGCCCTGAAATAGGCCATCCAAGCATGTCTGTTGCCCCCTATAATTTTAGCGAGGAGAGCAGCTAGAGACAAGCCTGCCGTGGTTTCCCAAATAGAAGCCCCCAGATAGCTAGAGTTTCTACCAGTGGCACCGGCCTTGCAACCTCGTAGAGGCCCTCCTCATCAGGCACAGCCTCCAGCTCAGCAGCGTCCTCATAATCGGCAAGCTCCCCCATGGAATGCGTCGCCACCGCCTAGGTAGGACACCTTAGACTACCTCCTTGATAGGCCCCTCCGGATCCTCATCAGGGCTAGGCTCCAAGGACCCCCTTTCCGGATAGAAGAAACCGAAACTACTTGTTCAATGAGAATCAGGTCCCCGGTTACATCCGTAGTGCCCTAGAGTAGGGGATTGTATGCTTGCCTGAGTATAGAAGGCCGGAAGTGGCGAATCTCACTGATCACCACAACTGCTGCCCCTATCATCATATTTTGGGGCACACCCTCAAGCAGTGCTATGTGTTCAAAGACTGGATTCAAGACTAGGTTGATAACATCATAGTCAGGCTGGGTCTGGCTCTGGCACAAGTGGTGGGTATCTTTGCAAGGCCAGACAGTGGTAGCGATAGTGAAGGCGAGTGGCAGCAGGTTTCTAACCATGGGTCACTGAATTATGACGACTGGATGTCTCACAAGACAGTTTCTCATGCCCATGGAATAATTAAGGTACAGCTAAAATAGACAGAGCCTTCATAAGCTACGGGAACCACTTCTACATCATCAGCTCAGTTGGCCTCTTCCCAGAAGAGCAAGCATCAGCGGCACAAGAATAAACAACGCCCACCACCAATTCCATCTTCGTCCTGCACTCTTGGTGACTTCATGCCCCCTGAGATGGGGATCCCTCATAGAATACACCCAGTGGTGGATGAATCTTCAATTGACAGTCAAGGGTACACTTCTGTTAATACCGTGGAGTTAGTAAATCCCTATATGACTTCCGATGATGGGGAGTTCCAGGAGAACCTCCCCAACGTCCCTAGCCAACGCCAACGTCACCTAAGCTGCAACCATATGGTTCATCAAGGTACAACAGTTGTATCCTTTAACCAGGCCATGCATGACACTGAGACTAGGCAGTAGGCCTAGTGTAGAGCTCGGCACTCGCAGCCTCTTCATCTGGTGTCGTCAGGACCGCCTCCACCACCGTTTGTGCTACGGGATCAGGAAGAGCTACCTCATCCAGACCGTGGCCAGCCTCGCCCGGCTACAGGACGATCTTAGTCATTTGGTCCTCATCCGGTAGCTACTCTCCAGGCTTCGACTAGCGAGAAACAGGTGGTAGCAGTTGCAGAAGCCTTTCCATCCTTTAATCCCTTCTCTTGTCATCAGATATGTGTGAGGCCCCCAGTGAGGCTTTAAGAAGCCCCCTCCCGTTTAAGGTGGATGTAGCAGTTGTAGAATCCTTTCATGTTGAAGTAGGTGAGAACACTGAAGGCAATAATTTTATTCTTAGGAGAAGACGAAGCCTCATCCATACAGGGGAATATCTTCCCACTGTAAATCACCGGCCAATTTAACAACATGGAGGTTCACCGTTGTCTCGTTGACACCAGCTCCGGGATCAACCTTATCCCGACACGCACACTACGGAAGCTTGGGTTATCTGAAGATGACCTAACTCCCTCTAATTTGAGGATCTAGGGATATGAATGGATAGAGCAGACCCCAGTAGGAAAGATCCATTTGAGGACCCAGTTCGGTGGCCTAGTTACCAGTATAGAATTTATGGTTTTCTCCTGGGACACTACATACAATGCATTGATGGGCAGACCATGGCTCCACCTGCACGCGGCGGTTCCCTCTTCATATCACCAATGCCTCAAGTACTCTCTAAATGGTCGAGTAGGCGTACTCCAAGGTGATTTATCTCCTTTCTCCACTTGTAAAGCCCGTTACCTGGATGATGACTATTACAAGAGTAAGGATTAGAATATTCTAACAAGTGAGGTTGAGCCCCCCACGATCAGAAATGACCCCTGGGCAGGTCTGGATGATGCCTACATCTTCCCGATCCATCGATTGGAGGCCACGACCCCCGACATGGGGAAATGCTTTGTTGTATCTGGTAAAAGAGGAAGGCATATTCCCAAGTCCAAGAGACGGTGGAAAATCACCTCGTACTCCTACACAAACTAGGCTCAGGTGATCCCAGAACCTCCTAACCCCATACAATATCGGGATGTCTGCCCTATGGTAATGACAGTATGTCATACGTGTCTGTTTTTCTGGGCTGGGATCAACCGGTTCAAGATGACACACCACTATTTCTTTGATATCATCAAGTGTGGCCCCCTGGTCCAAAGAATAGATGGGATCAGATCAACTGCTTTCATCGCTATGGTCTTAGAAGCACATGAATCCCCTGATATGTTGTCCACTACTATCCAGGCTGGTACCAGCCTCCCGTCAGGTTCTTCTGACCTAGGAGAAGCCTCATCTGCTGGGAACCCCTCCTCCACAATTGAATAAGAGGATATGGGGGATGCTCCCCCACCTTTGAAGAAGGCAGTTCCACCATGGTCGATGAACTGGTACAGGTGAACCATGATAGTGGGGAAAATCTGGGACCCACATTGATCAGTGCCTCCATCTCCCTCGAGGAGCAGCAACGGTATGTAGATTTCCTGAAATAGCACCATGATGTCTTCGCCTGGAGTTATGACGAGATCCTAGGACTAGATCCTTAGGTATCTGTCCACCACCTCAGTCTCCCAACAAATCATCATGGGTTCAAGAAGCCTCCCAGAAAGATGCACCCTTCTCACGGTACCATGGTTGAGGCCGAAGTTAACAAGATCATCCAAGCCAACTTCATCAAGGAGGTCTAGTACCCCAAGTGGCTAGCCAACATTGTGCCAGTTAGGAAGAAGAATGAACAGATCAGGGTCTGCATTGAATTCTGAGATCTCAATTATCACTATCTGAAGGATGATTTCCCCCTTCTAGTGACATGATTTTTGATCGACGCTATGAATTGGTTCCAAGACCTCTCCTTCATGGATGGTTACTATGTATATAATCAGACCTGGATGGCCCCCAAGGATGAAGAGTCCACCGCTTTCAGGGCACCCCAAGGTTCTTTCTGTTACCAGGTTATTCCCTTCGGCCTGAAGAATGCCGGTGCCACCTATCAGTGGGCCATGCACAGCATATTGAAGACAATCCTTGGGAAATTGGTGGAATGCTATGTGGATGACCTGGTGGTCAAATCTCTCTAGCACTGGGACCATCTCAAGGACCTTGAGAAATTGTTCGGCTTCCTCTGTTCCCACTACATGAAGATGAACCCTTTGAAGTTTTCCTTCGGGGTCACCTCTGGGAAGTTTCTTGGCTTTGTTGTCAGGCACCGAGGAATTGAGATTGACCTAGAGATGATCAAGGAAATCAGCCAGATGCCTCCCCTGAGAAATATTCAGGAGCTTCGAGGTTTTCAATTCCACTTAGCCTAAATACACCAGTTCATTAAAAATCTGGCTGGTAAGTGTAAGCCCTTTTCCTGGATCATGAAGAAAGGCTCTGCCTACGAGTGGGATGAAGTGTGACAGACCATGTTTGAGAAAATCTAGTAGCTTCTACTTCGGCCTCCGGTCTTGATGCCACCCATCTCCGTAAAACCACTGATCTTGTATGTGACTGCCCCCGAATGATCTCTCGGCGCCCTTATCACCCAGAAGAACAATGAGGGGACAAAAAATAGTCTCTAATACCGCAGCCGCATGCTCCTTGACATGGAGACCAGATACTCCCACATCGAATAGAGATGTCTTGCGCTGGTATTCGCAGTACATAAATTGCAACACTACTTGCAGCACCTTGATGTACAGCTGGTGTCTCAGGTAGACCCGCTGAAGTATATTCTAAACCGCCCCATGTTAACCGACTGACTAGCACGGTGGGAAGTAATCCTCCAGTAGTTCGACATCAGGTTTTTCCCTCAGAAGGCTATCAAGGGGTAGGCATTGGAAAACTTCCATGCTGCCCATCTGACCCCCACGAACTAGTCCCTGGACATGGATTTTCCCGACAAGGAAATCCTCTCAGTAGATCATGCCATCCCGTGTTGGAAGATGCACTTCGACGGTGCCTCCCAAAGCCCCACCAGAATGAGGCACAATGATCCCAGACTCAATATAGTAGGCCTGAGTATTGTCTTTATTACCCCGATGCTAGCCATTATGCCATACTCATTCATGTTGTCAGAAGGCTGCACCAACAACGAGGTAGAGTACCAGGCTCTTATCACTAGCCTCGAGATGGCCCTCAAGATTGATGTACCCCATTTGCATGGGAAAGGGGATTCTGAAAAAGTCATCAAGAAAGTAAATGGTGGCTATATCCTCAGAAATCCAGAGCTCATACCATTTTTGGAGCACACCCTCCAGCTAATGGCCCGGTTTCCATCTCGGCCGGAAGTTACTCATGTCCCTCAATCTCAGAACGGTCGAGCCGATGCCCTAGCTGGACTGGCTACATCACTTGCAGAACCCGAGCAGGATGATCTGATTATACACGTGGCACACCAGAGAGTCATTGCTCCCGTCACCTCAAATGATGATGACGTCTTGTGAGTAAGACATCTTACCATCGGATCCTCTATGTCAGGACCCCTGGGTTCTTCAGATGTAGTGGTTGAAGAGAATTCTAACTGGAGAGCCCCTTTTTCGAGTATATCCAAAATGGTTACCTCCTGGCTGATTGGGCTGAGCGTGAGTGGATCCGACACCGCGCACTTCAGTTTACCCTCCAGAGTGGTCCCAGTCTTGAGCAGATCCTCTACAAGCTTGTGTTTGATGGTGTTGTCCTCCGTTGCATCCAAGGAGTTGAGATTTCACAGGTCATGCAAGAGGTTCACGCGGGTTTCTGTGGGGCCCACTAGGCTGGGACGAAGCTTCCCCATAAGATCTAGGACTAGGGTACTTATGGCCCTCTATGATCCATGATTGTATCGAGTTCTCCAAGAGATGTCATGGGTTTCAAATCCATGCTAACTTCATGCTTCGGCCGCCAGAACCACTCCACCTCACCAAGTACTCTTGGCCATTAGCGGTATGGGGACTTGATTTCATGGGACCGTATCCACCTATGACAGCTCACCAATGTAGGTTCATCTGGACCGCACCAGATTTCTTTTACAAGTAGGAAGAGGCTGTTCCACTCAAGGAGGTCAAGGCCTATTCTATCGTTGGCTTCGTGAGCTCCAATATCATCCACCGGTTTGGAGTCCCACACGCTGTCCTCACCGATAACAACACCAAATTCCGAGCAGTAGAGTTGAAGAAATTGTATGCCAAGTACAAAATCCATTCAAACCACACCTCTTTCTACCACGTGCAAGAGAATGGGTAGATCGAGGCATTCAACAAAACCCTCTCTATAATTTTGCAGAAAATTGTTGGCCAGACCAAGAAGAGTTGGCTGGAAAATATCCCCAATTCCCTCTGGGCCTATTAGATGATGGCTCATACTTCCACCACGGTGACCCCATATTTCCTAGTGTACGGAGCTGAGGTTGTCCTGCCCATCGAGATCCAGCTGCCTTCATTAGACACATTGGTCTATGACTAGCATGCGCTAGATAAGGTAGCAAAAATTCATCTGGATGAATTGGAAGCACTTGAAAAGAATAGGATTAGTGCCCTCCACAATCTGGAAAGGCATCAAGAAGGTTTGTCTCTGCTCTTTTCTGCAAGGTGACCTAGTATTGGCCCTCCGGGCGCTAATGATCCCTGGTAGGAAACCACCCAAGCTAGAGCCCAAATGGGATGGACCTTAAAAATTCCATAGGGTTTACCCCAATGGAGTATACTCCCTGGTGACCATGGATGGTGAGCGTATAACTCCTCCCACAAATGCCAAGTTCCTCAAGAAATAATTTTCATAAGCCACAACATGGTCCTGCACGACCTTAAATTTGATGGTCCCACATGACCCTAAACTGCATGCCGGTCCCACATGGCTTTTAACTATTCGGTCCTATATGACTTTAAGCTGAATTTTGAGAACTATGTATGGATTGATTCCCATCCTCGTTGGATATGTAGTAATTCTCAGACGCCTCATCATAGGCCCAACCCCCGAACTCTTGTCTTCTACTATCCCCCTTGGTATAGTTCTCTCGGAGGATCCTTGCAAGATATATTGTAGGTTTCCATAGCCCAACTCATACCTGTATTATAATGGTCGCACCATGTGCCCACTCCCATTCTTCTATCCTCCCACGTCCGCACCATTTGATGTTAAACTACAAGGCCTTTAAGAACTATGTATGGATTGATTCCCATCCTTATGGGATACGTAGGAACGCCTAGACATTTCGTCTGTTGGCCCAACCCAAATACCAAAGTCTTCCCCTCTGGTCAAGACATATTGTGGGGTGCAGAATTTTTGCCGAATTCACGTCGAGCTAATCTCGATCCGTCCATATGTCCCGCTCCCTGGAGATATTCACCTCTTTCATAGATGAGTACAAGCTATGCTTCACCCACACCTTTGATTGGGACTCCATCATCCTTCTCATCTAGAAGGGCTCCCAAATGGCATGGATGCTAGGCCTAAGGGCTCTATTATCGCTTTTTCCAATTACCTCAAGGTTGTTGAGAAACAAGTTGATAGAAGTCCAGCATTTCAAATATGGTCAGTGGTTGATGCTCATTTATTGTTCCCATTTCAGGTCACTATGGGGACGTTATGTTTCGAAAATGTTCAACAACTATCCTGCGTCATTAGAACCACCCCAATATGTCCCAAACATTGAGTGTAGTGGTTCATTCTTCCACAGTATGTCTCCATGTGATGAACTCCCTTCGGGCAATGACAACTATTAGGCTCCGTATGACGGGGAGAACCGAGACCGGCTCCCTGTTTCCCACACCGAGCATTGCTGACGTGGGCTTAGATGCTGTGATGAGGTGAAAACCATATAAGAGGGTGTATGGACTTCCCATTAGAGGCCCAACCTCATTCCCCTTGGCCTTTTTGGGCCCCAGCCCAGGTTCTCCCTTATGGGTTTGTACGGTGTGGCATGGGATTATGTCCTCATTCACGTCTGGTTACTTGCCATTCCGTACAAATCCCCGGATGAGATACCTTATCCTCTTTTCATCCTCACTACAAGACGTTAAACTTCAAACTGGTCGGGCCTACCTAACCGAGGCCTAGCCTCATGCCCCTTGGCCATCCCAGGCCCCAACCCAAGTTCTTACCCGAAGTGTGTAGTGTGGTGTGGGATTATGTCCTCATTCACGTCAGGGTTACTCACCACACAGTAAACCCCCCTCATTAGGGTATCCTACCCCAATGTATGATTCTAGAACTATGTATGGCTTTATTCCCATCCTCATTTGATATATAGAACAGCCCGATCATCTCAACTTTAGGTCCATCCCCATCTTGGCCCATCATCCCGCATTCTTCCATGAAAGGGATACACAGTGTGGTACGGGATTATATCTTCGTTCACGTCAGGTTTATAACAACCACTACATATACCTCTTTCTCCTAAGATTTTTCCTTCCCCTGGTGATATCCTCATCTATTCAAATTGGCTACTCTCAAGATGAGCCCCTTGGCCCTCTTCGGCGATTCACCAATGTCCCTAAGGGTGCTCTGGTTTAATGCTTGGAATTTCAGACTCTACTCGAACATGCTTTCATCCGTTTTCAGGTTTTGTGTTCCCCTACATTAGGGCTTCCATTACCTTTAACACCCGAAGGGACCCCAAAGTTTCATGGATGGTAGGCCTAATGGATCTCCTACCATTACGGTCCAACGTCCTCGAGGGTCATGGACAACAAATCGATACAAATCCAACATTTCGAATTTGGTCAGCGGTCGAGGCTCATTTGATTATACCCATTTCAGGCTATCACGATATGGATGTTGTGTTTCGAACATGGTCAACATTCATCCTCCATCATCACACAAACCCCATTAAGCCCGAAATGTTTGTTACATGATTCACATCCTTCTCCACTTCATCTTGTCCAAGTAGAACTTCTATGTTCTTGGTACTATCCCCCAGTGCACATTTGCACGTTATGAAGAAGAAAAAACATGATAAGGAGATCATTCGCGGATACACCGGTTCCCCCTTTCCATGTATTTCATGTATACTTTATCCGACCTTGTTTCCTACACTGAGTTCAACTCAAGTAGGCTTTGGGATTGGGTTAAGGTCCGCCTTCACTTGGGATAGTTCTGCTTCTCCATGGTCTGAGTTCTAAGACCTTAAACAAAGATATTTTCATATTTCCCCTTTGTGAGAACTACGTGCAGCTTGTTTCCCACCCTCATGGGATAAATAGGGATGACCGAACATCTCATCTTTAGGTTCATCTCAATTGGGAGCTCATTTCTCCCATCCCTCATCCTCTAAACCTTACTGGCCCTTGGCCCGAGGTTTCCTTACCAAAGTTGCGCATGGTGTGGTTTGGGACTAAGTCCTCATTCACGTTGGGTATGCTGTATCACGTCATGAACATTCCTTAATGTCCAAGCCATACGACTAAAACTATGCCGCCCGGTCCCATCACATGACCCTAAACTGTTATATGATCGTCCTGGCCGCACGAAGAAAAATGTCAACGCATTGTGATGTCCTTAGCCAAGGGGACACCATGTTTGGTATCATTTACACACCATAACATTTTTCAACACCTGCATACATCTTGATTCTTGTGACGATGCCAGGACTTTCTATCCTAGTCCTATGACTTCACAAAAAAAACACATCCAACTTAAAGAACAAAAAATATTTATCAAATACCACTTCTTTTGGTGAGGGGGCCACACTCACTGGCTCCTTTTTTATTCCTAGCATTGTTACCTTACCATACCACCTATAGAACTATGTATAGCTTGATCCCCATCCTCTTGGGGTATGTAGGAGCGTTCGTGCATCTTGCCTCGAGCCCAGCTTAACTCTCATTTCCGATCCCTTGACCTAGAACCTTCCTAGGGAACATGTGGTGGTCAGAGCCTCGGGTTCCCTTTCACGTTGGGTTTTATAATTACCCCACCATGTGTCTCCCACATTTCCTACCATACATGGTCTGAGCTCTAAGACTATAAACTAAGATCTCTTTTAGAACTACGTATGGCTTGATTACCATCCTCATGGGATATGTAGGGACCCCCAAGAATTTCACCTCGGGTCCAGCCCCAGGAATCATAAATTGTATTCTCGGGTCCAGCCCCAAGAATCATACATCCTATTCCTCCCCATTTCCAGCCCCCTGGCTTGAACCCCCTTGGGGAACCATGTAATTGAATCTTTTCACTAAACATGTTCGGGATTCCCCATGATGACATTGGGAAGCGACAAATCCCTCTCTAGAGAGATCATGTCTGAAAGAAGGAATGATCCATGATAAAACTGATGCACCCATCTAATGTGATTCCACCATGGTGGCATAATTTGAAGAGTGTTAGAGAATGTTTGAAAAAACCATCCCTCCACATTCCACGCTTTGCATGCAGCTTATTCGGACCCTCGTCCCTTTTCATGTCTAAGAAAACCCCCTAACATTATTTATGCTCAGCCTTTGGCCCTCCTATTGTCTCGGGCCAACGTTATGGAAGGATATTGGATGAAATTTTGAGTCGGGCCCCATGTTTCAAACATGGTTAGCGGTCGGCCCTCATTTTCTATCCCCATTCTAGGCTAACACAATCAGGATGCTGCATTTTGAATACGGTCAACAATTATTCTTCATTGTCACTCCACCCCCACAACGTTCCGAATCCTAGGTATCGTGATTCACACCTTCCATTCCTCTTTCCGGAATTATTCCAATGCCCATGGAATTATCCAGTTAGTGCACAAGTGCATATTGGGAAAACGGTAATTCGGCTGTTTTGAGAGCTTCATCCTCTAGTCAGGTCTCTCCCATTTCCTCCCGAAAATCTGAGCTGGTTATTCAAACCCCAGATGCCCAAAGCTGGGTTGATACTCCGGCGATCAAGCAATGTAATAGTACGAACATCCCTTGTTTCTCACATTGGGGGTGACCCACGTGAGCATAGGAATGGATTTCTATTTATTACAGGATTATGGTAAGATGCGTTAACCCAAATGAACAAGTAAATAAATTCATCCATACATGTAGTTCAGAATAAGAAGCAGTAAGAAAGAATGATTTTATGAGTTCAGCCAAAACAGGGCCCTTAAGGGCCAACTTCTTAAATGGATTCTTCCAGCACTGCTACCCTTTCGCTGGTGGCCTCTAGGACTGCCTCCCACCCCCTGAGGACTCTCTCTTCTTCAGTGGTTGTAGAGCGCAGTCCACTGACCCTATCCTGTGTTTGTGCCTGTTCATCTTGAAGTGCAGATATCTAGTGACCCGCCTCCAGTAGTTCCTCTTGGGCATCTTCCAGCTGGGCCCTCAACTACTCCACAAGCTCAGAACAATATGCGATGAATGTCTCCATTGCTTTCAACTGTTTGTCAAGGCGCCATGCATCTTGTTCTGCCTGGATGAATGCTTGGATACACCTTGACTCCTCCCGACACTGGGCAACATCAGAGTGGAATCTGCTCTTGTGAATATTCTCAGACATGTAGTCCCGAACTATCGAGTGAAGTCACTGAGAATCCAACCCTCCAGCACAGAGAAATCACAGCCTGTTTTGGAGTGATCCCATCCGTTTCAGCTATTTTTTATGGGGCTGACTGAGAAAGTGCTTGATGCACCTCCACCCTTTGTGTCACATCATTCAGCTCTCCTCAGCCATCTATGAGTCTGAATCATCAATCTCCTTAGCGTCTTCTAACCGATATGTGGGTAAATAAGCCAATAGACCCGCAATAGGGTCTTCTTCGGGTGCCCCTCCAAAGGGGTAGGTCTCTTCAATGCCTGGGAGACCGTCCCCCCTCACCTCATACTCGGTAGCTCTATCGCCGACTTGCGGCCCTGCCCCGACATGATTACCGCTGATTTCCACCGCTCCCTACTCACTGAGTGCTGGGGTCGACTCAGTTTGAAAATTGTTCCTCGAATGGGACATCACATTTCCAGTAGAATCAATTGCGGATGAACCGGGTTCGGCAGCCCGACGAGCCTCCAAGGATGTGATTACTGCACAAAAAAGGAACACCCTAATCAATTGAGCTCTCCAATGGTGATTAACTAGTGTTGAAGTAATGAACTTACAGGATCCCAAAGCATCAGCCTCTGGTGTTCTAGCCGCCACAGGAGCTTCCATTATGGGGGATCCCTCAGTGCTTGTCAGTTCAATAATGGGCATCAGTTCCCCACCTTGTTCTACCGACACCTCCTCCCCTTCGCATGGAGACCCTTGGTCGGTTCCCATATACTCCCGAACAGGATAAGGAGATCAAACTAAGAGCTATGAAAGATGATGAGGGGAGAAGGATAGATAAGGGCTGAGATTTACCTCAAGTAGCTCAGTTATATCCACATTAGATCTGACGATCTCGCTGATCTCTCGAAGAATCCCTTTGTGGGATTCCCCCTGAGACCCTCCACCTTCAGGATCCTCTTCTTCTTCGTCCCCTACCACACCTTCTCCTTCTTCCTCTGCTTCCGTCTCAGCGCCTTCTGGATCATCGTTGTTGTCATCGTCCTCTGACGACATCTATTCGGAATCATGCCCTTGTCCAAGAATTACTTTCACCAAGAAGGGTGGCTCCGCACGCCAACCCCATTGGCGTGCACATGCATCTGTTTCCGTCAGGTACACATGCCAATGATTAATGTTTACCATATCAACAACCCAAATAAGCCCAACCTCCGACTGCTGGATTCCATCTCACATTATCTTTTTCCAAAGAGCTTCGGTACCCATCGACTGTCGCAGGGTCATCCAGGATGACCGCAGAGCCGGGAATATTGCGTCACTAAAAGGTTGAAGAAAATATCTTATCTTCTTCCCTGGGAGTTCCCTGGATGCTACATAAGCCTCTCCCCCTAGACGATGAGGGCGCAACTGCTCCATCTGACGTCCCTGCTACTAAAGTACCAGCCTGTGTGGTCCCAGCTTCCCAATGAGCTTCCGAACATTACTCCCTAATAGAACCTTGTCTACTCTCCTGCCGCCCAGGCTCTACACTGGCCACCTTGAGCTTTCGGACATGCTTCCTCAAAATTCCCTCAAGGTATGCTATAGCCCAATGTTCGGTGTATTCCATTGAGATTCCAGCATCAACTACGGTGGGAGGAAAGATGACAACGTCACCTAAACCCTAGGCTGTGAACATCAGCTACATATGGAAAAGAATGCAGGGGTGCCTCTCTTCCCGAACATCCATGTACACCTTTTTTGGCATCTGGTGAAGGCATCCTAATTTCCTAGAAAAACTAGAAGACATGTAGGGTTCACAAGAGATCTTCTCGTCAATCTGGGCCATGAGCACCCCACCTCTAATGCTATGGAAATATTCCCTTTGGTCTAGTGAGCCTTGCCTATTATCTTGCATTTGGCCCGTCGGGGTGGGGAATGGGATGAAAGAGAATTTGGTGTGATTGCCGATTCTGATCCTTACTCCCTCCTCATCTAGTGTCATCGGCATGACCCCAACGATATTCAGTAGGGAAGTTCATAGGCCATTACCTGGAGGACGAATGGCATTTGGGATGGTATACCCACCATAATGGGCTGCAACCCAGTAATAAAAGCTATGGAAGGGTCCACAAATCCTTCTCAGTGACCCTCCTCTTGAGATACATCCCAAAATGGCGTACAAAAGGGCCAACATGGGGACTCCCAGATTAAACCTTTGATTGGAGGCCATAATGTCAACCATCATCAGGGTCGCTGGACAAACCCCCATACATGCATCCCCCATCGGTAGGAGCCATCCACTCAGGAATGTGGCATGGAATCCGGCATATCGGACGTTTGGGTCTTGGATCTCATTTATGCTGAAGCCCCATGGATGATAGTTCCCCACCTCCATAATTCTCCAGTATGATCCGTTGTTGCTCCTCTATGCCGCGGTCAGACACCGTCTCCCTCGCCCTGGAATCTTGACTTCGGGATCCTTTTCTAGGAACCATCTGATCCATTTCATGTAAGAAATGTCCTTCAAGAAGTCCTTGATTCCTATCCCCTCCTTTTCCATCTCCAGTAGGTTCCACGTTAGTATGGGGGTTCGTGATCTGTCACCCAAGGTGTTACTCGTTGGGAGGAATTCATCGTACTGATGCCCATCTAGAGGGATACCCCCGATGTAATGGATGTCCTACATGATGATGCCGAAATAACCATGATGAAGGTGTAAGGTATTGGTATCAGGGTACCATCGAGTAAACAACTCTGGACCGAGCTCAAGATAGAGGTAGAAGTGAAACTATGATGCCCACACCGCTTCGTACAGACCGATGTGCCGTAGTTCATCCCCAAACCAGTCGCATGTCTTGAGAACCCAATACACCCAGGCCCATTCACTGGTGAAGTTGCCTCCTGACTGCAGATCTAAATCCTGCAGCCAGCCTTTGGCCTTATCAGTAACACTCTGATGGAAGGTGCTTGCGTAAAGTACTGGAGAACTCTCCGTGACAGGGTCACTCCCTGAGATGGTCCTAGTCCTGGGATTCAGGATGTAAACATCCAGGTGTCTGGTTTCTCTGGCAGGATGGCCATTGTAGGTGATGTTATACCAGGGTAGGTCATCTTCCGGGGTCACCCATGACCGTGATGTGTCAACCTCAAACCTCAGCACTTGTACCTCTTCTAGGATTCCAAAGTCCCAGATCGGAAGATTGGAACATAGTGCATACTCCTTCTACATTGGGGTCAACATGTTGAATAGAGTATGGTTTTTGGAAACAACCCTTGTGAAACCATAAACCTCAAGGTTGGCGACCATATCAGCCCTTCGAGTAGTAGATGCGACTTCCCTCTCACCATCAGCCTGATTGGCGGCCATCTCCTGTTGAAAATATTTTAAGTATTCGACACAAAAAAATTAGGAGTTGGTGTGAAAAAGCAGGATCCGGTGCGAAAAATCAGTTGCCGGTGTGAAAAAAAATCAGGGTTGGCGCAGAAAATCCTGAGTTGTTGTGAAAACATATGACTGATCACAGCGAATTACGTGAAATAGAAGCGTTTTTCACGCAGGAAGAATAATGTTTCGCACACAAGAGCTCTGACATATCGTGCGATAAAATCTCTATGGAATGGAGGGACTCGCGGCTCCATTTGTATGCACAGTGAGTGGTTTCCACACGCGTGTGAAAAGTGGATTATGCGCTTCGGCTTGGTTTTTCGTGCCACTCTGCTTGGAAGTGCACAATGGCCCCAGGGTGCCCAGTATCTTGGCGTTTCCCTCAGAATATGACCCTTGCGGCCCCTCATCAGTCCAATTCCGAGAGGGGGCATTTGTAGATGCTGAAATTTTCTCAATAGCTGAAGTAGGTTGGAACGCGACAAAGAAAATCCATATTTGGAACCGGAGATCCGTTCAGGGGGTCCCGGAGGGGCAGTGGGAAAAAAGAATGAGTTGAGTGAAAAAAATATGCCCCTCTTAAAAAACTCAAGGATTCGCGAGCATTTTTCGCGCGACGCAGAACTCTTTTGCACCACCACTTAGCACGGTCGATCTCCATGCTGCTGACATTGGGGCACAAAATATTTCACACTGATGTGTTTTTCGCACAAACTTGCGATCCTGAGAACCTATAAATAAGAGGCCACCCCCTTCGACATACCAGAAGAATTTTAACCACCTCTCCCGCACGAAATTACTTTCTCATGCATGCAAAAAGATGGCTCTTGGGTAATAAATTTTTCGTGCTAGGTTTCCCAGCAGTCTGCCTTTGCGTGCAACTATTCAGGCTTGATCCTTGTCTAAATCCCCCCGAACCCCTTCTCCCATGGGAAATTCCTTCTGATTGCACCGAATTAGGGATTTGTTGTGCAATTATTTTTTTGCGCCGGTCCACTCTATTTCACACCCAACGCCCAATTGCACGTAGACCTAGAGTTTTTTTCATGAAAAATTCCTTTTGTGCATCGGACCGATCCCTTTTTCACGCAATGGTCTCTTTTGTGCGTAAGCCTCCTACATTGTGCGACCATGATGTCCCTCCTTGGGGCATCATGTTCAGGTGCCTCCTGCACCCACAACGCCTTCTCCATATACTCAATACCCATGCAACCTCTTAGGTTCGTACAAATTAACTTCAAAGTCCCCTGGATGATATCACACGTTGCGTTGCTTCGCCTCATGCTTCTTCGCATAGGGATGATAATGGTTGTTGCTTCTTCGTATAGCCGCGCTAACGTGGGCCCCTCAATGGTTCGCTCCATGACAGTCCCTCACCACAGCTTTGCCAGTCCCCTCTCTGCACAAAGGAGCTGAGGGTACCGGTTATGAAAGTCCTAGGTGTGCGGAGATAATCCGCCTCATCTGAGTTGCAGGACGTTAAACTGCCAAGCACCATCATTCTCATCACATGACATTAAACTGTGACCTCGCCCCGTGCCTCACACGCGGGGGACCCCCACCCTGGGCATACTGCACGCCCATTGGTCTCCACGAGGATGAGATATTCTCTCATAGGGGATGATATCCTCCTTATTGGGGTGCCTTTTGTTCGTAGGGAGTGGGAAACCGTTCTGGTGTAAGCCCCCTACCCTTCCTTGCAGGAGGTAGCAGCTCTTCTCCTCCTCTATTCATGGGTGCCAAGTCCCTCTCCCGCTGCGCTTTGTCACCATCGGGCCTCCATCCTGGAGTAAGTGCCAACCTCTTTGGTCTTATAACCATGAATAATCCCCTATTTCATATTTGGGAAGCTTCTTTACGTAATCCCCATTCATCACCCTCCACGGATGCACCTTTCACGACGTGATCATCGGGGCTTTAATGTCTCTTGTTTCTCACACCAAGCATGACTCACATGGTCTTAGAGCAAGCACCGACCATGACAAACACCCTAGGCAGCCTAGAGTGTAATCCCCACACATTTCCACCTGAACTACATGGATTTTTATCCTTGTCAAGTCAAGGTATGTAGGAATCCTCCAGGAGGTTCAATCCCCACAACCATTGGTCCCGACTACCCCATGTCGGTGTACCGAGCCACATTTCCACCTAAACTACATGGACTTTGATCCTTTCCAAGGAAAGGTGCGTAGGAAGCCTCCCTGAGGGTCAAGTCCAACACTGGTAATTCCAACCCCATTCACGTCAGTTCACCAATACCCTGGGCAGCGTAGAGTGTATGCCCAAAAAATTTCCACCCGAACTACGTGGACTTTGATCCTTGCCAAGGCAAGGTATGTAGGAAGCATCCATGAGGTTCAAGACCACCACCATCCATTGGTCCTGACCATCTTCACATTGGTGCACCAAGCCCACCATCCATTAGACCCCAAGTACACCTTCACGTCGGTTCCTAACCCCCTGAACTATGAAGTCTTTGATCCTTTCCAAGGCGAGGTACGTAGGAATCCTCCACATCATTTATTCCCAACACCTAGTAGTTCTGACCTCCTTCATGTCAGTTCACCCCATCCCACACGACGTTAAACTATGGACCTCCATTCAGCAGTAAGTCATTGTCACTCCATTCAGCAGTAAGCTATTTTCATTCCATTTTAGTGGTTAGCCGCTGATAACACTGTCCAGTGGTAAGCCATTGTGACCTCAATCATTGGTAATCCGTTGAAACCTTATCCAATGGTAGGCCGTTGTGATCTCATGCAGCGGTAAGCCATTGAAAACCCCAATCGGTGGTAATCCATCATCATATGAACTATGTCGACTTTGATTCCCTGCCACGAGGATTCGTAGGAAGTATCTTCGTGGCTCAAGCCCAAAACCATCATCATCCTCATGACAGTTCCATCCCATTCACTACCCCCTCAAAAAACCTTCTATCATCCATCCTGATTCTTACCCAGGCCGCCACATCCCGATGGAATCATGCGACCCCATTCCCCATTCTGTTTAACAGCATTCGGGAAGCCACCCACATGTTGAACCCAATATCGGTGTTCCCTCCAGGGGGTTCCCCCATCTGATCCACTCTAGTTAGTGTTCTGATCAGTCCGATCTATCTTCATTGGACGTTAAACTTACGACATACCCCGTGTTAAAAATGAGAAGTTGAGGAAAATATTAGATATATTCCCATGGAATATGATTCCCCACACTCAATGTGGGATTCCTTGGGCTTCCACTCCCTCGAGAAGCCCCATAATAAGGGGAAGAAGACAAACATACCAATCCCCCAGCATCCTGACACGCCAGTGATGCCCATCGTGACTACTCCCCTAACCTAAGGTTGGTGCCCTGACTGGACCCCTTTGAATTTTCTGACAGAAGCAGCGTAATTAACTAGTGTCCATGAAGATATGGTGCTAGGAAGAGTTTCCCGAAAGACATCTTAAGTCTATGAGGGATACTCAGACTAGGTGATGAGTTCTGAGATGGAATCCATGGAAGGAAGAACTGACATCCGATCATCCCGTTTTGATCAAGGAGCAGCCGTCCCTGAATAAGGAGATAATGTCACCTACCTTTGGAAATGGGAATACGGGGCAACAAAAAATTGCTCCCCTTGTCCCCAAATGAGATAGACTCGCATGCCCCATCAAAAGCATCGTAAAGAAAAATAAAATAATATTTCAATATTTTCCTAAAGTAACCCTCACCTCTCTTGTAAAAGGGTATTTCCCCTTCTCTCAGAATCACACTTCCAAATCCATTTGGCTCGGACAACCCCTGCTCAAATATCCTCCCAAATACCCTCAATTATACCTAAAGTCCTTACATTGATCATAAATTCAACCTATGGAGCCCTTTTTATCAACTCAAAAGGAAACACCCAAAGAAGAGGTTATAATTTCACCTCCTCTTTCAAAGTTCTTTTCTTCTTCCACTTCCACTTTCTTGGTTTTTTCCATACCAAAATAATAAATCCAGTACCTTATAAATACTGTGATGTTATTATAGATATGGTAAAACCATATTCATTATTCTATCCATCATATGAATGACAAGTCACCATACGTGTGTATGTACGACTTACCGTCTCATCTTCTTGGTGTAGTTAGACATTAAAAAACATAATTATTTGGATGGGTATAATAATGAGTATAAATAATGTATATAATAAATATAACATGTTAATTATTCTGTATATATTATATACCATCCAATTATATATGATTTCACCATCAACAGAATGATAGTTTCACTAGTGCGTACGTATGAATTACCATCTCCACGAACGCGATGAAATTCATTGACCATCATAACCATTCAAGAATAATTTTCATTTTATGATTGAAAATAATATTAGTAACTTAATATAATTCTGTATATGAATCAAATACATAAAATCCATAACAAACATGGCTTATGTAACCAAGAATATAAAGGAAAATGAATCAGTTAACACCCGAAACAATGATTCTACTGAAATATTATTAACAAAGCAATATTAGGAGATCATATATGATATCATATTTATGTATGTGGTTATTGTATAATTTAATAAAAATTGTTTAACTATTATACTGGAAGTTAATGTACCCTCAATCATGTAAAAGTACAAGTTTAGGGTTAATTCTACAATCTCTTCATTATCCGAGGTTGTTTATACTTAAGTATCTATTGGGATCTATTTATCATCCATATCCGTGTTTCTTAAAAATATATGTCAAAACATTTTTACTATTTCCAAGACTATGGGTTAACGTAATTTATACCCTTGTTTAACTTTTTATTGAATTCTTATAAATTAATCTTTCTATCATTTTCCAAACAAGTTCAATTATGACCTTTTCGACAAAACTAAAGAAAGAATGTTTTTTAACTTTTATGCTGAGTGAGGCTATTTTCCGTAGTTATAATAACTTCTAAGCTTCCCTTACAATATTATAAGAATATTTTTAAAATAAATGTTTTCTTTTATAATTAATTGAATTTTAAATGATTTAAAAATAGAAAGAGATATTTCTGTCAAATAGTTTTTGATTTCATTTATGTCAACATCTTTTGATGGATTTTACACTTGTTTGAAGTTGATTTGTTATGATAAAATCTTCCATATTGTATTTAAGGTTTTGTGATATGTTTGATTGTGGATGTGTTATTTTTATACCATTCATGTTTTGTGGTTAAAGTATTAACATTTCATATGAGGGTTTTAATATGAATGTTTAAGTTATGTTTCATCCTTTTCATATGAGGAATGAATTGGACTTAATAAGTGACGGGTGGAGCCCACTATATCTTCTCAATGCATCGGTAGGTCTCATGAGACAAACTAGTGTCTTGGTAAAAGGCCTTGAAAAAATATTATTTATAGTCTTGGAATGAAGCCTTGACTATGTGGTTATGATGTCTGATATTATGCATTCCATCATTATGAAATTGGCTATTGAAATTACATGTGATTATTCGACTAGTAGAATATGCATGTGAATAAGTAAAATGAATTATTCGATTTAAAATTTCCACATTATGAAAAATTTTAATTTTAAAAGGCTTGTGTTTTAGTCTTATATATTTCCTTAAATGTTTATGCTTATTTATGAATGTTTCTGCTATATTATTATCCTTACGGAGCATCTGAGCTCACCCGTTTCTATGTTTTACTTTTCCTAGGATGCGAAGATGTATATTATGATTGTCCTATAGGGATAGGATATGAGATATGGGTGTGTTCAAATGGGACACAATGTATTTATTTATTTTATTTAATTCTGTAATGTAAAACTTATGTTTGTATCTAGTACTTCTACGGATACTAAACTGATCGGTCTTTCGGGACAGGATTCCTTGTATCATGCCAATGTGATGTAATAATGCACAGAATTTGGGTAACTGGGGTCAGGGAATTATAGTTGGAATAAAAGGAAGTTTAGTATAAACCTTGGAAACTAGATTTAGAAAAACTATTATTAGATAACATTACCTTAAGGTAGACTTTGATGATTAGTATAGAAGAACATCATAGAATTTTGGTAATGTAGAGATTTTGTGAGTTTTACAAGCAATAAATCCCTGTCTAGATACGAGCAGGTAGAGGCAACTCTGGCATAAATGTACCTAGGAGTGAAAACTCTGACAAGGAGTTTCAAGCATGACCTAGGGTATCCACATACATTACAATGGGCCTTACTTCACTCTTGGTTATGACACTCCTGAGGGATATTCATTGGATAATTCACATTTTATTTTAAAAACATTATGAAGGATTTACGAGTATATACCACATCAAAGAAAACATTTTTATGATTGTGGATTATATCAATAAACTGTTCAATTTATGTTAAATGTTTTACATTTTTGGAATTATGTATTTCAATTCATAAACTAATCTAGTGTATGCCATTATTTAGAAATGGAACCTAATGGAAGGAATGTAAAACATATAAACACATGTAATCCATGTAGGGATTTCCATCCTACTCAAGTTAATTATAGTGGAGCAGGTGATGTAACTGGTGATGATCAGCTTATCACCATACTAGGACAACTCACCCGGGTTGTGAATAATAACCTTACCCGTATAGAGCACCTTGATCAACAACGTAGAGGATCAATGTTAGACCGCTTCATGAGGCCACAACCCCCAACATTCAATGGAACTAAAAATCCATTTGTACCTGAGCAATGACTATGTTCCTTAGAGAAAATATTTCATGATTTGGGGAGTAACAACAGGGAAAAAATTGTTATGGTAGTTTATCACCTCACATGAGATTAATATCAATGGTGGCCATTAATTCAAAACACAAAGAAGGATGGAGAAGTATCAAATATGGAATCGAGGGAGTTTAAATAGATTTTTTAAGAAAAATAATTTCTTCATGATCATCGAGAAGATATGGAAAGACCATTTTTGAGTCTGAGGAAAAAGGAGGATGATAATGTCAGAAATTATGAGGCTAACTTTACAAGGTTAGAAAGGCATGAAACAGATTATATATGTAACCCAAGGAGTAATATTGATCGATTATTTGAGGAGTTAAAACCATTTCTTCTTCAAGAATTAGTCTCACAATCCTTCTTGTCATACCAAGATATTATCTCATGTGCTATCAAGATAGAAATGGAAATCTCTAAGTCTTACAAAATTAAAGAAACATAGGAGAAGAAGAGATATACAGAACACTCTGTAAATGGAAATAAGGGGAAGAAGGGAAATTTTGAATTTCCATCCTATAGTAAATGTAGGAAGAAACACCTCGGTACTTTCTTGAAGGGAATGTGAGTCTGTTACACTTGTGGTGAAAAAGGACATCAAGCTCGTGATTGCAAGGGAAAGAAAGAGGCTGTTAATGTTGAATGCTATAATTTAAGAGAAATGGGGAATTGTGAAAATGAATGTACTATGCTCCAAGGAAATTTACCTCATAAAAGGCCAAGGGGGAAAGGCCAATATTATACGTTCACTACGGCTGAGGTTGAAGCTTCGAATGACGTGGTGGTAGGTAATTTAATGGTTTCCTCAAATTTATCCAATGATTTATTTGATTCTAGATCATCACATTGTTTCAAATATTCCCAGATTTCTAAGAAAATTAGGTATTTACAATTTGATTTAATACGGTATTTTTCTTTAAAAACTCCTAAGGAAAGTATCACTGCAACAAAGTTTTGTGAATTAGTTCCCATTAGGGCATATAAATATTATTTATCTACTGATCTCATCCTCATAACCATGATTTAATTTGATATAATCCTCAGTATGTATTGGATTTTGGACCATGATGAGAAAAGTTATTGTAAGAATAATGAGGTTACAATTTTAGATGATGATAAGGAGTACCTTATCTTTAGAGAAAAAACATCACCATATTATTCTTATCTAGATCCAACCCTATTAGCTCTACTAAATTAAATTATTGGGGAGGATGAGAGTGAAATAAAAATGGGAGAGGGAATGAATTTTCAAATAGAGTAGCTACCTATTGTGCAAGAATATGCTGATGTGTTTCTAGAGGATTTATCTGGACATCCTCCAGAATGAGAAATTGAGTTTTCCATTTATTTAATTCATGGTTCAAGGCCCATATCGATGACACCTTATACAATGGCCACTGTGGAATTAGCGGAACTAAAGAAACAACTAGAGAAATTGAGTAATACAGGATTTATTAGCCCTTGTTTTTGTCCATGGGGAGCCCCTATTCTTTTTGTTAAGTAGAAAGATGTATATATGAGGTTGTGCATTGAATACAAGGAGATCAATGATATTACAATAAAGAACAAGTATCCCCTACCTCGCATTGATGATTTATTTGACCAATTTAATGGAGCTTAATAGTTTTCAAATATTGAATATCGATCTAGATATCATCAATTATGTTTAAAGAAGGAGAATATTCCAAAGATAACATTTCATAACAGGTATGGACATTACGAATTTATAGTAATTCCTTTTGGACTGACTAATTCACCCTATGTTTTCATGGATCTAATGAATAGAGTTTTCAAGGAATATCTTATTGACTTTGTTGTTTCATTTATTGATGATATCTTAGTTTAATCCAAAAGCTATGAAGATCATGAAAATCACTTGTGCACATTTATAAAGACTCTTAGAAGAAATGAATTTAATGGGAAGTTTAAAAAGTGTGAATTTTGGCTTCATGTAATTTCTTTTCTTGGCCATATTTCCTCTAAGGATGGAATCTCTATTAATCCTTCTAAGAAAATAGCAATACAATAATAGTGAGCACCGATGAGTACAACTGAGGGATGCAGTTTTATTTCTTTAGCAGGTTATTATCCATGTTTCATCCAAGATTTTGCCTAATTTTCTAACCCATTAACCAAGCTCACATGAAAAGGGATTAATATTTTTTGGACAAAAGTGTGGGAAGAATGTTTTTGAATAACATAAGAGAAGATTAGTCAATGTTCCTATCTTGACTCTACTATTGGGGAATGATGGGTTTGTTATTTGTAGTGACAATTAAAAGAAAGGACTTGGTTGTGTCCTTATATAGAATGATAGAGTTATTGTGTATGCATCAAGACAACTAAAAATTCATGAACAAAACTATCCCACTCCTGATCTTGAGTTATAAGCTGTAATATTTTCCTTGAAGATATGGAGACACTATCTCTATGTTGAAAATTTTGAGATATATACCAATCATAAGAGTTTGAAGTATATTTTCTCACTGAAAGAACTCAACATGAGGTAAAGAAAATGGCTTGAACTACTTAAAGATTATTGTTGCACTATATACTACTTCCCGGGGAAGGCAAATAGGGTGGAAGATTTTTTGAGCATAAAAGATCATGGAGTTTTGAATAAGATGAGAGTTGAAAGGGATCCTATGTTCATGGATCTAGTAAATATGGATATGGGAATAATCATGGATGATGAAATGTCAATACTTTTTCAAATGGTTTCCATTCTAGCTTTACTAGAAAGGATAATTCTTAGACTAATGATGAGGAGTTTCAAATGAAAATTAATGTTGTGAATGATGGGAGATTGATTGAATTCGTATATGAAGATGGAATTATGAAATTTGGGAAGAGAATTTGTGTTCCTAAAATACTAGATCTAAAAAGGGAATTTTGGATGATGTTCATAGCTCTAATTTCTCTATACACCCTTGTAGGACTAAGAAGTATAGATATTTGACGGAACATTTTTTGTGGGACAACATGAAGATGGAGATTTCTGATTATGTTTCAAGATGTATGGTTTGTAAACTGGTGAGGGATGGAAGAAAAAATCCTAGAGGATTCATGCAACCTCTTCCCATACCTGAGTGTAAATGGGATGATATTATTTTGGACTTTTTTATGGGGCTACCAAAGACACCTAGAATTAATGATGAAATATGGGTCATTATTGATCATCTTATAAAGCCATCACATTTTTTTTCTATAAGAGAAGATTTTCCACTTTAATTTTTAGCAAGAATATATATTAATGATGTTTTAAGACTTCATGGCGTACCCCTATCGATTGTTTCGGATCGTGATCCCCATTTCACATCAATATTTTAGAAAATTCATCAGAAGGCCCTGGATGCTGAACTTCATTTGAGCACTACCTACCACCCTCAAACTGATGGACAATCAGAATGAACTATTCAAGCCTTAGAAGACAGGTTGAGATCTTTCTCAATTGACTTTCAATGTGTGTGGGATCAATATTTACCTCTGGTAGAATTTTATTATATCAATAGCTTCCATTCATGTATTCAGATGGAACCATATGAAGCGTTATATGGAAAGAGATGTCACAAACCAACTTGTTGGGATGATGTTGGTGAAAGAAAACTCGTAGGCCCAGAACATGTCGAGGAAACAATGGAAAAGGTGTAGATTATCCAAACCCACTTCAGAGCAGATCAAAGTAGGAAAAATAGCTATGCTGATAACCGAAGGAAATATTTGTAATTTCAAGTAAGAGATCATGTTTTCTTGAAGTTATCTCTATGAATGGGTGTTATAGGATTCAGTAAGAAGGGAAAATTAAGTCCTAGGTACATCATACCTTTCGAAATTCTAAAACGAATTGGAATTGTATCTTATCATTTGGAAATTCTCCCAAGTCTCGCCAAAGTTCATGATGTGTTGCACATATCACTGTTGAGAAAATACATTCCTAACCCAATGCATGTAATTACTTATGAATAAATAGAACCGGAACTTTCTCTGTCTTATTGTGAAGAGCCTGTCATGATTCTTGATACTAGAGAATAAGTATTGGGAAACCAGACGACTCGTCTAGAAAAAGTTTTATAGAGAAACCATAAGATGGAAGAGGTGACATGGGATCCCTAGGAACATATGATAAAGAACAACCCTATTCTTTTTACGTAGTAGTATTCTAGAAATTTTGAGGAAGAAATTATTTGAAGGAGGGAATAATGTAACACCCCAATCTTCCACGATACGCTTCTCTTTGAATAATGCAATATCTTGTGCTATACACAACTTCGAGTTCTAGCACACCACGACCAATCAAACTAGCAATTATGAATAGTAATACCCACTTTTTGAAATTTTATAAATTTTATTTTTCAAAATCGACTTCATTTTTGGATTTGGAATATCAAAATTAGTTTATGGTGAATTTTTGGTATTTTTGTGATTTTTTTTATTTTTTGATGAATTGTGAAAAACAATGAGTTAATATCATTCTGGATATGAATCAAATACATCCTACCCATAAAAATCATGGCTTACATAACCAAGAATATAAATGAAAACCAATCAATTAACACCCAAAACAATGATACTACTGAAATATTATTAACAAAACAAGATTAGAAGATCATATATGATATCATATTTATGTATGTGGTTCTTGTATAATTTAATAACAATTATTTAACTATTATACTTGAGGTTAACATACCCTCGATCAAGGAAAAGTTATGTTAAGGTTTAACTCTATAATCTCTTCATTATCTGAGGTTGTTTATACATGAGTATCTACTAGGACCTCTTTATCATCCACATCTGTGTTTCTTAAAAATGACTTTCAAAACATTTTTACTATTTCCTACACTATGGGTTAAACTAATTTATACCCTTTTTTACTTTTTATAAAATTTTTATAAAGAAATCATTCCATAGTTTTCCAAACGCGGTCCTTTATGACCTTTTCGACAAAATTAAGGAAAGAATGTTTTTAACTTATATGGCGAGTGCAACTATTTTCGCTGTTTTAACACCTTAGAAGCTTCCCTTACAGTCTTATAACAATATTTTCAAAATAAATGTTTTCTTTTATAGTTATGTGACTTTTAAATGATTTAAAAATATAAATAGATACTTCACTCAAATTGTTTTGATTTCATCTATATCAACATGCTTTGATGGATTTTTCACTTTTTTGAAGTTGATTTATTATGATACAATCTTCCATATTGTATTGAAGGTTCTGTGATATGTTTGAATGTGGATGTGTTAGTTTTATACAATTAATTGTTTATGGTTAAAGTATTAACATTTCATATACTAGTTTTAATACAAATGTTTATGTTATGTTTCATCCTTTTTATATGAGGAATGCATAAGACATAGTAAATGATGGGTGGAGCCCGTTATACCTCCTTGATGCATCCATAGGTCTCATTAGACAAAATAGTGTCTTGGAATAAGGCCTTGAGAAAATATTATTTGTAGTCTTGGAACAATTACTTGAATATGTGGTTATGATTCCCGACATTTTGCTTTCCATCATTATGAAATTGGATGACGAAATTACAAGTGATCTTTCGACTACTAGAATATCCATGTAAATAAGTAAATGGAATTATACAATTTATATTTTCCATATTATGATGAAGTTTAATTTTAAAAGGCTTTTGTTTTAGTCTTATACATTTCCTTAAATGTTTATGTTTATTTATAAAAGTTTCTGCTATATTATTATCTTTACTAAGCATCTGAGCTCACCACTTTCTATGTTTTATTTCTCCCTGGATGAAAAGAAGTATATTATGATTGATCAGCAGGGATAGGCTATGAGATGTGAGTGTGTTAAAAGGGAACACATTGTTGTTTTTTTATTTAATGATGTAATGTAAAACATATGTATTTATCTAGTACTTCAAGTCTACTAAACTGATCGGTCTTTTGGGACATTATTCCTTGTATCATACCAATGTTATGTAATAATTCACAAAATCTGGGTAACTGAGGTTAGGGCGTTACACTGGGGATATGAATTAATTAAGATAGATTTAATTTTTGGTTTTGAACCTTGAGTTGGATTCCTATGTATCCCAGTTTGTTAGGAATCAAAGCCTATTTAGTTTGGTTGGCTGGGAAATAAACCTTAGGGGAGTCCCCTTTAAAGGAGGTGTATTTTTTAATGTGGGGCTTACGTATGTGAGAAGTCCATTTAGATTTGATATTCTTGGCACTTATACTGTATAGGAGGCCCATTAAACTTGAGTCTTCAACAAGAATTCTACGAAGCCAGGTTATGATTGGAATCATAGTTCTTATAGTTCAGCTGATAAGGACTTATATTATTGGAGAAGGCCCATTGAAGGATGTAATGGGCAATACTAACCTACAAGACCATGTGAGTCATAATAAGTGTGGGAAATAAGAATAAGTATTGAAACTAAAAGACATGTTGTGAAATGTGGACGCATGGTAGATGTAGTGGGGCTTACGTATTGAAGCTAACTGATTATGGAGGATCTCATTCTACGTGAGGAGGATACTATTTCATGTGAGTGGGGATTACATGTGGAAGCATCCCATGGAGTCATATACCAATGTGATATGGGCGAGGAGGTTACCAGTGAATGTCCCCACTTTGGTCTTTGTTTATAGGATGAGGGGAGGGGAAATAATCCTACCTCCTGCAAGAATGAACAAGGCCTTACTCCAGGAGGGATGCCTTGGAATTGATTCTTTGAAAAATGGGAGTATTGTCACTCCTTTTCAAAAGGAAAGGCATGTGTGATCTATATTTCATAAAACCGACCCTCATCAAATGGAAAATCCATTAATTCCCCTTTAATACTAGAATGGATAAGTTCATGTGAGTATGCTATGGTTGGAACTTGAGTTACCATGAGAATGTAAATTTAGAGGCATTCTGGGGGTCCACACTATTGCGTTAATTACCCACATGACTCCACTTACCATGGTTATGTAAAATCAAAGGGGGCATGCTGATACAACTGATTGATTAATCATAAATGTATGGTGTCTTTAGAAGATTCTCTAGACAAATTTCATAGGACTAGTTTGTAGAGGGGCTACTGAGGATACGACGGGAGTGGAAGGGAATGACTGGAACCGAAGTGTGTAGCTCCCTTGGACACCCCATTCCACATTGAATTTCCTTAGATGGGATGGGGTGTACCCCGAATACCATATTTCTACATGGGTAGGGGGAAAGTTCACATACCATAGTGGTATATAGATCTAGGTTATATCCACATAGTTCTTGGCTACATGAGCCTGTGATCCGTCCTTATAGAGATTTTATATGTGGGGTAGGGTTTCGCTTGAATAGTCCATTGCTATGAGGGATTCCTGATTACAAGATGGTCATTGGTTCTATGCCTTGCGGGGGAGTACGTCCGCGAAGGTTATGAGGTTCTCAATTTACCAACTAGTTTAATTTCTTCTTCTTAATGACATGCAGTGGTTTTTACCAGCAGGTAATGGTCGAATGAGTTTGTCTTTTGTGGTGCTCTCTTCTTCCAAGACTTATTCAATCCTTTTCAATAATTACTTATTTGAAAAGCCAATCCCTTTTCAATCCCCACCTCGCTGCCTATTTATAGAGGATAAGAATGGTCTACATGCCTTCTTTTGTGGAATCCCCCAGAGGATTCCAGGTCATGTGGATGACTTAGTCAGTGGGGGTCATCGTTCTGTGGACACTAATGATGGCACATCATCCATTGAACTACTTAGTTCATGGGGGATTCTTTCCTTTGGGGGCATAAAACACCACCTCATCGAGAAAAGGACTTTATTTCATTCGTTGGAGCTATCATTGTCATAGTATTTCCGCAGAATGTTGATTTTGAAGACACCTTGCAAAGCAGATCACCATGGGGAGCAGTGGTATGCGAAGGAGTTCTGCTCTACAGTGCCCTTCTTTTCCAGTTTTTGCTTCTTCAATCAATTTTATTTCCAACTCAACTCTTTATTCAAATTTTTTTCCTTCCTTTTAAAAATATAGGACAATATTAATTTCCCATTGTAATGTTTTTAGGACCCAAAAAATCCCTAAAACTGTAAATCTCTAAAAACCATAAAAAATGAAAATATCCTAAGAAAATACTAAAAAACATAAAAAAATAAAAACCCTAAGAACCTCTAAAACTCATAAAAATTCTATAAATCATAAAACCCAATGAAAAACTCTTAAAACCCATTAAAATCCCTACCCACCCTAAAAAATGTAAAAAATTCATAAAACCCCTATAAAACCATAATAAACCCAAATAAATCCTAAAACCACCACAAGACCCCAAAACTGTTAAAAAAACTAAAAGAACCCTAAACACCTAAAAGAACCCAAAGAATAAAAAATACGCAAAACCCCCTAAAATACCTAAACATAGTTAAAACACTAGAAACCCATAAAAAACTAAAAAACTAAAAAACCTAAAAATACAATAAATAACTTAAAAAACCTAAAAACATAATAAAAACTACAAAATCCCGAAAACACCAAAACCTATATAATACCTTTAAATACCTAAAAAAATTAAAACCTTTAAAAAAGACCCTAAACCCCCTAAAACCTCTAAAAACCTAAAAAACCTCTAAAACACCCAAATACCCAAAAATCGTTAAAACCCTAAAAGCCGAAAAAATAACCTAAAAACGATAAAAATCCTAAAAAACTGAAAACACCCTAAAAATATAAACCCCCTAAAACACTAACCCCTTGTAACACCCTAAGAATCTACGATATGTTTCCCTTTGAATAATACAATAGCTAGGGTTGTGCACCACTTCGAGTTCTAACACACCATTACCAATCAAACTAGCCGTTATGAATAGTAATACCCACTTTTTACAATTTTATAAATTTTATTTTTTAAAATGGAATTCATTTTTGTATTTGGAATATAAAAATTAGCTTAGGTAAAATTTTTGATTTTTTTTGAAAACATTCAATTTTTGATGAATAGTGAAAACACTGTTTTATTATTTAAAAACTGAATTTTTATTTAAATAATTAGTTATTTTACTTATATCTATGTTAAGTAAATATAGATACATATTACCTATATGTGTTCAATGTAATTCATTGGAGTAATTTCATAATAATATTAGATATATATATTTTTTTGAACCTTTTATCGTCTTTTACCCACATTCTAGGCGCATTTGCAAATTGCATAAAATGTTATTTTACCACATCTGTGAATTGAATTTCAAAAATATGAGAGAAATAATTGATATCAGTAAAAAAAAATTGGTTCAATAATTTGAAAATAATTTTTGGTGAATAAAATTTTTTGACTTTTATTTACCACGGTTAAAAGTAAATAGGGCAATTAAAGGTAAAAATGATATTAGTATTACTCTAACACATTTCCTAATTCTACTGGATAAGTTTTTTTTGACCAAAATCAACCTTAGGAATAAAATATGATCCTCTTTGGTCCACTTGGATTAGATTAGGACATTTATTATTATTTAATTTAAAGAAGAGTTAAAAGTGTTAAATTCAAGTTCTCATAACTAAATCATTTTTCATATAGGGTTATAAATAAGATATATTAGACTACAAAAATTAATTATAAAGATAATAATATTTCCTACATAATGATATTTTAATAATAATTTTTAGACATTATATAATTAAATTTATTTATGAAACAATGATTATGCAATAATTACATTATTAATGAAAGATTAAAATAAATGATATTATAAATATTAAAAATAAATATAATTTGAACGTTTTGATTCCATACATTAATTTTATTGATTAATATTACACTTTAGGGTTGATTAAATGAATTTTTTTGAATGTAATAATGCTGTCATGACTTTCACAAAAACCAAATACTAAATAGTGTCAAAATTGACATAAATGAGTTTTTAAAACAAATACTATATTATTAAATGATATAATAGTCCTAAAAATATAAATATCTGCCAAAGGACTTATATAGTAATATATATTTCATTAATGAACCACCGGGGGTTCTCTTGTCATTTTATAGAATGATTATTAACAATATAATATAAAAATACAAGGAGACATGGTAAATGTTAAACTATTTAACCAAGAGTTAAATCTAATAGATAAGGTTAATATGGTGAACTAAACCTATCTAAAACATATTGGTTGAGAGGTTTTTGACCCATACCAACCTTATCCTCAAAATAAATCATTTTTGAGCCATTGTAAACCAAATATGATTTTATAATAAAATAATATTTCAAGATTTTCCTAAAGTGACCCTAACCTCCCTTATAAATGGGTATTTCACCCTCTCTCAAAATCACACCTCCAACGCCATTTTTCTCTGCCAAAACCTACTCAAATATCCTCCCAACTACCCTCAAATCGACCTAAGGGCATTACTTTTGTTAGAAATCCATCTTAAGGATCCTTTTTGATAAACTCGAATGGAAACACCCAAAGAAGAGGTAATAATTTTCACCACCTCTTTCAAAGTTATTTTCTTCTTCCACTTCCTATTTCTTTTTGGATTCCATAACAAAATAATAAATCCAGTAACTTATACATACTGTGATGTTATTATAAATATGGTACAACCATATTCATTTTTCTATCCATTTTATGAATGGAAACTCAACATACATGCGTACATACGACTTACCATCTCCACGTCATGGTGTAGTTTATTATTAAAACACTTCATTATTTGTATGGGTATAATAATGAGTATAACTAATGTAAATATTAAATATAACATGTTAAGGATTTTTTATATTTGATATACTATCCAATTACATACGATTTCACCATCAATGGAATGATATTGTCGCTCGTTCGTGCGTATAGATTACCGTCTCCATGAACGCGATGAAATTCATTCCCCATCAAAACCATTCAAGAATTGTTTTCATTTTATGATTAAAATTAATGTTTAAGAGCATAATATTATTCTGGATATGAATAAAATACATCCTATCCATATCAAATATTACTTATATAACAAAACATATAAAAAACGAATCAATTAACACCCAAAACAATGATACTACTGTAATATTATTATCAAAGTAATATTAGAAGATCATATATGAAATAATATTTATGTATGTGGTTCTTGTATAATTTAATAACAATTATTTAGATATTATACAATAAGTTAATGTTCCCTCTACCAAGTAAAATTATAAGGTAATTGTTAATTCTACAATCTCTTCATTATTCGTGGTTGTTTATATGTGAGTATCTACTGGGACCTCCTTATCATCCACATTCATGTTTATTAAAAATGTATTTCAATTTTTTTTCCTATTTACTAGATTACAAGTTAATGTCATTTTTACCATTTTTTGACTTTTTATATAATTTTTACAATTGAATATTTTCGTCGTTGTCCAAATATGGCCCTTTACAACCTTTTCGAAAAAATTAAATAAAAATGTTTTTGTAACTTATACGGCGAGTGATGATATTTTTTTCCATTATTAAATCAACAAAGCTTACCTTACAAGATTATAAGAATATTTTAAAAATAAATGATTTCTTTTATAATTATTATACTTTTAAATGATTTCAAAATAGAAAGAGATATTTCTCTTAAATAGTTTTGATTTCATCTATGTCAACATCCTTTGATGGATTTTACACTGGTTTGAAGTATATTTATTATGATACAATATTTCTATTTTATTAATGGTTTTGTGATATGTTTGATAGTGGATGTGTTATTTTTATACCATTAATGGTTTATTTTTAAAATATTAACATTTCTTATACTAGTTTTAATACGAATGATTATGTTATTTTTCAACCTTTTCATATGAGGAATGCATTGGACTTAGTAAGTGACGGGTGGAGCCCGCTCAAGATCCTTGATGCATCATTAGGTCTCATGAGACAGACTAGTGTCTTGGCACAGGGCCTTGATTTTTTTTTGTTGTCTTGGCACTAGGCCTTGATAATGTGGTTATGATGTCTGACATTATGCATTCCATCATTATTAAATTGGCTATTGATATAGCATGTGATTATTCGACTAGTAAAATATCCTGTAAATAATTAAATGGAATTATTTGATTTATATTTTCCATATTATGATGAAGTTTATGTTTAAAAGGCTTATGTTTTATTAATATATTTTTTCTTAAATATTTATGCTTATTTATGAAATTTTATGCTTTATTGTTATCCTTACTGAGCATCTAAGATCACCCTTTCTATGTTTTATTATTTCTAGGATGTGAAGATGTGTTTTATGGTTGACCTACAGGGATAGGCTAAGGGATATAAGTGTATTCAAATGGGGAAAATGTTGTTGTTGTTTTTATATCATGATGTAATGTAAAACTAATGTATATATCTAGTACTTCTAAGGCTACTAAACTAATCGGTCTTTCGAGACGTGATCTCTTCTGATCATGCCAATGTTATATAATAATGCACCGACTCTGGGTAACTAGGGTCTGGGCGTTACACCCCCTCACACTAAATACATATTAAAAATATTAAAATTCTAAAAGTCCTTGTTGGGTCTTGAAAATACAATTCATGCAAAGAGAAATGAATTCCATGAATTTGTTAAATGGAAAAATAAAACCGAAGAAGAGTTTGAAAAATGTTAAAGAATGAAAATTTGTGAAGAAGGGATCAGATTTCATATAATTTTTTATGTGTAATTCCAATACACGAAGAATATCACTCCTCTGAATGGAGTCCTTGAAATGAAATAATTCATGAGACGTGTCAGTGATCCCCCCATTGCAAATGAAAAATCCATTTGCGGATGCAGGCAGTGAATCCCCCTTGTAGGTCATTTGTAGGTGAGGGTGATGAATCCCATCCCCTACAAATGAAAAAGACATTTATGGGAGTGGACACTATTATTCATCCCCTATAAATGGATAAGTCATTTTTAGGTGTAGGCATTATTTTACGTTCCCCATGGTCCACCACAGACGTCCGATTATCTCGATAACCAATTACCCCACTCCCCTATAAAAACCCCTTGGGGGATATAGGGAACAATATCCCAAAAATTGATGGAAATATGATGAAAGGTTTGAGTTCCCTTTATTCCTAGAACATAAACCCACAACATAACATTAAGGTAGAAAAGTGACTCACCTGACCATCCACAAACCCAAAACCATTTTCCATCACCATTATACAAAACATAAGTGATTTCCTCTTTGAGGTCCATCACCCCATGTAGTAAAATGATATGTGGAGGGATCCTTGTCCCCATATAGCAAGATTATATGTGGAAGTAACTCAAACCCACATAGTGAAGCACTATGCTGGAGGTACCCAAGAACATGTATAAAAATTCTACATGAACAGAACCCAAGCATATATAGCAAAACACTACACAGAGGGAACCCCATCCTGCATACCAAAACTATATGAAAAATGGTAAATCCTAGGGGTTTCTAATTTCTATCTTGATTTTCTTCCCTCCGATGTACCATTTTTCCCCTTTTTAGGCCCTCTGTGAACCATTCTATTATCATTAGGAAAAGGCCACTTCCAAAGCCACTCAATGTGTATAATAAAATAATTTGACACATTTGTGTGTCCTCTCAAGCATAAATACCCATGGTAAGAGGGTTCCTACTTGTATCCAACATAACAAGTGGGATCCTCAGAATTATCTTGAGGTTACATTCACATGGTAACAAGGGTCCCGAACTTGGGTAATTTTCTAGGTGGAAACCCAGGGTAGGTAGTGACATCCATTGTTCATTTCTACTCCCTAGTCCCCTATACCATGTATATAAAGGGTTGGAAGGTTGATATTCACTAGGGAATCCCTCCTAGAGTAATTCCCTATCTTTTTCTTATAGGAGGTACCACTCTTGATCCTCTTTTCCCATCTGGTTGTAGCCAAGAATCCATGTGACTATCCTGGTTACCAAAATAAGGGGGGATATGGGTAGTTCAAAACCCTTTCTCTCTCCATTGGGTCCCAGGCTATGAAAACATGAGATGAGATAGGCTGAATATCCCACTTTCCCTCCTCCTTTGGGAACACTTCTTGTCCACCAGTGGACAAAAATGATTACGTAGTTTATTGGATCTTTCTATTCCCCATACTTCTCACACTAATTATAACTAACTTGGTATTAGAGGTGAGTGACAATGATGAAATCTATAAAATCCCAGGAAAATGGGAATCTTCCTATGTGTTGCCCCAATGAGAACTCCATATCACCTAGAATTGAGACTTTCCTCATGATTCTAGACACATGGGAATATTCCAGAGTGTCTTCCCCAAAATCATGTTACTATTATCTTAAAGGGCCTTATTCCCCATGAGGAAAACCTTTAGAGGGCCATATTCTCAATTAATCAAGCACCATAAAATGGTAATCCCTGATAGGTGTAAGCATAAACCCTTTGAACTATATGGGCTATTATTTCTATTCAAATGGTATATATAGGAATCCCCTATGAAGTGCAATCCCAGCACTCTAAATTCACCGCAATATTTTCGGATCCCTATTCCCATTAGGGTCACATCTAACTCAGAGGGACAAATTGATTCCAAGCACATTTAATCATTATCCTTATTGGGCCATAATCTTAGTGAGATTATATCCCAACCTCGGATACCACATCTCTTCCAGGTCCTTCGGTTTGTTTTGACATAAGTCCCACACACAACTTTGAAAAGGAACCATCTACATAGACATCCTTTTCACATGAATTTAAACTAAATATATTGGTCCTTATCATATGATGTTAAAAGGTAAGATATGTTCTATTACATGGCACCAAAAATATGTGGGTTCTGATTCCTTCCACAAGGATACGTAAGAATCCCATCTTATGGGTTTGATCCAGATACCAAAACAACTCCCATCTCCCTAGATGACAATATGACCTAGAGAACCCTACTGTGTGGGTTTAAACCAAGCACTTTAATAATAAATGACATAAGGACTTCAGTTCTACATATCAAAAGGTAACATTGATGGAAAAACTCAGACACATACAATTCCCTCTATTAATGGAGAACATTAGATATATGCAGATGATTCTAAATCCATACTTGTGAATAACTAATCTTTAATTAAAGGATGACCCGGGTCATAATTTGAATTTAAAAAATAATTCTTTAACATATCTTAAATATATAAGGGAGTCCTTGAATAGGAAATAATTCCCCACAAAATGGTGTTATGATCTCAACTTCCCATCCTCTCGACCAATGGGAGTTCATAAGTATCATTGGACAAGTTACTCAACAAATACATGCCTTTGGAAAGTAGTTCCATGAGTTATAATAGATATGAGAGTTTTTGGGTGTTTCCCATTCCACGAATATACCCTTTTTTAAGCCAAGCCTTAAAAAATTGGTGAAGAATATGAATGGTGAAACTGATATGAATGATTTTGTGATATTTAAACCCCCACAATCAATCATATAGGGAAATAATCCACGAATCCTTAATTGGATAAAAATGGTGAACCTGACATAAATACATAACCAAGATGACTGTATCACCAGATTTTTAGTCCCTTTTCACATCCATAATGAAATATAGACAAACAAAATAATAGATTATGGATGGTTTCATTAATAGGAATAAAAATTTTATGATCTTTTCTTGATTTTTACTTTTCACATATATTACATGAAATTTTCACCAAAACTATCTTCAATCCGAATGGGGTCTCACAAGTTCCCACAGATGTATAAAATCTACCACTGCATGAGCTTTGTCCTCATTGAAACAGAAGATGCCATCAGCCACCCAGTATCTTGAACAAAGGATTTCAAATGAATTGGTCTTGGATTTCTATTATAACTGTACTCTCCCAACTCTTGAAGTGGCCCGACTATTCCTCCAACACATTAAGACCCACCCTCCATCCACCCAATGATAATCTGTGGTCAAGAAGAAGATAGAACCCATAACTATCCCAAATGGTTTTGGGATCCTATCCTTAGAATGTGATAAAGAGTTCCTCCCTTACCTTATGGAGGTGGATCAAGAGGTCTCTGGTGACTTCATCTTGGTAACACAGGGGTCCCACCCAAGGGCGCCTACCACCATTCACCATTTATAATTCCATGTGTACCATCATCCTACTATGAAGAGGAAATTTCCACATGAAATCTAGCAAAATTACTCTGGACCCAGGCCCTGAGAGTGGTCCACAGAGGGTGATAATTGTGCAATTTAGGAAAATCCATCATTCTTATTTCTACTGAATAATACAACTAGTAAAATATAGTGTAGAATAATGAGAAGATGTAAATCCCTTATAATTCATATCATGTTATTCAGTAAAATACAACAACAAACCACGAGTAGATATAAATCCCTACTTGCTCATATCAAGCCTGCTAGTCATATATAACAGCGAACAATGAGCAGCTGAAAATCCATGATTTTTTACATAAAGCTCATCAGTTAAGTATGGTTGGAAACCACGATCAGATGTAAATCACTAACTGTAGACATCTTTCCCATCATTTAAATATGGTGGAAAACCAAATTCAGAAGCAAATCCCTACTCACACATATCAAGCCCCTTAGTTAAATATGATGGACAATCATGATATGATTCAAATCCCAGCTCACACATATCCAGACCTTCAGTCAAATACAATGGAAAAACCTAAGAATATGAAAATCCCTTCCCACACATATCAATATTATCAGTCAAATATGTTGGAAAACCATGAGTCTATATAAATCCCTACTCATGAATATGAAGCATGTCAGTCGAATACAAAATCAATTGGAGGACCTAGCCAACGTACCTCAGCTACAAATTAGGGGCAGAAACATATTCCTTCTCCAACACTAGAATGGGTGTATATACCCATTCCTATAAAGGATGTTTCTCAACATGTCCTAGTAATGATGTTAGTTTAGAATTAAATCCATGAACATATCCTACAAACCTCTCAATGAATAATCATTTTATAAAAATGGATTAGTGTTGGTTCCAATACCCTGCCTCCTCATGTGGGGTGTTTCATTTCCATGATGGAAGGATCAATCCATAGAAAAAGTACATAATATATTTTTTACATAAAGTTATTTGGATATATTATATGATAAATAGATAATAAGATTGGGCACAAAGACTCGTTCCAGCTAGGGATTACTGAACTATTTTTAGGACTACTATGGGTAGACATATATTCTAACTGAATATCTAAAACCTAATCATTATGCTCTGATAAAAATAAGGGAGATTCCTGAAATCACTCCCATTCATGGGGATTTCAATTCACAACATGTGTTTCTAGCTACCCATGGGAGACAATTGAAAATTAAATTCCACACCAAACAGATAAATTTTGTAGTAAAAACTCATGATCCAACTATGTTAGAAGATGGAGTTCTTTAGGCATCAAATTTATATTAATGATAGCTCGAGATATTTCTATTTTGTTACCAAATTATATAAGTGTAATTAATAGTCATGAATTCCTCCTCATATAATGGATATGATTAGTTATTGGAGTCCTTCTAATAATATTTACCACAAAATCTATACTTATGGGAATAGGTTAATCAATCATGAGAGTCCATCTTCTGATGAGCGCCACGATACCCTTCCATAATGCTAGAAGATAAATCAATTAGATGGTCCCCTAAATACTAAATCAAATATGAGAAGAACCTCATATTATGAGGTTATTGGAATGATGAGTCTAGTAATTCCTAAAACCCTATCAATGACAGGTGACATTTCCTTCTCAATCAGAGGACGATCCGAGGCAACAATCATCCTCTGAACCAACTTTTGAAATTTTTCATACTGATGAGACCCCTACTAGCCCTACTTCCTATGATAAATTTTCTAAGAATCACCCATGTTTGGAGGATCAAGTGGAGGAAAATATCATATAAGAACAAATGAATATGAGAAGACAACTTTCTCAGGATGAGAAACCCACCATGTTTTGGCCCACTACCACTTCTGAATTTGACATTCTAGAAGTATTGTCTCAAGAATTTCTACACAATATACATCTGAATATGTAGGAGACTATCCAGAAACTAAAAGTGAATTTCATACCTTAATATGGGTATGCAGACCATGCCAATGTATCAGGGAGCTCTATTTTTAGATATAATTGGAAGGCCTTTTGGCTATATAGAAACTGTTATCAAAGTTGCGAAGAAAAGATATTCAACTGGAATGACTCAATTCATTACATAAGTTATATCATCTTATCATTGATGCCCCACCCAATGTCTATATCTGAGGATGGGGTGAACATAGAGCTTTTTATTTCACCCTATTCCATGGTCAGTAAAATCTCCCAGAGTCAGAAATATATAATTTCATTGCTACAAGGTGGATACCAGACAATACCCCCACTGAAGGAAAATAATGCACTCAGAAGGAATCAACCCTAAATAAGTCTCAAAAGTGTCCGGCCCAAAGAGGGAGAGCTATCAAAAAACTCATAGTCAGGAAACTGTGAACATTAAGTGGGAATATTTCTTAATGAAATTCAATAAACATGCACTAATGATGTCCCAAAAATTAATTGGTTCATGTACATATCTTGCATCTCACCTGTCTCATGCTTGAACAAGGATGTGAAACCCACGAGTGTATTTGTAGTAACTATAGTCACCGTAGTATGAGATCAACCCCAAAACATAGGTATGGAGGTATTTTTAACACAAAGTTACCCTCCAAAGCCAATAAAACCAGCCTGAGGCATGATAATGGAATAATAGGAGAAACCCCAGCCCATATTACTGGGTTAATTTTCACATCAACCTCCCCTCCTACATAAATAATTCCTTTTCTATTTTGGGGAATTCCATGAAATGATGTCTTAAAGTCCATCTCAACTCTTGGATCATTTCCCTTAGCCCTCATTTGGCAACAGAGAGTTGGGAAGAAAAGAAGTGATTCAGTGCGATGGAAAAACATTTCACGCGTTTGGTGAGACTGAAGCAGACGGAAGGAAATGTTAGCGGAGAGAAACCAGAATAAATATTTCTCTCCCACCGTCGATTTCGAATCATCCCAAAAGTGGGATGATTTCGACGGAAATGGTGTGTAGAATTGCATATTTTTGAAATTTGCAATATTATCCTTATACATATATATAAACAATCATTTCACACCTTTTATGAATTAAAAGGTTTCACCGTACCTCATTAATATTTATATAAATAAATAAAATTTTAATTATTAATAATAACAACAAACAATATTTTCAGGGACCAAACAAAATATTTTAAAGGAGAAAACAATATTATTAATTTTCATGTGGGGGAAAACAAAATATTTTGATACCTATGAAAATATTGCTTGGAGGCGCTGGTTGCGTGTACGAGTCCCTGAACCATTTGTGGATTTTTCTTATAGCGTGCGTATGCTGCCATTTGACAGTTGTACCTTTTTTAATAATAAAAGTCAAATATAAATTTTTTTCATAATGTGTAAATAATTAATCTTGATTATAAATAATTATGTGTATATAAATAATCATAAATAATTTATAAATAATTTTGATTATATATAATTTTGATTATAAATAATTATGATTATATTGAATTAATTATTTATATAAATAATTTATAAATAATTTATAAATAATTTATATATAATAAATAATTTGATTTAATAAATTGGAATTAATAAATGTTTTGAATTAGTAATTATTTTAAATTAATAATTATTTTGAATTAATAAATTTGAATTAATAAATTATATAAATAATTTTGATTATCTTTAATTAATTTTTTGAAATTTTAAAATTTGTATTAATATACGTTCGTCGTTTAATATCTACTGAATTTTGGTGATGTGAAATATAATGATTGATTAAAATAAAAATTAATTTGTTTTGATTAGTTATAAAAAAGATAATAAAAATACATTTTTTAAAAAGTTCTATATCTCATTTAACCTAAATTGTTGATATTGAACATACACGGTGACAGGTGTGGTGTCCATTATGATTTAATCTATGATTGTTTTTTATCTTGGGAAAGTATGTCCTTTAATCCTATATGTATGTGTTATTTTTTAACAATGGTTATTTATGTCATTTGCACTAAAACATTTTCTTTTCTTTTCTTTTAAAAATTGTCACCAAACACGATGGAGAGAAATCCAAATCATTTCTTTTCTTTTACTAAGTTATTGATCCAAACAGAAAGATAGAAATTACAATCATTTCTTTTCTTTTCTTTTATTTTATAAACTATCAAATCATCTCTTTTCTTTTACTAAAATCTCACCAAACACACCCTTTGAATGGAAATTAACTAAAAGGCATTTTGATGGTTCCCTCTAAGTCAACCTTTGCCAATAATCTCATATAGGATCCTAGAAAGTAGTGAGGAGGTCTAGTAAAAGACAAAAAAACACTCCCATAATTCGGCAGCTAATATAACACTAATGATGAGTTATTAATTGGTGAATGACAAGGGGGAAAATCATATAGATGGTGCTGAATATAATGCCAATGCATAGGAGAAAAGGGAGGGTGGTTCTATCCATAATGTGTTCAACGATGAGACAAATTAAGGAGGTGTGCATACTCATAACCAGTGGTTCAGCCTAAATTTGTTCGTCCCTTCAACCAATATGTTACTAACTCCTTAGAAAACATCTAAAAAACAAAAGGGTAAATGAAAGGTTGAAAAATACCCACCTCTTAAAGAGGTTGAACCCATCACACTCCAGGAAAGGTTCTAATGGTAGGAGGAAGAGATGAAATAGTTTAGGAGACTCAATGTAGAATTTATTCAAGGCAGCATTCCTATAGAGTATGTTCCACTAGAAAAACCCCATACGCACATTAAACTGGTGAACCAAAATGCTGAGGGTTCATACTAGTCAAACAATTGGGTCTAGGATATCCACCCAATCCAATTCCTAGACCATCAGTTTATATGGAAATGAACCTTGATAGATATGAAGAATTCCCTCCATTAGGGAAACAACCATAAAATATTTAGGACAACCCTTAAGATATGTCCCCTCTTGGACATCATCCAAAACTTTTGGTAGAAATAGTGCATCATTCCATACCAATTATTACTCTTTTCATGATCCAGTACAACCAAACATTTATCAAGGGCTTATCGACATCATTTAATCATTTTAAAATTGATTTGAATATATGGAAGAATAGTGTGCACCGGTACTACTAGAACATAAACATTACCCTAAATGGGTGACCAATATCCCGCCATATCCAAATTTATGGAGTCCTATATTTCCAGTTTTCAATCGATAAAGATACTTAGAATATATTCTATCACATTTTTTGTCTCCTTGTGATCCCATGATGGGGACACCTATATAATATGAATCAATGAAACTCTGATGCTTCATATAAACCTTTAAAGGGATGAACTTTATGTAGTACACCCGTCTTCCAACTCATTTAATCATAGGGTGGGAAGACCTCCTTCATATTTTCATCCTTTAATTGAGCTCAATTATAAAAATGAATGTGATCATTGACCACTCAAATTAAAAACAATGGGAGAATGATATGGTCTTGAATTTCATTACCAGATAAAAGGGGATGACAAGCTCCCTAAAACTATATCTTCCCCTAGAAGATCTGATTTCTGTTTGTATAGATAAACTCTTTGATGAGTTGAAAATTTCTCTTATCCTAGTGAGATATTATAACACCCCTATATTTTAATAAATATTTCTCTTTAAATTTAGATTCTTCAATAGCTTGAATTGCACACAACTATAAACGAAACCATGAGACACTATTAAGATATTAGTTAAGTTGGTGGGAATAAATATGAATAAATAACTTATGAAAATATATGTTTTATAAAAATATAAGATTAATTCAAGGGTTACCAATTAATTATAAATGAAAATATAGACCAATTGAATGTAAAAGAAAAATTTCTATTTTTATGCTCCCAAAGGCATTTTGTCTTAATAAATTAAATTATTTACAATTAGTAAATTATATTAATTAAATATATATGTTATATATTAAATAAATATTTTTTATATTCATAAAATAGATTTTATGGATATAATATATGAACAAACCCAATTTTACGAATAAAAAACCAGTATTTTTCTAAAAGTAGTTTTACAGTCTTTTAATGGAGAACCTATTTCAAATCCCAATTTTAAAAATTTTATATATTATATTCAAAAGAAATAAAATTATTATTTTAAATAATAATATAAAAATTTTCTTTGGTTTAATTTTTGGTATTTTTCATATAAGTTTCATGTTTTAATGAATAATAATAAAATATTGCATCCTAATTGAAAAAGTATTTTACATATAAATAATTTATAATGTCAAACTATATTTTTAATTGGTTTTAAAGTTAATTAGACCAAATTTTTATATTCTAATAAAATTGAGGTTATTTGAATCAATTTTACATTGAATTTTGATTTAAAAACATTGCAATCTTTGGAATGTTTTCTCTTTTGAAACCCATTTTCTCGTTCCGTCAATATGATTAATTTTAAATTAATTACTCTGACTTCTATGTTTTTAATTTTTAAAAATGTATTCCATATTTAGAATAATTGGTTCAAAATTATGTAAATATCTTTCTCTTATTTTTGGGAATTATGAATAATAACTTCAGTTAGTTTTTATTAATACAATAAAAGGAAAATTAGATAATTAAGGGTAAAAAGAATATTATAAATATTATAAAAATACCATAAAACTTATCCTCGTATCATTGGATGAGTTTTTTCGACCAAAATCAAATTTGGGATGAAATTGTATCATTTGGAAGCCACTTGGAGGGGAGTGTTGCATTTTTTTTATTTTATTTAAAGAACATTTAAAGATATCATACTCATATTTTTAATAACTATATCATTTTTAATATAAGGTCATACAAAAAATAAATTCAATTATAAATAGTAATTAGAAATCTAAAATTATTTTTTAATCATGATAAATTATTTTTAATTTTTAGGAAATAAATAATTACCTTAAAGGGTTATAAAATGATGATGTAGTAATTATTTAATTAATTGAAATACAAAAAAATGTTATTAAAAATAATTAATTTATTTTAATTTTAGATAATTAATTCCATAAAGTAATTTTATAGATTACCTTGACCTCTTAGGGATATAATAAAACATATTTTCTCGAAGTTAATGTGTTATCTTCATATTTTTAAAAATCCATGAAATAAATAGTTTCAAAATTTACAGTAGTGATATTTTATCAAAATAATGTTTATTAAATTATTTTAAAGTCATAATTTTTTCAAAAAATACCAAATAATTATAATAACATATAAAATGTTTTAAATTTCTCATTTATGGTCTAATTTACATCACATAAGTAAAAATTACAATCTTTTAATATTGATAAATGTGTTACTTTAGTTAAAATTAAAATAGGTTAACTAAGGGATAATTAAAACGACAAGGTTTAAATTAATACCAAAACATGTATAAAATCTATTGATTTATGATATAAAAAAATTATATCATATTTCATTTGAATATTTTCAATTTTTTGGTATTTGGAATGATATTTATTTTATTATAAATTAATATTTTGGGAGATTCCAAATGTGCCCCTCACCTCAATTATAAAAGGGCGCATCCTCCCTAACTTATTCACAACACATTGAGCATTAAAACTTATAAATACCCCCAAAATTTAAATTATAAAATTTCATATCCAAATTATAAAGGTGTTGGTATTCTTAAAATACCAACTCTAGTTTCCCTAAGAGGAAATTTAGAGGGAGCTCGCCGAAGAAGTGGCAATCTCCGTTACTGACTCTCTCAAGAGTATTTCTTCTTCTACTTACTCTTAATTTGTTGTTACCATTATAAAGTAATAAATATATTATATACTATATATTTTTATGTTATTATTATTATGGACCAACCATATTCTACCTTTTATCCATCCTATGAAAATAAAAAATCACCATGTGTGCGTACGTGCAATCTACCGTCTCCACACTATGGTATAAGATTTTTTTCATTAACACTTTTCATGGAAGGGTATAATGGTAGAAATAATATATATATATATGATAATTATAATATGATATTTAATCTAGAAAAAAGTATACAACATCCACTTTTATACCATTTCACAATTAATGGAATGATATTGTTGCTTGTCAATACGTAAGACTTATCATCTCAATAACACGATGTGATTCATTCTCCAGGATGAAAATTAAATAATGATAATATAAATGTATAGAATTAATATTATGATACATTTTACCTTATTATAAATCTATAAATGAAATAACTATAATCTATGTGCATGAACTATAACTTATACGACAAAACATGCACAAAAATGAAGTAGTTAACACCCGAAAGAATAATAATAATGTGATGTTACTAAAAAATAGGTGATAAGATGATCATATATGATATAATAAATATAAATATGGTTATGAAATAAATTGGTGTGATTATTTAAACCATTATATAGGAGTTTTTTATATTTATGAAGAAAATCAGACATAAGGTAAAGGATAATTTCACAATATTATTATAATATGAGATTGTTTATACATAAGTATTTATTGGGAAATATTTATTTTCCATTTAAATGTATCTTAAAAATGTATTCATAAATATTATTTCAATTCGTCTACATTTGTTTAAAGTCATTTTTAACCACGTTTTCGTTTTTACTAAACAGTTTGAAGGGAATCCTTTTTCTGTTTTCCTAACTTGGTAATTTATGAATTTTTCGGAAAAAGTACGATAAGAATGTTTTAATTTTACATATAAAACTAGAATGGATTTTTATAATTTCATAAAAACTCATTTAAATAAATTTTCCCTTAATTATAATTTTTATTTTCAATGAAAATATTTTATTTTAAAATTTTGTGTAATTTTTATAAAAATAAAATTCTTTAAATGTAAAAAGGATATTTTCCTCAATAATTATATTGAAGTGAAATCTAAAAATTATTTTTTTGTTACTTATCCTTTAATTAGAATATTTCTCAAGTATATTATCCCTATTATTCCTATGGTTGTATTATTTTTATTATCAAATGATATTTATGAAACCCATTTCTTTTCCATGGGTTATGTTACAATTCAATGATGTTTATGAAACCCATTTTATTTTATTGGTTCTGATATGATGAATGATTTATGTTATTTTGGAACATATATGTATTGTTTAAATTATGTTTTGGGTGTGACCAATATATCCCTCCAATGCATTGGGTAATGATTTATATCTCATCAGATAGATAGGATGAGAATGAGAAGATAACCCTGTTCACTAAAACAAGGTTCGAACGGGAAGTAAACTTGGTTCAGTAACAAAGGGTTGAAACAAGAAGTGAACTCAGTTTAGTTGAGTAATATTTACACTATGATGGTATTGTAAATGATCCCTAACTAATATGGAAATTATTTTCGATGCTAATGTGTATTTTTGAAATTTCATTTCTTATGTTACACTCTCTGGGAATTTGTTCTTTGATAAACTTATATGATTTATCCAATGACATGAAATTATGATATTTTTAATGGAGGATTTAATTTTCAAATTTTATGTTTATGATATTATGCCTGATGATTGTGATATGATTGATATATCCCTTATTTACCCTTACTAAGAATCTGATCTCACCATTTTTTATGGTTATTTTCCCTTGGATATAAAGAAGGGTATAAAGTAATATGTGTCAAAAAGGGTCATAGATAAGAAGAAATAAGTGGGAGATGATATTGATTTTTTATGAAATTGTTTATGTTTCCCCTTTTCAAAAGGCACTAAATCTATATGGCACTAGCATGGGTTTTCCATGTTATCTAATGGATATTATTCAATTTGGACGTAATATATATGTAAGATATGTGTGGTCCATTATAGTTGGTATTAGAGAAAATGTTTAGTAATCCTTCGGAAACTAGGATTAGAAAACAATAGTATGAACCTTAAGGATACTTATAATTATAGGCTACAATCCATGTGTTTTGCTGATAAATCACGAGTAACCTAAGATAATACCTAAGGTGTCCTAAATTAAAATTTTATATGTAATTCCACTTGATTATGAGGTTTTCCCATTATTAATAGTGTTTCTCACATAATTATTCTTTGTTTTTTTCAATGGATAGAAGCCAAAGGAACTGTATTAATGATGATTGCAATGGGAAATGCAATTATTGTCTTCCTAATAAACCGAATGTTATTGGTGATGGAATGAAAAATCATGTTGCTATGATCACACAACTTCCAATATTGGGACCAAATTGGCTGGAGAATTTTTTTGTAAGTTAAAATATGGTTATTGTCATTTTTTTCAAAGAAATTTTAAAGGAAAATAATCACTTCACTTTTTAAAAGTTGGAGATCATACTCAAAAAACAAATTCAATAATTCATCATATTCAAGAATTAAAACTCAATGTTCTTAAGTAAGTCCATCACTTTATGAAGTTTCTTTCTAGAAGAAAATGTTCATTGGACTCACCTTGGGTGTAGAATGTGTTTCTGACCATAATTAGGATGATAATCAGATTCAACATGGATCTGATACAAATTTTACAATGATTTGTTGTTTTTTATTTCTCAAAAATCATAAGTAAGTTGTAAAACTTACGATGCTAGCTAGATGAATAAAAGGGGGAGAATAAGTGATGAAAATTTTATTGAGCATCTTATTGGAATAGAAAAGATTCTGAAAATCGTATTTTGGAAAATTGAATTCAAGATGAGTTAGAAAGAAATATTTTTATGGAGGAATGTAAAGCCATAATAATTTCCATTATAATTCATATGATGAAAAATTTGATATTAAATATTTCAAAATCCAGAAGAATTAATTCTTACAAGAAAAATTTGAATAAGAAAAAAAGTTCAATTATATTCCAATTGGTTCAAGATAAAATAATATGAAGATTCTATTCAAATTTTTCTTCATCATAATGAGGTAGATCAGAATTAGAATCGGACTGGTGTTTCTTAATGATTTAATTATGATGGAAGAGTTTGAAAAAATTTGAAAAAGTTTTGTCAAAGGGGAACTTGAATATTGAAGAATATGTTTGTTTTTGTTTTCATCAGTAGGTATAGAGAAATATAAAAGGAGAAATTATAATGGAGAAATTGAAATGGAGAAATCAAAATTTGGAAATCATAATGGAGAGATCCTAACGGATAAATCAGAATGGAGAAACTGAAATAGAGAAATAAGAATAGAGAGTCATGATTGGAATAATGTTTGTTAAAGGATTCAGAAGAAAGATGGAGTTATTATAAGATTTGATAAGGTTCAAAAAGAGATAATAAGAATTTAATAATTCAAAAAAGATCTGGATTTTAAGTGGAATTGAATTTGTTAAAGAGATAACCAAGATTTAAGGAAGTTTAAAGATTAGGAAAATTTGGTAAATCAAGAAAAACTTTTTACAATCCCACTTAAATAATTCTTGTGAACCTATAAATTTGAGGAGATAACTTTGTGAATTAAATAACATATATTTCATGTGAAAGAGGTGATAAAAGATCCTCATTTACAGAAAGTGTATAAGCTTTCTATATTATGATTTATTAAAGAATTTAGTAGGAAAAGAGAAGAAGATTAAAATGATTATGTTCTGAAGGTTATCATATTTGGATGGATAATCAGACAAGGAAAATTGTTTTGAGATTAACAGACTAAGGAATAATAATTCTATATTTGTTTCAAAAAGTGATCTGTCAAATTTACATTTTCCTTATTGAACAATCAGACTAGGGATTTGGACTGGGGAATTAGCCTAGACTTTACAGAATCCGATTATAAGTTGTTCATAATTATCTCAATGGAATTCTAATAGAATTATTTTTCTGTATTTATAAAATAAATCATGGGAATAATACAGGGGAATTGGACAAGACATTACAGACGTAGATTTGAAGTGGCTCAAAATTGTCTCAGTAGTATTATGACAGAAATGTTTTTTATTGAGAAAATTGGATGTGGGAATCAGACAGGGGAATCGAACTGAGTATTATTACAAAGTCCAAGAAGTTATTACATATTCCTGGTTAAGAATGTGAATATTTTTCTTTAAATTTTATGTTTTTATGAATGTTGACTGGGAAGCATAAAAATTGTATTACATCATTTAATTATACCTCAATCACATGAAATATTGTATTGAACATAGTGCTACACTGTTTTATGGGAATATCCTACTCATTGTATTCCACACAAAAGGATTTTCTTCTAGTGGATTGTGTATTATTGGATTTTGTCCTACCATTCCAATAACATAGGTAATGTTTTTGAGTTGTGAACCGTGTAAATTCTTGTGTTCTTATAGATGTGTGTTTGAATTTTTTTCAATAGGGAAAGAAATCATTAACATGAGGAAAAGGTTGTTTCCAATGAAATTAAACATAAAATAAATGTTATCACCGTTTCACCACTCCCCCTTTAGGTGATACAAAAATCTTTACTGAGAAATTACAGTTGGTAACAAAGTGAAGGTTCCTTTCATTTACACTTTTCAAAACATTTTAAGATAAGTTGTGATGGAGAATTATAATTGTGTGAATAGTAAGGGGATTCCAATATTCGATGGTAAGAACTATCATATCTGGATGGATATAATGTTTTATTATCTAATGTCTCTTGGGTATGGTGTTTTTTAAGTTACAACAAATGAATTTACTTCTATTGGTGATAAAGTTCCTCTTACTCACATTAAAAAGAATAATTAAAAAGATGATTTACTCTCATCACTTTCTCAAAGTGAGTTTATAAGAGTGAAGTGTTTTTTCACTACAAAAGGTAACTATGATAAGTTGAAAAACATTTATGAAGGAAATAGAAAATTCAATAAGGAATAACTACAAATATGGAGGCTGAAGTATGAAGATATGAATATGGGTGAGTATAAATATATTTGGGATTTTTTCACCGGGGTAAATGAAATCTTCAATACTATCATATGTCCTGGTGAAATTTTATATGATTCAACAATTGTTGAAAAAATCTTTAGAATAATTCCTGAAAAGTTTAATTCCATTATATCTTCATTAGAAGATTGTGATCTTGAAACTCTATATGTGGATGATATTTATAGTACTCTAATTACTTATAAAATGAGAAGGTAGAATGTTATGAAGGGAAAAACAAAATCTAATAAAGAAATTTCTTTCAAGGCCACCATGAAATAAAAGTCTAAGAATGTTCTTTTGGAAGATGATGGTTCTAAATTTGACAACGAAAATGAGGTATGTAAAAATCTTGGGGAATTTTAATCCTTATTTTCTAAAAATATAAGAATTGTTAAATGTAAATATAAAGTTCAACTTCCCTTGAAGTGTTTTGAATGTGAATATATTGGGCACTTCGTAGTTAATTTTTCATGAAGAGAGAAAGAAGAGGATATTAATGAAGAAGAAATAAGTTCAAGAAGGTTGTGGAAGAAACATGGTGTTAATTATAAATATTTTTATAAAGGTAAATATAAAAAATTATTCAGATACAAAATAATAATTTTATTATCTAAATGTGATAAAGAATAAGAAAGTGAATTTAAATCTAAAAAATCATTTGAATATCCTAGAGAAAATACTGTTATTACAATAGTGAATAATGAAGAGTTTGAAAGAAGTACTTCTGATGAAGAAGAAACTCAACTTGAATTTCATTTAAAAGAAGAGTTGAAATAATTTTTGAGAAAGATTATAAGACTTGAGAATTAAAACAAGAATTGGAAAGATGAATTTTTCTCAACAAGTAATCAAAAATTTCGTCCAAATGAGAAATCGAAGACGATAGAATAAATTGATATCTTGAAGAAATCTATTTGGAAATTAATGAATCATAATAATCATTTGGATGTGTAGTTGAAGGGAATAGAAATAGTGTTGAAACTTGTCCAAAAAAGCCTTATATATATGAATAGAGGGATAAACGTTTCAAAAACTCTATCTATAAAGTTGGTGAATGTTCTGGAAAGGAAAAACATGATAAGGATCAAAATTTACATTCAATGGATGATAATTAAGATGTAGTTGTTTCCGAGAAGAATAATGTTGGAAATGTATCTGAGAAAAAATTAATCTAGGAATGTTATGTATGTTTCCTAGACAAACAAAGTGCAAAATTAATAAGTTTATAAAAATCTGGACTTCATAAAAGTTTCAATTACTTTTGGTTTGGATAAGGCTGAAAGGAAATCTCAGGTAAAGAAGAAAATTAAATTTGAAAAAAGAAAGGGTAGTACTTAACAAAGTTCTGGTAAGAAGGTTGCTGATATACATACTCAAACCCCTGATCAATTTGAACATTTTAGAGGAAAATACTATTCCTATGTATACTAATAGTATTTTGGGGGATTCTTATATAAGTAAAATATGTGTAGTTTTAAGCAAAAAAATTATTAATATTCCATAGGTTATGGAAGGAATGGTTTGAGGTGGAGTCAAACTTCTCAAAAGAATATATCTGAGAAGGATATTGTAAATGTTGAGAATAGGTTCCAACCCCTGGAAACTATTTGTGAAATATGTGAACAACCGAGACATATTTTTAAGGGTTGTATTGTTTTTTTACCAGCATAACAAAACATTCTAAACAATTCTCAGAATCCAGAGGTGAAGAAAGAAAATGGAAAAGAAAAGGATCTTATTGTTGAAATCACATTGAAATATATAACAGGTGAACGAAATTGGATTCTTGATAGTGGATGTTCTTCCCAAATGATAGGATACCTTAAATTTTTAAAGAATGTGAAAGAATTTAAAGAAGTAATGGTGACATTTAGCAATGATTAATCTCTTAGAATCAAAGGTGTTGGATTAGCCATCATTGGTAAAGGAAATGTGAAATCTAAGAATGATTTATATATTGATGGGTTTAAACACAACATGATGAGTGTTTCAGCAATATGGGATGAGTTTAACAATATTATCTTCATAAAATACGGGGTTGTTGTGAAAAGTAAATAATATTTAACAATAGTTAGAAGATGCCAACATACAAAAGGAAACTTATTTCAAGTTGGTGAAATACTAAAGTCTTGTTACTTGGGTATTATAGAATAAAAATATATTTATAATTGAAGTTTTGGGAACATGTGTCAAATAAACATGAGAAATTTATTAAAATTAGGTAGTGTCTATAATATTCCGGATATGTACGAAAGAAGAGATAGGTGTTGAACTATTTTTATGAAAAGAAAATATTACTAATTCTGTGCATAAGAAAGACAACATTTGTTCCAAAATACCCATGGAACTTATCCATTCTGATATCTATGGTATTATGATCAATGAATAAACTAATTTAGATAATAAATTTATGATATTCATTGATTAATTTACTTTCATCAATTGTGTCTTGTATATTAAACATAAGTTAGATTATTTGAAAATGTTTAAAAGTTTTAGGAGGAAAACTAACAAGGAATATGATTATTTAGTAAATAAGTTGAGAACTAATAATCATGGGTAATATAAAAAAATAGTTTGAAATTTATCCTGATAATTATAGAATTTTGCGTTATTTCAGTTCACCATACGCACCTCAACAAAATGGGGTTGCTGAAAGGAAGAATAGAAGTTTTGTGAAAATGGGAAGAACTATGTTACTTAATCTTGGTCACTCACTCTCATTACTATTAGAGGAAATACATGAGTACTACAATGTATATTCAACCTGATTTTCTAAAGGAAAATATTTTATACGAATCCATATGAAATTTTTTATGTCAGAACTCTAATTTTGAAACACTTAAGAGTTTTTGGGAGTCTATGTATTTTAAAGAATAAAGGTGGAAACCTTGGAAAGTTTGAACGAAGAGGTGTATATGGAATTTTTCTTGGTTATGATCCTGAATGATGAGGTTACAGATGTTTCAAAAAATAAATAAGAAGAATAGTTGATTTTGTTGAAGTAAAATTTATTGAAAAACATGAGGAAGATAAACAGACTTACAGTAATCAGGAAGTTGAGCAGGATAAGGAATGATTTGTTAAAATTTCTGGTAAGGATTCAAACAATTGTAATCCTACTCAGGAGGAAGAATTAGACTTATCTATTTCTAGTGGTGAGGAATAAATACAAAATCCTCAAACTAGGATTAGGAAGCTAGTGGATGCTTATAACAAAATTGGTTATCATTATAAGAAGGTTAAAACAAGAAGAACATCAAAATTTGTTACACATACTTATTTGTATTCAAAAATTGAATCGAAATATGTGAATTAATATTCTGATCATCTAGAATGGTTTTAAACTATGAATTATGAGATGAATCAGAAAGAGAATAATGATACATGGGATGTTTTACCCAATTTGGATAACAAAAATGTTAATGGAACCAAATGGGTTTTCTAGAATATGATGAATGAATATGGTGAGGTGATAAGAAACAAAGAAAGATTAGTGTGAAAAGGTTAATTATAGATAAAAGGAACTAACTTTAATGAAACTTTTTCTCTGGTTGTAAGATTATAAACAATCAGGAAATTTCTTGTTATTATTTCAAAAAAAAAATGTAATATATTTTTGATGGATCTTAAGACCTCATTTTTGAATGTTGAACTGGATTAGGATGTTGAAATTGAAAAAACTTGTGTCTTTGATTGTTGTTTGGAAAAATTAAAGTTATGTTTTCAAGTTGAATAATGAATTTCATGGGTTAAAACATTCTTTAAGATCATGGTATTCCAAATTTGATACTTTCTTAAGGAATATGAGTTTCAATAAATGAATATTTGATACCAATATTTACATTACAGAAAGTCAGGAGTTTTCACCCATCACAATGTTTTATTTTGATGAGATTACCTTTACTGAGGATGATGAAATACTTGTAAAAGATTTTTTGAAGAGATGAAAAAGATAATTTATATGTCCATGTTTGGTGAAATTAAATACTTTCTTGGGTTACAAATCTCACAAGAAAAGAAACACATATTTCATTCCGAAGAAAAGTATGATAAGTAACATATTATGAAGTTCGACCTAGAAAGTTCAAAACCAGTTTTCACACCTATTTCAGTGGGAAATAAGTTGAATAAAGATGGAAAAGCAGTGGAAGTTTATCATAAACTGTATCAAAATATGATTGATATATTTATATATTTGGCATCCTAAAGACTCGACATTTTTTTTTCTATTACCATATTTGAAATATTTCATAGATCTCTTGAAGAATCACATTTGATTGTGGGAGAAATAATTATGAGATATATCAAAGGAAAAATAGATTTTGGAATCAGGTATGATAAATTAGAAAGTGTTGACTTGTATGAGTATTCATATTCTAACTGGGAAGTAAATGTGGATGATATAAGATCCTCATCTAGTGATATTTTCTTTATAGGTAAAAGCTGTTTTAGTTGGCATAAAAAGAAATTGAATTCAATTATTCTTATCCTGGGTGAATCTAAGTATGTTTCTTCCACTAAAGATACTAATAAAAATATTTTTATGAAAACACAATTGAAATACTTACGTGTTGATTCAAAGTTACCCTTTCTATTGGGATGTGATAATCATAGTTCTGTCAACCTTACTAAGAATCTGGTACAACATTCTCATTAAAAAAAATTGATATCGAGTACCACTTCATCAAATAGCATGTGGATAAGAATGAATTGAAGCTGGAGTATGTTCCTACATCAGAAGAAGTTGCTGACATATTCAGAAAACCTTTACCTAACGAACATTTTTATAAATTGAGGTTGAGAATGGTAATCCAACCTATTTATCATCAAGTTTAAGTTATGTGTTTTTCCCCTCTCTAATATTTCCTTTGGAATGTGTTTTCAAGAGGGAGAATTGTTTTATAAAACTACCCTTATGAAAGCATGTATAAAGTGGGAGTTGTGGGTAAGCTATTAATCCAACATATAAGTGTGTGAACTATTCTAAATATTTGTTGGAGTGGTTTTAGGAAACAAAAAATTTGTATTATCAGGAAGGTGATGAAGTTGTATAATGATGAGGGATAAAATTTGTGAAGAATGATGTGGAAGATTCATAATTACTACTTTTGGAAAGTATGGTTTCACTGTAAAAAATTCTTGTTTCCTACAACAAGTTACCTCAACTAGGATTATAATTTTAGATAAGTAATCCATCTATTGTGGTTAAAAAGTTCAGTGATTTATCAATCTTGGTAGACAAAAAATCTAAAGGGGAATATTGTTGGGACCAAATTTGTTAGAGAAGGTTTTTGGATGTTTAAAGATGGTTGTTTTCTTTTATTGTCAAAGAAATGATAAAGGGAAATAATCACATCACTTATTAAAAGTTGGTGATCAGAATCAGAAATCATATTCAGGAATTCAATGAATTCAGGAATTCATCATATTTAGGAATTTAGACTCACAATTCATTATTCTATCATATTTATAAGTTTTTTTCTTGAGGTAAAGTTTCATAGGACTCACCTTGGGTCCATAATGAGGTTCTTATCATAATGAGGATGAGAATCAGATTCAGCATGGATATGATATAAATCTAATGATGATTTTATATTTTGTATTTCTCAAAAATCATAAGTAAGTCATAAAACCTATGATTATAGCTTGATTAAAGAAAATGGAATAAGAAGTTATAAAAATTATATTGATCATCAGATTTTAAGAGAAAATATGCTAATAATTGTATTCAGTAAAATCATATTTAGGATGAGTAGGAATGAAAGATGTTGATAGAGGAATACGAAGCAAAAATAATTTTCATTATAAGTAAGATAATGCTTAATTTGATATTAAATGTTTCAAATTCATGAAAAATCCACGATTATAAGTAAGAATTTGAAGAAGATGAAAATTAGAATTCTATTCCAAGTGGATCCCGAGAATAGAAGAAGATGATTCTATATAGATCAGTGTTTATCATAATGAGGTAGATCATAATTATAATTAGAATGAAGTTTTTAAAGCCTATAATTATTCTTGAAGTGTTTGAAAAAGATGGAAAAGTGTTGTCAAAGGTGAACATTAAGATCAAAGAAAATGTTAGTTTTTATTTTCATCAGTAGGTATGGAAAAATTTGGAGAGAGAAATTAGAATGGTGATTTGGAATCAGAATAATTTTTTTGAATAATTCAGAAGAGAGATGAAGTTATAGGAATATTTGAGAATTCTTGGGAAGAGTTGAGAAGAATTGAAGAATTCAAAAAAAAGATCCATAATTTAAGGGGAATTTAATGAGTGAAAGAGAGATCCTAGATTTAAAGAGGTTTAATGATTCATGAAATTTGGTGAAACGGGGAAATATTTTTAGAATCTCTATTAAACCCTCATTGTGAGCCTATAAATATGAGGGGAGAACTTCTTGTATTAAGTGACTTGGATCGCTCATGAAAGGGGTGAGAGAATCTCTACAATTCTACCAATCAAGGAAGCTTTCTGGATTGTGATTTCTTAAAAAAGTTAGCTGGAGAGAAGAAAAAGAAGAGAAAGATCACATTCAGCTGGTTATCATATTTGGATGGATAATTTTATTGGTAAAATCCTATTGATATTTCCAAGATGAGGAAGAAGAAGTCCATATTTATTTCAAATAGTACTCGATCAAAGTAACATTTTATATAATGAACAATCAGACTTGGGAATAAGATTGGGGAATCATACTAGACCTTCCAGACTCAAATTAAAGACGGTTTAGAATTGTCTCAACGATATTCTAATAGATGTATTTGTATGTATTTAGAAAATAAATCTTGGGAATTAGACTGGTGAATCAGAATATACTTTCCAAACTCAGATTAGAAGTGGTTCCATATTTTCTTAGTGAAATTTTTATAGAATTATTCTTCCATATTGAGAAAAGAGGACTTGGGAATTAGACTGTGTATTATTACAATTTCTAGGAAGCTCTTACCTACCCCAAGGTAAGAAAGTAAATATTTGTTTTGAATTTTTTTTCTGAAAGTTGATCAGGAAACAAAAATATTATTAGATAATTTTATGCTACTTGAAACACATTCAAAATTGTATTGAACATAATTATACATGTGTTTAAGGGAATATACTACTCATTTTATTCCATAAAAAATTATTTTTTTCTAGTGGATTGTGTGTTATTGGATTTTTTCCAAACCATACTAAGGATATAGCTACAATTTCTGTGTATCAAACCTTGTAATTTTTTGTGTTCCTATGGATGTGGGTTTGAATTTTTTCTAATAGGGAATGAAATATTTAACATGAAGTGCAGGTTTTTTCAAAATAAAGAAATCTTAAAAGAAAAGTTATCACTAATTTACCCCTCCACCTATCAGTGATACTATAATCTTGACAATGAAATTACATCCTTAGGATATGAATCATGTTGTACTTCCAGACAAGAAAAGTAGGGAATAAAATTCTGTTGACCCCACATGAGGAAGAATCCACTTTTTTAAATGGGTATTCTAATCCAATAGTGGATGAATAGTGAATCAGTACCACTAAAAAGATATTTTTAGTACTCCAATGTTGTAAACTTGAGAAACTTATCTTGAAAGTCTATTTTTTGGAATGTGAGTCTAATCAGTGGTGGAATCTCATCACAAATATAAGGAAACAATATGAAATTAAATCAATGGAATGGTATGAGTTCAATAACATATTTTTCAATTTTTTATTTCCTTATATTCTTCAAACAGATATGGGGAAGTATTTCGTTGAGCTTATGAAAAATGATAATGAATCTATTGGCACATTTCAAGGAACATTTACATTAATTTCAAGGTTTTCTACTATAATTATGAATCTACTTGAGAGTAAGGTTTTTTGATTCATTAGGGGCTTAAAAACAAGTATCTAGAAGGTGTTAGCTATAATGTACTTCAGTAGCTATGATTAAATTGTTCGATATTTCTCTCAAGTTTTAGATGGAGATTTGAGTTTCCCATCTGTCTTATCTGTTTTATAAGAAAATTAAAATAGAATTCGAGGGAAAATCTAAAAACCCTAGTGAAAAAGAAGATCAGATTTACTTTATCCTCAATGTTTGGAATGAAACATGGAGGAAACTATCTTAAGGGGACTGGTAAATGTTTTAAGTGTATGAAAAAAGGCCGTCAAGAAATTTAATTCCGATTTGGTGGGAAGATAACTAAAGATGTGAATAGAGAAAAGGATACACAAAATGTACATCCCAAACATTAATGTTACAAGTTAACTGAAATGAAAAATTATGCTAACCAATGCCCTAACCCAAAGGGTTATAGACGATGATCAATTTCACTAACATATTAATTCCAATGGAAAAGTTATTTCACATGAAATCATTATTATTAATGTGGAGTATGAGAATGATGTGGTGAAAGGTACCCTTACCATCCACTCTAATGTACAAAATGTTTTATTTGATTATAGGTCCACCCACTCATTTATTTATGATGAATTTTCAAGGTTATTTCCATATTACCTCAACAATTAGATGTTGATTTTTCTTTGATAACTCTTAATAGATCAATGACCGCATGACAAGTTTATAATTCTTCTCCGGTTGAAGTTTGTAGAATATTACTTCCTGAAAATCTAGTGATCCTTCTTTTAGATGAATTTAATGTGATTATTGGCATGGATTGTATTCCTCTATATGGATCACATATCAATTTATGAGGACGGGAAGTTACATTTTATATTCTGAATGAATCTATGGTCATCCATAAATTTAAGGATTAATGTGAACTTATGATGGAAATTACTTCCATCTTATGGGTATTAATTCCTATAAATGAAGTGTATTAATATTATATGGTTGGTTAGAAACTCACCATTAAGGATAAAAATATTGTATGGGAGTATTTTGATGTCTTTCGATAAGAATTTATAGGTCTTTTTCCAAATCATGAATTGTATTTTCAATAGAACTCATACAGGGTGTTATGCCTATTTCAAAGAATACTTATAGAATAACCCAATTGAGTTGTATGAATTGAAGAAGACAATCCAAGAGAAACATGAAAATGGATTCATATTCCCCAGTGTTTCACCGTGGGTTGATTCTATTCTATTTTTTAAGATGAGTTATATATGAATGATACTCTTTATTGATTATCAAGAACATAGAAAGATCGCTATCAAGAAAAAATATCCACTTCCCCATATTGATGACTTATTAGACCAACTATATGGAGCTCAATACTATTCCATGATTGATCTTTATTCTGGATATCATTGATTAAGGGTAAAGAGGGAGGATATTCTGAATATGTGATTCTATACAAGGTATGAACGCTATTATTTTATAGTGATGACATTTAGTCTTACTAATTCCCCTATTATCTTCATGGATTTAATGATTATTGTCTTTAGAGACTATCTTAATCAAATTGTTGTAGTATTTATTGATGATGTTCTTGTATATTTGAATTTAAAGGAATAATATGAAGATAACATGAGAATTATACTTAATACCCTGAGAAATGATATGCTTTATGAAAAATTTTTCATGGTTGACTTTTGGATTCAGAAAGATTCATTTTTGGGTCACATAATCTCAAGAGAGGGGGTATTTGTAGATCCAAAAAAGATGGAAGTTATTGAATGTTGGCCTAGACCAACAAAGGTAACTAGGACCCCATGTTTTCTTATTTATTAGTGATGTTTTCTGAAATATGTTTCATGATTATCTAATTCACCCCCCATGTTGACATGGAAAGGAATTAAGTTCATATGGATAGAGGAATGTGAAGAAAATTTAAAATAGTGTAATAGAAGGTTAGTCAGGGCCCCTGTGCTCACACTACCCTTTAGTGGAAGGATATTTTTGATTTATAGTGATTCATCCAAGATGTTTTTGAGATGTGTTATCATGAAAAATGATATGGTGATAAGTTATGCCTCCTGAAAATTGAAAATCCCTGAGAAAAATTACCCAACTCATGATTTGGAGTTAGCTGTTGTAATATTTTCATTAAAAATATTAGCAATAACTTTATGGATAAATGAGTTATATATATATTGATCATAAAATTTTAAAGAATTTTTTTACTCAAAAGGAGATGAATATGAACCAAAGAATATTTTTGGAGTTGATTAAATAGTAAGAATTATAATACATTACCAACTTGGGAAAGAGAATAAGGTGGCAGATACTTTGAGATGAAAGGACCATGCTACCCTATCCATGATAAGGATCACAAAAGATACAATATTAATGAATTTTCAATGAATGGATCTGAAAATTTTAATAGTAGGGGAGAAATACCATCTTTTTCAAATGAATGTTCAACCATCTATACAAGTGAACACTAAGTGGGTGAAAAAGAAATATGTGGAGCTACAAAAGAAGGTGGGAAATATTCAGGAGTTAAACTTTGATTGTGATGGAATAATAAGGTTTAGGAGTCACATTTTTATTCCTCCCATACTATAATTAATGATTGAGTTGTTGGATGTGCTCATATTTCATAATTCTCTATTCATCTCAGAAGCACACAAATGTATTGGGACCTGAAGGAGTATTTTTAATAGTATGGCATGAAGAGTGGTATTGTAGAATATGTTTCTTGGTACATTTTTTCAGTAAGACAAGGTTTAGGGATAGATGTATAATGGGATGTTACAACCATAACCCATACTAGAATGTAAATGGGAAAACATTTCCAGGGACTTTGTTGTCGGACATCCCAAATCATATAAAGGCCATTATGATTTATAGGTTATATTTGATCACCTTAGGAAGTAGGAAAATTTTATTTCTATCATTGAGGACTTCTATATTGAAAATATTTCTATGATATATATAAATTAAGTGGTAATATTTCATGGAGTACCACTTTCAATTATTTCTGATTGGGGTATGAGGTTTACTTTGAAGTTCTAGAGAAGTCTTTATCATGCACAAAATACAGAGTTAAATTTCATAATTACTTATCATCCTTAGATAGATAAACATTTTGAGTGGAAAATTTAAACTCTAAAATACATTTTTATAACATGGTCTATATAGTTCATTGGTGGCTGGGATCAACACCCACCTTTGGTAGAAGTTTATTACAATAACAACTTTCACTCTTGTATTCAAATGGTTCCTTATGAAGCCCTCTATGTTAAAAAGTACCAAAATCCAACATAATGGGATGAATTTTGGGAAATAAAGCTATTGAGATCTGATATTTTTTAGTAAATGGAAGAAAAGGCCATATATATTCAACAACACATAAGAGAAGCTCAAATTATACAAAAAATTCGGGCATACAGTTGACAACATACCTAAAATTTGAAGTGGGTGAAAATGTATTTATATGAATATATCCTTAGAAAAGAGAAATGATATTTGTAAATAAGGTCAATATGAGCCCTAGTTATATCATTCCTTTTGAAATTCTTGATCGTGTTGGGAAGGTAGCTTATAGATTGGCACTTCCACCAAAATCTCTATCAAGTTCATGATGTGTTCCATGCATCTATCCTATGAAAATACATTCTTGATCCTTCAGATGTACTAATCTCAGAATTAATAATATTATAGAAAGATATTTCTTATTAATAAAAACTAATAGAGATCTGGGATCATAGTAAAAAAGTTCTACAAAATAATACCACTTGTTTGGTTATTGTTTTATGGAAAAACTACCAATTTAACGAACTTAAGTGGGAACATGAGGATGTGATGAGGTAGAGGTATCATCATCTATTTGTATTCAATTGACAAATTTATAGGGAACAATTAATTTTCATGGGAATATAATATAACACCCTGAAATTTTAATAAATATTTCTCTTTAAATTTTAATTCTTCAATATCTTTCATTAAATGAAATTTTGAGTTTAAATGAAACCCTGAGACACAATTTTAATAAAATGGCCATTATAACCTAGATATTAAATTGGATGGAATAAATATGAACAAATAACTTATTAAAATATATGTTTTACGAAAATATAAGATTAATTCATTGGTTAAAAATTAATTAGAAATGAAAATATAAACCAATTGAATATAAAAGAAATACTTCTATTTTTATGCTCCCAAAGGAATTTTGTATTAATAAATTAAATTAATTACAATTATTAAGTGATACTAATGAAATATATATTTTATATATTCAATAAAACGTTTTTTATATTCATCCAATAGTTTTAATAAACATAAAATATTAACAAATCGAATTTTATGCATAAAAACCTATATTCTTCTAAAATCAATTTTACCACCTTTTAATGGAAAACCTATTTTAAATCCAAATTTGTCCAATTTTATATATTATATTTGAAAAAAATAAACTTATTATTTTAAATAAGAATATAAAAAATTATTTTGGTTTAATTTTTTCATTTTTCGGATAAGTTTCATGTTTTGATGAACAGTAATAAAATATTGCATTATAATTGGAAATGACTTTCTCATATAAATAGTTTATGTTGTTAAAATATTTTTTTCACTGGTTTTAAAGTATAATGAGATAATATTTTACAATTTAATCTAATTTAGTTAGTTTGAATCAATTTCACATTAAATTTCGATATAAAAACATTTCAATATTTTGAACATTTTCACATTTAAACCCTGGTTTCTCATTCCGTCAACTGAATTAATTTTAAATCAACTACTGAAACTTATTTTTTTTTTGAATTTTGAAATATTTATTCACAATTTGGATTCATTAGGTCTAAATTATTTATATATATTTGTTTTATTTTTTTCATTATGAAGAGAAACTTTAGTATTTTTTTGATTTGGTAACAGGAAAATCGGATAATTAAGGGTCAAAATAACATTATAAATTTTATAAAATTACCCTAAAACTTTCCATAATATCATTAGATGATTATTTTTGAAAAAAATAATCTATCTTAAAAAATTTTATTTTTTTAAACCACCTGGATGAGAGTATGACATTTATTATATTTTATTTAAATAGAAGATAAAAATGTCATACTAATATTTTTTAAAAATATATAATTTTTAATATAAAATTATACACAAATTAATTCTACTATAAATATTAATTTTAAAGATAAAATGTTTCCATTTTTCATGGTAATTTATTTTTAATTTTTATGAAATAAATAATTACTTTAAAGGCTTATACAATGATGATGTAGTAATTATTTTATTAATGGAAATATCAAATAAATGTTATTAAAAATATTAAGAAAAATTTAATTTGAGACAATTAATGCGAAAAAATTATATATTACCTTTACCTCTTAGAGATATAATAAAATATTTTTTTTGATGTTATCTTATTATCTTGATATTTTCAAAAATCTAAGAAATTAATAGAGTCAAAATAAACACTATTGATTTTTTTATCAAAATAATGTTTCATTAAATTATTTAAAAATCATAAAACATTATTAAAAATACCAAATGACTATAATTTGGTGTAAATTGTCATAAATTACTCATTTATGGTCTAATTTTCCGCACATAATTGAAAATTATAATATTATAATATTGAATAATTTATCACCTTTATAAAAATTAAAATTGGTTAACTAAGGGTTAAGTAAAATGATAAGGTTTAAATTAAAACCAAAACATGCTTAAAATCGACTGGTTGATGAGATTATAACCTTATATCATATAATATTCTAATAATTGAAATTTTGGTGGTATTTTTATTGAGATTTATTTTATTATAAATTAATATTTTTTGAGATTCCAAAAGTTCATCTCACCTGAATTATAAAAGGGTACCTCCTACCAAACTTCTTCAAAAAAAATTAATCCTAAAATCATGGTAATAAAATTATGATTTACATTTTAAACTTACCTACACACATTATAGAGGTTTTTCTCTTATCAAAATACTAACTACAGTGTCCCTAAGAGGAGATCAAGAGGGAGATCATCGAAGAAAAGGCAATGTTATTCACCAGCTCTCTCAAGAGTATTTCTTATTTCAATTCATATTCATGTGTTTTATCCATTATAATGTAATAATAAAAGTATATAATATATTATAGGATGTTATTATGATTATTGAACAATGATATTCCACCTTTTATCCATCTTACAGAAAATGAAATCATTACACGTGCATACTTCTGGCCTACTGTCTCCACGTCGTGGTGTAATATATTTTTCATCACCACTTTACTTGGATGGGTATAATTATAGAAATAATAGATATATTTGATAATTATAAAAATATATAGAATATATAAGAAAAATATACACTATCCAGTTCAATACCATTTCACAATTAAGGGAATGATATCATCGCCTATGCGTACATACAACCTACCGTCTCCACGACACATTGTGATTCATTCTCCATTATCAATATTAAATAATTATTATATAAATGTATATATTAAATGATATGATATATTACCTTAATATAATTATTAAACAGGTATAACTACATTATATATACCTGAACTAGAGCTTATATGACAAAACATGCATAAGAAAATGAAGCAATTAACACCCAAAAGAAGAGTAATAATTAAATGTTATTAACAAACGATTGATAAGATGATCATATATGATACCATAAATATAAATATGGTTTCTTAATAAATTAATTCCTTCTTTAAACCATTATATTGGATTTTTGGATACATACAATGAAAATCATTCCTAATGTAAGAGTTAATTTTTCAATCTTACTAATATCTGAGATTGTTTATACATAAGTATTTACTGTGTAATATTTATCTTCCATGTACATGTTTATTAATAATGTATTCAAATATATTCCTAATATTATTCTAAAATATTTAAATTCATTTTTACCCATCTTTTAAATTTTACTAAACTATTTGAAGGGAGTTTTTTTGTTATTTTCCTAACAAGGTAATTTGTAACTTTTTCGATAAAAGTAAGATATTTTTTTCTTTTAACTTATATGGAATGAATGTACTTGTATGATTTCATGATACTTTATTTAATTTATGTTTACCTTGCATGAATATATGTTTATTTTCAAAAAATTTTTTTTCTTTTTAAATTTCATGACATTTTAAGAAAATAAAACATTTAAAAAGAATAAGAATATTTTCCTCAAGAATTATTTTCAAGTGATCTATTAAAATTATTTGATGTTACTTATGTTTTAATTGGGTTATTTTTCTAGGATATTATCCCTATTATTCATATTTATTATATTAGGTTTATAATGGAATGATATTTATGAAACCTATTTCCTTTCCATGGGTTATATTATGATTTAATGATGTTTATGAAACCTATTTCATTTCATGGGTTTTGATATGATGAGTGATTTATGTTCTTATGGAACACATATGTATGATTTTTATTATGTGATGGGTGTGATCTATATCTACCTCAAATTATTTTGGTATTTATTTATATCGCATGAGATAGATAGGGATGAAGTGGTAAGTGAATCTGGTTTAGTAATACATGGCTAGAATGGGATGTAATCCTGGTTCAATAATATAGGGATGGAATGAAGAGTGAACTCGGTTTAGAAAAGGAATTTTCCCACTATGATGGTATTTGAAGTGATCCTTGAATAATATGGAAATGATTTTATATTCTTATGCATATTCCAAAAATTCTATGTCATATTTTGTTCTCTATAGGAACATCGTTTTTTTGAAATTCTATGATTTATCCCATGACATGGTATTATGATCTTTGTTTTGTAGGATTTAATTTTGAAATGTTATATTTATGATATTATGCCTAATGATTTTGATATGATTGAAATATCCCATTTTTACACTTAATGAGCATCTTATCTCACCCTTATTTATGTTTCTTTTCCCTGGGATAAAAAATAGAAATAAGTAGGATTCATTAAAAAGGGTTCTAGATATGAAGAAATAAGCGGTAGATGATGTAGATGTTTTATGAACTTATTGTCTGTGTTTCCTAGTTTATAAAGACACTAAACCAATATGGTCCTAGCATGTTTTTTTCCATGTTATGTAATAAATATTATAAAATTTTGAATTGATATCTATGTATGAAAATTATGAACCATTATAGATAAAAAAGAAGGTTGTAGGATCTCACTAAAATTTCTCAAAGAATGAAAGTTTGCATACTAGGAACTAATCAAAAGTACTGAATGAATCCATCAGTCCTTAGAAAAAGTGAATAAAAGGAAAAGGTTGAATCCCTCACACTTAAGACATCATCTACATTGGATCCATTTCCAAAACCCTCAACATATCATGTGTTCCCCCTTAGGAGTAAAAAAATCCCCTGCCTAATTAGACGAGCCAAGGGGACCCAGTTGAAATCAATTAGAGTAAGGGAATGAAGTCTATTCATTCTGATATGATAAAATTTGTGGCTAATTCATAGTAGTCATGGACAATTACTTTCCCCAACTTCCAGTTCCCAAGAGGCTTAATCAAGTAGGTCTTGATGATTGGATTTATTATTTATATTTTTAACTGATGGTAGGTAACCCCATTCAGGGATTCTTTATTGTTAAAGATATCCTAAAAATGGTGGATTCTGGCCAAGTAAAGTTGAGGAATCCACCTACACAAGTATCATATGTTTATGCCCCTACTCCTGATGAAGTAAGTGAGTGGATTTTTTTTCTAGAAATGGAGTATAGAATTTTTTGATTGGATTACTCAAAAAAAATAATCCAAAGTCACAGAATCCGTTGAGCACAGATGAAGAAACAAACTATTCTCCAAGATTCTTCCACTATGATACAGTTGATTCTGTCAGCATCCCAGTCCTCTAGGATCCAGAATTGAATGACATTATATGGATGAAAGGGTAAATATCCAACACATTATGATGAACTTGTGTTAAGGCCAATAGTGACCTTGACTCTCTCAGAATATATGCATCTTGTATCAAAATAATGGTCATTGACCCACAAAATGGTACCACTAGAAGTAGTCATTCAAACAAGACCATCATTGAAAGAAGAATTTATCTTTGGTTCCGTCAGTGTTATTCACATAATGGATCCCTTTTCTAATGAAGAGCCCAGATATTAACTTGAGTTCCCTATACACGAATGGGGAACTGAAGGAAGATGTCACAAGAGCCTAGGGTGTAGGGTCAAGCATTGTCCCAATAGACACCAAAATTATATCCACATCGCAGCACAATCTACCAATGTTTTGGAAAATCATAGAAGATCCCTCCAATGAGTCTAATATGAATAATAAAATCCCCAAATATATTAAAAAATCAACTCTGAACCGATCATTCTAGAATATCAATAGAAGTTGGTACATGTGTCTGATTAACCTCGGTGGGTAGGAAGTCTTGTTCAGCCTAACGCACCAAGGACTGGACCACCATCAACCCCTATTTTGAGGGCCAATAAATCTATGTCAAGAACTCAAAACCCTATAATTTCTGTTAAATTTCACCCTGACACTAGTAAGTTCATAAATTTATACCAAAAGTATGTAAATTTTAATCAATTAGACTTGGTTATAGACAAGTTGTCAATATTGGATGCCCTGAGTTTATCAAAATTCCTTAACCAAGCACTCATAGAGGACTTTTTGAGCCCCTAGTATTTTGAAGCTAGGCTTATCACTGCTAAGGTCTGTTGGAAAAAAACTAATCCTATAGAATGTCATGTTGTTATCTTCTTTACAGATTATGTTAATAATGTATTTATATAAGGAAAAATTTGACCCTTGTTTGTTTCTAGCATGAAAAACTGTATCAATGCCCTATGGGATTTTATTTAAAGTGGATGTAGATTTAATCTCATTCCAACATGCACACTTTGCTGGCTGGGACATAGAGATGTTAACCTGACACTTTCCACCATGATGATCCAAAGATATGAAAAAAAATCAAAATCCCCTAGGCCAAATCAGGATCATGGTTTAGTTTGGAGACCTTGTATCTGACTCAAAATTTCTGGTTGTTTACAAGGACAAAACATTCAATGTTTTGTTAGTTAGGCCTTGGTTACACCAAAATGCAACCATCCCCTCATCATTCAACAATGAATCGAATACAAAATTAATGAAAAAATAGGGGCATTGTATGCTGATAAGGCCACATTTAAATGTTATGAGTTGCATTATATTGATGCAGGATTCTATCATAGGGAGGAAAAAAAGTCCATGGTTGATGTTGTTTCTTGGTTCACTTCCTTGAATGCTCTAGAAATGATCCCATCTAACCCCTTAAAACAACTTGAAAAAGAGTATGTGTTTCCCATCAATTATGTTGAGCACATGGGACCAAATTTTTCCTTGTATTCTATGAAATTGATGTAATAAATCATGAAAAATTAATCTATTAGTGTGGAGAAGGTTTATGACTCTCCATAAATTGGTAAAATCACATGTGAAAATTTTTACATTCAATCTCTTGAGTTTTAATAAATCCTTTCCTCATTATCTGAGTCAAAATAGGTCTCCATGTCACCAGGGGAAAGTAAAAATTCTCATTATATGCCCCTTGTGTTGCCTCCAGAACTTCAAGGATACCCTACATTTTAACATGTGTTAAATGAAGTTGATTCATCTTTAGAATCTAAAAATATTGAATCCTCTTCTAACACTGAACCACTTCCTTCATCACCCACTCCCATTAAGTGAGAAGAGAAATAGTAAGAGGAAGAGGAGGATGAAGAAGGAGAGGAACAATACCATAGGGATGCCCCTCTAGAAATTGAGTAGGGCATATTTACCACCATTTATAAACTCAAAAAGATAAATATTGGCATAGAAGAGGATACATGATCCCCTTTGATCAGTGTGGACATGTATTATGAAGAACATAAGGTATATACTTCCTTTCTGAAGCAACATCGGGACATATTCACTTGGAATCACAAAGAAATTTCAGGGCTTGATCCCAAGGTGACCACTCACCCACTAGGATTTCCTGAAGACCCCCAAGGCTATAACTATGTAGAAAAAAGTAGACATCAGACTCAAACCACTAAAATTGAATCTGAAGTTGAAAATATCATCAGGGAAAACTTTATTCGGGAAGTCCAATATCCACAACGGTTGAAAAATATAATCCCTAAAAAGAAAAATAATTGGAAAATCAAAGTTCGTGTAGAATTTAGAGATCTACACTAGAACTATCTAAAGGTTGATTTCCTAGTTATGATCATAGAACAACTGATTGATGTAATGACTAGATATCAAGCCCTCTCCTTTATGGATGGAAATTCGTGATATAATCAAATCGGAATGGCCCAGGAAGATGAAGATTCCACGGCCTCTAAGACCCTCAGGGAGTATTTTTTATTGGTCGTGACTATTTTATTGTGAAGAATGTGGGCACTATATACCAATGTTCCATGCATCACATCTTCAACCCCTTCCTGGTGATGTTTTTCAAATGCTATGCTGATGACCTAGTGGTTAGGTCTCGACATCTTTATGAACACATAGCTGATCTCAAAACCTTCATCAAAAGATATAGAAGGAAAACCTAAAAGATTACCCCTATAAATATTCCTTGAGGTTAACTTGGGAAAATTTATCAGTTTCATCATACACCATCATAACAATAAAGTCATCCTTGAGAATAAAAAGGATATCCTTAACATGTCACCTTATCAAAACCTCAAAGAGTTGAGAGGAATTCAAGGAAACTTATCCTACATTCATCACTTCATATCCAACCTTGAAGGAAAATATATTCCCTTCACAAGGTTAATTAAAAGGGTATTAAATATCAGTGTATTGATGATTTTTAGGAATCATTCTATAACTTCAAGAAGTATCTATTGATCCCACCAGTTCTAATACCTCATGCTGAAGGAAGACCACTCATTTTTATGTGATAGCTCTAGATAAGTCATAGGGTGTATTCCCCACAAAAAATAATGAAGCCGAGAGTGAAAATACCCTATATTACCTTAGTTAAACTATTATTGATACTGATACTTGTTATTTAATTGTCAATAATATCTATATGGTTATAATATTTGTAGTCCAAAAAATAAGGAATTACCTGCAGCATCATGAGGTCCATTTGGTCTCTTCCAGTAACCCACTCAAATACATTTTTAGGCGTCTGATATTGACCAAATTTCTATCATAATGGGTGGTTATCCTAAAAAATTTTGACATCCAGTTTGTGACATAGGAAGTGATGAGAGGCTAGGAATTAGAAGAATTATATATATAACACCTGTCTGTTGATATGGGATATATATTTTTATAGTACATTAATAATCCCAAAAAGGAAAAGGACGGAAGACTCTAAGCTCAGTAAAGCTTTGTTTAGAGTCATGATCATCTCCCCATCCAAGGCAATCCCACCTTACTCCTTCATACTATTAGAAAGGTGCACACTATGAAGAAAATATCAATCTCTCTTAGGAAGGCTAGAGTTGGTACTTCAAGTAAAAGTAAATAACTTAATGGTAAATTGAGATTCAAATCTAGTCATTAGGAAGGTCAATGGTTATTATTTCATAAAAAGGACGATCTAATCCCCCTTCTTGATCATGTTGAATGAATAATGGTGTAATTTCCTTTGGAAATGACATTGAATCATGTACCGTGATCACAAAATTCATAGGTGGGTGCCCTAAAAAATGCAGCCACGGCTCTAGAAGATCTAGATCAGGAAGAAACATTCATCATCATTTCACATCTCTGAATAGTCCTATCTTTTGTTTTAGCCAGCATGGAAGAGATCAATAATGTTATCCACATCCTTGAACCATATGTTCCTACCACTGGATGGATGATTATAATCATGAAAAACATTCAAAATGGAGTACTCCCATAAAAAATAGATGAGAAATATTAAATACAAAGATGAGAAATTTATATTATTCTACACAATACCATAAATTATCAAAAGGTACTCTATAAGTGGGGCCTTAATGGGGTCCTTCTCAGGTGTATTGATTTAGAAGAGACCACACCTGTCATGAAAGAAGTGCACACTAGAGAATATGGTGACCACCAGTTAGGGATTAGGATTTCCCATCAAATCTAGATGCATGGATACTACTGGACCACTATGACATAGGATTCCACAATATTTACTAAAAAGTTCCATTCCTTCCAGGTGCATGCCAACTTCATTCATTAACCCATAGAGTTATTTCATACTTCCAAATACTCTTGTCCATTTTACATATGGGGAGTGGAAATCATTTTACCATATCATCCTTCCACATCCAAGAAATTCAAGTATATTCTCATTGAAACCGAATTCTTCTCCAAGTGGGACAAAGTTGGGGCCCTTAAAGAAGTTGGAGTGAGAAATATTTTTATGTTTTTGAAAGACATCATCATTAACTTTTTTTGTGTCCATCATATAATAATAATGGAAAATGGTTCCAGTTTTTATTTTGATGAGTTGGTAAGTCTATATCAGGAGTATAATTTCATGTCCAGCCATTCATCCTTTTATCATGAAGTAACTAATGGATAGATAGAGGCCTTAGATCATACCCTGTCAAATATTATCCAAATGATAGTGGATAAAGATAAAAATTATTGGTTGGATAATCTTTTTCATGACTTGTGGTATTACAAGATAGAAACCCACACCTCCATAGAAAAGACTCAATACTCATTAGTATACAGGATAGAGGTGGTCCTGCCCATCAAAATTCAATTTCCCATACTTCGTGTTTCATCTTTGACTAGTTATCCATAAATGAGAAATCCCATAAATGGAGGGATGCATTGGAGTGATTGGATGAGAAAATATTTTATATCTCACATCATTTGGAAGTTCACAAAAATTTACTTTTTATGTACTTTAACAAGAAGTTCACCTATGATAATTCCTTGATGTAGAGATTGTGTTAGTCCTTAGGACTTCAATGATACCCATAAAAAACCTCCAAAGTTGAATCCAAAATGTTAGGGAACTTATTCCATAAAATATTATACTCCAATGGAGAATATTATTTGATCTTGATGGATGTGTGGATCATTAAGACCCATAACAATTCAATATTTCTCGACAAATAGTTCATGTGATAAAATATTGTGACTTCATCTCAGATGCATGATGTTAAAATATATAGTTGGTATTTTTCACATGACCTTAAAAATCATAACATTGTTTTCCATGTCACAAGACAATAAGTGACATGAAACCAAAATAATGACCAAAATACATTAAATAGAATGGGTATCTATCTATTTCACAAGATTATATACTGCATGACATCAATATCTTGGTTGTATTAGGGTAAACTACATTCCAACTTCATCCTGACCTCATGACGTTAAACTAAATGAAAAAAATCCTTGCCACATAAAGTTAAAATACATGTTAATCATCCTCATCACATGATTTTAAATCATATTTGTTCCATATATAATGAACATGGGACACTTCATGTTTAAAATTCATGGTTTTAATGTCCTCACCAAGCCGGAAATTTTCCATGGCATTGGTCTTCTACCATTCCAGGATCTAGAACTATGTATGGATGGATTCATATTATCAAAGGATATGTAGTGACCACTCATAAGATGGTTTTCACCATCCTTTGTCCATATGGTCTATTTTCCTGTTGGATATTTATTTCATCCTCATCTATAAAATCATCTTTCCCATAACTACATGGTACCCCATCCATGTTGCATGACAATAAACTATGGGACACAAATTTCCTCACTGCATGATGTTAAACTACACAACACCATACCATCCTAATCACATGATGCTAAACTACCTAGTAGACATCCTAAACACATGGAATTAAACTATAGTCATTCACTACTTAATAGACACGTGATGCCTCATGTCACAAATGTGAAGTATCAAGGTCCTCACTAGAAAGGACACCACCCCAATGTCATTATTATAATATGTCATCTTATAGACCTATGTGTGGATTTATTCTTACTATAATGTGATATATAGTTACACTCAGACCCTCTATCCTGGGCCCAACAATGAAATTTGGAAAATCTACCCTACTCTGCATAAAGATAAAATCAATTTAGTGAACTCCATCACATGACCATTAATTTATAGGTATATTTTAAAATGTTTCTCTCTCTCTATCTCTCTGCACATGAGTAAAATATATGTATGGAATATACCTTGAAAAATACATGCGTCTTGATACCTATCAACACAAGATACATAATGACGCCCAAGTATTTAATCCTGGTACCAAATACAACAATCAATGGGAACAATTCCACTATCTGTGTATGGTTCAGACTACATAGAAGTTTTTTTATTCTAGGACTATGTATGTATTCGTTCCCATTCTCAGGGGATATGTAGTGACACCCAGGTCCCTTTTCCTAGGTCTATCCCCTTCATAAACTCGTTACAAAGTCCATTCCCTTTAGCATCATTACAGTGGACCATGTACAATATATCTTGAGAGTTTTTGATACAAAGTGTCCCACTATCCCTCCATTCACATTGGTTCATCAAATAAATGAAATGATAAACTACAAAATTAACCCATCCCATAATTCTGAGATGCCTCATGATAGCCATGGAATGACTCAACTTACTCATAAGAGAGGACACCCCCCATTACCTACAATGGTATTCTACCATGTCGTGTTCAGAACTACGTGTGGCTTGATTCCTATAATCACATGATATATAGGGAAACCCATTTATTTAAATCATAGGCCCAGATACAACAATCAATGGGAAAAATTTCAACTCTCTGTGTATACTAAAGACCTATGGAGGGAGCCTTTTAAAACGATATATGGATTGATTCTCACTCAAAGAAGATACATAGCGACCCCAAAATCTTACATCCTAGTCCATCCACCGCAAAATACAAATGATTCTATCCATCGTTTTATATATCCTTTATGTGGTGGAATAAAAAATTTCCACACCTTGTTTCTCACACTGAGAATAGCTATTGTGGGATTAGGATTTTTGGTAAAGGATTCCCCAAATGATTAAGGAATGACATTTTGCATCCAGGTTACTATGGTCCTGGTCACAAATCAATAAAAGCCACACTAGATGTGCTTACTAAATGAAGTAATACTATGTGGTTGACATAAATCCATGAACTATGTGTGTCCTTATTCCTTCCATCACAGGATACCGAGTGACACCCAAGTTATTAATCTTGGGTCCATCTATAATATTTATCTTTCACATTAGGAAACTCACGTCCATTCTATATAAAGTTAAACTACACAGTTCCTAAAGAACTTTGTGAGTATTTATTCTCATTCCAATTAAATATTTAGTGACACCAAGACCTCATGTTCAAGAACCATTCCCAATATTAAGAAACAAAATGTCCCCCTCTCCTACATATAAAAAAGTCATTTTAGTGGATCTTGATTTGGGTCATCTCATTCAGGAGTCCATCAAGGAAACATAAATTTCCCCTCCTATATATGATTCAGATATATGTAGTGAACTTGACACACCATGTCCAATATTATTATGACTGATTCTTATGTACTTAGACACATTCCTTCAACTTATCAAACTCAGTGTCCTAGGAAATTTTGGATTTCTAGTATCTTCCCTTGGACATCAGTAATAGGTAAGGTTAGTTTCATGAGGGAATATTTGTTTGACTATACATGGTATACCCTATTTTGATTTTCATAAATCACTAAAAAACGCCTTCCAACTAAAGAAAAATTATTTCTCAGGGGAGACCTCTTCTATCTATGTAAACCCCAATGTCATTTCTATCTCATGTCATTTCTCCTGATCTGAGAACACTCAACATCATGGTTTACATTTTCCCTATTCACATACAATGTATGTCAAAAAATAGTAGCTTGATGATCCTTTTGTTACTCATCATTTCCATGTCATATAGTTCTAGTAGTATGAACTAAAACTGTAAAACCTCATGTTTTCATAGTCACATGACATTAAACTGCACAACAAATTCTTTACCACATCAAATTAAAATGTAGCTTTACCATGTGTACCAAACATAGTATACCTATAAAAAATAACTCAGGAATCCTCGTATCAAAAACTTGAGATGCCTCATGTAAGGTGATTCCCTGAATTCCCAGATAGAATTTATGGAGATTCATGACTTCTTTTCCATGTCAAATGACCATCATCCTAACTTCATGATTCTGAACAGCATGGATGATGTCCTCATTACATGAAACTAAATCGAAAGACATCCAATAACTACTTCTGGATTTATTCCTATTACCATAGGATACATAGTGAAACTTTAATATTCAATTCCAAGCCTATATTCAATATAAAAATTCCCCTTTTCTATGTATGGGTTAGAACTAAAAAGAGATCCTTCACATAAGAACTACGTATGTCTTGATTTTCTATTTAATGAGATATATAATGATTCATCGATTCTATAACCACATTGGACACAAAAAAAACCCCCCCACTCTCTTATGTATGATCATGATTTTCATAGGAGAGTCCACTATGGGCTCCCACCCAACTTGTGAGCCTATTTTCAAAGGGATGAAATGCCCCTATCCACATAAGAATTCAATCAGTGTGGGGTATCTCTTAGAACTAAATATGGATTGATTCTAACTTTGATGAGATACATTATTACACATGGAACATATGAATTTGGCCTAGCCATGAAAAATGAAAATAAAACCTCCTTTTATATTGTATGGTTTTGAACTACATGAGGGAAATATTCCTACCTATTATCGGGTAATTTTGATATGAAATTATCCTGTTATATTTAAACACTTTACTTATATAAACCGAAATTGATGTTCATGGAAGTCCAAATCTCCATAATCTTCCTTTGGACATTTTAAATAGAGGGCCAATGTCTCAAGGACGCCTTTTTTGACTATTCAATGATACACCCAAGTTGGATTTTCATAAATCACCCACAAAAACGGCTTGCTAACAAGATGAAAATTAATTCTCAAGAGAGGCCTATTATATCTCTATAAGACCCAATGATGTTTTCATCCCGTGCCATATATCGGGTTCAAAATACCTTATATTGTGGCTTACAAACTTACCCCTTCAAGCCTAAATATCGTTGATTATTCTTGGATAGATTACTATGAAAATGTAAAATCATCAAACTTTTAAATAAAGATAAGTGATGTTAAATCATATCTCGTGAACGTCCCTTTCACATGAAATTAAACTATTTGGTCCATGTTTGGGTCTCATGACATTAAACTGCACTATTCTTCACCCTCTATTACACAATCCAAATTCATGTAGGAGTGGTTACCACATACAGGGCCAGTTTCTATACATATACCCTAATCATTTTTAGAAATATTTCCTTGATAAACCACACTTTGTGGTCATGATAAATCCACATCTTCACAAACTACCTGGCCAGGGTAAACTATGGATTATTTTATTGAGGAAGCATTTGATTTGACTATGAATTTATACTATCCAGTTGGCTTGGAAAATAACCTCCCACAAACAAGGTTAGTTGACTAAATAAATATTCATCCCCGAGAGAGACATTTTTTATCTCCATAACCCCTACCAACATCGAATTGGTAATCACATTTCAAACATGCAAAGTGGTTACTCCTCACCGACATTTCCCCCATCATACTTCAAATTAGGAAATCACAACTCAAATATTCGCATCATATGCCTCAAAAATATTGGAACATTCTTAGCCAATAATCCTTGCTAGGGTTGTTCCCCCATACATCATTGTGAAAGTTGTTTGACCTAAAAAATTAGTGGAATTAGTCCAGATTTCATGACTCTAAACTTCCCATAAAAAAATAGAAATATTACTCATGGGTTTGAAAACCCACCAAGGGAACCCCGGGTAAAAATTGAGTCTTGGAGCACTATGCCTATAGTCTGCATAGATTAGACAAAAAATGAGAAGATAAAAGAAAAATTCATAAAACTTGTCATTATGATAATGCACAAATGGCAGCCTAAGAAAAAGTCAATAATTCCCACTAAGTTAGCACCATAGTAGACTAAGGAAAAAATAAGGGTGGTAACAGAAAATACACTATGTTTGTAGGGTTTTCCACGTAACCCAAGAAATAGTCTAACTATACTCATTGAGTCCATTGGATTTATAAAAAAAAGAGCTTTACATGATATCCCATCTAAATAATATTACTCTAGTGTTATGGTGATATTAATTATGATTTCACCCTTCCATGAGTAATAATCTAGAGGAGATCGGTCCAACTTTGACTGTCCTGGGTGTGCATACCAAAAAAACAATCCAAATGGGACCAACGTCTTCATCATAAATGCCTCCTTTTCCTCCTAATTAGAGACCATTCCAATGGGGGAAATTTTTGGATCCTAAAAAATCATCATGCAAGGATAAATGAATTCCACAAATTTGGTAATGGAAATAAAAAACTAGAAGAATAGTTTAAATTTTTTTTAAAGGATGCAAATTTGTAATGAAGGGGTCAGATTCTATATAGAAAATTGTGTTATGTGGGCCGCCACTCCACAAAGCATCCTACCACTCTAAATAGAATGCCATTAATAAAATCGATCACGAGACATGACAGTGATTCCAACCCCCACAAATGAGAAAGTCATTTGCTGGTGAAGGCGGGGAATCCCCCCCCCTCAAAAACAAAAAAGTCATTTGTTGGAACAAGCAGTGAATCTTGTCCCCCAAAAATGAAAAATTCGTTTGTGAGAGTGGATGTTTTTTCATCCCCCAAAAATGAAGAAGTCATTTGTGGGTGTATGCAATGTTTTTTGTTCCCAGAGAACGAGATCCCCATGGTCCAATGAGGATGACTGGCAATCCGGGTAACAATTTACCCCACTTCTCTATATAAACCAAAAGGGGTATTTAGGGAACATAGATAGAAATCTAAATAGAGCTATGGGAGCCCTCGATTCCTAGAAGGTAAACCCAGTGTATAAAATTAAGGTAGAAAATGAATTTACCCAGTCATCTGAAAGACCAAAACCCTTTATGAAAAACATTATGTGAAGCCAAAGTGGATTGACTTTTTGTGGTCCACCGTAACACATAGTAAAAAAGATTTTTGGAGGGATCCCTACCCCATATAGAAAGAAGATACATGGTAAGAACATGAACCCATGTAGTGAAGCGCTATGTGGGTGGAACCTAGGCCCGCATAGAAAAATGCTACACAGATAGAACCCATGACCTTGTAGCAACACGCTACATGAAGGGAACCACAAAACACATACAAAAATGATATCTTGAGTGGGTAATCCTAGTGTGTTATACATTACATCTCACATTTCTTCCCTCTAGTGTAAAATTTGGATCCACTTTGGGCCCTCAATGAACCTTTTTGTTGGAATCTGACCAAGTTCTCTTCCAAATCCACCCGATGTGTATGATCAAATCATTGGACACATTAGCTTTTCCTCTCAAGAATACATACCCAAGGTAAGATTGGTCCTATCTGTAAGCAACGTAAACAAGGGGATCCTCAAAATTCTCTCAGACTTACATTCCCATGGTAAAGAGGGTCTCAACTTTGCATATGGTGCCAGGAGGATCCCCAGACTGGGAAGAAAAACCCATTGTCTATCACCCATCCCTAGTCCCCACTTCCACCTATAAAAAGGGGTTGTAGGAGGATCTTCATTAGAGAATCCCTCCAGAAGTAATCCCCTTGACTTTCTTATAGGTGGGTTCACTCTTGCTCCTATTTGGGCCTAGAATATGAAAACAAGAGAGGATAAATGCACTAGAGCTCTCTCTATTTGGTCCTAGAATATGAAAATAAGAGAGGATATGAACACAATAACTCTCTTTCCCTCTTCTTTTAGGCTCAGTTCTTCTCCAACTTTGGAAAAATAAAATTAAATAGTTTGATGGATCTTCCTCTTCCTTTGGTTTCTCACACCGAGGATGAATCTCGTGGGCTTAGAGTTGAGTGGAGATCAGGAAATATTCATGATTACAAGAAAATCGGAATCCTCAAGAGTATAAGCCACATATATAACTTCAAATCACCCTTAGTCGAGGTTTTCCTCGCGATTCTAGAAACACGAGCATCTTACTGAGTGTAGTCTCCAAAACCATTTTACTATCCTCTCAAATGGCCATATTACCTACATGAGAAATCTTTAAAGGGATATATTCCCACTGTATCAAGTTCCAACAAATGGGCCTCCTCAATAGGTTTAAAACCCTAGCATTAAAACTATTAGGGATTTGATTCCCATCCAAATTGGATACATAGGAAACCTCTATGAGGTCTAAAACCAATACCCCGAATTCACCTGAATATTCATTTCAACATATTCTCATTATGGTCTCATCCAACTTGGAGGGTCATATTCCATACAAGACCCTTTCATCACCATCCTTATTGGTCCATATCCCTGATGAGAGCATATCCACTAATGGGAGACCACAAAACTTTCAGGTCCTTTGGGGAGCTTCGTCATATGTCCCACTCCAAATATGGATAAGGAACCTTCTTCATAGGCATCCTTTCCTTATGATGTTAAACTACATGGTTTTTTCATTATCACATGACAATAAAGAGATATGATGTGCCACATTAAGTGGTACTGGACTATGTGGGTTCTGATTCCTTTCAAAAGGATGTGTTGGAAGCCCATATTTTGGGTTCTATCCCAACATTAAAACTATTCCCATCTCCCAGGATGACAATAAGCTCTAGAGTGACCCACTATAGGGCTTAAAACCAATCACTATAATAATAAATAACATAAGGATATCTGGTCTTCATATCAAAAGGAACCATTGATGGAGAACCTCAGATACATACAAATACCTCCATTTATGAAGAAACTCACACACATACAAATGTCTCTAAATCCATTCTTATTATTAATTGATTGTTAATAAAGGGTGAGCCATGCCTTACTTGGTAATGAAAAAATGATTCATGAACATATCATAATTCTATAAGAGAGTCTAGGAGTAGGAAATAATTCCCCCTAAAAAGGTATGATGAGCTCAATCTCCCATCCTCTCAACCAATGTGTGTTCTGAAGTATTGCTGGCCATGTTACCCAATGAACGCATGGATTTGGAAAGTAGGTCCACGATTCATCAGGAATATGATAGTCGTTGTGTGTTTTCGGTTTCAAAAACAAACCCTATTGGAAATAGTCCCATCAAAAATGGGTGTGGATTAAGAATAGTGAACTTTATTTGAATGAATTTACAATATTAAATCCCCCATAATCAATTATACTGGGTAATCATTGATGATTATTTCAATGTAAAAATCCCTAAAAAACTAAAAAAACCACAAGAAAACCCTAAAAACCCTAAAAACCCTAAAAATCCTAAAACCCTAAACCCTAAAACCCCTTAAATACCTAAAATCATAAAAATCCCTAAAAACCTTGAAAACCACAAAAAAACCTAATATCCTTATGAAACCCCAAAAAATCCTTTAATGATCCTAAAACATCATAAAAACTCAAAAATACCCTAAAATCCCTAAAAATCCTAAATCCCCACAAAATAGTATAAAAACCCTAAAACACCTAAAAACCAAAAAAACCTTTCAAAATGCTAAACCCCTCAAAAAAATAACAAAAATAAGTAACCCTAAATCCCCTAAAACCGGAAATAAAAACCCTAAAAACCATAAAAAAATATATGAACCAAAAATCCCTAAAACCCATAAAAGATCCTTAAAACCCAATAAAACACTAAAAAACCAAAACCCCTAAAACACCCTAAAACCCCTAAAACATAGAAACATAAAAAACACTAGAAAACCCTAAACCCTTAAAAACTCTAAAAACTCTAAAACCCATAAAAAAACCCTAAAACAATCTTAATAAACTATTAAAGCCCTAAAAAATCATAAAACTTAGAAAACTCTAAACCCCCCTAAATATCCAAGAAAAACCCTAAAACCATAAACCCCTAAAACCCCTATAAACCATATAACCCCTCTAAAACCCAAAAATCCTTAAAACACTAAAACACATAAAAATGCCTAAATGGCCAAAATAACTAAAAAAACACTAGAAACCCCTAAAAACCCTAAAACCCTATAAAACCCATTAAAAAACTTGTAAATCGTAAAATAATTAAAAAACTAGAAAATCATAATAACCTTAAAAAATTTGAACTAGCCTGAAAACCCTAAAAACGATTTAAAATCCATAAAGAACCTTTAAATCCCAAAAATACTCCAAAACACAGTAAAAATACATGAAAATGTCTAAAAATCCTAAAAACCCTAAAAACCCTAAAACCCATAAAACATCTGTGAAACCCCTAAAGCCATAAAAAGATCTAAAATGTCCTAGAATCCAAAAAATCTATGAAAACCCTAAAAATCAATAAAAACCCCTAAACCCCTTAAAATCCCTAAAATACTATAAACCCCTAGAAACCCATAAAACTCCAAAAAAAATATAATAAAAGAACCATAGAAAACATAAAACCCCTAAAAAACCTAAATAACCCTAAAAGACCCTAAAACCCTATAAAACCAAAACAACCCTAAAAACAAAAAAAAACCCTAAACACACATAAACCCATAAAATCACTAAAAACACTAAAACCCTTAAAAATACTTATAAACCTAGAAACACATAAAAACTCTAAAGAAACCATAAAAACCCATAAAAATTCATAACACCAATTAAAACTAGAAAAACCCTAAAACCCCTTAGAGGACACTAAAACCCTTAACCCCCCCCCCCATAACTAAAAAAGCCCAAAAAATACATAAAAACCTAATACCCCTAAAAAACCCTGAACCCCTAAAAACCTTAAATACCCTAAATAACATGAAAACACCCTTAAAGACACTAAAACACCTAAAAACCCTTAAAGACCCTAAAACCCCTTAAAACACTAAAATACTCTAAAAACCCCCAAAATCCAGAAAAGGCCCAAATGACCTTAAAACCCTAAAATATTTAGAAACCATAAAACCACAAAAAGAAATTTAAATCCTTAAATGAAAATAAAATATAGTGAAACCCCAAAACACTCTAAAACCCTATAAAACTCTTAAATAACCCTAAAAAATCTAAAGGAACATAAAAACCATAATGGACCCTTACCCTTAAAAACCATAAATGACCCTTAAAATAAAAAAAAAACACATACACAATGCTAAAAAACCCTAAAAATTCTAAGGGACCCTAAAATCCCCTAAACCCACTAAGGGCCCTGAAAAACACTAAAAACCCTTAATGATGCTAAAAACACTTAAATATCCAAAAATACTTTAAGAACCCTATAAACTATAAAAAACCATGAACCCCTTAAAACCTATAAAAACCCTATCAATCCCTAAAAAACCAAACAAACCTAAAAAACACAAAAATATCCAATAATACCTAAAACCCTTAAAATAGATAAAACCCCTAAATAACCATAAAATACCCTAAATACCCTAATAACATGAGAAGAATCTAAAACCCATAAACCCCCCCCCCCAAAACCCTAAATGGCCTAAAAAACCAAAAAAACCTTAAAATTCCCCCCTAAAACCCTAACACATTAAAAACATAAAAATATTTTAAAATACAAAACCATAAAAACCCTAGAGTTATATAAAACACTAATGATAATAAAAACCCCAAAATCCCAAGAAACTGTAAAGAAAACCTAAAACCCCAAAAAACTCTAAAAACCCTAAAATCCCTTTAAATCCTTAAAATCCCAAAAACCTAAAAACCCCTAAAGGACCCTAAAACCCAAAAAACCCTAATGGGACCTAATTTTACGAAAAATATAGTAAAGAATATTATCATATTCTGGCATTGTCTCTTATTTTCATGGAAATATCAAAGAAGGAGAAAATCACATCACATTGTTTTTGGTGAAAATCGGACTGACCATCGTATTCAGAAAATCAGACTCAGTTTGGGTCCTAAATGGGGTTCTGAACGTAATGAGGAACACAATCAAATTGAGAATGGATCATATAGAAATATGATGATGCTTTTCTTTTTTTTTTATTTTTGAAAAATTATAACTAATTTGTAAAACATGTGATATTATAGATTGATGAAAAAAAGGGAGAGAAGATGTGTTGAAAATTGTATCTTGCATTGGATTGGAAGATAAAAGGTGATGAAAATTGTATTCAATAAAATAATATTCATGATGAGTTGGAATGAAATATGTTATTGGTGGAATGGGATCTACAATAATTTCCATTATAAGTTATAAGATTCTAAATATGATATTAAATATCTGAAATCCATCCATAAGTCATACTTACAAGTAAGAAGTTGAATAAGAACAAAAGTTGATTTGTATTCCAATTTGGTCAAGAGAAAAGAAGAATAAAAATATATTATTTTACATTTGTCTTCATTATATTGTGTAAGTTAATTTTTCATATCAAAATTAAGAAATCAGAATGGATAAGTTGGAATGGATAATCGTAATGGAGAAATTGGAATGGAGAAATCAGAATAGAACTATCGGAATGGAGAAATTGGAATAGAGAAATCAAAATTGAGAAATCAGAATAAAGTAATTAGAATATGGAATCAGAATTGGACTAAAGTTTGTCAAATAATTAAAATATAGATTTTAGCCAGACAGAAGAAGCTCCTCATTTCTAGAAGGTCTGCATTTCATGAAATGAGGAGAGTACTTAATGTATTGTGTGAATTACGTCACCCGTGAAATAGGATAGAGAAGTTCCACATTTATAGAAACTGAAGAATGTTTCTGGATTATTCTTTCATAAAGATGTTATCCAAATAGAAGAATAATATAAAGACCATATTCATCTACTTATCATATTGGGATGGATAATCAGACTGGTAAAATGGTATTGAGATTTCCAAACTAAGGAATAAGTAGTTAAGATTAGTTTCAAGTACAATTTTATCAAAGTTATATTTTTTTATTGAATAATCGAAATTGGTAATCCGAGTGGGGAATTAGACTAGAATTTATAGACTAATGTTAAAAGTGGTTCATAATTGTATTATTTCTATTCAAATAGAAGTATTTTTCCTTATTGAGAAAATCAGACTTTGGAATCGAGCTGGGGAATCAGACTGAGTATTATTATGAAGTCTAAGAAGTTATTACCTTATCCAGGTTAAAGAAGTGAAGATTTTTTTGGATTTTTTTTATTTTTTTGAATATTTATTAAGCAGGAAGAAAATTTTATTACATCATTTCATGATACGTGGAGAACATATACAATTATATTAAATATAATTCTACAAGAGTGTAAGAAAATATCCCACTCATTGTATTCCAACCAAAAGGATTGTTTTCTAGTAGATTTTGTGGTATTTTATTGTTTCCAAACCATACCAAGGACATAAAAACTCTTATTGAGTAGTGAATCTTGTAAATTCTTATGATCATGTGGATGTTTTTTTGAATTTATTTTATTAGGGAAATAATATTTAACCTGTGGATAAGGTTTTTTCAAAATAAATGAAACATAAAATAAAAAGTTATCACTGATTCACCCCTCCCCCTCTCAGTGATACAATAATTTTTACTGGTAAATTACAATTAGTATCAAATAAAGGTTCCCTTAATTTATTCTTTACTAATGTTTTAAAGAAATGTTGATGAAGAATTTGAATTGTTTGAATAGTAAAGTGATTCCAATATTTGATGGTAAGAAAAATAATATATAGAAAGATAAAATGTTATCTTATCTTATGTCTCTTGGGTATGATTTTATTGAGGTTGAAATATATGGATTTTCTCTATTTGATGACTAGGTTCCTATTACTCATATTGAAAATCAGAATCCTGAGAATGATGGAAGGGATACGAATGATTTATTGTTATCTTTTTCTAAAACTGATTTTTTCGGGTGAATGGGGTTGCTACAACCAAATTTATATGGGTTAAGTTAAAAAAAATATATGAAGGAAATGAAAAAGTCAAGAAGAAAAAATGACAAATCTGGAAGATGAAGTATGAAAATATGAAGATGTGTGAATATAAATTTGTTGGTGACTTATTTAATAGGGTAAATAACATTTTCATCACAATTTGGTGTCTCAGTGAAATGTTAGAAGATTTTATAGTTGTTGAAAATATTTTGAGACTCTTTCCCAGCATGTTTGATGCAAAAATTTATTTTTTGGGAGATTGATATCCTGAAACACTATCTCTTAATGATCTACTTAGTAGTCTCGTTACTTGTGAAATGATAAGGGAGAAAGTAATGAAGGAAAAAACAAAATTTGATCATGAAATTTCATTCAAAGCTTCATAGAATTGAAATTACAAGAATAGTATTGATAATGAATATGTTGTTGACTCTAAATATGAAAATGAGTTATGTAAAAATCATGATGAAATGTTATCCTTGTTTTCTAAAAATGTTAATAGAGGTATTGGTAAATATAAGGGAAAATTCCCAAAACAATTCTTTGAATGTAGAGCCATTGGGAATTTTTTAATAAATTTTCCATCAATAAATAAAGAAGAAGATAAAGATAAAGATGAAAGAAGGATAACATGTTAATGTAAAAAATATGGTGAGATGGTTAAATCCTCTTCAAAATGAAGAGATACTTTTTTTTCCAAATCTAAAAGTAGAAGTTTCTTATCTAAAGATGATGATGAAAATGGAAGTGATGTGGAATACTAAAATGTTTCTGAGAATGGTGGTGAGAATAATTTTTTTCAATAAATAATGATGAATAATTCTAAAGCATCTATTCTGATGAATAATAAAATGAACTTTAATTTTATTTGAATGAAGAGTTGAAAGAAGTAAAGAGAAATATTAGAAGTATTGAAAAGAAAAACAAGAATTTGGAAGATAAATGTTCCTCAATAAAAATTCAAGAATGTTTTTTAGATGAGAAGAACAAGTTGCTGGTGGAGATTGATGATTTGAAGAAATATCTAGAGAATTAAAAGAATTTTAATGTGAATATAGTCATCAAGATGAAGAAAAAAGAATAGGAGTTGGAACTTATCCATAAAACACATTCTATAACTGAACATAGAGGTACAATTTTCAAAAACTCTATCTATGAATTTGGTGAAAGTTCTCATAAGGGTGAACCTAATAAGTATCAATAAAATTTACCTTCAAAGGTTGAGAATAAAGTTGGAATTTTTTATGAGAGAAATAAAGTAGGGAATGTTATGTATGTGTCCAAGATCAACAAAATTTAGCAGTCAGAGGTTTCTAAACATACTCAATCGAAAAATGTCCCTATTAATTCTCGTTTCAATATGGATAAAAAGATATCTGAAATGAAGAATAAAGTATCATTTGAAAATATAAAGTTTGGTGATAAAAAAATCTTTTTTAATAAAGTTTCAAAGAAACATATTCACAACTATGGTTAGAATGTAATTTTTAGAGCCAAATACTCATTTTATTGATATTACTGGTATTGTGGTGGATTCAGACATATGGATAATATGTGTTGATTCAATAAAAAACATTATTATTATACAAAAAGTTTTGAAATGAAGGATTTTTGGGGGATTTTGTTTCCTCAAAGAACGAAGTTCGATTAGGATGTTCGGAAAAATGATGAGAAGGATGTACTAAAGAAACCTGATAAGGTAATTGTAAAAATAGAAAATAGGTTCCAACCTTTGAAACTAATTGTGAAAGATGTGAACAACCAGGGATTCTTGTTAAGGTTTTTCTTGTTTTGTTACCAGAAAAACAAAATTTTATAAAAAAATATCAGAAGACAAATGTTAATAAAGATAAATAAAAGTAGAAAGCTCTTTATGTTGAAACTTCTTTGAAAACCACAAAAGGAGAATGACCTGGGATTATAGATAGTGGGTGTTCTTCACATACGATAGAAGATTATTTTTTTTGTATAATTTAAAAGAATTCAATGAAGGAACAATAACATTGGGGAATAATGAATCACTAAGAATCAAAGGTGTTGTATCAGATATCATTTTGAAAGAAAAGTTGGAGTGCAAGAAAACTTTATATGTTGATAGGCTGATACATAACCTTCCGAGTGTTTCAAAATTGTGTGATGAAGGTAAACAAGTTACATTCAATAAAGATGTTTTTTTAATGTGAGATGGATGGAAAGATAGTAACAAGAGGCCAACATACAAAAGGAACATTTTTCCAAGTTGGTGAAATACAAAACTCATGTTACCTAGGTATGGTGGAAGAAAATCATTTTTAGAATAAAAGGATGGGACACATATTCAAAAGAAACAAGAGAAAGTTATCTAAAAGTGGAAGTCTCTATGACATTCTAGATATGTCAAGAAGAAGAGATTGGTGTTGCACTATTTTTAAGAAAGGTTTAATTACAAAATCAATGCATAAGATAGTCGAGATTTGTTTAAAACAACCCCTGGAACTTATTTATTATGATAACCGTGGGCCAATGAGAAAACAATAAACTAATGGTGATAAGTACCTCATAACATCCATTGATAAATTTACTCGCATTCCTCTTGTTATGTATATGAGACATAAGTTAGATGCTCTAATTTTTTTTAAAAGTTTTAGGAGTAAGGATGAGAAGGAATGTAAGTATTTAGTGACTGTAGAGAACCGAAGCTTAACGTAGATGGAAATTACATTACTTTTGCGGAATACTTAATACATAACAAAAATAGACACACGAGGACCGTAATAGTTTAGTGTCTTTGGAAACTCGAAATAAAATCTTTTAATCGTGGTGAAAGATCTTCAACATCTCCCATAAAGATCTTACCCTTTTTTTCTTACCTAAAACCTTTCTTTATATCCTGGGGAAAAGAAAACATAAAAAGGGTGAGCTCAAATGCTCAGAAAGGGTAACCATGGATAAAATAAAACATAATATATACATTTGAACTTAAAAACATGAACATAATGTTTAAACATCAAAAGCTTGAGCAATGACATAAAACATGGAAGTACGTAAGGCATAGATCATAAAGAAACATTAAGAATGATAAAATAGCATGAGAATAAAACATGTAATTGTGGAAACCATTATGCACATGATATGATTTACATATTAGCCAAGGCATTGCTGCCAAGACCATCTTAGTGGACAAAGTCCCTTTCTGAATCGAGTTCACTCCTCGTTCCAGTCCTGTATTACTGAACCGGTTTAACTTGACGTTCCAGCAATGTCTATATCATGAGATATAAATCTTTACCCAATGTATTGGAGGGAGATATAGGTCCCACCCATCTCATATTGAAATCATTTTTTCGTGTGCCACAATATAAACATACATCATTCATAATAACCCAACGAATAAAATGGGTTTCATAAACATCAACCCATCATAACATAATCCATATAAAAGAAATGGATATCATTTCATAATAAGAAAAGTGAAACCATGTAAATCATAGAGACATTATACTTAAAACATACACATATGAAATAGTTTCATTTTAGATGGAAAATGGTTTTGATAAAACACTTGAAATGAATTCTTGAGGAAAATATCCTTTCTTCTTTAAAATAATTTTCTTTTCAAAAAATGTCAAGCATTTTTAAAATAAAATGATTTTCTTGAAAATAGTCATGAAATATTTTTGAGGAAGATTCAGGAAAATCAAGAATTAAAAATCCGTTCGTGCCGTATAAGTTAAAAAAACATTCTTCTCGTACTTTTGCTGGAAAAGTCAAAAAGTACCTTGTACGAAAAATGTCAAAAGATTACTTTCATATAATTTACTAAAAACTCACCGAAGGGTAAAATTGGATTTAAAAAATTGTAGGTGGATGGAAACAATATTACATATTGAGGGAACATGGATGTGGATGATAAAATATACCCCAGTAAATACCAAAGTATAAACAATCTCCGATAAAAATGAGATTGTGATATTTCCCCTTACATTAGGTCTGATTTGCTTCGTAAGTTTCCGAACCTCCTCTTCTTTGAAGCGCCTCTTTGAGTCCTCCTCTTTGGGTACTAAAATTGGTCTTTGAAGAAGACCAGGACCTCTAGGATGTTTCCTGGGAAGTTTAGAGTAGAAATTGGCAGGGGTTGTCCGAGCTTGAAGGCTCAAAGTGGTGTGAGGAAGAGAAGGAGGAGGTGCCCTTTTATAAGGGAGGAGAGGGGCACCTTTGGAATAACTAAAAATATTATTTTATTATAAATTCATAATCGGTTTTAAATAGCTCCAGATTGATTTATTTGGACGCTAATGTTGGGATGGGTCGAAATCCTCTCATCCAATAGAATTTAGACAAGTTTAGGTTCCTATTTTAACCTTATCATTTATATTTAACTTTAAGTTAGACAATTTTAATTTTACCATGTCTTTTTTTGTTCTTACACTATAAGGTTAATAAACTTACTATAACAAGCCAAACGAACCCCAATTTTTTTATTATTAATATATATAACCTTATATAAGTTATTTGTCCCAACCTTAGATTTTTAGGAATAAAATAACAATTAATAATATAATAATATTTTTAAAAACTATTTATATCAATTTTGACAGTATTTAGTAATTGATTTTTGTGAAAATCATAACAAAATTATTAGTTCGAAAAAAGTTAATTAAATCAATACTAACATGTCATATTAACCTAGAAAAGTAGTGGAATTCATAAAAAGTCTCAAATTACATTTATTTGGGTATTTGTAACATCAATTATGTCAATATTTCATTAATAAAATAATTACTGCATCATCATTGTGTCATAAATAAATTAAATTATTTAATGTATAAAAATTAAAAATTAAATATAATTATGTAGGAAATCTTTTTATATTTCTAATGAATATTTATAGTCGAATTTATCTTATGTATAACCCTATATTAAAAATTATTTACTTATTAAACTTTGATTTTAACTATTTTAACCCTTCTTTAAATAAATTAATAATAAATGTCCCAATCTAATCCCAGTGGGCCTAAATGGTCATATTTCATTCCTAAGGTTGTTTTTGGTTGAATTAAACTTATCCAATAGAATTAGGACATGTTTTAGGGTAATAATAATATCATTTTTACCCTTAATTACCCTATTTACTTTTAACCGTGGTAAAAAAAAGTAAAAAGTTACTATTCACCAAAAATTATTTTCATCTCATTGAATCACATTTTACTTACTGACATCAACTGTGTCTCTCGGATTTTTGAAATTCCACTCACATAAGCGGTAAAATTAAGTTTTATGAAAAATTCATTTTTTTTAACTACCACTTAGTGGTTTCACTATTCATCAAAAAATGAAAGTTTCCAGAAAAATACCAAAAATTAGGCCTAAGATATATTTAATATTATGACCTCAAAAATGATGTCTATTTTACCAAATTCAAAACATATTAGTTGCATTAATTAATTTAAAAAAATAATTCCTGTCGTCAAAACAAATAGCGTGTTCTTAAGAGATAATAACTATCAAAAGATTGGCACTTGTTTATGTCTGGTTTAAATGTGAAATTACATCCAATGACCAAAATTGTATTAAATTGTAAAAATATATTCTAAATATACTTTAAAACCACTCAAATTAATAATTTATCACTATTAATTATTTCGATTAAAAAGGTTGTTTTTAATTAAAATTTAGTAATTTTCACTATTCATCAGACAATGAAAGTTATCCGAAAAGTACCAAAATTTCACCTTAAGCTAATTTCGATATTCCGAATCCAAAAATGAAGTCCATTTTGAAAAATAAAATTTAAAAAATTTCAAAAAGTGGTTATAACTATTCATAACACTTAGTTTTAATAATATTTTAATAGCATATCGTTGTTTAGTGAAACTCGGTATTGCGTACTACACACGCTATCGAGGAAGGTTGCGATTGCGTGTAATGCAAGGCAAGTAAAGGATGCGTGTTGTGCAAGATCCTTTTGGTGTAGCGTACAACACATGAAATTAAAAAGAATATTTTTCATAAAATCTCGGGGTGTTACATTCTACCCCCCTTAAATTGAATTTCGCCCTCGAAATTCGTCGGGGTTATAAATGGTTTACTACTCGAAAGTTTCTTTAATAGAAACCCACATCGTAAAAGGAATACCAAAACCAATCTTTAAAAACAAAAGTATGAAACGTAACGGTTACCCAAATAAACTAATCACTGGGTTTCCACATAGGTGAAAATATGGATATGGAAGAGAAATGTAACCATCATGTTCTGATGGAGAGTGGTAGAGAACATGGCTATGGAAAATCCAGCAATCACAAATCCATAAATTTGTGACGATCTAAGGTACCATCTGATTAATCAGATATAAGAGCACTAGGACACCATTTTTGGTTTTCAAGATCATTTCCCTAAAGTTGATGAAATTGGAATTAGAAGAAATACTTTCGTGATTTTGGTATAGTCTCACCATTGGTCGTTATTTGGACAATTTAAACTTCATATATTAAAGAAATGAAGTTGAATTTTTCATTCGTGATGTGTTAGTAGATCATGTGATAGAATTATGGGTCATTCCATCTGTCTCAAACAAAATGTTAGAAAAGTTATCAAAGAATACATAAGTCCATCTATAGTGAGATTAATCATATATGGTTCCTAAAATGGACTTATACTTCATATATCATACTACTTAATATAATAAAACTAATTTCTACTAAACAGGGACTTCCTGTAGGCCAGTGGTAGGCGATAATGGCCAGTCGCACTTCGGTTGTGGGTTTGATTCCCACATCCTTGTCTGACGCGATGGGCTATCGCCCGTCCGGCAGGTTTTCCTTTTACTAAAACTACATTATTATAACATCCCATCAATAATATCGAAAAAAAGTTCTATCCTTAAACAATACTAACTTATGTCCAACATAATCGATTACAATCATTAGGCTTATCTAAAATACTTTGGTCCAAGATCATAGTATAAAGAAAATGATTACTTGAAATGTAACATAACAATCACATGAATGCCATCATTTATCCCCCATATAACATAATATATATCTTGTTGGTCAAATTAAAAACATGTGAATACCTTAATCACGTATTCTCTTGAAAAATGAATACCCATTTAACCTTAGTGAAAACATGAATGCTATCAAAAGTTAACTCTTTTCCACATACCTAAATCCCAAAAATTCTATATACTAAAACCATGATACCACTTAGTCCTTATATCAATCATGAGCTCATGAATACTATCAAACATATTAGATTCTCTTTATCCCTTCATTATATGCATATCATCTACTTTCCAAAAATATTTCAATCACTTTTCATGGTTATCGATGCCATATTCTTATAGAAAACTACAATGGACCAATACATAGATATTCCAATATTCCATAAAAGTACCTCAATAACATTATTATTGAATACCAATACATAAACACTTCAAACCATCATCTTCAATGATTGTCCTAGAATAAGTCCTTCCTTAATTTAGTAGTAACTTTTTACGTCAGGTCATTGAGTTGGGTAATGCCCATGTTCTCCACAAATAAGACATTGAACTCCATAAGAGTCTGTCACTCTATGTCCCTTTTCTCCAAACAGATAACAACTCTCCCTCCATTTGAGGTATTCCTCAAGGATCTTCTTCCCTTCACTAGAAATCTCAATCTTCCTTTCTTTATGCTCCTCAACATGTGAACATGCATAAAAGTCTATCTTCCTCTTATTTGATGAATTAGGCATACCACTAAATTTCACCTTTTTAATCATATATCGCGATGACTGATTGGCATAATCACAATATCTTTCTCTCTAGGAATTACACAATTTTTTTGCTCATAGTCACCAATTTTTCCATTGGATTCAATGCTAACCGAATTCTTTCTGGTTCCCTCCATTGACTAAAACACAAAAATAATTCTGTGAGAGGAAAAAATCATACAAGGAAAATAACATCATCATGGGGGAGTACCTTCAACATCTAACATCCTAGGTTTAATTCTAATATCGTTATCATAATTCTAGGACTATAACCTATACTTATACTTAACCTTAGAGACATCCCTAGACATACCTTAGAAATATCTCTAGGGATCTCACTAAAGTTCTCGCATCCTAGTTTCCAAAGGTTGACTAATCCTTTCCTCTGATACCAACTGTAGAGACCCGAAACTTGACGTACATGGACATTACATTACTTTTGAGGAATAATTAATACATACCAAAAATAGACACACATGGACTTTAATAGTTTAGTGTCTTTGGAAACTCGGAATAAAATCTTCTAATCATGGTGAAAGATCTTCAACATCTTCCATAAAGATCTTCCCCTTTTTTTCTTACCTAAAACCTTTCTTTATATCCTGTGGAAAATAAAACACAAAAAGGGTGAGCTCAAATGCCCAGTAAGGGTAAACATGGATAAAATAAAACATACTATATACATTTGAACTTAAAAACAAGAACATAATGTTTAAACATCAAAAGCTTGAGCAATGACATAAAACATGGAAGTATGTAAGGCATAGATCATAAAGAAACATTAAGAATGATAAAATAACATGGGAATAAAACATGTAATTGTGGAAACCATTAATCACATGATATGATTTCCATATTAGCCAAGGCATTGCTGCCAAGACCATATTAGTGGACAAAGTCCCTTTCTGAGTCGAGTTCACTCCTCGTTCCAGTCCTGTATTACTGAACCAGTTTAACTTTCCGTTCCAGCCATGTCTATCACATGAGATATAAATCTTTACCCAATGCATTGGAGGGAGATATAGGTCCCACCCATCTCATATTAAAATCATTCTTTCATGTGCCACAATATAAACAGACATCATTCATAATAACCCAACGAATAAAATGGGTTTCATAATCATCATCCCATCATAACATAATCCATAAAAAAGAAATGGATATCATTTCATAATAAGAAAAGTGAAACCATGTAAATCATAGAGACATTATACATAAAACATACACATATGAAATAATTTCATTTTAGATGGAAAATGGTTTTGATAAAACACTTTAAATGAATTGTTGAGGAAAATATCCTTTCTTCTTCAAAATAATTTTTTTTTCACAAAATGTCATTCATTTTTAAAAGAAAAGGATTTTCTTGAAAAAAGGCATGAAATTTTTTTGAGGAAGCTTCATGAAAATCAAGATTTAGAAATCCATTCGTCCCGTATAAGTTAAAAAAACATTCTTCTCATACTTTTTCCGGAAAAGTCAAAAATTACCTCGTACGAAAAACGACAAAAGATTCCTTTCATATACTTTACTAAAAACTCACCGAAGGGTAAAATTGGATTTAAACAATTATAGGTGGATGGAAACAATATTAAATATTGAGGGAACATGGATATGAATGATAAAATACACCCTAGTAAATACCAAAGTATAAACAATCTCATATAAAAATGAGATTGTGATATTTCCCCTTACCTTAGGTCTGATTTATTTCGTAAGTGTCCGAACCTTCACTTCTTTGAAGCGCCTCTTTGAGTCCTCCTCTTAGGGCACTAAAATTGGTATTTGAAGAAGACCAGGAACTCTAGGGTGTTTATAGGGAAGTGGAGAGGAGAAATTGTCAGGTGTTGCCTGAGCTTGAAGGCTCAAATTGGTGTGAGGAAGAGAGGGAGGAGGTTCCCTTTTATAAGGGAGGAGAGGGGCACCTTTGGAATAACTAAAATATTATTTTATTATAAAGTAATATTCGGTCTTAAATAGCTCCAAATAGATTTATTTCTAAGATAAGGTGGGGATGGGTCGAAATCCTCTCATCTAATAGAATTTAGACATGTTTAGGTTCCTCTTTTAACCTTATCATTTATATTTAACTTTAAGTTAGATAATTTTACTTTTACTGTGTCTTTTTGTGTTCTTACACTATAAGGTTAATAAACATACTATAACAAGACAAACGAACCCCAAGTTGTTTATTATTAATATATAAAACCTTATCTAAGTCACTTGGCCAAACCTTAGATTTTTATGAATAAAATAATAATTAATAATATAATATTTGTTTTAAAAACTATTTTATGTCAATTTTGACACTATTTAGTAATTGATTTTTGTGAAAAACATAACAGAATGATTAGTTCTAAAACTGTCAATTAAATCAATACTAACATGTCATATTAACCTAGAAAATTAGTGGAATTCATAAAAAGTCTCAAATTACATTTATTTGGGTATTTATAACATCAATTATGTCAATATTTCATTAATAAAATAATTACTGTATCATCATTGTGTCATAAATAAATTAAATTATTTAATGTCTAAAAATTAGAAATTAAATATCATTACATATTAAATCTTTTTAGCTTTCTAATGAATATTTAGATTCTAATTTATCTTATGTATAACGCTATATTAAAAATGATTTACTTATTAATCTTTGATTTTAACTATTTTAACCCTTCTTTAAATAAATTAATAATAAATGTCCTAATCTAATCCAAGTGGGCCTAAATGGTCATATTTTATTCCTAAGGTTGTTTTTGGTCGAATTACACTTATCCAATAGAATTAGGACATATGTTATGGTAATAATAATATAATTTTTACCCGTAATGACCCTATTTACTTTTAACCGTGCTAAAAAAAAGTAAAAAGATACTATTCACCAAAAATTATTTTCATCTCATTGAACCAAATTTTACTTACTGACATCAATCGTATCTCTTGTATTTTTGAAATTCCACTCACAGAAGTTGTAAAATTAAGTTTTATGAAAAATTCATTTTTTTAAACTACCACTTAGTGGTTTCACTATTCATCAAAAAATGAAAGTTTCTAGAAAAATACCAAAAATTAGGCCTAAGATATATTTGATATTATGAACTCAAAAATGATGTCTATTTTACCAAATTCAAAACATATCAGTTTCATTAATTAATTTTAAAAAATAATTCCCGTCGTCAAAACAAATAGCGTGTTCTTAAGAGATAATAACTATCAAAATATTGACACTTGTTTTTGTCTGGTTTAAATGTGAAATTACATCCAATGACCAGAATTGTATTAAATTGTAAAAACATATTCTAAATATACTTTAAAACCACTCAAATTAATAATTTATCACTATTAATTATTTCGAATAAAAATTTTGTTTTTAATTAAAATTTAGCAATTTTCACTATTCATCAGAAAATGAAAGTTATCCGAAAAGTACCAAAATTTCACCCTAAGCTAATTTCGAAATTCTAAATCCAAAAATGAAGTCCATTTTAAAAAATAAAATTTAAAAAATTTCAAAAAGTGGTTATTACTGTTCAAAACAGCTAGTTTTAATAATATTTTAATAGCATATCGTTGTTTAGTGAAACTCAGTATTGCGTACTACACACGCTATCGAGGAAGGTCTCGATTGCGTGTAATGCAAGGCAAGTCAAGGATGCATGTTGTGAAAGCTCCTTTTGGTGTAGCATACAACACATGAAATTAAAAATAATATTTTTCATAAAATCTTAGGGTGTTACAGTGACGAAGTTGAGAACATATAAATACAATGAATACAATAATGAATAATTAAAGTTATATTTAGAATCATGGAATTTGGAATATATTCAGTTCACCATACACCCCTCCAAAAAAAATTCTAAAATAGAAAATAGAAGTCTGGTTGGAATGTGGAAAACAATTCTACTTGAATATAGTCCCTATCATTATTATTAGAAGAAATTCGTGAGTACTATTGAGTATATTAAAGTCCAATGCTTCTATTGGAAAAGTTTAGATTTAAATCCATAGGAAATGTTTTATTTAAAAACTCCAATTTTGAAACATTTTAGGGTTTTTGGGAGTCTATAAATTATAAATAATAAATGTGGAAACCTTGGAATGTTTGAGAAGAGAGGTGAAGATGGAATTTTTCTTGGATATGATCTTGAAAGAAGAGGATACAAATTATTTAATAAATAAACATAAATAATTGTTGATTCTGTTGATGTGAAAGTAATTATAAAATATGATGTGGCTAAACAGTCTCTTACATATAAGAAAGTCGAGTAGGATAAGTAATTTTTTGTTAACATTTATAATAAAGATACAGACAATTGTAGTCCTACTTAAGAAGAAGAATCAGACTCAACCATTTCAAGTGAAGAGCATGAAACACAAATAACTCATCCAAGACTAAGGAATCTAGTGGAGGCTCAGAACATTATTATTGATTAATGTCAAAAGATTCAAACAAAAATATCTTTTAAAATTGTTATACAACCTTATTAATATTAAAAATTCAATCTAAAACAGGTGAATGAAGCTTTTTAGCATTCCGAATTTGTTCAGGCTATGAATGAAGAGCTTGATGAGATAGAAAAGAATGATACTCAGGAACTCATACCAAAACTAGATAAAAGAAATTTTATTTTTAGAAAGTGGGGTTTTCAGAACAAGATGAATGAAGATGGTGAATTAGAAAGGAATAATGTGATATTAGTGTGAAAAGATTACTCAAAAATTGAAGGGTTTGATTTTGATGAGACTTTTTCTTCAGTAGAAAGGCTTGAAACAATCATAATATTTTCTTCTATTACAACACAATAACGTTAAAAAATCATTCAAATGGATGTGAAGCCCACATTTTTGAATGATGATCTTGATGAGGAATATTACATTGAACAACCTTGTGGCTTTGTGTTTGGGAAAGATGAAACTTTTGTGTGTATGTTGAACATAGAAAGGTATTCCAAATTGGATAATTGGTTATGAGATATGAATTTCAATAAGGTAAGATTTTATATAAATATTTACATCAAGTAAATTTGAGAGTTTTCCCTCATCATTATTTTTTATATCGATAAAATTATCTATGCTAGTAATGATTAAAGAACATGTGGAAGATTTTTTGAAGATATGAATTTTTTTAAAATGTCTATATTGGATGAAATGAAATACTTTTTTGGGTTAAAAATCATACAAAAGAAGAAACACGTTATTATTTCTCAATAAAAGTATGGTAAGAAACTTCTTAATAAGTTTATTATAGAAAATTTGAAACCATTTTTCACACTAATTTTAATGGGAACTAAGTTGTCTAAAGATTTATAAGGCAAGGAAGATGATCATAAAAAGTTTCAAAAGCTGATTGGATGTCTGTTATATTAAACTTCTTCATTACCTATCATCATTTAAAATGTTACCATATGTATAATATTTCAGATTTCTCCTAAATAATAACATTTACTTAACCAAAAAAAATTCTTAGATATATCAAAGGAATAAAAATTTTTGGAATCAGGTGTGATAGATTAGAAAATATTAACTTGTTTGAGTATTTAAATGCTGATTGGGAAGAAAAGTTTGATGATAGAAGATCCACATATGGCGGAGTTTTCTTTATAGGGAAAATCTATGTTATTTTTCCAACAAATAAAAAAATTCAGTAACTCTTAGCACCTTTGAAGCTAATTATATTTCTACCACTCAATATTCTACCCAACTTATGTGGATGAAAACTCAGTCGGAATACATACTTATTGGAGTAATGTCACCGTTTCTCTAGGAAAATTATAATCAAAGTGAAATCAAACATACAATGAATCTGGTAAAATATTATCATTAAAAACATATTAACAACAAGTACCACATCATCAAAGATCTTGTGGATAAGAATGAACTAAATCTGTAGTTTGTTCCTATATCAGAACAAGTTTCTGAAATTTTCACAAACCATTACAAAATGAACCTTTTCAGATTTTGAGGTTGAATATGGGCATCCAACATCTTTCTTATCAAGGTTGACATATTTTTTTTTGTCCCCTCACTCATATTACCAATGGATAGTGCTGTCAAGAGGAATAATTGTTTCATAACTTTATCATTATGAAATCATGTATAAAGGGGGAATTGTGGGTATGTTTTGAATCCAACATGTAAGGGTGGGAACAATTATAACTATTTGTTAGGGTGGTTGTAGGTAAAAAATTTCTTGTATTCCAGGGAAGTTGAAAATGTATTGAAAACATTGTGGAAGATAGAAGGGGAAGAAAACTGATGAGGAAAGCTGATGAAGTTTTTCACAAGTCACTACTTTTGGACAACACAGTTTTTAGTATCAATAATTTTTGTTTCCTATAATATGTTAGCTCAAGTGGGATTATAATTATTGCTAAGTAATCCATTTCTTGAGGTTACAAATATCAATGATTTAAGAATCTTGTTTCAAAACAAAATCTAAAGGGGGATATTGTTAAGTCCAAGATGATAAGGAAGATTTTTATATTCAGGTATTGTATTTTTTTATAAAGGAAATATCAAAGGAGAATATGGCAACAATTTTTTTTGGTGAAAATCAGACTAACCATCATATTTAGAAAATTGGACTCACTTTGGGTCTGGAATGTTGTTCTCATCATAATGTGGAAGAAAACAGAATTTTCCATGGATCTGATAAAAATATGATGATGCTTTACTTTTTTTATTTCTTAAAAATCATAAGTAAGTTGTTCAAATTTTTATGCTAGCTTGATGAAATAAAGGGGGAGAAGAATTGAGGAAATTTTTATTGAGCATTGGATTGGAAGAGAAAATTTGCTAACAATTGTATTCAAGAAAATTGTATTCGGACTTAGGAGGAGGAAAAGATGTTGTTGGATGAATGGGAATCTACAATACTTTTCATTATACATCAGATGATGTGGAGGATGATCTTAAATGTTTCAAATTCATAATGAATCCATACTTATAAGTATTAATTTAAAGAAGAATAAATGTATAATTTTATTCCAAGTGGTTCAAGAGAATAGAAGAAAAAGAATATATTGTTGCCTATTTCTCTTCATTGTAATAAGGTAGATCATAATTGTAATCGGAATGGAGAAATCATAATGGAGAAATTGGAATAGAGAAATCAAATTGGAGAAATCAGGATAGAGAAATCGGAATGGAGAAATTGGAATAGAGAAATTATAATTGATAAATTGGAATAGAGAAATCAAAATGGAGTTTCAAAATTTGGCCAATGTTTGTTAAAGAAGTTAGAAGAGAGATAATGTTATTAGATGATTCAAGAAGGATCAAGAAGAGTTGAGAAATGATGAAGAATTCAAAGAGGTATCTGAAAATTAAATTGATTTAAATATTCAAAAATATGTTGAAGAAGTCAAATAAACATCCAGATTTTAAGGGGAATTGAATGAGTCAAAGAGATAATTTAGATTTAAGGAAGATTAAAGATTTGGGAAATTTGGTGAATCGGGAAAAACTTTTCAGAATCGCACTAAAACCATTAGTGTGAGCCTATAAATATAAGGAGAGTACTTCTTGTATTGTGTGACTTACTTCTGTAATGAAAGATGAAATAGAAGCTCTACATTTTCAGAAAGTTAATAAGGTTTTTGAATTGTTATTTCTTAAAGAAGTTAGCTTGATAGAATAAGAAGAAGCGAAATATCATATTTAGATGGTTATCGTATTGGGTTGGAAAATCAGACTGGGAAAATCCTTTTTAGATTTCAGGATTGAGGGAGAAGAAATTTAGATTTGTTTCAAGAAGTATTATATCAAAGTTACATTTTCTATAGTGAACAATCAGACTTGGGGATCTGGAGGGGGAATCAAATTGCAATTTATTGAATCAGATTAGAAGTTGTTTATAATTGTCTCAACGGTTTTCTGAAATAAGTATTTTTCCATATTGAGAAAATTGGAATTTGGAATCGGACTGGGGAATTGGATTGAGTATTATTACGAATTTCAGAAAGTTATTACCTACTCATGGCTAAGAAAGTGAATTTTTTTTCAATGCTGATGTATTTGTGAAAGGTGATGAGGAAGCACAAAAATTGTATTACATCATTTCATTCTACATGAAGCACATTTAATATTGTATTGAACATAGTTCTACATAATTGTAAGGGAATATCCTACCCTTTCTATTCCACCTAAAAGGATTATTTACTAGTGGATTGTCTGTTATTGGATTGTTTCCAAAGAATACCAAGGACATAGCTTCTCTTGTTTAGTAGTGAACCTTGTACATTCTTGTGTTCCTATGGATGTGCTTTTGATATGTTTTCAGTAAGGAAATAAATGTTTAATAGGAGGAAAATGTTATTTCAAAAGTATGGAAACATAAAAGAAAAGTTTATCACTCATTATCCCCCACCTCCTCTCTGTGATAAAACAATCATGACTCAGCAATTACACCTAAAACCCATAAAGGATACTAAAAATAAGTAATGAACCTCTAAAGGGAACTAAAACCCCTAAAGTACCTAAAAACCCTAAAAACCCTAAAAACCCCAAAACCCCTAAAAGACGTGAAAAAACCATAAAACCATAAAATCTACTAAATGACTCAAAAAACACCAAAAGTCCCTGAAACCCATAAAAAATCCAAAAAACCCTTAAGGACCCTAAAACCGTAAAAAATCTAAAATCCCCTTAAAATGAAAAAATAACATAAAAACATTTAAAACCTAAGATATACTTTTAAACCACTAAAACCCCCCAAAAACCTAAAATCCATAAAACCCCCTAAAAATCCAAAAAACCCCAAAAAATTAGAAAACCATTAAACTCCAAAATACCCTAAAACCCCTCAAAAACAAAAAAAGCTCAAAATTCCTTAAAATCCACTAAAATCCCAAAAACAAGAGTAAAAATCCAAATCCTCTAAAACAGCTAAAAACCCTAAAACCCTAAAAACCTTTAAGACTACTAAAAATCACTAAAAAACCTAATCCCATAAAACACATAAAACCCTAAAAATCCCAATAAAACTAGAACACAACAAAACCCCTAAAAATCCCTAAAACCCCTAAAAATCCCTAAAACCACTAAAACCCCTAAAAACCTAAAACCCTAAAAAGACAAAAAAAACATAAAAACCCTAATAGACCCTAAATCCCTAAAAATCCAAAAGACCCTAAAACCCCCTAAAAGACCCTAAAACCCTATAAAACCCTAAAAGATCCATAAAAATCCTTAAACACCCTAAGTACCCTAAACAATACCTAAAACCCTAAAACCCATAAAACCCATAAAACCCCCTAACCCTAAAAAACATAATTAACCGCCAAACTGTAAGACACCATAAAACCCCCAAAAACCCTAAACACTACAAACTATAAAACAAACTAAAACTCTAAAAACCCTAAAACCCTAAAATAAAAAAAACACTAAAATAAATGAAAACCCAATAAAATGATAAAAACACTAAAACCCCTAAAACCCCTATAAAATTTAAAAAATCCTAAAGTCATTATAACCACAAAATACATAAAAAACACTAAAATCCCAAATAACACAAAAAACCCTAAAAATTACTAAAACACCCTAAAAACCATAAAACATTAAGAACCCCAAAAAAACCTGAAACCCCAAAACAAACCTAAATCCATAAAACCCTAAATCCCCAAAAAACCCTAAAAACCCTAAAAAAATATTGAAAACCCAAAAAAAATATAATCACTAAGAAAATCATAAAATCCCAAAAAAACATATGAATCTTTAAAAAAACTAAAAACCCAAAAAAACCTTAAAAACCCAAAAACAAACTCTGAAATCCCTATAAAACAAAAAATCCATAAACCCCCCAAAACCCTAAAAACACTAAAACCCCTCAAAATCGTAAAAATACCCCAAAACCTTATAAAAACCAAAAATCCCAAAAATCAAAACAATTTTTTTACAAACACTAAAACCATTTAAAATAACTAAATTATCCCTAAAACCCCATGGAAACACTAAAAACCCTAAAAAAACTAAAAATTTTCAAAACACATAATAACACAGAAACCACTAAAAAGACACTAAAAACCCAAATACCCCCAAAAAATTTAAAAATCATAAAAACTCTGAAAACCCCTTACAAACTCTAAAAAACCTAAAATACCATAAACCGCTAAATTACCCTAAAATCCCTAAAAAACCCCATAAATTCCCAAGCCCCCCTAAAATCCCTTAAAACCCTAAAAATCCAATTAAACCCCCAAAACCCCCAAAAAACCAAAAAACCCCTAAAACACCTAAAAACCCTAAAAACCCAAAACCCAAAAAACACCGTAAACCCTAAAAATCCTAAACACCTCTAAACAACTGTAATCACATTAAAGTCTTCAAAACACATAATATCTTTAAAACCCTAAAAAATTTTAAAACCCTAAAAAACATTAAAACCCCTAACCACCAACCCCTCTCCCCCCCCAAAACCCTAACCCCCACCCCAAAACCCAAAAAAACTAAAAAAATTACTATGAAACTATAAAAATCCTAAACATTACCTAAACCTCAAAAGACCCTAAAAAACAAAAAAAACCCTAAGAAACCCCTAAGACCCATAAAAACCATGAATACCGTAAAATCCATAAAACCCCCTAAAACCCTTAAAACACTAAAAACACTGAAAACACCTAAAAACCAAAAAATACATAAAATTATAAAAACATAAAAAAACACTAAGACACACTATAACCCCTTAAAACTATAAAACATTTAAAAACACAAAAAAAGAAATTAAACCACATAAAATCCCTAAAGAACTCTAAAACCCCTAAAAATAAAAATATCCCTAATAAACACCCAGAAACCCCTAATACATGTAATCAACCATAAAACCCTAAAAACCTTATGATCACCCCAAACCTTGAAGAACCATAAAACCATAAAAATCATAAAAATCATAAAACCATAAAAACCCTAAAAACCATAAAACCAAAAAAAACCTAAAAACCCTAAAACCCCTAAAAACCATTAAAACCCTAAAAATAATAAAAAACCATAAAACCATTGAAAGAACCTAAATCCCATTAAAACACACTAAAAGACCCTAAAACCCTATAAGTCACATAATGTCACTAAGAACCCTCAAACCTGAAATGATCCTAAAAACCTAAAAACCCAAAAGACCCTACAAAATATAAAAAACACTAAAAGAACCCCATAAACACTCTAAAAACTCAATAGAAACACTAATACCCCCTAAAAATGTTATAACCCCTAAAACATCGTAAAAACTCTAAAAACGCAAAGAACCCTACAAATGCTCTAAAAACCCAAAAAAACACCTAAAAACCTAGAAACCCAAAAAAACAAAATAAAAACCCACTAAAACCCTAATGTACCACAAAAACCCAAAAAATATAAAACCCTAAAAAACAAAAAAAAACCCTAAAATATCAAATAAACCATGAAAATACTAAAAATGGTAAACAACTCTCAAAGACCTAAAAACCTAGAAAACTCTTAAACCCCATAATAAAATCAAAAAATTGCCTAAAAACCCTATGAAAACCATAAAAATCATAAAAACCCCTAAAAACATAACAAAACCCATGAAAATAATAAAAGAACCCTAAAAACCAAAAAACGAAAAAACACAAAAAACACAAAAAACACAAAGAAGGAACTAAAAACCCTAAAACCCTAAAAAATACAAATCCACTAAAAAATATTTAAAACCCTATAAAAAAAACCCTAAAGTAATGAAGATTCCCTAAAACCCCTAAAAATAATTCAAACCATAAAAACATAAAATACTAGGAAAATACACAAAACCCTAAAATCCCAACAAACCCTAAAAGACGCTAAAACCCCTAAAAATCCCAAAAAACTAAACATAAAAACTCTAATACCCCTAAAAACAATTAAAACCCTTAAATCTCTAAAAATAACATCATAATCATAAAAACATAAAAAAAAATTAAAAAACCTTAAAAGGCCCTAAAACCAAAAAAACCATCAAAAACCTAAAAAACTCAACCAAAAAACAATGAAAACTAGTTAAAATCCCCCAAAAAACTAAAACCCCCTAAGAATACATTATAGACCCAAAAACCCTTATAATCCCTTAAATCCCTAAAAACCATAAGAAATTCCTAAAACCCATAAAATCCATAAACCACTAAAAACCATAAAACCCCAAAACCCCAAAACCGAAAAAAATAAAAATAACTTGTTAAACCCATAAAACCCTAAAATGTTATAAAAACCCTTAAAAATTCTTAAAGTACTAAAATCACTAAAAGACCCTAAAACATTAAAAACACTGAAAACCCTATATAGACCATACAAACCATAAATAATTTTAAACATCCTAAATCCCATAAAACTCTTAAAATAATCTAAATCCCTAAAACCCTAAAAACCCCTAAAACCCCTACAAACCATAAAAAATAATAAAAGCCACTAAATAGACCCTTAACCCCCTAAAACACTAAAAAACAAAAAAACACCTAAAACACCTAAAAATATTAAAATTCCCTAAAAACCCTTAAATACCATAAAAAGCCTAAACATCTAAAACACCCTTAAAACCATAAAAACACTTTAAAAACCCTAAACACTGAAAAACACTAAAACCCATAAAAATCCTAAAATCCTAAAAACCCCTGAAAACCCCTAAGAGCCCTAAAGACCCTCTAAATCCCCTTAAAATACTAAAATATTCCTAAAACCCATAAAACCCATAAAAATACCTAACAATCCTTGTAAAACCCAAAAACCATAAAAACCTTAAAAATACTTAAATCACCTTAAAACCCCTAAAACCTCAGAAATCATAAAAAACCCTGAAACCTCTTTAAATCCCAAAATACAATTAAAATTCTAAAAAACCCTAAAAACTTTAAAACCACCTAAAACCCAAAAAATATCAAAAAACCCTAAAACACCCTAAAACACTTCAAAATACAATACCCTAAAACATTAAAAATAACCTAAAATAGTAAAGAACTTAAAATTCATGAAAACCCTAAAAATCCCAAAAGCCAAAAAAACTCTAAAACCCGAAAACCTTAAATAATCCTAATGAAACCCTAAAATGATAAAAACCATGAAAACTGCTAAAAATCTATAATGTTCCAAAACCAAAAAAAATCAATGAAACAGAAAAAACGTAAAACCAACAAAAGACCCTGAAATACCCTAAAACTATAAATACCCAATATGTCCACAGAACACTAAAAGTCCCTAAAACCCTATAAAACCCATAAAATACCCTAAAAATATTTAAACCCCTAAAATGTACTAAAATCATAGAAAATCCATCAAAGAATCTAAAATACACTTAAAAATATAAAATATTAAATAAACCTAAAACCCAAATGGCCTAAATACCCCTAAAACCCTGAAGGGATATAAAATCCCTAAAACTATAAATGATCCTCAAAAACTTAAAAACCATAAATGTCCTTAGAAACCCATAAACCCCAAAAAACCTAGAAAACCCTAAGAACCTAAAACCACCTTAAAACACTAAAAAGGAAATAAATCTCAAAAAAAGAACATTAAAACCCATAAAAACAAAAAATACGCCTAAAAGCATTAAATGATCATAAAAACATATAAAAACCATAAAAGATCTTAAAAGACCCTAAAAACCCTAAAAACAATAAAAAATTAAAAAAACTGAAAAAAAAACATAAACCCTAAACTCTAAAATTCCCTAAAAACCCTAAAAACCATAAAAACCCCAAAACACAAAACACTAAAAAAACCCAAAATTCCTAAAAAACCAAAAAACTATAAAAAACCCCAAAATCCCATTAAATTAATAAAGAAACCTAAAACCCTTAAAATCCCTGAAGGTCCCTTAAAAATAAAAAAAACCTAAAAGAAGTTAAAAACCCTAAACACCATAAAGACCCCAAATCCATTGAAAACAACAAACCCCCCTAAGAACCCTAAAAAACCCTAAAACCCATAATAAACATAAAAGACTCTACAACCCTTAAAATCTTTAAATGAAAATAAATTAACCTATAGAAACCCGAAAATACCATAAAACACTTAAACATCCAAAATATCATAAAAACACTAAAATCAATAAAAATTTCTAATGCCCATAAAACCCCAAAAAAAACTCTAAAACCCCTAAAAACACCTGCAAAATTTTAAAAACACTAAATAATATAAAAACCCTAAAAACAGTAAAACCCTTAAAAACCATACAGGATCCTAAAACCCCTAAAAGACCTAAAAAACCCTTGTAACCCTAAACAAACCTAAAAACCCAAAAAGAATTTAAATGACCCATGAAGAACCCCAGAAGATCCAAAACAATTACACATTATAAAGCCCCTAAAAACACTAAAAAATGAAAAATCATAAAATCCCTAAAAACAAAAAAAACCCTTTAAACCTTAAATCCACTAAAAACACAAAAACCCCGTAAAAACTCTAAAAACCACAAAAAATGATATAACCCGTAAATCCCCTAAAACCCCTGAAATCCTATAAACCCCTAAAACCCTAAAAAACAAAAAAAAAATCTAAAAAAAACAAATAAACCCTAATACCTGAAAAAACAACAAAAAAATCTAAAAACACTATTTAAATATAAAAACATAGAAAACTTAAAAATCCCTAAAAAACCAAAAAACCACTATAAATCAAAAAAAACATAGAAACCATAAACACCCTAAATACTCTAAAAAACACTGAAAATCCTTAAAAACACTAATAGACCCAAAAAAACACCAAACAAATCCCTAAGAGACCATAAAATACATGAAACCCCAAAAGACCCAAAAAACCTAAAAAAATACTAAAAGTCCCTAAAAACCATAAAAAGTAAATAAACCCCTTAAACAACCTAAAACACTATAAAAACCTTAAAACCCCTAACAAACCATTGAAAACCTAAAACAACATAAAACACCCAAAAACCCTAAAAATTCAAAGATTGCTAAAGAATCCCTAAACTCTCACAATAACCAAAAAAACCTAATAACACCTAAAAATGATTAAAACTCCTAAAACAATATGAAACCCTGAAAACCCCAAAAATATATAAAAATAAAAACCCTAAAAACCTATTAAAACCCTAAAAACCCAAAAAACAATAAAACCCTTAAAACCCCTTAGAAAATACAGAAATACCTTATAACCTAAAAAATCCCAAAGAAAACCCAAATAAAATTATCTTCACTAAAGATGTTATAAAAACCTAAAACCCTAATAAAACCTCGAAACCCCTAAATTACCTTAAACCATATAAAACCCTAAATACCAAAAAAAACTGAAAAAAAACCTAAAAACCATAAAAACCCAACAAAACACTAAAAAACCTAAAACCTTAAAAATAATAAAAAATATAAAGACCTAAAAACCCATAAAAAATACTAAAACACCCTAAAAATCCAAAAAATTCTAAAAACCTAAAAAACCATAAAACCCCCTTAAAATTCTAAAAACCAAAAAAAATTTAAATATTCATAAAATCCTCTAAAAGTTGATTAAAACACTAAAAATCCCCCCAAAAAATAAAGCACACATAAAAACCATTAAAACACCTAAAAACCCTGAAAAGAATAAAAAAATAAATCCCTCAGAAAACCCTAAATAAAATTAAAACACTAAAAATCCATAAAAACCTAAAACCCTAAAGAAGTCCTAAAAACACTAAAAACCCCTAAAACCTTGAAAAAAATGAAAATCCAAAAAAACATTTACAACCCCTAAAAATTTCAATAACACTAAAAACCCCCAGGAACATAAAACCTAAAAAAATATAGATACCATAAAATAACCTAAAACCCTTAAAACCCTTAAAAACCCCTAAATAACTTTCAAACACTAAGAAAATGCAAAACACCCAAATTCCTTAAATCCCCTATAAACCCTAAAAAACCACAAAGACCCCTAAAAGACCCAAAAAACTCGATAAACCAAAAAATCATAGTAAAATAAACAAAAACCCTAAAACCTAAAAAGTCCTTAAAAATCTATAATCCCCTAAAAGACACAAAAAACTCCTTAACACCCTATAATCCTTAAAAACCCCTAATATCCTAGAAACCCTAAAAACTATAAAACCCCTAAAAACAAAAAAAACCATAAATACCCTAAACCCCTAAGAAATCTCTAAAAACACGAAAACAATACTAAAAAACCCTAAAATCCCTAAAAACCTAAAAAACCCAAAAAACCTAAAAACTGCTAAAATCCATGAAAAACCCTAAAAAACATAAAACCCCTAAAAACCCTAAAAACCCTTGAAAACCTTAAAAACCTTAAACCCATAAAAAGACATAAAAATACCTAAAATCCCAAAATAAACCTAAAAAACCATAAACTATTTAAAAAACCTAAAAACACTAAAAACCCCTAAAACACTGAAAATCCTAAAACCCCTAAAACCCCATAAAAACCCTTAAAAACATTTAAAAACTCTAAAACCCCAGAAACATCCACATGAAACTCTAAAAACCCCTAAATCCCCTAAAATTTTCCAAAACACTTAAAAACCATAAAACCCCATAAAAGATCTAAAATCCATAAAAAACATAAAAAACTTTGGAAAACCAAAAAACCATATGAACCCTAAAAACCATGAAAACCCTAAAAACCCATAAAAACCTAAAATTGTTTCCTAAAAACAAAACTCTCCAAAAATTCCAAAAAATCTCTAAAAACATTAAAATACCTTAATGATTTTGAAACCCCTAAAACCCCATAAAAACACTAAAAATTCTAAACACACTCAAATACCACCAAATCCCCTAAAAATAATAATAAACTGAAATACCCATAAGAACCCCCCCAATATCATAAAAACACATATGGAAACCCAAACCCCAAATAAAAATCCGAAAAACCCAAGAAACCCTTATAAATTTTAAAAATCCCTAAAAATAATTATAAAATACTAAAACCCATAAAAATACAAAAGCGCCATAAAACCCTAAAAACTATTAAAACCCCTCAAAACCCTAGAAAACCTACAAACCAAAATTCCCATACAACCCAGAAAAACACTAAAATACCCTAAAAACTATAATACAACCTAAAAGGCCATAAATACCATAAACCCCCCTAAAAGGCCCTAAAAACCCAAAAACCCTAAAAGGCCATAAAATTACCTAACATCCCTAAAATTATCTAAACACCCTTAAGGATTCTAAAAAAAACCTAAAAGTCCCTAAAAACCGTAAAATTCTAAAAAAGACACTAAAACCCCTAAAACCCCAAAACAACCTTAAATCCCCTAAAATCCCAAAAGGATCATAAAAACTTGAAAATAAAACTAATTAACCCTAAATATACATAAAAATACTTAAAGGACCCTAAAACCCTAAAAAACATAAAATTCCAAAAGTAAAATAAAAACCCTAAAAACCATTAAAACCCTAAATCCCTAAAACCTTACAAGTCCCTACAAATCCATAAAGATATCCTAAATGACCTGAAAACCCAAAAGGCCCTAAAACACTAAAACTACCTTAAATTAATTAAAAACCCTAAAACGCTAAAATATATTAACAAACCTAAAAACATTAAACACACGAAAAACTGTAGAACCCATTTAAAACCCTAAAGTCCCCAGGAACACTAAAAATCATAAAACCCATAAATCTCCTAAAACCCTTAAACCCATAAAATTTAAAAAAAACATGAAACACAAAAAAGAACCTTAAAACCCCTAAAAACACAAAAAACTATAAAAATCTAAAACCCAATTAAAACCATAAATCCATAATAAACCACAATAAACCCTAAAACCCTTTAATAACCCCAAAAACCTACAGGATCCTAAAAAACCTAAAACTCTAATAAACCCTAAAGTGCCCGAAAAACCCCTAAAAGACCCTAAAAACTCTAAAATAACCTAAAAAAATTAAAACAACCTAAAAATTCTTAAACAACTAAAAAACCCTAAAAATCCTAAACAGCCCAAAAAACCCTAAAAACCCAAAACACCTAAAGTACCCCAAAAACCTAAAAACCTTAAAAACCCGAAATACCCCTAAATGACCCTAAAAATGATAACATACATTAAAAATCCAAAATACTATAAAAAACTATAAAACACTTAAATCCCTAAAAACCATTAAAACCCTATAAAACCCTAAGATAATTAAAACCTAAAAAACCCTAAAACTATAAAAAACATTAAAAATACCCAAAACTCAAAAAACCAAAAAAGTCCTAAAAACCCACAGAACCCCCTAAAATCACCTAGATCCCAAAAAACACTAAACCCAAAAAAACATGAAAATCCTAACAAACACCTAAAACCCCAAAAACCAAAAAAACTCTAAAAACACTATAAACAAAAAACTAAAACACCCAAAAACTATTAAAACCAAAAGAACCCCAAGAATACTAAAATACATTAAAAAACCAAAATACACTAAATATACTAAAAAAACTAAAAAACATAAAAACATGAAAAATCTTAAAACCCTAAAAACCATTAAAGCCCTAAAAACCCATTGTTTCCCTTGGAAATGGGACTGTATTTGGTGATCATTATCTCTAAATGATTTTAATAAAATTTATTTATAGAACTAGAAACACCATGTGGTTTTGTATCCAAAGGTACCTACTATCAAAAGGTAGGTGATCGTTATGTATTTTCACATATGATGATTAAGAACTCACATTGGTCAAGAAGTTGGGAGGTCAGGTTCATCACATCTTTTTTATGGGATTTATTTCCTAATTTGGAACTCTCTCATAGATTTAAGATATGTTCAAGAATAATTTTATAATTTCACAATTAATACATATTTTTCCTTTTAAAATAGAAATAAATTATCAACATGTATGTAGCATAGAATCATCTATATGTATCTTAGGTTCTTCATCAATGGATACATCTTTATGTATCCGAGGTTCTACATTAATGGTGTAATTTTATTCATTACTTAGATATTATTGGTCATTATTATGATGATGATGCTTTTATATCCACCCAGTGGGGTACTCTGTAATTTATTTTCATCCATCTAGATGTAGGTTAATCGGAAATTTATTGTCATGCATGTAGAAAAAAAGGTTACTATTTAGTTTAATTTCATTTTGGAAGACATATGTTTTCTCTAGAGTTTATCATCATCCGAGGGGGATGGAAGTTGTTTTGATATCGGGATCAAACCCATTGATGGGATACCTACATATCCCCATGAAAGGAATTAGAACCCATGTAGTTCAGGTGTGGGACTTATGCTAGAGAATCCAAAGGAACCTGTAATGGATATTAATCTCTAATTAGAAATAGACCCTATTGGGAATGAGGCCTAGAAGGGATAGGGTTGGTTCGGGTTGTTGGGTTTGAAACTTATGGAGGCTTCCTACATATCCCATTTTTATGGTAATCAAACCCATGTAGTTTGGTAAATCTCACATGAGAGTACATATTTTTGAGAGAAATGAGTTTGGGTTTACTCCTGAAGAGTATGCCTTTATAATAGGGTCCATGATGGATGTATTAAATCCTAGAGATTTAAAGGGTCTTAATTCAGGTCTTAATCAAAAATAGGACACCAATATTAATGTAATTATGATTGGGGTTTAATCCTAAGGATGAAACCCCATAAAATGTACCATGAGTAATGTTTTGACTCATATTGGTTTGGGGATTAAATCAAGTGATTATTCTTAAGGAGGAAGCACATATTAAGGGGGAAAGATTTCTTATTTCATGGATGAGATGATATGGAGACCAGGCCTTTAGAAGGCTTCCTATGTATCCCATTTATGGTGGGAATGAGATTTATCATTGTTTGATAAGGGTTTTTATTAGGACTAACCCTTAAGGAGGGTGTCCTTTGAGATCAGACATTTGGTAGACATCCTACATCTCCTAGTTAGAGAAAGAATCAGAGTTCTCAATGTTCATTCAGGGTTTTTATTGGGACTAACCTCTAAGGAGGGTTTCCTTTGAGCTCGGGCCTTAGGTAGACATCCAACATATCCAGGTTAGAGAAGAAATAAGATTTTCTATAGTTCAATGAGGGTTTTGATTGGGACTAACCCCTATGAAGGGTGTCCATTGAGCTCAGCCTTAGGTTGGCATCCTATGTATTCTGGTTAGAGAAGGAATCAAAGTTCTCATAGTTTATTTTTTTTATTGGGACTAACCCCTAAGGATGGTGTCCTTTGAGCCCATGCCTCGTGTAGGAATCCTACATAGCCTAGTTAGAGTAGGAATCCAAATTCTCATAGTAAATACAAATTTTTGATGGGTATTAACCTCTAAGAAGGGTTTCCTTTGAGCTCGGGCCTCAAGTAGGCATCCTATATATCATATTTAAAGTAAGAATCAGTGTTCTTCTAGCTAATTCAAGGTTTTTATTGGGACTAACCAAAAAGAGGGTTTTGTTTGAGCTCAGGACTTAGGTAGGTGTCTTATTTATCCTGGTTAGAGTAGGAATTAGTGTTCTCATAGTTCATTCAATGAGGTGGATTGTGTGGATGTTTTTATCATCACAAATATCTAATCCCACATGAGTCATGATCAGTGTGAGATATAATAGGATTTCAAATATTCAAAAAAGGAATGATTTTCCTCATTAACTATTGAAATAGGATGGGGAAACCGCGGAAAATATCTTTGCTATAGCAGAAGAGGCTAGGGATACAAACCACCCCTATTTTCATTTTCCTTTCATCCTGGAAAGAATCCAAGTGAAGGACATGGTGGAGGTAGATATGAGAGAGATTAAAACCTCCTAAATTAAAGGATAAGGGCATACCTCAGGGCAAGTGACCTTTTATTGGTCCCAAGAGATAAGAGAGACTTTTCCTTTGTCCAAAGGAAAATATAATGTGAATTGCACCCTACCAAAAAGGATTGAAGGCTCCAAGTCTCAGAGAAGATAAGCGGAGGACAGAGTCCTATCCCTGGAATATTGAGACGAGGAACTCATTGACGTTGTTCATGGGAGAAGATTCCTTGTGACCATGTAGATGAATATCAACAGACATTGCGAGGACCCTAACCCTTTAACAAGACAGATGCTAGGAACCTCTGACTATAGAGATACAAATCCGAAAAGGAGACACACTGGTGTGCATTTTCCTAATGTTTTGTAAATTAGGAGGTCTTGTTGGTGGTTTGAACATGATCCCTTTTAGGAAAGGGAGCCAATGAGGAAGAAGCTCCGCCATGAGTCGATTTGAATTAGGATTCATGAATGTATTGATAAGTTTGAAGGGTAGGGTGAACATCAAGGAAGGGTGCTCAAGTAAGTGGTGCATAGGTATGTGGAACAGAAGTAGTCTTGGGTGAACTGATGTCACTTTAAGTGATGAATAACTTGGATGACTACACTTGGGCGAGACTTTGCTCAAGAATCTATGAGTCTCGATATGTATTTCCCCTAGTGAGGTGTGTAAGTTCTTATTTGGTGAATTCAAGGAATGCTATTATTCTTAGGTTAGAGTTTTGGGTGAATATGTTTTTCAAGTGTAGTTTATTTTAAATAGTTGAAGAACCTAATTCTCAAAATCCCCTTTGAATTTTTTCTCTTTGTTTGTTATGAAACTACCTTGGAGGTTTTAGAGGACTTGGAAGAAGAACTAAGGTGATAATAATAGCAATCATACTTAGTGTAAATTCATCCCTACAAATAAAGTACCAATGAGTCTATTTATAGGAAAATATGGAATCCTGGGTGAAGGTGTCAAGTCGTGCTATTTGGGGGAACACAAGTGCTTGTGTGTCATCAATGATTTGGGCTACCTTGGGTGAACCACTTGTTTAGCCTTTGAAAATATTAATATTCTACATCTATTTTATCCTTCTTTTTCTAAGGAATTTCCATTTTTCACTTTTTTATCCTTGTGATGAAAGTAAATGTCAACAAAATCCCACATCAGGATTGGATCCAAAATAAAAGAGGGTATGATCCTGAGGTAAAGGGGTGAAAAATACAGATCGTTCATGCAAGTTTCTTTTCTTAGGTGGACACTCTTGGTCTACTGTGCAAGTTGGTGGCGTGCAGGTATGCTTCTTCATCTATATATATGGGTTTCAGTTTATCATAAAACACTTGAAATTCAAATTTTCCAGCTCTCTGCATGCAATCCTTTCCATTTAGATGCCCTTGCTAAAAATTTATGTTGCACTGATTCTATTTTTTTTATTTTTGTGTTGTAAGTTGGGTGATAAACTTTCATTCCACAGTTTCACTTGCTTTCAATAATGAATTTTTCAAATTTTCTTTATTTTCATAAATTTTGAAAATGAACATTCACAGAAATGAAAATTGATATTTCTTTACAGTTTCAATGGCTCCCAAAAGGATTTCAACCGCTGATGAATTAACTATCAAGTGAATTTAAGAAATTATGAAGATCATTTGGTAAGATTAATACGACATTTGTGATACTAAACTCCCTGTTTTGGCATAGTATCTGAAGAAATACCATCACAATTTTCAAAAGACTAATTATCTTCCACTATACATCTATGACTATCTATGAGAAGTCAATACACTGGATCCGAAGAACTACACCCCAGTATCTTGGTTTCAAGAACACATTAAATTCTCCTATACCAATATTTCTTATGCGGGCACTTATATTAAGGTTGGGACAACAACCAAATCCTACTTTATACATCACAACCCATGTGCTCTGGATTTGAAATAATATACACCCAAATTTATTCCGCATTATTATTCATCCATTTCTTAGAGATACGAAATAGATCAATCGAAAGGATGGGGGAATTGTTTTTAATTTTTCCCAGAAGGGGTTGTTAAGCCTGTATGGATGTTGGAATAATGGGTGCGTCAAACTTGTGTAGAGTTCAAGGATGACCTGAAAGGTTCCAGAATTTAGAAAGTAGTAGGGTTAGGATAGACCTACATGTATATAAATGATGACTTTGTTCCAGATCTTCTAAGTTGATGGATTCCAGAGATGAATTATTTTCATTTCCCATATGGAGAAGTGGGAATCAGTTTATGGGATGTTCATAAGATCATAGGGACTCTGATCTTTGGAGATATGTATGATGAATTCATTCCTCCAAAGGAAACATGGAATGAAATAGATAGGATCCCATTTTTAGCACATGAGCTACTGAAAATATCCAACAATATCAAGAAGTAATGTCGCTAATAAAAAGAGGATATTCATTCAGAATAATGGAAGAACATATTTATGATAGAGAAAAAGGAGAAAGGCCCCACTTACAAATATCCAACAAGCTATTCCAAGGTGGAAAAGTGATATGTTCTTGTAACCTTTTGTCCTTTGCTAGGAAAAAGAGAGTTTGGAAAGTGGATTTATAATTTCAATTCCAAAATTCTTTCGAAGATGCATCTTGAGGGTTTCTTGGACATGTGGATCAATTTCTATCTCTTTCATGTTCGAGATTCCAAAGGAAGTGAAAGGCTTTGAACATTTTTCATAGAGAATAAGCTGGAAAAGGGGAAAATCATGGGATTTGAAACCCCTATTATAGAAAATATCCATATAATCATGTTTCATATTAATGTAGGGAAGGATTATTTTAGGATAGTAGGTCCATTCTAGGTTTTATGGGGATGGATGAAAACTCATTTTAGTACATATGATATGTAGAGTGGGATCCATGTCCTCAAGATTTCATTACAACCATTTGATTAAGATTTCTCTGGTATTCTTCCCTTATCCTTGACTCCTCATGACATTAATTCAAGGATGAGTATGCTCAGGTAATTATATTTCTTTCCTTATGGGAATCCACCTATAGGAATATTTTTTTGATGACGGGGTGGATAGTGTAGAGCTAAGGTCGTATATGCTAGCTTGAATGGATGGTGTATTCAAAAAAAAGATAAATAGAGAAATCATATCTAAGGCCTATGATCCTTACATATTTTAACTCCAATTAAAATCCTTTCCAATAAAATAATGTATCCCCTCCGGTGCATGATAGACTAGAACAACATCTAAAGGTGGATTGATTGTTATGGTTGCTGATAGCCATAGAGAAGAAATGGGTAGAGTTTAATGTACGTGCAGCTGATGAAGAAAGAAGATTGACTACCTGGTATTCTGAAGCTTGGATTGAATCATATCCTAAAGGGGTTCTAAACAATGTTGTTCCTCTGGTTGAAATAACAAAGCGAGGTAGGAATGAATCCACTCGTTTGGAAGTCGATTCATCTCCTACAAAGGCTGCATCATCAGAGTCAGAGAGAGAATATGATGAGGCACCTAGATTTCCGAAGAGACCTCATGTGAGATATAACACACCTTCCATAATCAAGAATGCTACACCATCATCAACAAGTGATGCTTCCCCAAGGCGGTCCATTCGCATTCGCTAAGAAGACGATCAAGTTCCATTTTCTTATCAACCATCAATGATGGTAGTGAATGGGAAAACCAAAAAATTTAAAACTGAAAGATCATCTTCATATAAATATGTAATATACTCTGAATATGTATGACCATAGGTAGTTCAAACCTGGAAGAAGTTGTCTTGTGTTTTTGAAACTATGTTGGTGCTTTTATGTGAGGGGTTTCATATTCTAGGAATAGGATATCTATGTGTATCGTCTAAGATTCACTTTAAAAATAATCCAAATGAAGCAAGAATTCATATCCATGAACTAAATATGATCATATATGCAATTGAAAATTCAATCCCCACCAAAAAACCAGTAAAGTAAACGATAGATCATTGTGTTGATTAAGGGATTCACCCTTCATCTTTTGAAGAATGGCATGATTTTGTTGATCCCAAAGATGTAAGTTCTATTCTTCCCAAAATATTTTCTTATTTTATTTTAAAATGTAGACAAATAATTATTACGTAGGAGGATACCATCTTAAATTGTAGTTGGTAAGGTAAAATCGACTAAAGATCCATTTCCAATGTATAGCCTTGGTGGTACCATAATCAAGGTTACCAAGTCACCTCATGAATCAGAAGAGATATCTCCATCTTGATAGGCCATAGTAGATGAGATATTGAGAGACCTTCAGTCTCCAATACTTGTTTCTGGAGATGATGATGTTATTCCTCCTTTGAATATGGAAAAGAAGAAAAGATATCTACGAAATAAAATCATTTCTAATCATTTTATTAACAATAGTAAGTCTTCGTAATTTTATTAACTTGAACCTCTTATATAGAAAGTTTGTAAACTTCTTGGAATTGTAGGAACTTATTCTATTTCTTCCCTTAGGGATGTTACGATTGAGACTTTGGGAACTGTGGAGGGAACTTCTAATCAAGTGAAAATTATAGCCAATGAAGTGGAACCTTTGACTAAAGAGGTATCTAGGCCAGAGAAAACAATATATTCTCTTGGTGTTTCTCCTATCACTACTGTTGGGAGAGAAGAAGTATCTGGTATGTCATAAGTGCTTCATGAGAAGTTATATATCAAAAATTGAATTTCATTTATGTAATATTTTAGGTTCTATTAATGCACTATAAAATCCTGCGATGACTAATAATGAACTTGTGGCAGTCACTGATGAGGTTGTTTAGGGTCAAAAGTTGTTGGAGTTGGGTAATTAACCAACTACTCCAAGTGTTACCATAGGTGAAACTAACATGGGGCTTGGGATGTCATGGGTGGCTGTTTTAAATCTTTTCATGTGTTTTAAAGAAGTTTTGGAACATGTTTATATGCCCACTACTTAATAAGAATGTTAAGTCCCTTATATAGAACCAAATGGACATGAGTTTTTCTTCTCCATCCAATAAATCTTCTTATTCCAACTTTTTTAGTCATATTTTCTTGGAATTTTTAGTTTCATCTACAAAATATATTATAGTGATAGTTTATGGAAGATATTTTGACATCACTGTAAATCCCACTATTGTGAAAGAGATAGCTCGAATTGAACTTGAAGCGGGGAGCTTTCCTGCAGTTCAACTAGAGGGTCTTGATCTGACTCAAGGAAGTATCCCTCTCTAAGAGGTTCCAACTATAACTAATGATGATGGGAATGTTGGGGAGGGGTTTTCCCAAAATGATGATCTATTTTTGGGTAAGAGTTAAAAACTATTGTGATTCCACCACACTCTTCCCATTCTTTTAGAGCTAATCATGGTCTTGATTCATCAAGTAGGATTATCATCCTCTATGGCTAGGTATGAAGGTGAAACTTCTGCATAAAATCATCCAACATTAGGAGGCTAGGAATCCACAATTAGGGAAGGAGCAGAATAGGGCACTTATTTAAGTGCAGTAATCCCGGAGTATGTCCCCCCTTACAATAGTGATTTTAAATCAGATCTAAAGATCCAAAATGCTATCCATAGAGAATACTGTAATTCTATGAGAGATATATAGAAGATAATATCTGATACTCTTATTGAGGTATTTCCTTCATGAATCCCATTAATTTTAGTTCTATTTAGAACATTGGAATTTGTATGGTTTGATTATCATTTAATCCATGCTGTGGTGAAGGAGACCATCCGTAAAAGTGAGAAAGGGAATAAAGATCGTCAAGATGTGATAAAATCAATACTTCTTTTTATCACTCATTTATTATGAGTAGAACTATCCTAGGATATGGCTATTCACACTGTAAAGATGACATAATTCAGGCAGAAAATCAATGACAAGACTATTCAAATGTCGTATCTTCAGTAAGAATTGGATACTGCTACAAGGGAACTTGAATTAATTAATTTATTGATAGAATAATACCAAAGATAAGGGTAAAATCCATTGTGGATTCCAAGTAATAACTTCTTCAAGGTGAGGAGAATTGGTATGGTCGATTGACTGAACTTTAACAAGTAGATGATGAGGCTCAGGAGGCTATCTAACAAATAAGAAGTTATATTAATGACCTTTTGTAATTTACTACAGAGAGAATCAATTTTATGGATGTTCCTTTGGTGAATTTATTTCTCATAAAATAAAGAATTTTGTTTTTTAATCATCCAGAGCTTCATCCCTTCTTTTTTCAATCATAATGTTGAAGCTGACTTCTATAACATGACATTTTCATACTGGATAATCAAAATCACAATTATAGGGATGGGGGTGGTCTAAATTTTTTACCTAAGCCAATGGGCATAGTGAGATGGTTTCACTATTTCTTGGGTTGTATGGACAACCCTATGAACATTGTATCTTTTGTGTCATCACTCAAATTTTATTCTATGAATAATATAGATGATACTTAGTAGGCGAGACTTTTGATTTTTTTGATTACCTTTTTGGGTTTTCATCCAAAAAAGATTTGTTCATTTTAACTTTTTATTAATAAAAATTTCCTAAACCATATAGAGTTTAGGTCTAGTGAGTTCAGACTCAACTTTTTTTTAGAGTGCCCTTTGTGGTTTTTCAACCTAGTGAGTACTATGTATCTTTTTGTTGGCAGTTTAAAGTCACACATATTAGACAAATAAGGACACTGTTTTAGGTTGAACAGCTTTGTCCATGGATTTTGATATTAAAACCCAAAACAATCATGATGGGTAGAAAGGTCATGATATTATTCAAATATTTACATGTGGAATATTGAGTCCTGATTTTTATAGTCACTAAATCTTAATCATGGAGTATAAGAATAGAGGAGGTCTCTTTTGAGAATAAAGTTACCTCATATTGACAAACCCATTATGGGGGGATGTTTTATACAAGTACAGCTAGTGCACATACAACAAAGTCAAGTAGCAGCATCCCTAGGATGGCAGGCTCATTATGTGGGTAAAATATGAAAGGCCAACTAGGGAATATACTGCATAGTCAGGTAAAGGATCTCTCATGAATTCTGATATTCTATTATTTGAAAACACTTGGGATTATAATTTGGATGTATCAAGACCACAATGGGTGAATTTTCCAAGGAATGATGTTTGAGAATAAAGGGGTCCATATTTGTCAACATATTTCGTGGGTGAAGAACCAATCTGAAAAAAAATTGATGTATGAAGGAGGGTATATTTTGTTAAAAAAATCAATGTCAGGAGGAGAAAGCTCTTTTTTGAAAAAGGATTATGCTGTCATGCAATTTAAAGTTGTTCAGTGAGGAAATTATGTCATGCAATTTAAATTCATGCAGTATAGAAATGAAGGTTTTTTTGATAACATGCAATGCAATATAAAGTCATGAAGTAAGGACATTAAGGGGGATATGCAGTTTCAACTCATGTAGTAAAGAAAATATGATGTGCAGTTTAAATTCATGCAGTAAGGACATTATAAGGGATTTAATTGAACGTATTTAGCTCTGAAAAAATATTTAATGGTTCTCTATTCATGGTAATTTGTCTGGAAATGTAATACCATATTCAGGTATAGAATGAGATAATTGAAAGTTGTGATTTGGGGATACCCGGATCTGAAGAGTGATATGGGAAAAGGGATAATAGTATTAGAGGTGGTCTCTTACTAGAACGAGGTTATTGCTATTTGAAAAACCTGTTATAGGGGTTATATTATTCAGGTCCATCATGGGAATGTTTTGTATAGCCAAATTGTGGCATCCATAGGCTGACATGATCGTCCTATAGGATAATTTTATGCAAGCCAACTGGGGAACACACTACACAGTAATGAAAATTATCTCTCAAGAATTATGACATTATATTGCTAAGAGGTGATGAATGTTTATGGAGATTCAGGTTTCTCTAAACACGAAGTCTGTTTTATGGAGAAATGTTCTTGAACATAGGTTGTATACTTCAATTAATAATTTCCAATTAATTAAGAGAATATGATATCTATGAATGTATGACCCAAACATAGGAAGCGTTATTTCTGTAGTTTTAGGTCATATGAGTAGGACCATATTATTATGGAAACAATGGATTATATGTGGTCAAATGGACCAAGGTTATTCAAATATGCTTTGAACATTTTAAGGGAGGAAAATTTAAGTCATGATCTTGAAGACTTTTAGGTCGGGTGAAAGGATATGGGAAAAATATGAAAAATAATACTTAATTAAATTATACATGCCTACATACTATCATTCAATCTTGACAAGGAGGAAGATACTTTTCCCAATAATGAAGCTACCACTATTGGAAAAACCTATTATGGGGGATGTATTTTTTAGGACTGTCTAGAGAAGGATCTATATAGCCAAACAATGGGATCCTTTGGCTGAAATACCTGTTATGTGAGCAACTGATGAATGGCCAACCGGGGAACATACTACATAGTTAGGATAAAGAGCTCTCAGGTATCATAAATTTTCCTACAAAAACCAAAGAATGATTCTGAATATCTAAATGTATTTAGGATTAAGATTTAGACATATGAAAGGGGTAATGTCCCATTTCTAATGGAATTTTATTGACCAATATTGACCATGAGTTACATTCCCTTACATAGATCTAACTCATATGTATAAACAAGAGATATCTCTTGTTTTCACAATGGGTTCTCTAAGGAGAAGACTCAAAATATATGTTCCTGCATAGATTTTCATTTGTATGCCAGAGAGGGGTAATTTCCATTTTTCTCATGGTTGGGACTACGATTTGAGGACATGTTTTCACTACATGTCTCAAATGGGATGAGAATCAAGCCATACATAGTTATCTTAGTTTTGTGTAGTTTATCTTCATTTGGTGATGAATATATCAATGCTTTTTTACATCTTTCAGTGAAGATGATGAATTTACCAACATGAAAGGGAAGTGGAATTGTGGATCTATCTAGTTTGATGGAATGAAGTAATGAAAATGGCCATAAAGTTTAAAGTATTGTAGTAAGGAATCTATCCATGTAGTTCTATGTCATGCGGTAAGGAAAAAGGTATCTTGACATGAAATTTCATAAGACAATGTGGTTGAACCAAGGAATATGGCCCAAGAATCACTATGTATCTTAGCAGAGAAAGAATCAAGACACATGTAGTTCTAACAAGTACGAGTTCATGTTTAAAGTCAGAACTCATGTTGTATTTCCTTATATAGATATAACTCATACACAAGAGAGTAGAGGATTTTTCATGTTGTGATGCGGTTGGACCCAATATTTCAAAATCTAGATGTCAGTATGTTCTCATAGAGGTAACAGTCAATCCACACTTAGTTCTTTAAGGACCATGAAGTTTATTGTCATGCTTTGAGTATGTGGTTGATTTTTATGGGAAAAAGGGATATTTTGGCTAGATAATGGAATAAAACTTAGGTTTCACTATGTATCTTACTGGAGCATGAATCAATCCATGTGTAGTTTGTGAATAAAGGTTCTCCACCTTAATTTAATTCCAAATTGGGGGATAATAGGGTGGCTAAATCAAGAGATCATATATAGGATGTGATACTATATTAAAACTTATCACATATATATGACTCATACATGGGATAAAAGAGTCATTAATTCAATCATGATATAGATAGGCCCAATATTAAAAGTATATATGTCACTACATATCTCATATGAACGAGAATCAAGACACATGTAGTTCTTGATAGGTTCCCCATGCTGTTCTGACCCATACATAGGAAGTGTATGATTTAAACATTGTGGTAGAACCTGGGATAAGAGATTTGGGCATTACTACGTATGTCAATGGGATAAGAATCAATCCATATATAGTTATTGGAATTCTATATAGTTTAACATCATGTGGTAAGAATGAATATGAACTGATGTGAAGTGATGAAAATATTGTTGTTTGGGCCCAATAGTGAAAATTTGGGTGTAACCACGTATCCCATGAATATGAGAACCAAACCATGAGTAGTTCTCAAGAAGATCATATTGTTTATCATCATGCGACAAGGAAATATATTAGGTCTTTTATGGTTTTACATCTAAGACAATTAATAACCCCAAATAGGACTTGAGACACCTTATTTATGTAGGGAATCTCTTTACCCAATTTCTAAACCCATGTGAGTTGTGCTCAGTGTGAGAAACAAGGGGTGGTTAAAGTTTATTCTACAACCGAAAGGTAACACAAGTGAAGGATAAGGGTATGATGATTATATGGTGGTTGATACAAGGATTAGGAACCGGGCATCACTACATATCTTTCGGGGAAAGAATCAAGCCACACATAGTTGTTGAAAATGGTACCCCCAATCAATCAATTTTTGACAAGGGGGATAGGGGATTTTGATAATTTCTAGTCTAATGGTTGGGAATAAAGTATGAAGTATAAGTATCATGACATATGTTCTAGAAAAGGTTTCCTATGAAGATATAATTCATGCATGGGTAAAAGGAAAGGGGGTTTCTCTTCTAAAATTACTACTGGACCTAGGATTTGTGATTTGAATGTCACTACGTATCTTGCTGGAGCAAGAATCAAGTCACATGTACTTCTTGATGAATTTACCTGTGTAGGTTTGATTATACACATAGGGAGTAAAGGGGTTTTTTTATTTTTTACTGGGCCCAAAATTGGAAATTTTGGTGGCACTATGTATCTCACAAGTGTGAAAATGAAGCCACACGTAGTTCATGAATTCTCATGCAGTTAAATGTAATGTGGTGTGGGTGATGATGAACCAACATGAAAAGATGAAAACATTGTGGTTGGACCATGGGATAGAACCAAGGTGTCGCTATGTATTCTGCTGAGGAAATAATCAAGCCACACATAGTTCATGATATGTTTTCCCATATGAAATGAGTTTGGATATTGAAAATGGGTTTTTCCAGTTGTTTCTAGACCTGAGATTTGAGATCTGGGTGTCACTACATATTTCAATGAAATGAGAATCAAGCCACAAGTAGTATATGTATATGGTTCCCCATATCAAATGAGTTTTGATGTGGGAAAAGGGGTTTTGATATTTTCTTTGATAATGGTTGGGCTCAAGATACAATATGGTATGAGAACTATGCTATATGTTTTGGAAGAGTTATTCATTTAGAATTTACTCATATACAAGAAAAGGGAAATTTTATGGCAGTGGATGGGTCTATAATTGGATATCCCAGCATCTCTAAGTATCTCATTAGAATTAGAATCAAGACATACATATTTCTTGATAAGATATTTCCTATGTAGATTTTACTCAAACACATACAGAATATGGGAGATTTTATTTTGGTTGGACCCAATATTGGAGATTTGGGAATCACTGCGTATCTCATTGGTTTGAGAATCAAGTCATACATATTTCTAGATGAACCGTGTAGTTTAATGTCTTACAGCATGGACATAGGTCACCGGAGGTGAAATAAATATTATTGCTAGACTTGGAAATAAATCCCATGTGTCACTACTTATCTTTATAGGGTCAAGAATCCAGCCACACGTTGTTCATGAAAAACTGTACCCTATTAATATTTGATTCAAACTCATGGATAAATAAGGATTGAGTTCCACCGGGAAGTGGGAATGATGTGAGTAATTCATATGCATGGAAGCTACTCATCTTTCAAGGGACCATAATGAATTTAAATTTGTGGTATATTAGGGGATTTATTAATGTCAAATGAAGGATAAGTCAATCATATAGTTTAATGTCATGTAGAGAGGAAAAATGATGTCATTTAGTTTAACATCATGCAACAAGGATGAAGGTGTTATGCAATTTAACGTCATGCATCATGGATGTATACAAAGATATGTGGTTTAACGTCCTCTCGCTAAGAAAATTTCTATGTGATTACACAAAGTACTTATTCAAGAACCATTAATTGGTAGGAATTTTAATAAGTTCTATATGAATTTAGATTAATTAATAAGATCCACTAGAGTATACCCTATGTATGGAGTAAGGTCCCTCCAACTTTGGCTCAAGATTCAGAGTCTTATTTCCTGGTATCATTGGAGTTTTGAGGACCAATACCAATTATACTTGAATGAATGAATAGATTCAAACTTTCTTGTTGAAATCTCATTCTATCTGATTATGATAGACTTACAAGTGATGCAAAGTATACAATCAATTTTCTTCTAATTTTTCTAGATCATCTAGTCATTTTTGGGATTGTTCATCTAAGGATTGATGATCAAAAATGGAAACTCGAAGTTATAGAAACTGATTTTCAATTAGAAGGACTGCTTCTATTCCATATACCAGTGAATATGGTGTTTACCATGTGGTAGTATAGGTAGTAGTTTGATAAGACCATAAGGAATATAAGAGCTTAACTGCCCAGGAATTATTACCTTTATCCACCATCTATTGGAGTATATTCAACATGGTATTGTTAAAAGATTCTATCATTCCATTGGCCACTTAATGATAGTGGGATAAATGGTTGGATTTGATACTGTGTTCTAGATAATGATTATTTACCTCATAAGAATATAAATTGGTGCCATTGTCTATCAATATGGTATGAGGGGAACCAAATCTAGTAATGATATTATCTTTGAAAAATATAATAATGATTTTGGCCCAAAAATATTTAAGCGGTATTGCCTCAACCCATTTCTAGAGGAAATTAGTAGCAGTATGGATTTACTTAAACTTCTTAGCCGTAGCTGGGGTATAAGGTCCCAGTACATCCATTTCCCTTATAGGAAATGGCCAGGAGTATTTAGCTATATGTAGAAAATCCAGGGTTTGATGGATGAAGTTGGAATGCACCTAGATGGGATGAAACTTTTTGTGAAATTTGTGTAATCTTGTTTCATCAAAGGCAAGAAGTATCCAAGTATTCAGATTTGATCAGAAAACATATACCTAGACTAGTGGGTACCATAGGCTCCTGCATGAACTTCTTTCATGAAAACCATAGTTTCTTCTATGTTAATTCATCTGAAGAGGATTTCGTCGAAGCCTTGTCTGGAAAGAAACTTCTGGTGGATCAAGCCATAATAAACTGTGAAATTTATCACTCATCACTGAACTTTCTCTTTTCTATATATATCCATTGGAAATATTCCATTTTGGAGAAATTTCATGATGGGTGTCATCCATTCCATGGTATGAACAAAGGGATCAGAAATGAGGCTGATTTCATTTATTTCTTCAATTCTGATTTGAACAAAAGGTGAAACCAAATGAAGATGGGAAATGATGATGATTTTATCATCCTAGTATGAATCTACCAGGGTTGTGTATTCATTAGAAAATTCATCATCTTGGGAGTTTTGTGATCATGGGACATAGGAAAATATGGGATTTGAGGGAAATTATTCCATTAACCCATGGATATAATCACATAGGGGAATTATCTCTTCTTTTCTGATGGTGTAATCCCCATTAACATGTTTGACTACCAATTCTAAATCACCCTTCAACTCTAAATGATCCACTGATACTTGTCTTTCCAATTAATGTCCAAAAATGAGAGTTTGATATTCTACCTCATTATTGGTACCACCTTCTAATAATAGAAAAGAGTATGGAAACACTACATTCTCTGTGAAGATAAGCACAATTTCTATCCCAACTTCGTTGAATTTAGGGCCTTCCATTATCTTCCCCATTGGACTTCTAGAAGCACCGTCAAAATACATCTCCCATGTTTGGGGGCTATCCCGAATAGAGAATATTTCTTCATCAGGCAGTTTAGTATTAAATGATGTTTCTTCCAAGATAGATGTTTATCAAAGAATTCATCCAAATACTATCATTTAACTACTTTCTAAGGAATGAACGATATATCCTACTATTATAGAATAACTTCCCACCGTTCCATACATCCTATCAGCATAGGATAAATAATGGTATATTTGATCGGGTTATTATGAGAAACCAAGTGGACCTTTTGATGATTTAGATAGTGCCTTAGCTTTTTAACTAAAATATTAATTCTAGATAGCTTTTCTCAATATCTAAATATCGAGTCTCAGCTTTGAGCATTGCTCGACCAAGATAGTATAGGCTATTTTAATTCCTGACATCATTCTTTTGTGCGATGAAGGCACCCAATGACTGCTCCAAGGCTATAACATAATGAATGAATGTATTTACTTAAAAATTTTGCATCAATAATAGAGGGATCAAGATTTATTTCTTGAGGGTATAAAATGAATCTTGTAGTCATTGGTTCGTTGATATGGGACCCCCATCTTCATTAATTTGGTGAAGGGAAAACACTTGCCTATGTTGTTGGCTATGAAGAAACAGATATAGGCCATGTTTCCTTGAATTCCTCTCAAATAATTCATGTATCAAGGAGGTGAATTTCCATGAATTTATTTAGTCTTCTCAGTATCAACTTCAAATTCGTGATGACATACAATGAAGCTGAAAATATTCCTGAGGTTTCCCAGCAAGCACATATAAAGGGGTCCATCTTTAGATTATGTTTCCAAAGCTTTCTAAATATGGTTTTTAGATCAACTATGTGATCAAACCATTTTCTTGATTTGACCAAAAAATCCCTAACATATCAGTCAACAAATTTTCCCAATAAGGGTTTTAAGATATGATGCATTACACGTTGGTATGTTTCACCCGCATTCTTCAAACCAAAGGGAATAACACAATAGAAAAATAATCCTTTAGTGGATATAAAGGAAATGTCTTCTTCATATTCGGGGTTCATCTAGATTTTATTATACCCAAAGAATCCATCCATTAAGTAGAGAGACTCATAGCTAGTTGTCACATCAATCCAGAGACCCTTGGTCAGAACTGGGAAGTTATCTTTGAGAAAATGTTAGTTGAGATCTCTATAATCAATGAAAACTCGGATTTGTCTATTATTATTTTTCACTAAGACAATATTATCTAGACACTTTAGATATTTCACCTCATAGATGAAGTTGTACTTGATTAGCATGTTGACCTTAGCCTCATTTTCAGATTCATGAATTAGGTTCATTCTTCTTGATGCCTACATGTATCCATGATGTTATTCTGTCAGACTTAGATGATGGGTGGCCACTTCAGGGTTAAGGCCAGTAATTTCTGAATTATTCAAATAAAACACTTCCTAATGTTTTTAGAAAAGAAATATATACTTCTTTCTCTTCAAGACTCATAAACACCCTAATTAGAGTGGACTGTGGGTATTCCTATGTACCCAAATTTATTTCTCTTAGCTCATCCACAATGGTAGAGGAACCTTCCACAAATACTGGAGGGGAATTTCTGAGGACCGCCTCCTCTTCTTCCACATGCGTTACACCTTCTACCTATACTCAAAGGATATCTCAGTGTATAGTTGATGAAGCAATATTTTTAGTGTTAGTATAGAAGTCGTTATTTTGACATCCTAAAGAAGAGGAAACCATTTCTGACCTAACTAATAATGGAGGGTCTCCTTGAAGCTCTAATGGGAAAATAATGGGATGAGAATTAGTGTCCCTATATTTTTCTATAAGTATGACAACTTCCTCTAGTCTCGTTGATTAGGAATAGATTTATTGACGATCAGAGGATTGAATTTCATCAAGGATTTCATTATTATTTGGTGATTTAATGAATTATCTTGTGCCGTTGGATTCAATTTCCAAAACTGACATTATGGATTCCACTAAGCACGTTCTTGGATTTGGACATATTCTTTCTTTTTGATTAATGGGAAGCACATAATCCACACTGAGATACTTGAAAGGGTTAGCTGGGAACTTCTCCAGACCATTCAAGGCATTGATTCTTATAACATCATTTACCATGGACAATTTTACCCTTTCATTATAAAACTCAACCTCAATAAAGTGAGATTCACAAGTTTTTGATGGGGCCTTATCACCATGAAATGTCCCAATTTTACCAATGAAGAAATATTTAAGACATTGATGTTACAATGAAGGATTGTACCTATATTAATGTAGCTAATGTATTTATAACATAATGTTGAATACTGTGTCCTATCGAACAACCATAAAATTTGAATCTGATATGAGATCCCTAAACAGAGTTATAAGCGTAATCACTCCGAGAGGTTCTTGTTCCTTCTAGTCATAACCCAATGGAATCCCTATGGAGGGAGATACGTGTGATTCAGTGAGGTCCAATCAATGATGTTTTTGGATTAGAATGATATTCAGCCCAGATCCGTTGTCAATGATGTCGCATCGGGTTTCAATGTCATTAATCTTTCCAGATAGGTACATATTCCTTATGTATCCTTGCATGAAATCATCATCGTCTTTGTCTATGAAAGATATGACCATATGGAATTCAACTAGATTATTCTCTATACGGTATACCACAACAGCAAAAACCTCAGTTTCAAACTCTTGAGGGCTTAAAAGAGCCTAAATGAGTGCTTCCCAGAGATCCTTTGTCCGATTCTTGGTATCCAAGATTGATAACATGTTCGTTACTTAGTCTAGTTACTTCAAAACATTGTACTTATTTTACAAAGGTATGTTCTTCCCTACAAGGATATTCTATTTTTTAGCAGCCTTGGGAGATTATGTACTTGATCTGAATGGACCATCCTTTTCAGTAGGAGCCAAAAGTACTTCCACTCTTGGTGTATTAGGTCATCTAGGCCAGCCCAATCGTCGATGAGTTGTTAGCGTACCCTCTAATTGGTATACTAAGGTAATTATGTTAGGGGAGAACCTATCATGTGCGGGGTAGTTCCCTTGTTCCTTTTGAGCCCGCTGGATGGATCTCCCACAAATTTATACTACAAAAATGGTTCGAGCAGGGGTGTGGTTGAAGTGGTGATTTCTGGAACAACAATGTATTCCCATGAATCCTCGACCATGACTCCCTTTTACTTTAGTTCCCCAGTAAATTGGAGGGAAATAAGATTCATGATCATAATCAACATTTGATAAGGGGTCCATTAAATTAATTAAATTAATGGAACCAATGATCAACTCCTCTTATGATGAAGATTCTTCCTGATAGGTAAACTCTTATTTGGTCGTTTTGTGGTGCAGTTCCTGTGAGATATTTGGCATGAAATCATCCAAGATCAAGGACAACATTGGTATTGTAGCTAGCTCACCTTCCTCAATTTTATCTTTACCCTTTTGGACATGTCTCTTCTTTATGTATTGTCCTTTAGAAGACATGGATTTTGATGAAGATGTATTTGAGGTTGCAAAAGTGCTAGGAGGCATAGCTGGTTGTTTCAACTGTGTTATTATAATGACATGAGTTCTGTTGAATGTATTTCTAACAATCCAATCATCAAAATTCTGTGAATTCCTGATTTTGACATATTTTCATTTACCTTTCTTCTTTGGATCTATAGTAGAAATAGATGCTACCTAGGATGGAGAACATTTTAGTTTCACTTACACAGATTCCACCATCTTTTTTAGGAGGTCTTGGAAATCAAAACTCTCATGGATGGGGTGCCCCAACATTTTTTGGAAATGTAAATTGTTTTGGTGGTCTTTGTATCCTTATTTATTAGGCTTCTTCAGATTTGGAAATTTGACTATGTTTTTCTCCAAATCTGGGATGAAGTATCTAGGAACCTATACGTTCTAAAAAGAATAGACTTTGTTCTTCAACTCCTCAAATTATCTTTTTCTATTATCTTTTTATCATCTTTATGAGGAGGTCCTTATTTATGATGATTTGGGGGTGTAACCATGCAGTTTGATGAGGGATTTAATGTCAGATTGGGTACATGGTCCTGCTTAGGTGTAACTATAATGACCACTTTTCTTCCTTATCTTCTTCCCATAGTTGATGGAATTACTCAAAATTTATCCTTGATCACTATGATGGAATTCTCCACTGATTGAGAAATTGAAGAATGTTTTTGAAACCGTCCTGTGTATTTCATATGGATTAGTGGTGTATGCAACTCATCGTAGAGATTTTCCATATATATTAGAAACAAATATTCTTTAGGGAGTGGCAGCTTCAAGGAATATGTTAGTCCTTTATATAGGGCAGCAAAATATGAGACTCTTTCATTCTACCTTTGTTTTTAGTTTGTATGATCAAATACCATGGTCTTATAAAATGTTGAGATGAACTTGAGAAGGAAATTCAGATTGATATCTTCCCATACAGTAATCGATCGAGACAGAAAAGTTGTATATCAGACAAAGGATGCTCCCTACAGTGATTGTAAAAAGCATCTGATCTTCACTACTTCTTGAGGTTCAGGTGTTCCCATCATGGGATCATAATGAGAGGAAAATGTGTCAAGTAATGTTCCAGATCTCCCGATCCGTTGAATATTATAAATGTGGGATTCCCAAAGTTTGTTGGGGGAGGATTCAGATCTATCCATTCGGGGTAATCCTTCTTTTCGAGTTATTCCGGTACATTCCATCCTTAAATAGCTTCCAATCGTTCTATTAATGAATCAATGTGCTTGTAATCATTCATGGGACATCTAGCTGAGAAGAGACCTGACGAGGTGTGGAGGGTTGAACCTGAATGGGTGAAGCAACCAGTAGGGCCACTGATGGTGGTACTGCTGGGACTGGTCTTGGGTAAATCATAGAGAGATGCCTCTGTAATGAATAAAATTCCTGATCTTCCTCTATTTTTGTGATAAATCCTCTTTGGTAATTTTCACCAACTAGAAATGCCAATTGGGGATCGACTTGCGGAGCATATCTGGTAGGAAGATTGCTTCAGAGTAAATCTGTATTGAGTCATCTAAAATCTTTTATTTCTTCCTATTGTTGTGTAAAACTTTCCTCTAATGAAAGGGGTTTACCTTCTTAAAGTGTAAGGTGAGTTGTAGTATGAATTTTACCCTTTCCATGTTAAGTGCCTTTCGAAGAGGTGGATGTTGATTATTCGAGGGGATGGTTTGATTATGGGAAAGCCTCTAATTTTGGGTACGCACACCTCCTTCATTTTATTCAGCGTGGTCTGAATCAATATCATTAACTTTATATTCTAATTCCCCTAATCTAGTCTCATGTTGTTGAGGGTCTACAGAGACAACATTGATATCATTAAATAATTCATAATTCATTATAGGAATTCTATCAAAATATCCGTGAGATTTTATTCTTCTACATCCTCCATGAGACCTTGTCCTTCTATTGGTTGATTCTCCAAGAATTGTCCGGTGAACTTTAACATAAAAATATTCCTCTAATAGTCAACTTATGTGTGTCATGAGTGAAGATACTAAATCACAGGATGGCGTGAAATGAGAAGATTCATCTCGTCTCTTCTTCCCTAATAGGGAGAAAATTAATTCCTTTTGAGGATAGGATTTTTGAGGATATGAAATCTCTCTCAATCCTATGGGTTGGGGATAATTCTATTATTATTTGACAACCCTTTTCTTAATTTTTGTTGGTTCCTAAGGTTGGGTTAAAAAAAAACCCTAGCCCGGAGGGTTGGGGTTGCCCCTAAACTGCTATGGCTAATATCAGCATAGAAACTCTTCTAATCTTATGCATTTTGGTCCCAATACTGGTTAGGTGTATTACCTGGAACCCACGTAAATAACCTGCTTCAGAAGACCATTTTACTATTTAAAACATTCAAAAAAATATGATGGTGAACATCCTCTAAATGGGAGTAATGCTCAATATTATTAGATGATTGATGCAAAAATCATTCAATAATTTTCTCTCTTCGATCCTGACTATGATGAGAGATGGTCAAGGCATGTCATTTTCAAGCATATCGATGGTCTTAAACATAATATATTTTTTTAATCCATCCTTGATAAATAAAATTTCATGATACCACGTTTTGAAGGCTTTTCTAGCTGTAGAGTGCAGTGAAATGAAATGCTCCATGTACTCCCCATCCACTGATATGAACAATGGATGAGGCTTCTATCATTAATTGGTAAGCCACTTTAATGAATTGAGTCTTATATGTTGAATTTCCCACTACTACTTCCCAATTTTTGGATGTTGATAAACATGGAGAAATGCCAAGTCAATTTGGCATTTTAACCATTCTATTACCTTCACATGACTTTGATATTAATCATAAGGTAATACTTTTTCGTCGAGATGACTAAGAGTCTTCCATATATTGAGGTAGATATCATGAATACCATCATCTGACAATATTTCTGTAATTATATACAGAGAGGTGGAAAAAGGCCAGAACATGACTGGTATTTCACATTTATCCAGTTGCTTCCTTATGTTCAACATATCCTCTTCATATTTTATCATAGGTTTCTCAACCTTGTCTGGCCAGAGTGGAGGCTTCTCATTTGTTTTACCACAAACAATTATATTGGTTGGGATTTCCTCTATTTCACTGAAAGGGAAGTGTCTCAAGGGTGGTCCGGATAATGATCATCACGTAGGGATGACTTTCGACAGAGAAAGTATTTCACCTACCAGTGACATGGTATTAGACATGAATGCCCTTGTATTTTTAAGTACCACAAGATAATAGGTCTTTCTCATCACTACATTTTCAAATACTAAATTCCCTTGATAATTTGAATTACTAATACTTAAAGGAATTTTGTATAGAATTCCATCATGGGGAAGACCATCATCGTGGAATACGAAAATAGGTATACCTACTTACTACTTGGTATTTTGGCCACATAGAGGGTTACCATGGCTCTCATTAGGATATAGTATCTCGATATTGACCATATTATCATGAAGCAAGACTTCATGAGGAAGAGTCTAATGAGGAACTTCATATTTACTTCCATAGCTCCCATAATTTGATAATCTGAAAATTGGATCTTGATCTGTAATAGATAGATGTCTGAGGGATTCAAGAACTCCAGTGTTAAGCATAGTCAAATCACAGATCCACTTTTGATTATCCAACTGTGTTTGATAATGCTTCTTCTTAGATTCCTTCTTACATGTAGATGGGGCCAAATACTGGGAGAAGTAGTTGTTGTAGGCAAGGTAATGTTCCTTTCTGGAAGTGTCTGTTAGGATAGGTTGTCTATCCTTAGTTGGAGTGGGTGTATGTGCTTGATCAGGTTGTCCGTATGAAATGGGGGAGTGTTCCCCATAACCCTCCTATACTGGAAAAATGTTTTGTATCTGATCCAGTATGGAATGATGATGATCCATCCTAGGTGTGTGGATGGAGCTATGTGTTCATCCCTTAGGTATAAATAAAGTTTTCGTTATGATATTTTGGAAAGCATCTAGGATATGGGTAGGGATTTTAATTTCTATCTCACCATTTCCAAATTGTTCCTGGTGACTTTAGCAGACATAGAAATAATATATGACAATTTTGTATCTAGAGTAGGTGTATGTTCCTACTCATATCCTCCATTTACTATTATCGGATACTGACAGTTCTCATGTGGGGGAATAGAGTTGAGTCTTCCCTAGGATTTTCATCAGAGATTTATGACTGAAGTCTCTATGTGTTTCCAGATGAGGCTACTAGTAGACATGATGGGTGTAGGCAGGTGTATGTTCCTGCTAGAAGGTTTCCATCAAACTAGGCTGGTAGGATTATTTTAATGTCTCTAGAAGAGTTGTCAGGAGGGCATGATATTATTAGGTAGTTGTATGTTCCACTTGTAGTACTCCTCCATATTTGAACGGTGGGATTGGTTAGGTTTCGCCAGATGAGTCTGCTGGTAGGTGGAATGAGGTCGAATGGATGTATGTTCCCATTCCCTATTTTCCACCAAACTAGGTTGGTGGGATTACCTGGAGGGTTCAAAGGTTGGAACCTACTCCATGTTGGCTGGTTGTCAGTTCTAGTGGTCTATTTTGTGTTCCAAGGTCTAAGGGACCTGGGTTGGACTATCGAAGATGATAACCTCATCATGACGAGGTTTCAATGAAGTGCGGAATTGGAGATGGTGATTATTTGAAGAAGCCTTCGAAAAGGACCCATGTGTCATTGGGATGTGGTATTGGATGGACTCATCATCCACCTCCCTAAAAAATGGGAGGGATTGGTTGTTTTTTTCAAGGATAATCTCTCAAAATGGTTCAATATGGTAGTCAGTGTCATCTTCTATTGGACAACTGTTCATCATTGACTGGATGACCTGGGGTTATTATTAATCTTGAGGTCTTATCAGGCTACCTATAGGGTTGGAATAATATCACATTGATGGTATTCCTAAACCAGTGGATTGGTGAACCAGTGTTAAAGACGCTAAGTCAGTGATGGTGTCCTTCCAGCAGACGCGGATCTATCTTGAGTAGTAGCCAGGGCATTCACATGGGTAAACTTTAATGAAGCCATTTGGATTAACGAGAGTTCTATAAATGAGTGCCTTAAGATATATGACAGACATGATCAAGAAAAACCTATAAAAGTAGAATCATTATGGATGAAAACATTTTAATTGGTTACCTTGTTTATCCCTCTTTTATCAATTTATAGGGGACTAAAATATGTGTATCATTATCCACATGGTTAAAGATTCGTGTTGGTGTTACCATTTTTTGTTTCCCTTAGAAATGGGACTCTATTTGGGAATCATAATCTCTAAATGGTTTCTAGTAGATTTATTTATCAAACCAGAAACACCCAACAGTTCTGAATCTAAATGGACCTACTTTACAATGGTAGGTGATCGTTAGATATTTTGACCCATGATTATTATGAATCACATTGGTCAAGAAGATGAGAGGTCGGGCTCATCACAACATTTTTGGGGAATTATTTCATACTCAATGAATCTCTCATAGATTTAAGATATGATCATGAATCCTTATTAATTTACCTAGTAAGACAGGGCTTTACGTTAAAAATAGAAATCAATTATCATCATGTATGGAACTCAGAATCATCTATATGTAACTGATGTTCTTCATCAATGGATAAATATATATGTATCCATGGTTCTCCATAAATGGTTTCCATTTAGACATTACATAGAGATTATTGTTTGTTATTACGATGATTCATGTTTTATATCCACACAGTGGGGCACTCTAGAATTTATTATCATCAAGGTATATGAAGGTCACTCTATAATATATTATCATCTAGGTAGATAAAAAGGTTACTCTGGAGTTTAACAACATTCTGGAAGATTGAAGTTTACTCTGGATTTTATTTTCATCTAGGGGGACAAAAGTTGTTTTGATATTGGTATAGAACATATGGATGGGATACCTATGTATCCTCATGAAAGCAATCTGAACCCACATAGTTTTGGTGTGGGGATTATGCTAGATCATACCAGGGAACCATGAATGGATATGAGTTTCCAAGTTAAATTAGACCCTTTTGGGAATAAGGCCTAGAAAGGATATTGTTTGTTCGGGTTGTTTGGTTTGAACCTCAGGGAGGATTCATATGTATCCTATTTGGATGGGAATCAAATCCCACATAGTTTACTAAATCCTGCAGGAGAATATAATCCCTTGTTAGAAATTATTTTGGGCTTAATCCTAAAGAGGAAGCCTTTGTAATAAGGTCTATGATGTATGTATTAACTCAAGGATATTTAAAGGGGATTAATTTGGGTCTTACTCATAAGGAGGATGCATGGATGAAGGGAGTTATGATTAGGGTTTAATCCTAAAGAGTATACACTTTTAAAGGTACAATGAGTTATGTTTTTAATCATATTGGTTTGGGGGTTAAATTTGGGGATTATTCTTAAGGAGGATTCCCATATTATGGGGGAATGATTTATCATTTCTTGGATGAGATGATATGGAGCTCAGTCCTTAGGAAGGCTTTCTACATATCCCAGTTATTGTGGGAATCAGAGTTCTCATAGATTTTTTGTGGTCTTGATTGGGACTAACCCCTAAGTAAGGTGTCCTTTGAGCTCAGGCCTTAGGTAGGAATCCTACATCTCCTAGTTAGAGTAGAAATTAGAGTTCCCATAGTTCATTCTAGGTTTTGATTGTGAATAACCCCTAAAGATGGTTTCCTTTAAGCATGGGCCTCTGGTAGGTGTCCTACATATCCTAGTTAGAGTAGGAATCAATTTTCTCATAGTTCATTGAGTTTTTATTGGGACTAACCCCTAAAGAGGGTGTCCGTTGTGTTTGGGCCTCAGGTAGGCATCCTACATATCATGGTTAAAGTAGGGATCAAAGTTATGGTAGTTCTTTCATATTTGATTGGGACTAATCCCTAAAGAGGGTTTCCTTTGAGCTCTAGTCTTAGGTAGGCATCCTACATATCCTGGTTAGAGAAAGAATTAGAGTTCTTATAGTTTATTCAGGGTTTTAAATGGGATTAAACCCTAAGGAGGGTGTCCATTGAGCTCGGACCTTGGGTTGGCATCCTATGTATCTGAGTTAGTGCAAGATTCTATGTTATTGTAGTTTATTTGGGGTTTTTATTGGGACTAATCCCTAAGGAGGATTTCCTTTGAGGTCAGACCTTAGGTAGGCATGCTAAGTATCCGGGTTAGAGCAGGAATCAGATTTCTCTTAGTTCATTCAATGCATTGGATCGTGTGGATGTTGTGATCATACAAAATCATTAATCCCACATTAGTTATGCTCAGTGTGAGAAAAAAGAGGATGTGAATGATTTAATAAAGGAATGATTTTCATCTGTTGCTGATGAAAGTGGATAGGTGGACCATTAAAGAGGTTTTTGCTACAGAGAAAGCAGTTGGGGCTACAAACCTTCTATATTTTTAGTTTCCTTTAATCTTGGAAATAATGAAAGTATATTATGTAGTTTAGGTAGAGAGGAGAAATATTGAAACCTCATACATGAAAGGAATGTGGATTACCTAAGGAGGAGTTCCCTTTGTTTGGTCCTGGGAGAAAAGAAAGACTTTTACTTTGTAAAAAGGAAAATAATGTGTGAACCGTATACTCCCTACAAAGGAATGGATGCTCCTGGTCTCAGAGATGAGAAGGGGAGGACATATTTCTATATTCAGAATCCTGAGACCGATAACTCCTCGACACTATTCAAGGGAGAAGATCCCTCATGAGCACGGATATACAAACTCACAAACATCACGAGGACCCTAACACTCTAACATGACAAGTGTGGGGAACCTCTGACTGTAGAAATGAAAATCCAAATAGGAGACATCCTAGTGTTACTTTCCCTAAGGCTTTGTAATTAGGGAGGTTTTGGTGGAGTTTTCAACATGATCCCTTTCAGTAAAGAAATCCAATGAAGGAGAAGCTCTACCAATAATGGATTTGAATGAGGGTTCATAAAAAGATCGAGCAGGCTAAAGGGTTGGGTGAACATCAAGGAAGGGAGCTCAACTAATTGGCATTCAGGTACATGGCATGAAAGTATGCTTGGGATAATTTATTTCACCTTAAGTGATGAACAAAATGGATGACTACACATGGGAAAGACTTGGTTCAAGCCTTCATGAGTCTCTACAGGTATTTCCAAAAGTGATGTGTGAAAGTTCCTATTTGGGGAATGGAAGGTGCACTAGTCTTCTTATGTCAGGGGTTTGGGAAATTGAGTTGTGAAAGTAACATTTATTTTAAACACTTGAATAACCTAAGTCTCACTATCCCCATCGAATTCCCTCTCTTTAGGTGTTTTGAAACTACCTTGGAGGTTTTGGAGGACTTGGGTGAAGTAGTAGGGTGATCAGAATATCCATCGACATTAGGAGAAAATTTTCCACATAAATGAAGGCTCCAAGGGTATATTTATAATAGAATATGCTATCTTGGGTGAAGGTTTTTGGTCTCTTTAGTTGGGGGTGTGCAAGTGCTTTTGTACCGCCTATGATTTGGGCTACCTTGGGTGAACCACTTTTTGAGCCTTTGTAAGTCTTGATATTCTCTATCTATTTTCTCTCCCATTTTCAAAGGCATTTTCAATTTTCACTTTTTTATCCATGTGATGGAACAGAGTTTTAACACTTTTAAAAACATTAAAAACTATAAAAACACTAAAACCACCATAAAATCCCCATTAAACCCAAAATCCCATAAAAACCCTAAAACCCTAAAAACCTAAAAAAACTAAAATTCCATAAAAACTCTAAACCCACTAAAAACACTAAATACCCCAAAAGTCTCTAAAACCCATAAAAGACAACGAAAGACCCTGAAAACCATAAAATCTTAAAAGACCCTAAGAACTCTAAAAGATCGCTAAAGAACATAAAACCCATAAAAGACTCAAAGAACAATAAAAATCCTAAAGGACCCAAAAAAAACATTAAAAACATATAAGACTATAAAAACCCTAAAAACATGAAGAACCCTAAAAATCTCATAAAAAATTAAAAGACCATAAAAATCCAAAAAGACCCTAAAACCATAAAATACACTAAAAACCAGTAAAACCCCTAAAACAACCTAAAACCCAAAAATACCATAAAAACCTGTAAAAAAACTCAAAACCCCAAAAAAAATCTAAAATACTATAGAAACCACTAAAACACCCTAAAAACCTGAAAAATACAGAAATTTCTAAAAACCCGGAAAATCCCATTACCCCTAATAAACCATAAAACCCCCCAAAACCACTAAAACCCACAACAATTTCAAAAACCCCAAAAAAACCCCTAAAACCCCTAAGACATAGAAAAAACACCTTAACCCCTAAAAATCCTAAAAATAATTATAGGTTTCGGGTGCAGTGGAATCGCATTGGTGGGTTAGCCCAACTTTAATTTTAATGTTAAACAACATTCAATCCAAAATCCATCATGATATAAAATGATGAATCATCGAAATTGAATGAGGAACAAAAAACTTAAGAGGGAATCCTGGAACCATAGAAATAGGATCATCATATGTTGGTTATAATTCATTTAATTAATTCACAAGAATTACCTCTGTGGTATTCTTTCTTCGTTTGATGTGTCCGGTCATGATCTTGTGATCTGTTGTTGCGTCATAGAATCCAAGTGTAGGATTCCTCTAGCGGTGATCCACACATGTGCCACGCATCTCTGGACATTGCCGAAGGGATCTCCGGGTGCAAGCGCGGATGAACCTTCACTTGCGATGTCCGCCTTCGATTGCCTTGGTCTCTCAGTCTTGAGAGCATTCTTGGAGGAAGGCGTTCTTTCAGCCTTGAAGGAATTCTCTAGAATTTTTGTACACAACGATTGATGGAAAAGTGTTGGGGTTGTGAGGATATTTATAATCAGGTTTGAGGTTTATAGAGTTATGATAATAAATAAATGCGTTACACATTTTATTTATTTCATTAACTCTTATTGAAACCCCCATGTCGAATTATTAATTCCTTGTCAAGCGCCCATGATGATTATAATTAATATCATTTAATAAACAATATTATATCCACAAAATCCTGATTGGAAAAATACACGGCGTGTAATCATTAATACACGGCACGTACTTGTTTTCCACAAAACAACATGGCCTGTATATTTAATATACACAGCGTGTACTTTTATTTTCTATTTTTCTTTATCTCATCCTTCACATTTATTAGACCTTGAGTGATGGAGATTTATTTCTTAAATTAATCTAACTGAATTACTCTCTAATAAATATATTATTTCGCGCACAATATATTCTCTTGAATAACTAGTGTCGAAATAAATGAGATTAGTCATTATTAAATAATTATTAAACCATTGTCGGCAATAATCATTATTTAACTTGTTAAATTAATATTTAACTGAGATACATAGACACACTTAGTGTGTGACCCTCTAGGCCTCTTTCTCAGTGGCATTAGGTGGAGCCTGCCTAAATTCCAAGGATAGCGTCTAGAAACATGCCAAGGCACCCATAGAGAAAGAAGTTAACGCCGCAATGACGTGTCACCTCCTACGAACATTTACCGTGTAATATAATCTCTTTGTCTCGATATCTCTAATCAAGCAGGTTCCATGCTAGTGCCATCAACCCATGTGCTCGATTATTCATTCTTTGAATTTTGGGAATTGAACCCGCCCATACCTTACCATGGCCATGGATTTATTTAGGCTATATCAATTCCATCAAAGGTCCTGATATATCTACTTCCTTGGTGGAACGGAAGGGACATATCCTTTCTCACATTATCTATTAATGCGGTATTACTCGTGACATAGCCAACGTATCCTACCTCGCTGCGAAGAGTGTGTCATCACAGTTTTCATCAATAAATCTAAGTGTGCGAGTCGTAATACCCATTAATAATAATCATAAAGTCTAAGGGCCAATACACACATCTACAGATAGGAACATCCAATGACACTATGAAATGTGAATTTCCTACAGGTGGGTCTCATTCTCATATTATCCTCCTGGATATTAACAAGGGAACACACCATGAGATGATGCCTCAAAGTTTTATGAGTCGTCACCCCTAATGGCCTATATTATTTGTGTCCATCAAATAATATCACCCGACCATAGAACATATATTCAAGAACAGTGTTATGAAACTTTCGGGCTCTCATCATAGCAGGGATCCTCTATGACCCTTTAATGCAACTTTTATCCTTAGAAAATTATCACATGCATTTTCATGTAGAAGAACAATCAAGATGTGATAAGACTTTTATTAATGAATAAAGTACAAAGTAGTTGGATCTAGGCCACCAACTCCAACATACTCCCACTTGGACTGGAGCCAACTGCTAACAACCTTTAACCCGCTAGCTCTCACATGATATTCATGCTTCTGTTGAGATAGGCCTTTAGCCATGGGGTCCACCATGTTCTCTTCCGTGGACACTCTGCTCACTGCAACTTCACCCCTTTGATATAAAACCCTCAAGAGGTGATACTTTCGTAGTATATGCTTTGTCTATTGATGTGACCTTGGTTCTTTTGCAAGAGCCACCGCTGAAATATTATCACAATACAATGTAATGGGATGTTTACTGCTAGGCACCACATCAAGATCCTGGACAAAGTTCTGAATCCAGACGGTTTCCTTGGCTGCATCAAAAGCCGATATATATTTGGACTCTGATGTAGAATCCGCCACAAATGGATGCTTTGAACTCTTCCAGCTCACAGCTCCTCCATTGAGAGAGAAAATATATATAGATTGCGACATCAGATCATTCTGATCTATCTGAAAACCAGCATCAGCATACCCTCTGATGACAAGATCCTCATCTCTTCCATATACCAGGAACATTTCCTTAGTTTTTCTCAGATACTTAAGGATAGTCTTAACAGCAGTCCAATGTTGTTCTCGAGGATTTTCTTGATATCTTCCTACCATGCTCAGTGCATAGGCAACATCAAGCCTGGTACATAACATGGCATACATGATGGATCCTATAGCCGAAGCGTATGGGATATTACTCATTAAATCGTTCTCTTGTCATGTATGAGGACACATTTTATTAGAAAGATGTAGGCCATGTGAAAATGGAACCAATCCCCTCTTGGATTGTTCCATACTAAATCTCTTTAGTATCTGGTCAATGTATGTACTCTGACTTAGTCCAAGCAGCCTCTTGGATCTATCACGAATGATCTTGATCCCTAGAATTTAGGCTGCTTCACCCAAGTCCTTCATGGAGAAAAACTTGTTCAACCAGTCCTTAAATGACTATAAGACTGGTACATCGTTTCCAATAAGCAATATGTCATCAACATATACTACTAGGATAATGATCGCATTCCCATTAAACCTTTTATAAACACATGGCTCACATTCGGTCTTAATGAAACCAAATTCCGTTATGGCTTCATCAAATTAAATGTTCCATGACCTGGATTCTTTCTTCAATCCATAAATGGATTTCTGCAACTTGCAAACCTGTTTAGCTTCACCTAGTGTCCCAAACCCTTCTGTTTGTGTCATATAGACATCTTCATGACGGTTCCCGTTAAGTAATGTTGTTTTGACATCCATTTTCCAAATCTTGTAGTCATGGTAAGCTGCTATGGAAAGTAGGATTCCTGTGGATTTAAAAATGGAAAATGGCGAGAAGGTTTCATCACAGTCAATTCCTTGACCCTGTCTAAACCCTTTAGCCACTAGCCTTGCTTTATAGGTGCCAACTTGACCTTCCATGTCCAGCTTTCTCTTGAATACCCATTTGCATCCAATAGGCTTTACATCAACTGGCTCATCAACCAGAACCCAAACTTGGTTCTAATACATGGAATCCATCTTGGAATTCTTAGCTTCTAGACATCTTGTAGCTTCTAAGATTTCTACTGCTTCCTTGTAGGATAGATGTTCACTATTTTCCAACAATAATGATTCACCATCCTCAGTGACTAGGAAACCAAATCTCTCTGGTTCCCTTACCTCTCTTGAGCTCCTACACAATAATTGTGTTTCCGGAACCTCTTTTACTGGGACCTGTGGAACTTGTTCTTGTACCAACTCTTGTGTATCTTGAGCATCAACTTCGTCAAATTCAATCTTGATCCCACTATCCTTTTTGAGGATGTGCTCCCTCTTAAAAAAGACGGCTTGTCTGGAGACAGTCACTTTCTTGTCTTGAGGGTTATATAGGTAATATACTTTAGTTTCCTTGGGATATCCTATAAAGATACACCTCGTGCCCCGGGGTTCTAGTTTGTTTCCTGAGGAGGCCTTAACAAATTCCTCACATCCCCATACACATGTGTGCGAAAAATTGGGTTTCTTTCCATTCCATAACTCAGAGGGAATTGTATTTTCCACCTTAGTTGGTACTTAGTTTAATGTGTATGCCACAGTTTGTAATGAATATCCCCAAAATGATAATGGAAGATCCGCATGACTCATCATTGACCTCACCATGTCCAACAAGGTGTGGTTCCTCCTTTCACTAACACCATTCCACTATGGTGTATAAGGAGGAGTGAGCTGAGATAGAATCCCAGACTCCCGTAGAAGATCGATGAACTCTTGGTTCAGATATTCTCCACCTCGATCCGATCGAAGCTTCTTTATCTTCTTACCAAGCCGATTCTCTACTTCATTCTTGAATTCCATAAATTATATCTAAGGCCTCTAACTTATACCTAATTAAGTATACATATCCATATCTACTCAAATCATTAGTAAAAGTAATGAAATAAGAATATCCACCTCTAGATTCTACTGAAAATGGTCCACACACATCTGTGTGTACCAATCCTAGAAGCCCTATGGCCCTTTCACCCCATCCACCAAAAGGAGGCTTGGTCATTTTTCCTTGTAAACAAGTGTGACATATATCAAGTGGTTTTAGATCTGCAGAGTCTAAATAGCCATCTTGGCAGAGCTTTGTCAAGCGCTTCTCATTTACATGACCGAGACAGTGATGCCACAACTGGGTGATGTATGAGTCATGAAAGTTTGTTTCATTATCGATTTCCAACACATGGTTCTCATAATTTAATACATACAAACTATTATTTAAATGTGTCATACCATAACATATGTTGTTCTTATAAAAGGGACAACCCTTATTTCAAAACATGAAAATAAATCCATCCATATCCAAACAAGATACATAAATTATGTTCTTGGTAACACTAGGCACATAATAATAGTTACGTAAAACCAAAATCATCCCAGTCGGCAATGAGAGGTGGCAATCGCCAATAGCCAATGCAGCCAGCCTTGCACTATTGGTAGCTCGAAGATGCACCTCTCCTCTAGAAATCTATATAAATCTACTTGGTTCATGCATTTGAATACAGATGTGAGCTCTAAAATCATTATCTAATACCCAATGTGTAGAAATAGAAAGATTTCACTCGATAACGAACGCACCTTTAGTGTCCCCACGCTTCTGGGTGTATTTTCTCTTCCAGTGGCCTTGATTTCCACATGAAAAACACACCGCCTCTCGTTCCATGACCTACCTCTAGATCTTCCCCTTCTTGGAGGGACGGTGCTCAGGGGCTTCAGACCGTTTATAAGTCTTTGGCCCCTTTGCCTTGTCCTTCCTTTTCTTGTTCACCATAAGGACTGCGGGTTTGTCATGCCCCATGTACTTGTCTACCTGGTGAATCAAGGTCAGAAGATCTGATAGACTCTTCTCATTTCCGCTCATGTTATAATTGACAATGAAGCTAGAGAAGGTCTTTGGCAGTGATGATTGGATGAGATCTGTACGCAACTCATCTGGGAATTTAATCCCTAAGATGTCCAGGCATTCAATTTAGCCAATAAGCTTGACTACATGAGGCCTAGTTGGCGCAGAATCTCCAAGCTTAGTTGTAAACAAACCATTGGAGATCTCATACCTCTCCTGTCTCGCCTTCTCTTGGTAGAGATCATTAAGGTGAGACATCATGCTATACGCATCCATGTTTTCATGTTGCTTCAAGAGCTCATTGGACATGGCCGATAGCATGAAACACTGGACATCTATGGAATCATCCATGTGTTTCATATAGAGAGATAATTTCTCATCACTGACCTCTTTCCCATGTGCAACTGGAATAGGCTCTTCCAGCACATACAATTTCCTTTCGTGGCGAAGGATGACGCGTAAACGCCTCTTCCACTCTTGGAAATTGGTGCTGGTGAGAAGGTTTTCCTTCTCGAGTTTGGTTAAAAATGATATGTTTGAAGTCATTTTCTTATCATTTCTACAAATTAAGATGAGAAATGGTTTAGTAATTTATTACAAAATTGAGACAAATAAATAAATTAATACTTATTAGTCTCCCACTATTTTATCGAAATCCAATAGCCCTCACCATTGACTTCAGAATATTCTGTTTCTTGAATATTCTAGTGGAAAGGATCCATATTTCCCTTCACATTACCCCAACTAGGGTTGGTAAAGAAACATGAAAGGTTTTAGGTAGGCATTCCAAATGTCAACTGCATTAACTCACATCTCCTTGATCTGTTGAGTGGACTCCCCAATCCTGAAATCCTTTTATTTTGGATTTCCTCAACCTTTTCCTCTTGGTCACACCAAGTCCTGCTGTGGAAGTCAACCCTTGATGCGAACCAAGTCAAGTCAACCCAAAACCTTGAATTAGAATTCCCCGATAATTGAAAGAACCCCAACTAGGGTTGGTCAAGTACTTTGAACTATGGTTCGATTCTAATCAAGATTATGGAAGGCCATACTGAGTTAATATTTCTTTTGAGGGATTTTATCCTTATTTTTTAATTTCCAATTTATTATATTTGTTTTCATTCTTGTTAATATTAAGTGGTATATACTTAAGTTATTAACCATTTCCAAGATAATATTTATTTATAAGCCATTTTCATTTTAGTTCCATCCTGCATGCCCGTTTAATTCATTAATTGTATGGTCGTGACAACACACCCACTATAAAAAAACCATGCAACTGACAGAAATAAAATAAATGGTATGATCATGAGCTTTTTCTGTTGTTTAGTTTATCTAGCAGTTGATAAACTAACCCAAGACCTAGAGGAGAAACATTTTGAACCTTTCGAGTTCGTGTTTATAGCTTTCCACATGTCCACCTTTGTATCTCCTTGGATTGGTTTCACCTTGGCTCCTTACTTGAGCCACCTCTACTAGCATTGGATCACCACCCATTACATATGCATTTATCTCACACGTAGGTGAGGGGTAAAACAGGGTTTTTACAAAAATAGAATCCTTGGGCGTGCATGCCCTACATATTAATGAGGAGATGGCTCGCAGGCCAACAAATTTAATTAAAATAAATAAATTAAACGAAACCATTCACATACAAAGGTCTCGGTCTAGCTCATGATCATCTATACATGAAAATGATATTTATGCATAAATAAAACTAGCATTCAATTCGCTAATTGTTCTTGTTTAAGATAAATCACGCTCGAATCAATTAATTATATTTAATTAATCAATCCTTTTATCTTAAACCCTTTTCTGAACTTTCTTGAGATTCTCATCCATGATAATTTTAAACAAATAAATTCATTTAAAATTATCATTGTACGTAAATTGTACCATGGAGGCAACCCGGTGAATTCCCATTCATTACGCAGATGATAAATTAAACACACATATATATAACACCAATAACGTGTTGTGTCTCAGCTTTACGCATTCATCATGGTACACATCTCAAGGGTTTGTATAATATAATAATAAATTTTAATAAATCTACGTAATTTGGGTGAGTGCACGGCGTGTAGTTCCGACTACACGACGTGTAACTTTTTTCACCATCAATCCGAAGTACACGCCCGGGGACATGGCGTGTTAATGTAATTCAGAAATTTTCGGAGTACACGGCAGGTTCTGTGGGAAACACGTAACGTAGTTTCCGCGTTACACGGTTTCTAGCCGGGCAAGCCATCTACGATGTACACATTCCAACCCGAACCCAAAGGGACTACACACCGTGTTCAGTTGGACCACACAGCGTGTAATCCGGAAACCATGTGCCACCTATTCTTGGTCCACACACGGTGTCATAAATGACTTTGGTATACTCCAATACACGACCTCATTTGGCGGATCAGTCAATGCATTGAACAAAGACTATACGGATTTTACTTCCGAATACACGTCGTGTATTCTGGTGTTGTACGACCAGAAAATTTTTGGCTCCTCCGGATGAGTTCCTCTATTTTATTTTTATCAAATTTTAAAGAAAAATTCGTTTCTGTGAGGTGAATGAGAAATGAGGGAGGAGGACCAGATCTCGAGATTTATATTTCCAGAAAGATTAAACATGAATTGAAACAACTAAATTATTAAATACGTAAAACATCAACAAAAAAACTAAATAATTATTATAAATGATATGACCCCTTTGATACCACTTGTAGGTTCCGGGCTCAGCGGAAGCGCATTGGTGGGTTATCCCAACTTTAATTGTAATGTTAAACAACATTCAATCTGAGATCCTTCATGATATAAAATGCCGAATCTTCGGAATTGAATGAGGAATGAAAAACATAAGTGGGAATCCCGGAACCATAGAAATAGGATCATCATATGTTGGTTATAATTAATTTAATTAATTCACAAGAATTAAATCAATGGAATTATTTCATCTTTTGATGTGTCTGGTCATGATCCTGTGATCCGCCGTTGCGTCATAGAATCCAAGTGTAGGATTCCTCTAGTGGTGATCCACACATGTGCAACATATCTCCGGACGTTGCCGAAGGGATCTTCGGGTGCTAGCATGGAAGAACCTTCGCTTATGATGTCTGCCTTCGATCGCCTTGGTCTCTCGGTCTTGAGAGCGTTAATGGAGGAAGGGGTTCTTTCAGCCTTGATAGAATTCTCCAGAATTTTTGTGCACAACTATCGATGGAAAAGTGTTGGGGTTGTGAGGATATTTATAATCAGGATTGAGGCTTACAGAGTTATGACAATAAATAAATGCGTTAAGAATTTTATTTATTTCATTAACTCTTATTGAAACCCCCATGTCGAATTATTAATTCCTTGACATGCGCCCACACTGATTATAATTAATATAATTTAATAAGGAATAATATGTCCTCGAAATCTGGACTGGAAAACTACACGGCGTGGAATCATTGATACTCGGTGTGTACTCGTTTTCCACAAAACTACATGGCGTGTATATTTAATATACATGGCGTGTACTTTTATTTTCCATTTTTCTTTTTCTCCTCCTTCACATTTATTAGACTTTGAGTAATGGATATTTATTTCTTAAATAAATGTACCTGCATTACTCGCTAATAAATATATTATTTCTCCCACAATATATTCTCTCGAATAACTAGTGTCAAAATAAATGCAATTAGGCATTCTTAAATAATTATTAAACCATAGCCAGGAATAATATTTATTTAACTTGTTAAATTAATATTTAACTGAGATACACGGACACACTTAGTGTGTGACCCTCTAGGCCTCTTTCTTAGTGGCATTAGGTAGAGCCTGCCTAAAGTCCAAGGATAGCATCTAGAAACACACCAAGGAACACATAGAAAAAGAAGTTAACACCGCAATGACGTGTCACCTTGTACGAACATTTACAGTGTAATATAATCCCTTTTTCCCGATATCTCTAATCAAGTGGGTTGCATGCTAGTGCCATCAACCCATGTGCTCGATTATTCTTTCTCTGAATTTCCGTAATTGAACCCGCCCATACCTTACCATGTCCATGGTTTTATTTAGGCTATATCAATTACATCAAAGGGCCTGAGATATCTACTTCCATTGTGGAATAGAAGGGACAAATATTTTCACGCATTATCTATTAATGCGGTATTACTCGTGACGCACCCAACATATCCTACCTCACTGCGAACAGTGTGTCGTCACAGTTTTAGTCAATACATATAAGTGTGCGAGTTATAATACCCATTAATAATAATCTTAAAGTCTAAGGACCAATACACACATCCGTAGATAGGAACATCCAATGACACTATGAAATGTGGATTTCCTTCTGGCGGGTCTCATTCTCATAATATCCTCCGGGATATTACTAAGGGCACACACCATGAGATGCTCCCTCAAAGTTTTATGAGTCCTCACCCTAATGGCCTGTATTATTTGTGTCCCTAAAATAATATCATCCGCCCATAGAATGTATATTCAAGAACAGTGTTATGGCACTTTCGGGTTCTCATCGTAGCAGGGATCCGCTATGACCCTTTAATGCAACTTCTATCCTTAGGACATTATCACATGAATTTTCATGCAGAAGAAAAATCATGATGTGATAAGGCTTTTATTAATGAATAAAGTACAAAGTAGTTGGTTCTATGCCACCGAATCCAACACTAATAAATACCCAAAACACCCCAAAACACATAAAACCCCACAAAACATCAAAAAACCTAAAAATACTGAAACCCCATTAAAAAACCATAAAACCCATAAAACACTAAATACCCTAAGAACTATAAAAACCCCAAACACCACTAAAAACCCTAGAAAACCCCAAAAACCTCTAAAACAAAAAAATCCAAAACCCCCCTAAAAGACCCTAAAAACCATAAAAACAAAATAAGACCCTAAAACCCCAAATAGATCCTAAAACCCGTAAAAGAAACTAAAAATTATAAATGACCATTAGAACCCCTAAAACACCCAAAAAAACCCTTAAAAACACTAAAATACCTAAAAATACTACAAATCCAAAAAACCATAAACGCCTTTAAAACCTAAAATACCCTAAAACCCTTAAAAACCATAAACACCATAAAACCTTGAAAACCCTAAAACCCTCAATCAACCCTAAAAACCCTAAAACAAAAAAAACCTAAAAACAGCTAAAAACATTAAAGAGGCCCTAATAAAACCTTAAAACCCCCAACCCCATAAAAACCTAAAAATTAAAAAACCCTCAAACCCATAAGAAAATAATAAAAACAGTAAAAACCCCAAGAAAACCCTTATAAAATTATAAAAAATCCACCCCCCAAATAGCTAAAAACCATGAATACCCTAAAACTCTGAAAAACCCATAAAAACACCCTGAAATCGTAAAACCCTAGTGAAAACCCGAAACACAACTAAAACAATAAAAACTATAATACACATAAAAACCATAAAAACAATAAAAATTTTAAATACCACAAAATGTTAAAAAATACCCTTAAAGCTATAAAATCTCTAAAAACCTCGAAAAACCAAAAAAAACCCTAATACCATAAAATCCCTAAACACCAAAAAACCCTAAAACCCCTATAAAACCAAAAAAACCCAAAAAAAACCCCAAACCCAAAACACTACACCCTAAAACCTAAATCGTATACCATATACACTAGACCCTAAACCATATACCCTACACCCAAAACCGTAAACCCTACACCCTACACCCTAAACCCTACACCTAAACCCTATAACGAGCACCCTAAAGACTAATCCTTATACACTAAATAAAATACCATCCTCCCTAAACCATAAAACCTACACCCTAAATCCTAGAATCTACACCCTAAACCATAAACCCTACACCCCAAATCTTGTACCATACACCCTAAACCCTATACCTTAAACCTAGTACCCTACACCATACCCCCAAAACCCTACACCCTACACCCTAAACCATATACCCTACACCCTAAAAACTAAACCATATACCCTAAATCATATACCCTAGACCCTAAACCCTAAACCCTAACCCTACTCCCTAAACCCTATATCCTACACTCTAAACTCTGAACCCTAAAACCTAAATCTTATATCATACTCCATAAAACCTACACCTTATACCCTAAACACAAAACCTTAAACCCAACACCCTAAAATTTATATCCTACACCCAAAAACCTAATTCATACATCCAAAACACTATACCACTCACCCTGAACCTTCAACCATACACCCTAAATCCAAACCCCAAAACCTTAAACCATATAACCTACACCCTAAACCCAAAATCATAAAAACCCTAAAACCCCTTAAAACCTATAAAAAAATAAAAATCTAAAAAAACCCTAAGAACCAAAAAAACACTAATAACTATAAAATCCAAAAAAACATTAAACCCCCCAAAACTATTAAAAATATTAAAAACTCACTAAAATCCCTAAAATCTACAAAAAAACAAATAAAACTTGTAAAATCATTAAAATATATAAACCCCCTAAAAACCCCCCAAAACACTAAAAAACCCTTAATCCCATAAAAATCATTAGAAAAAGCTAAAAAAACTCTAAAAAAACTAAAAAATCCCTCAAAACCGTAAAAATCATAATAATCCTTACAAAACCATAAAAACCTAAATCCCAAAAGACCCTTTAGACCACTAAAAAAACCTAACAAATCCTAAAAAACCCTAAAAAACCCTAAAAACTCTACAAAACCCTAAAAATACCTGAAAAACACTATGAATCCAAAAAAACCAAAAAAACCTAAAAGAAACTTAAACACATTAAAGAATGCTAAAAACCCTTAAAACCCATAAAGGGGCTCTAAAATACCATGAATATCCGAAAACCCTTAAAAACTTTAACACCCTTGAAAACCCCTAAAACTTCTCAAATCACTTAAACCCCAAAAAATATCTAAAACCACTAAAAATTCAAAAACCATAAACCCCCATAAACACACTAAAAAAATACAATAATATCTTAAAAAATCCGCTAAAAGGCACTTAAAAACCCTAAACCACAAAAATACACCTAAAAGACGCAAAAGAATCCTTAAACCCCCTAAAAGAACCTAAAATCTATAAAACAACTAAAAAAATCCTAAAACCCCTAAGAGACCCTAAAAACCCCAAAAAACCCTATAACACACTAAAACCCACTAAACCCCCTAAACTTCCCTATAATCATAAATTAACCTACAACCCTCAATAAACCCTAAAACTCTAAAAACCCTTTAAAACCCCCAAAACACTACAAAAACCATCAACCCTAAAAGCCTTAAAAAATCCTAAAATCCACTGAAACAATAAATAAACCCTAAAACCCTAAAACCCTAAAAGGCCCTTAATGAAACTAAACCCCCTAAAAACCCTTAAAAGAAACTAGAAGGCCTCAAAAAACCCAAACATACCCTAAAAACTCAAAAACCCCTAAAAGCCCCTAAAAACATTAAATGGAACAAAGTCCATAAAAACCCTAAAACATTATGATCCCTGAAAGAATCCTAAAACCCTAATGAACAAAAATAACCAAAAATCTCATAAAACCCCTAAAAAATCATAAAACCCCTAAAATCCTAAAAAACCTAAATCCCCCTAATACCATTAAGAGCTCTAAAAACAGAAAAAGAAAATACTCTAAAACACCATAGAAATCCTACGAAAATTCAAAAACCCCTAAATACCCTAAAAACCCATAAAACCCTAAGAGGCCCTAAAAACTCTACACAAACCAAATAAAACTCAAAGAACCTTAAAATACATAAAAACCCTACAACCCATTAAAATTATAAATAGCCTAAATGAATCCTAATAACCCTAATAACCTCAAAAAATAATAAAACCCCTTAAAACCATAAAAAAATTAAAAACACTAAAAAATACCCTTGAAATATTAAAAACCCAAAAAAACCCAAAAGTACCAAAAAAAAAAATCGTAGAAGAACCCAGAGAAAATAAAAATTCGGAAATCCCATAAAAACCTGATAACCCCCTCAAAACACTACCGACACTTAAAATTTTAAAAACCCTTAAAACACAAAAAATCCCAAAAAGACACTAAAACCCCCAAAACCCCTAAACACTGCTAAAAAACCCTAAAAACAATAAAAAACATATAAATCCTAAAAATACCCTCAAAACCATTAATAACTATAAGAACACTGAAAATCCTAAAATACCCTAAAAAACCTGAAAGGCTAAAAACTCTATTAAAAATGATTAAAAGCAATATAAACCCCATAAAACCATTAAAACACATAAACCCCCCAAAACCTAAAAAAAATTAAAAAAACCATAAAAAATATTTAAAACATTAAAACCCTTATAATCCAAAAACCCTAAAAGGACGTAAAATCCCCAAAAAATCCTAAAACCCATAACAATAGCCTAAAACATAGAAAACCCCGATAAAAATATTAAATCCCCTAAAACAATTAAAATCACTTTAAACCATAAAAACCCTTAAAACCCCTAAAACCTTAAAACCCCTATAAACACTAAAAGAAACCCTCAAACCACTAAAAGTCATGAAAACCCCTCACAACCCATAAAAACACTATAAATCCCATAAAACCAGTAAAAACCCTAAAATAGCACTAAACTCCTAAAAACCACTTAAAACCGCACAAATCGTTGAAACCAACTTAAAACCCTAAGAAAACCATAACACAAAACACCCCTAAAACCCTGAAAATACCTAAAAACAATAAAAACCCAAAAAACCCAAAAAAACCCAAAAAAACCCCTAAAACCACTAAAAATTGTAAAAAACCATAAGACCCCTAAAAGAACCCAAAGGTAATAAAAACTCTAAAAACTGTAAAATCAAAAAAGACTCTAAAACCCCTGTAAAAACACTAAAATACACCAAAAACCCATAGACACCCTAAAACCATAGAATTGCACAAAAACCTAATAACATAAAAAAATTCTCTAACAATCCTAAAAAACCCAAAAAAACTCCAAATAACCATCGAAATCCTTTAAACACCTAAAAAATATAAAAAACCCTAAAACTCTAAAGGATCCAAAAATATCTAAAAACCCTAAAGGATCCTAAAATCACTAAACAACCCTAAAACACCTAAAGAACCCTAAAACCCCTAAACACTATAAATGACCCTAAAATACATAATCCTAAAGGACCTTTAAACCCCTAAAATCGTTAAAACCCCTAAAAGTCCAAAAAAATCATAAAATCGTAAATCGCCTAAAATCCATTAAACTACTAAAGCCCTAAAAATCCATAATCAACACAAAAAAACCTTTAAAACCCTAAAAGACCTTTAAAAAATAGGGAACACCATTAAAACCCCAATACAACCTTAAAATACCTTAAAACATTAAACGATCCTAAAACTATGAAAATCCTAAAAAATATAAAAGACACTAAGAGTCCCAATAACCCCTAAAAACCATTAAAAACCAGAAAAACTCTAAACACATCAAAACCCTCAAAACCCTAAAAAACCTTTAAAATGCCTAAAAATCAATAAAAACACTAAAACCCATTAAAACCTTTTAAAACCCCTAAAAACCGTAAAAACTAAAAAAACCCTAAAAACCAAAAAAAAAACCCCAAAAACCCCTAAAACCTCTATAAACACATAAAAATCCAAAAAAAAAACCCTTAGTTACCAAAGAACCCAAATAAAACCTACAACCCCATAAAAACTCCAAAATAAAAAATACCCTAAAAACCATAAAATCACTATATAAATTAAAAACCCTAAAATCCATTAACCCGCCAAAAGACCGTAAAACCCCTAAAAACACTAAAAACAATGAAAAACATAAAAACCCTAAAAAATCATAAAAACACTAAAACACATAGAAAACACATAGAAAACACTAAAAACCCTAAAAACAATAAGAACCATAAAAGATCCTAAAAATCCAAAAAACCCCAATACCCCATATAAAACTAAAAACCATTAAACTCCATAAAAACCATAAAAACATTAAAAAGACGAAACAATGTTATAAAACCCTAAATGAACTTTATAAAACCCTAAAAACTATAAAATACCCTAAAACCACCAAAAAATCCAAAAAATCCCCAATAAACCCCTAAAAACCAAAAAACCCCTAAAAATCCTAAACATTTGAAAACCCCAAAGAACCCTAAAATATTGGAAAAACATAAAGAACCCTAAAAACTCTAAAACCCATAAAAACAAAAGAAAACTAAGTATCCTAAAAACTATTAAACACATAAAAATCTACCCACAAAAAAACTAGAAACCCTAGAAACCCCTAAAAATCGCTGAAAACCCTAAAACCCCTAAAAACCCCAAAACCCTAGAAACCCTTAAAAACACTAAAAACTCTTTAAGAAGCCCTAAAATCATGTAAAAAACCATAAAACCTTAATACATACAAAAATACCATAAAAACTAAAACCCTAAATGACCCTAAACCCCTAAAAATTCTCAATATCCTAAAAACCTTAAAAGAGCATTAAAACACCAATAAAAACAATAAAAACAATAAAATAACACCCTAAATATCTAAAAATCCTTTGAACCCCTTAAAACTATAAAAACCCATAAAACTCCCCCAAAACCATAAAAACCTAAAAAACATATAAACCCTAAAACAAACCAAAAAACTCATTTATATAAAAAAACTCCAAAAACCGTTAAAATGTTAAAATCCATAGGATCACTAAAAATCCTAAAAACCCAAAAAAACAAAAAAAAACCAAAAAACTCCAAAAAACCACCAAAACCCCCAAAATCTATTAAATCAAAAAAACCATTAAAAACTCTAAAAACACTAAAAACCCAAAAAAACTCAAAAAACTATTAAAACCCTAAGAAAACAATAAATTTGCCTTAAAATATTTAGAATACCCTAAAACACAACAAAATCTTACAAAACTCTACAAAACTATACAAAACACTAAGAACTATGAAACAAATAAAACTCTATAAAAAATCCTAAAAACCATAAAAACCCAAAAAAAACCCTACAAAACCCTATAAAAATCTTAAAGACCATAAAACCCCAAAAAGAAACTTAAACCCCAAAAAGAGATATAAAAAACTAAAACCAATACAGACCCTAAATCCCTTAAAACCCAAATAATAGAAAAATCCCTAAAAACATTAAAAACCCTAAAAACAGTAAATACCCAAAAAATAAACTAAAAATCCAAAAAACCATAGAAAACTTACACCTTAAAAACCATAAAAACCCTTAAACCCCCTAAAAGAACATAAAATGACTTAAAACTCGCTAAATGACCCTAAAAGATCCTATAGACACTTAAAACTCTTAAACCCCCCCAAAAACACAAAAAACTCTAAAATCCAAAAAGACATAAAAACTAGAAAAAGCCTTGAAATCCCCTAAATCCTTTAAAACCCCTAAAAATCCTATAAACCTAAAAACCCTAAAAACCCCCTAAAAACCCTAAATAAACCTAAAAACCAAAAAAACCCTAAAAACCCCAAAAACCCAATAATACCCCTTAAAACCCATAAAACCCTCCACAAATATTTTAACACTCAAAATAACAAGAAGTCTCCAAAATCTCCAAAATCCATAAATTTCCTAAACACCCTAAAAACCTTCAAAAACCCTTGAAGCCCTTAAAATCATAAAAAACCCTAAAAAAAATAAAACCCATAAAACAACTAAAAATCCAAATAAAAACATCAAAACCCATAATACCTTAAAAACCATGTAAACACCTAAAAACCCTATGAAAACCCTAAAATACCAAAAACCAGTTAAAACCCTAAAAAACCAAAAATTGAAAAAACCATAAAAACCCCAAAATGCCTGAAATCAATAAAACTCATAAAACCATTAAATTACCCCAAATTTATAAAAGACCCAAAAAACCATAAAACCCCCCAAAAACCAATAAATACCCTCAAACACCCTAAAAATCCAAAAAACATGAGAAAACCTAAATACACTAAAAATCCAAAAAATGTATATATTAAAATCACTAAAAACAATTAAAATTATAAAAACAGAAAAAAAACCAAAAACTCTAAAAATAAAACAAAAACATAAAAATAATCCTAAAAACCCAAAAACCCAAAAAAACCAAAAAAACCCTTAAAACCTTAAAACCCAATAAAAACCTCTTAAATTCCCTAAGAAATTCATGAATGATTATAAATCATCTGTATGTATATGAGGTTCTCCAGTTATGAGTACATATGTATTTATTGGAGGTTCACTATCAATGTCACCCTTTTAATAATAGATTAGGTATTCTTTGGTGGTTTATCTAGAAAACATGGTTTTAAGCCACATGGTGGGGAAATCTAGAGTTTATCATCATTCAGGGGTGAATGATTTATTTTAATTCTAGGATCAAACCCTTGAGATGGTATCCCTATATATCCTCATAAAAGGAATCAGAACCCACATAGTTCGGTGCCCCTTAACTGGACACATCACCTTTTAAGATCATGTGAAGAGGACCCAACCATGAAGTTTAACATCATGTGGTAAAGAAATCAAGAGAACAGTTCTTAGTAATGATTTAATGGAGGGCTTATGCCAAGGAGGCCCAAGGGGTCCGAGAGAGATATGGTTTCCTAGGTATGGAGCATGATCTTTCTACAGATATGGCTCAATAATAAGGGATTTTAGTTTTGGGTTTGAAACCTAAGGAAGATTCCAACGTATCCCAGTTGTTTGGGAATCAAATACCATGTAGTTCAGTTGGGTTGGACTAAATCGTCCTGAGAGGCCCATTAAAGGGGGAATATTGGATAATGTAGGAATTACTCATGGGATTAGCCCATTTGGATTTATTATTATTGAGTATTATATCGTATAAGAGTCCCATTTGACAGCTTCTTTGGGAATATGGCCCATAAAAGGTTGTGACATGATTATTTTGGGATTATATGTATATAGAACTCCCATCACAAAATGATCTCATTGTTAATATTTGATATGGGGATTATTCCTAGGACCTACCAATTTGTTGGGGGTATGATTTTGGTAGGGGCAATGCATGGAATCAATCTATTTGGTGATTATTGGTGATTATATCCATGTCGAAAGCCCATTTGATGATTTGGGAACATATGGATGTCATGATTTCCACAAACCTCTAAGCATATGTGAGTCATTCTCAGTGAGAGAAATAAGAGGAAGCAGTGGATCTGATGATTGTATGTCCTAGTCCATGTACTAGTGAATAGTGCTGGAGCCAAACATGAGAAAGAGAGGGGATTTGACCATGTCCATTTCTTCTCTTGTTTTAATTTTGAGGATATTCAAATTTGGGGATCGATTTGGATATGCCCGGGGTAGAGGTAGAGAGGAGTAAAAGTGATGACTCCCACAAGAAAGGCTTGTGGCATACCTCAGGAGGAGTTCCCTATAACTAGTTCTGAGGAGATAAGATGGGAATTAGGCATTGGCCCTTATCAAAGGAAAGGCCAACGGTTTCTCTCAATCCGTCAAATGAGAGTTTAATGTGAGTATTCCATGGTTAGAGCCCATGTTACCAAGGTAATGTTATGTTAAAAACAATCTGAGTATCCTAATTTTTATGAAAATAACCCATAGGAATCCACTTACCATGGGCATGTGATCTTAAAAGGGAATGAAAATGTGCCCAATGATTTTAACATAGTCATTGGGCGACCTTGGAAGAGGCCTCAAATGTATGATTTTATATTAGTTTGTGGAGGGGTTGGTACTAGAACTTATGATACGAAAAAATGGAATAATTTAAGTGAGATTCGAATGCCTCGGGATTCCCCATTCCATAGAGAATTTCCTTATGTGGGATGGGGTTCCCTCTATGTGGCATACTACCTTGTGGGTGGGGGAATTATCCGCATAACCTAGTGGTATGTGGACCTAAGTGTGGTCTGTGGAAGTATTTTCTCCATGGGATCAGGTTCACTGTACGTAACATGGTACTGTGCGGGATGAAGTTCTTCATGTGTAGTGATTTGCTATGCGGGTCAGGGATTTTCCCATTTAAAGTGTTTCGGTGCTTGACCAAGTTCCTGCCACATAGTGATTTTATACCTGGCCAGAGATTCTGCCCACATATCGTGGTGATGTGAGAGATACCTATTTGAAAAGGGGGTATAGGTTCTACGTTTTGCATGGAGTATTCCTATAAAGGATCTATATGCATGGATTACCACTCATTTTTTCACATCCTTAATGTTATGCAGTGGAATTCTACATACATATAATCTCTGAAGTGGGTTTACTTTCACATATCTGTTGATTCATCCTCATTGTTGATTCTTTTATCCATTGATTCTATGATCTACTGATCTGTCAATCCATTGATCCCTTTTCTAATTCCCCTCAGAGTCTATTGATAGATTCATTGAAGAACCGAACACTAGTGTAGTCGATCATCCATGGAGGTTCATGGGAATATTTTGTGGAAGCCCTTGAAGGACTTGGTCAATGGGGGAGCCTTGCGGCTTCCAAATTCCTCGCAATGTCCCGTAGAATACTTCATTTTGTCTGTGGAAGCCGGTGACACCATATTTCACTAAAAATTATTCCGTTCGTGGGAAAATGGTTGGTGGGAGAAGCCATTTGGGGGAGGGTCCATCACCGTCTCCTTCCAAAAATTACATTATGTCGTTTTTAGGCTTCGTGGGATCCACCATTTTCGTGTACTATTTTAGTTTTTGGAGGAACTCGTGGGGTATCTGATCATCATGCGGATCAGTGGTCCGCAAAAGGACCTAACTTCATAGGTTACACCTTGTCTTTGAACATTCTTACTCTCAATATTATCTTCAAACTCCTCCGTCAAATCATTTTTCTTCAAACACTTCCTTCGAATTATTTTTCTTCCTTTTTCAATTCGATGATGGTGACTTTAAGGAATAAGAATGTGCAAAACCCAAAAAATGGCCCCATAAAAATGGGTTTCAATTTAAACAAATAGGAGACTTTTCTGATATAGAAATTTTTCCAGATTTGAATTGGTTTGTGGTACACCAGTGGACCCTTAGGAGGGGACCATGCCTATTTATATGGGGCCCATCCTATTTTTCTTTAACCATGAAACTCAATAAAATACCACTCTTTTGAACCTATGACCATGTACGACATCTGCTTAGAATTATCCTGTGCAAATGGTTATCTTCATGAACTGATATCCTTCAACCGCAAATTGAAATCCTTCAGTCCCAAATGGCGAGTTTAGCTTCCTACATATCATGAAATGCTTCATGGATGGATTTTACCACGAGCTACTCACTTCATAAATGAATAATTCCATGAACCGCATGATAATACTTTTGGGGCCTGTTCTTTATGGATCGATGGTTTGTGGGAACAAGAACTTTATGGGGTAATGTTTTATTAATGAAATATTACATGAACTTACTCAACCTGTTATAGGAACACAATGGCCCTGATGTGGATGAATGTAACCAGGAGACAGTAGTCCATCATTGAGAATGTTGAGAAGGGTATTCATCATCACATTATTCCCAGGGAGGGAATTTTTAGGGACCTTTAGTACCTAGGACTTATGGCATATCCTTTATCAAATCGACTGCCACTGTATAATTTTATTCTTTAAGATGATGTTCCAATTCAGTTTGATAATAAAAAATGTCCCAACTACCTGAATCGATAGGTCAAGGGAGTGTGTCCAAGTGAATGATTCCTCCATAGGGAAAATCATTCCCATTTTGAGCCCAAATAATGCCTTTGTTTTTAATGGATCCGTGTGGAAATATATTAGTTAAATCACCCTCGGTATGTCCCTAAAATTATCAATTCGAGATTATATATCCATATTTAATTTCCCTCAAAGTAATTCTAACGGGGTGTGGAACTCCAACTCGGACCTACGATTTAGAGGGTGATTATATGACAAACAAGCATGGGTGTTCTAGGTGCATCAAAACAATATTGTCTGGATTCAGTGGAGGCTATCGTCTTATACCTCTTAGTATGGGTTTCTCAATTTTCCATTTACTTTCCAACCATGGTGTTTAATGAATTAATCACTCATTGGTGTTCAAACATTAACACCATTCACCTGGACCATGGAGGACCTAGGATTAACTTATGGGATATACATTTGATGGGGGATTTCCCATCCTTGGTGATACGTATGATGAATTCCTACCTTCCATCAATACATGGGTAAATGCTGAAAAGGTATCCATAATGGAGAGGGATTTACTAAAAATATTAGAGATATTAATCTTCCAACCCCTCCATGCTCGATCACTCATCCCTTTTGATGATTGGGTAAGGGTTTTTTTTCCATATCAATGGTACAAGGTTGATGGTCCACCTTACTAGGACTCATCCCACGTAGAAATAACGAAGCATATTAGGCTTATATTGGGATGATTTTGAAGAGGTTTGATATACCACATGGTGGAACAGAAGTCATCCGAACATATCATATTATTTTAAACTGGAGGGTTTCATTTCAAGGTTATTGAGCGGATGGATTTTCCTATCCCAAGACATATATACTAGTGTTATATTCTACACCCATGTAATGGTAGATAAATTGTAAAGGGTTCACTCAATTATCCTATCCATTCCCACCATTTCTTACATCTAAAATCTTCTTAGTCATATTCCAGGAGGCAGGGCCCCATATCGTCTATGTGGGCCATTCCATTTTTTGTATAGATGTGTGGTGGAACAATATCAATGTTATGAATATTGGAATAACATGATTATTCCACTCTCCAAATTTTATCTTGAGTTACTTAAAATCGATGTCGTTCGTCTAAGGTCTCTTGGTTCAGGTGGAATCATTGAGATTTTGAGTGATTTTTCCCACCATACCTTCACTCCCTACACTACACTTTCAGGAATAGTAATCGATGATGGAGAAGGGACCTTAGAGGATAATTATTTTTGTCATTTCTCTATGATATGTGATTATTTTTTTGTGGGTGTATAGGGTAATCTTTAGTAAATGACATAATCCTTAAATGTTTTCATGTCAATTCCGATGTGTGCAACAAATTACTCTTCTACCACTTTTATGGATTTCGGAATTGCATCTTTCCATTCCTCACTAGCTATGGATGATGATTATGTATGAAGACTCTGGAATGTGAATATTTTAATTCATCATGGGAACATATAACAATTTATCCTGGAATTATTCCAGAATGTGGATGGAATATTATTCTGATAGGATATTTGGAAATAGAGTTTGAAGTATTCCCAAATAGTCAGCTTCTATATTTCCTGTGTCGAATGTTCCTTCTTCATTAGCTTTGAGGGAAGAAAACATCATATCTCACTTATCTAAATGCCTTAGAGGATCTTCATCCTCCGACCCTATCCTTGCTAAATGTTATGAAGATCTGTCTCCCTTAAACAATGTTGATGACATCCTTTCCACCACTGGCCCTAGTGGAACAACATTGGGGGCCCATCAATTAATGTCGAGCCTATAAATTTGGTTCTCAAAGGTGTGAAGTAAACTATGATGGAATATTTTCCCATTATATTATTATTATTGAATGATAAATTGGGTTTCAATACCAGATTATAGCCCTGTAGTAGCGAGATATCATGATCAGGATCCCATATTTGCGATCGAACACTAGGATGTGCAAATATTAGATTGGAAGAAAACTTGTACTATTGTCTCAGAGACTCCTCTTATAGATATGGATAACAAATAGGACAATCTTCAAAAACTTTACCTTGGACTAGGCTCAAGTGGGTTTAATTATCGACACCTTCACCTCTTAATTCATCATATTGTCATATATTAGGAAAACATGGCTGCTTGTGAAGGTAGCCTTGCTCAGTTCAATGATTCCCATCACCAAAATGAATCTTTAAAGGTTATCAATGCTGAGATATACCACTTTTCTATTGTGGAAGTAATCCTTCATAACCCAATGTTTTCATGGACTTAGGAGCTTCGGGAATGTGAGGCTTGAGTAGCCAGGTTAAAGGCACAATTTTGATCCTCAACTACCAATTTTAAGGTCATCAAGAAAAGAACTTGGGACCTTAATGACACCATCAAAGACATGGTCCTAGTAGCTAAAAATGATGTCAAGAAAAGGGCCGCTTTGGAAGAGACCCTTGAAAGCTTACGTCATAGGGATATCGATTTTCTAACCAAAGCAGATCGAGCTTTAGTGTAGTTCCTTTGGTTATCCTGTGTCAAGGAGAAAATTTCAGATGTTTATATCCTCAATTCTTATTGAAAAAGTAAATGAAATACTCATTTCCCTTCCAATGCTTCATTATTTGTCTTCCATTGGAATTCCAATAAATTATTGTTGATCAAATTTTGGATGATAACATTCACTGAATATTGATTTATATCATGATCTAGGAAAACAAAATTAAAACAATCATACAATGCTTTGATTTTTTCCTAAATCAAGGGATCCAATGAGCATGGTTTTGGTTATTTATAGGGCTATTGGGATAAACCTGTGAACATTTTTACTTTTCCATCATTACCCAATTTTTTTCCTAAACCCAACTTAGTATGAGCTTAACATTCATTACATTACTTTTTCGTAGTCTACCCATTGTGGGTTTTTTGGCCTAACAAGCTTTTTCATCTATTTCGTCTTATTTTATTTCATTCTTTTTTTGATAGCTCGTTTTTTCCTAACCCATGAAAATAATAGGTTTAGTGAGATGATATTAAACTTTTTATAGTATTCCATTTGTGTGTTTTCATCCTGGAAAGTGTTTTCTATTTTCTTGGGATATTTAGTGTCTTGAAAACTATGACTGACATTATTGAAGTTTTAGGTTGAACAGCTATGACCATGAATTGTAGTCTGAGTGTCCCAATTAGGAATTATTTATTGAACATGACCAAATATTTTTCAGAACTACATGAGAGATTTTTCTTAACCCTAAATTTATCAATTCAGGATATAGGATTGGACAAGTGGCATGAAATCCATAGGTTTTAAAGAGGTAGGAAATTCCTCTCTTAGCGATGAAATTTCCTTTGTTTGATAGGACATTTTGTGGGAAACTTATGTAGATCCATTGGAGAATATTATTCATATTAAAACATAGGTTTCATCATGACAATGACCTTCCATTTCCAATGTCTATGTGATTTTTATTCAAATTTTTATATTTCTTATTTCTTTTTTACAAGACCATGGTGAGTGGCCTATTTAGGGAAAAATGTCAGAAAATAATAGGGAAAACCATCTCATATTTTGATGAGAAACTTCTCCCACACAAATTTGACTTGTGTAATGGAAGGGTTGAAATATGGTGTAGTTTAATATCTTAAAACCATGACATTTGAGACTTATCAATTTTCTCTAGAAAATGGTGAAACTATTTTCCCTTTTCATTGTTTTTTGGTGAGGAATGTTCTGCCATATTCAGGGATGAAGGGGGGAGGTGTAAAATTCAATTTTGAGGGTTTCTGAATCCAATGATTGATATTGGACATAAACGTCTTAGTGGTGTATGGAGATCGGAAAAGCCTATCATGAAGATGAGTTTTATTTTGGTTGAGAGGTCTTTTTTTTATGAGAAACTTATGTTGATCCGCCAGGGCATATTATTCATACTCAAACAAAGGTTTCCTTAGGAAACTGACCTTCCATTTCTGATGGCCAAGGATAGTTTTGGGGATTTGGACCTTTCCAGATACATAGTATGGTTTTTGAAAAGGGAGTGTCTGAACATGAAAGGGAAATTTCATGTCCGAATTTCATAGGAAACACTTTGGAGTTCTTCTTGTCTAGCTATGAGGAGGTCCTCCACATAGGTCTAACCCATGAGCTAGAAAAGAGGGGGATATTTTTTCATGACAAGACCTGAGAAATGAGGTTTATGTGTCACTTCATATCCTATAGTAATAGTAATCAATATAATAATAATTATTTTAAAGTTTCTCTATATGCGTATCTGGTTCACACTTATGAATGGGGAATTTTTGTACTTCATACGAGCCCACCAATGGGGATGGACTCATATTGGAATATCTATTGAATATTTATTTCATGCATAATAACATGGGGGGAAATATTCTTTGTCGTGTTTTGGAATTTGTCGTATAAATCTACCTTCTGCGTCAGGAAGTGGTATTTTCTCGCTCTACTATGCCTGAACCAATGGTAGAACATCTAACATCAATAATCTTTCATATTAATTTCATGCTAGTAGAACATTGATATAGAATCCCTAACTTACTGGAGGATAACTGGGCATGGATGTTCTGACATGCCCAAGATGTGAGGTGGGAGGAGATAGTAGACCATGGTTCTGTCTAATCTTAGATCGGAAGAAATGATATGGGGAATGGAAGCCATTGAGGCATACAGAAGTATTAAAATCCTCTCCTTGGTATGAATTTGACATTGTATTAAAATAATTTTTTGTGGTAAACTTATGAAGACCCACCGGGGCATGTTATGCATAGTCAAACAAAGGTTTCCTCAAGATGCTGACCTTCCATTTCCGATGTCCAAGGAGGTTTGTGGAGATCTAAATTTCCTCTATAAATAGATTTTGTTAAATAGTAAGGATATATTAAAGAGTATAAGAAACACTTTGACCATGATTTTTGATAAATTTGGGAACTTCCCACATATATATGACTCATACAGAAGGGGAATTTTGATTCCTTTGTTGCGGCTGGAACCTGGATTGAAGATCCGGGTGTCACCACGTATGCTTTGATAGTAGTAATAAATCCAAACATAGTTATTGGGGTACATTGAATTTTAATTTCATGTGGTTAGTACTCGATACCCTAACATGAAAGAGGGGGAATGTGATTATTCTTAAAGTGTTCCTCAGAATAGGGCCTGCTCAGGAGTCCACCTGTCACGACCCGTCCTCAGGGCCCATGTTGTGACTACCCCAATCCCGGCTTCCATAGGCTAGGGGCTGGCGACTAGCACCAAAGGCATAAATCCCGATAAGAAGGGAATGAATTGCCTTTATATAGTAAACAAACACAACAGAGTACACAAAAAAATAAGAACTATGTAAAACTGTTTACAAAAGTAAGTGCTAAAAAGAAAGGGGCTGGAAATACAAGCCCAACAGTAAGTACAATACAAATAAAAGTCTAGTACAACAACAGTAAAGTAAAGAAGCAACCCCTGAGTTGTCCTCCAGGAATCCCTGCTAAAGGGTGGGTATAGATGGTCTTGTCGGCACCTCCGGTCCGTCCGTCCACTCCGAGAATGTCCCGCCCGTTGGTCCACCTCTCGGTACCGTCTAGCTCTATAAGTATCTACCACGATCAGCGTTGTCCGTCGTCTGCATCCAACACAACGTAGAGAAGGAATTGCCCGTGCATGGGTGAGTATAACGATACTCAGTAGAGACCCTGAGACCCCCTAAGGTCTCCCAGAATCCATGAAGGATAAACCACAAAGACAATATACAATCACAAAGTGTCAACCAACTCTACTTAGGTATATGCCTATACATATACCTAAGTCATTAATTCCAGTTCGGCTCCAACTCTCGAGCCCAAGAACCACCCAGTCCACATAGGAAATAAGTAAATCACCCCTTTGGTGGTGATTGAAAGTCATGACTCAGCTCACACAGGTATACAACTCATGAAGAAGGATAGAGGTGATTAGTTGTTGCCTCTGAATCATCTCCTCTACCGAACCCACGTAGGATCCTAGTACAGAAGTCGTCGCTGCCAAACCCACGGAGGATCCAAGTAAAGTAATCATCACTGCCAAACCCACGGAGGATCCAAGTATAGTAGTCAACGCTTTCGAACCCACGGAGGATCCAAGTAAACTAGTCATCGCTGCAAAACCCACGGAGGATCCAAGTACAGTAGTCATCAATGCCGAACCCACATAGGATCCAAGTAAAGTAGTAATCGGTGCTGAACCCACGGAGGATCCAAGTACAGTAGTCATCGCTACCGAACCCATGGAGGATCCAAGTATAGTAGTCATCGTCGTCGAACCCATGGAGGATCCCAGTGTAGTAGTCATCTTCGTCGAACCCATGGAGGATCCCAGTACAGTAGTCATTGCAGTCATAGCCAGCTCTAGGGTTCGCGCACACATCACACTCGATTCAAGGAGGGTCCACTACTCGAGCCAAGGGGTCGATACATAAACTGTCATGAAGTCCAGAGTTGATGTATCCAGAAGTTCCGTCTGGTCAAAAAGAACCCAACGCGACTTACAACGCGTCAATCAGACGCTTGGTCTGAGAGTTATTAGCATTTTTGCTCTGGGGTCCCAGTTGGAAATACGCTAATTCCAAACCCGAAAATTCTCCAAAGTTTTCCAAAACTCACTTTGATTATCGTAAAAGACCCGCCTCGTCTCGAGGGTCCCAGTTCCGTAGACGGCGTGTCGATCAGACACACGACCGTGATGTTATTCGCATTTAAGGGTAACGGGCCCGGCCTGTCAAGCCCAGTGGGCTGGCGGGTCGGCCCGACCCGGTTCAGTGGGTCTGTCCCGACATGGGGTATCAGCCCGACCCAATGAAGCACGGCCCGACCTGGTGTCAGGGGTGGCCCGGCCCAGCGCAAGCGGCCCGACCCGACCCGGTAGAGCGCGACATGGCTCGGTGCGGCGCCGCCAGGCCTGGTGGGCCGCGGCTTTGCTGGATGGCCAAGCGGCTCGACACGGGTGGTCGAGCGGTCCGGGGGGGGGGGGGCTTTCCAAAACCGGCGGCGCTGCCCTCCTGTCCGGCTGGCCAAAACCGGCCAGTCTTCCTAGCACAAGCGGCCCGCTTGGGCAGGCTGTGGTCCTACTACGGGGCACCTTCGGGTGCCACAACTCCTTCACCCGGTCGGCCGATGAGCCGGACGGTTCGCCACCGAAGCGGCCCGCGGAGCACGGGCCGCGATCCTCCGCAGTGCGGCGCCCCTTGTGGTGTCGCTGTCTTCCTTCAGCCTGGCCGGCATTAGCCGGACGGTTCTTCTTTGGTCGAGCAACCCGCTGTTGCGGGCTAAGATTCTTCCGCATGCGGCCGGTGCACGGCCGCTGCCTTCGTTCATCGCCACCTTCCCAAGATGGTCTCCATCGCGAATAAAGATACTACGGAGGGTCATCAGGCCGTGTACATTCGGCATGCGCCCTCCATGTTAGATGGTATCAATTGACCATAAACAACCATTCACATTCAACAACGATAAGTGTATAATTTTATCAAACTAAAAATATACAATTCCCCTACCTCTAAATAAGACTCATGGTAGTCGGGCGTCACGGAAGACGGCATTGTGGGGAGACGGTGTCAATCTCGTTGATGTCGGGGAAGAAGGAGTCGAGGATGGTGTGTTGTCGGCGTTCCTTGTGGGTGGATCCTTCTCCTTTGGATTGGATGAAGATCGAAGGAAGTGATCTTCATTCTTCGACAGTTCTTCATTGGAAGGACGGTGGTCTTCGTTAAAGAGATGAACTCCTTCAAATTCTCAAGAGCTCTCCAAAAATATCTTCCAAGAAAATATTAAAATAAGACCTTCCCCAATTTTAAAAGATTTTCCAACAAATTCAAAATAATTCAAAAATAATTATTTACACCCAAGTTAATTCAAGTACATTACGTATTTGGGTTGGCACAAATTATAAGATGAGGTGGCCTCATAAATTCTTGGAAGGTGGAGAGGTTCCACCTTAATGAAGAGAGGAGTTAAAGGGGGGTTAAGGAAAGATGAAAAGGTTAGGATCATGTGTGCCCCACCTCACAAATATCTTCTAATGGGAGGTTATGTGTTTGTGGGACCCAACTCTAACTCCCCTTGGGAGGTAATAACCAAATTCCATAAATAAAATTGTGTTACACAAATTTTATTTATTTATTTTTCAAAATCCCCAAATATTAACTCTCAACCTGCATAAAACACAATTGCAGTAAAGGTCCCCTTAAGCGAATACCGGTGCTACGAGTTCATCAGTGTCCTCAGATTTCAATTCCGAGCACTGGTTCAAAAGATAGAAAAAGCCGCATGTACGTTTACTGAACGTAGAAAAAAAACTAAAGAAATTGATTCCGGGCACACCGGGCCTTGGAATCAGGTGCTGTCAGAAACCACATACTCGTAAAATTACGAATAATTAAGAAAAAAAATTCCATGAAATTTCAGAGCCTTTACATTACTCCCACCTCAAGGATTTACATCCCCATAAAGCTATAAAACACACTCGGAAAACAAATGGGGGTACTTGGCTCGCATATGAGCCTCACACTCCTAAGTGCTCTCCTGGAGGTTCTCGTGCTACCAGCAAATGCACACCAGAGGAATCGACCATCCATGTAGGACCCGCTCATGTTGATCCTCGATCTCCACTGAGACCTCTGCAAATGTCACCCCTCCATCTATGTCCAGCTCCTCGTGATCGATGATGTGGGTTGGGTCGTGCACATTTCTCCTCAGCTGAGATATGTGAAAGACTTCATGCACCCACTGCAACTATGGTGGAAGGGCCTGGCGGTAAGCCACCTCACCTACTCTGCTAAGGACATGGAAAGGTCCGATGAAACACAGAGATAACTTACCGCCCCGACCAAATCTCTATAGACCTCTTCAAGGTCAGACCCATAGGAAGACGTGGTCACCATCCTCGAACTCCAGTGGTCTCCGTCTCTTATCAGCATAGGACTTATATCTGCTCTATGTAGTCTTCATCTGCTCCTGGATGATCTGCTCCTTCTCCGACATAGCCTGAACCACCTCTGGTCCTACAAGTGCTGACTCCCAAGGGTTAGTCCAGCACAGAGGTGATCTACAAGGTCGGACGTATTGTGCCGAGTAAGGTACCATCCCAATGGTGGAGTGGTAGCTGTTGTTGTACGAAAAATCCACCAAGGGTAGGTGATCCTCCCATCCACGAACAAAGTCTAAGACACATTCACGGAGCATATCCTCGAGTGTCTGTATGGTCCTCTCAGTCTGGCCATCCGTCTGAGGATGGAAGGTGGTTCTCAGAAGTAGCTGCGTCCTAAAATCCTCCTGTAACCCCTTCCATAGTCGGGAAGTGAATCGAGGATATCGATCAGAAATGATAGAAGATGGCACACCATGAAGCCGTACGATCTCTTGAATGTAAAGGCGTCCCAATCTCTCTACTGAGCCCTGCTCTCTGATCAGTAGGAAGTGGGCCGACTTGGTGAGTCAGTCTATGATCACCGAGATACAGTCATGTCCTCTGGATGTATGTGGAATCCCCATCATGAAATCCATGGATATCCTGTCCCACTTCCACTCCGGGACCTCCAAGAGGTGTACCAAGACTGTTTGTGAAATGTGAGGCATCATGAGACGAACTCTGCTACTAAGTTTCCCTTCCCAGGAGTATAGAATATCTCAAAGTCATAGTCTTGGTGGAACTCAAGCCAACTTTACCATCTCAGGTCAAGGTCCTTATATGAGAAGACACACCTGAGACTTTTGAGATTAGAGTAAACCTAAAACTGTTCGCTCTACAACCGATGAGTGTTACTAGCCATTTTGTAAAGAACTCGACTAAACCCTTTTTCACTTACATCCTACAAGAGCTGTTATGATTTCTCCTTTTCCAAAAAATGAAATCCGGTCTCATCGTCCAGATGAACCACATCCTTTGCCTAATATAGTCAATCCTGACATGAATGGTACTATTTCATGCCATGGATGACCTCTTAAGGCCTCGACGTTACTGCCAAGAGATCCAACCATTACCCTCACCTACAAGGGATGAGTCACACTGTCGGCAGTAGTATGTTGTCACTGCATGTCCTCTAGTAGGAATCTAATATGTGAGGGTCAAGTCAATGGTTTTAACCAGAACCTCTCAGTATCAACCATACAAAAAGGATAGGGATGTAAACTTCACAAGGACATGTGTATTTTATTACTGCAACTCAAGGTACAAAGACACAAAGAATCCACGGACAATGAAAACAACGAAGCTAGTCCCGCTCTTGTCCACTTGCTGCTCGATCAGCTCCTCTTCCATGTCTGCCCGCTCCTGAAAGACCTCCATGGTCGAACCTATGCCTCTTCCTGGAAGGTTCCTCAACTACCTGCTGCTCATCTGCTGGACGGGTCAGGCAGTCTCGAGCCATGTGACCCTGCCCGCCGCATGCAAAGCACTGCATGATCCTTGTATGACTGGATCTGTTTCGTGTGCCCCGCACATCCAAACCAGTATCCTGAGGTCTCACACCTAATGGCCTAGTCCTCTTGGACCTCAGCGTCCACTATCTACTACCAGCTGTAGAATACTCCGCTACGTGTCATTCTTCGGTTTGTCTCGCCGCTGGCGATTGCTCAGTGAAAAATCTATCCATTAGAAGGGCTCGCTCCAGCACCCCCACCAGCGTCGGGATGCTGAGGGGAATTGTCAAAGCCCTAATCTCATGCCTCATTCCCTGCTCAAATGTTCGGGCCTTGAAGAATGGGTCCTGCACCATATCCGTGGAGTAGCATGAGAGGTCAATGAACCTCGCTGAGTACTGAGCTACTGTCATGCTACCCTACTGCAGATAAAGTAACTCCTGAATCCGCACTGCATGGAGGCTGGCAGGAACAAACTCCGAGTGGAAGAGACTCTTGATGTCTGTCCAAAGTAAAGATGCCTTGACATGCACCTAGAGCATCAGGTTCCACCATCTACCTGCTATTACGTTCATGAGACACACTGCAAGAATCACCATAAGTTCGGATGGTGTCCCTACCAATATAAAGACTCTGATGATAACCTCCAACCAATCATTAGCTTCCTGAGGGTCCATTTGTCAACGTAACTTGGGCGGCCTCTATTGCTGGATCTTGTGCAACACACTCAGGAGGCGTGCAGTCTCTACTTCTGGGGCTGGTAGTATCGGTGGACCAATGGTTAGTTTCACCGCTAGTGCCTCCGCAGTGATGGGGCCCTTCACCGAGGCCTCGTCGCTCGGTGGGCTACCATATCACACTTAACTTAGATCCCTAGTTGGCTGCCTTATTAGGGCCATCCTGAAAAGGAACAGGTGCTCCATGGTTTAAATAGTATACCTGGTGAGCTGACACAATGTAATCACAAAAAAAACTTTTGAGACACACATGAAATTAGTGTTTTTGTGCACTGAGTCAGAAATAATAGGTCAGGGTCCTGGTGTATGGATACATCAGCTGCCCCACCAACACTGTACTCCCTGGACTGATAACCATACTCAATACTCTTAACACTATTGTTTCACAAAAAAATAATAATCAGAGTCCTGCGTTCTGCAGTAGAACCAACTCCTCTGATACAAATTTGTCACGACCCATCCTCGGGGCCTGTGCTGTGACTACCCCAAGCCCTCCTTCCATAGGCCAGGGGCTGGAGACTACCACCAAAGGCATAAATCCTGATAATAAAGGAAGGCATTTCCTTTATATATAATCAAACATAACAGAGTATGAAACAGAAGTAAGCACTAAGTAAAACTGTATACAAAAGTAGGTGCTGAAAAGAAAGGAGCTGGAAATACAAGCCCAACAGTAAGTATAGTAAAACTAAAAGTCTAGTACAATAGTAGTAAAGTAAAGAAGCAACCTCTGAGTCATCCTCCGAGAATCCCACCTGATGGGTGGGTATATATGGTCTCCTTGGCACCTCAGGTCCGTCCGTCCACTCCGTGTACGTCCCGCCAAGTGGTCCACCTACGGGTACCGTCTAGCTCTACAAGTCTCTACCACGATCCGCGCTATCCGTCGTCTACATCCAACACAATGTAGTGCGGGCATTGCCCGTGCATGGGTGAGTATAAAGATACTCAGTAGGGACCCCGAGACCCCTGAAGGTCTCCCAGAATCCACAAAGGATAGACCACAAAGAAAATATACAGTAACGAAGTATTAACCAACTCTACATAGGTATATACAAATACATATACCAAGGTCATCAATTCCAGTTCGGCTGCAACTCTCGAGCCCATGCATAACCCAGTCCACACAGGAAAGAAGTCAATCACATCGTTGGTAATGATTGAAAGTCAAGACTCAAATCACATAGGTATACAACTCACGAAGAAGGATGTAGATGATTAGATGTAGCCTCTGAATCATCTCCTCTGCCGAACCCATGTAAGATCCTAGTATAGAAGTCGTCGTTGCCAAACCCACGGAGGATCCAAGTACAGTTATCATCACTGCCAAACCCACAGAGGATCGAAGTAGAGTAGTCATCGCTGCCGAACCCACGAAGGATCCAAGTATAGTAGTCATCGCAGCCGAACCCACAGAGGATCCAAGTACGGTAGTCATCGCAGCCGAACACATGGAGGATCCAAGTACAGTAGTCATCACTCCCGAACCCACAGATGATCCAAGTACAGTAGTCATCGCTGTCGAACCCATGGAGGATCCAAGTATAGTAGTCATTGCTGCCAAACCCATGGAGGATCCAAGTATAGTAGTCATCACTGCCGAACCCACGAAGGATCCAAGTACAGTTGTCATCGTCGTCGAACCCACGGAGTATCCCAGTACAGTAGTCATCGTCGTCGAACCCACAGAGGATCCCAGTACAGTAGTTGTTGCAGTCACAACCAGCTCTAGGGTTCCCGCACATAGCACGATCGATTCTGGGAGGGTCTGCTCTTCGAGCCAAGGGGTCGATACATCAACTATCATGAAGACCTGAGTTGATGTATCCTGAAGTTCCGTCTCGTAAAAAGGAACCCAACGCAACTAATGACATGTCAATCAGACGCTCGGTTTGAGAGTTATTATCATTTTTGCTCTGGGGGCCTGGTTGGAAATACGCTCGTTCAAAAGCCGTCAATTTTCCAAAGTTGTCCAAAACTCACTTGGAGTATCAGAAAAGGACCGCCTTGTCTTAAGGGTCCCAGTTCCACAGATGGCGCATCGATCAGACGCACGGTATTGAAGTTATTCGCATTTAAGTGTAACGGGCCCGACCCGTCAAGCCTTAGTGGGCTGGCGGGTCCACCCTACCCGGTTCGGCGGGTCCGACCTAGCATGGGGTGTCGGCCCAGCACGAAGAAGCATGGGGCCGGCCCGGTGGTAGGAAAGGCCCAGCTCGAAGGGGCGCGACCCGGCCCGAGAGGGCGCGACCCGACCCGAGAGGGCGCGGCCCGGCCCGGTGCGGCCCGGACCGGCGGGGCCCGGCCCAGCACGGCAGGGCGCAGCCCGGACCGGCGTGGCCTGGCCCGGCTTTGCCCGACCTAGCACGGCGCAACCTTTCCTAGCTGGCCTGGTCTTGGCCGGCTGGCTGAGCGGCTCAGCCCGAGTGGTCGAGCAGTCCGAGGGGGGGCATGATTTCCCGAACCGGTGGTGCCAAGTGGCGCCGCCCTCCTGTTCGGCCGACCGGTCTTCCCAGTGCAAGCGCCCCGCTCTGGCGGGCCGCGGTCCTATTGCACGACACCTTCGGGTGTCGCAACTCCTTCACCCGCCCGGCCAACGAGTTGTCCGATTCGACGTTGAAGCGGCCCGCAGAGTGCGGGCCATGGTCTTCCGCAGTGTGGCGCCCCTTGTGGCGCAACAGTCTTTCTTCATCCCGCCTATCTTTAGCCGACCGGTTCTTCTTCGGTCGAGAGGCCCACAGTTGCCGGCCGCGATTCTTCCGCATGCGGCCGGCGCGCGGCCACCGCCTTCGTTCATCACGACCTTCCCAAGATGGTCTCCATCGCAAATAAAGATACTACAGAGGGTCGTCTAGCTTTGTACATTTGGCCCGTGCCCTCCGCGTTAGGCGGTATCAATTTTCCATAAACAACCATTTGCATTCAACAACTAAAAGTGTATAATTTTATCAAAATAAAATTATACAATTCCCCTACCTCGAAAGAAGATTCACAGTAGTCGGGCGTCACAGAAGATGGCGTCATGGGGAGACGGCGTCAATCTCATTGACGTCGGGGAAGAAGGAGCCGAGGATGGTGCATCGTCAGGGTTCCTTGTGGGTGGATCCTTCTCCTTTGGCTTGGGTGAAGATTGAAGGAAGTGATCATCATTCTTCAGAAGTTCTTCGTTTGAAGTATGGTGTTCTTCGTTGAAGAGAGGAACTCCTTCAAATTCTCAATAGCTCTCCCAAAATATTGGCCAAGAAAATATTAAAATAAGACCTTCCCCAATTTTAAAAGATTTCCCAACCAATTCAAAATAATTCAAAAATAATTATTTACACCGAAGTTAATTCAAGTACATTTACTATTTGGTTTGGCACAAATTATGAGAGGAGGTGGCCTCATAAATGCTTGGGAGGTGGAGAGGTTCTACCTTAATGAAGGGAGAAGTTAAAATGAAAGTTAAGGGAAGATGAAAAGGTTAGGCTCGTGTGGGCCCCAACTCAAAAATATTCTCTCATGGGAGGTTATGTGGATGTGGGCCCCAACTCTAACTCCCCTGGGAGGAAATAACAATCTTCCATAAAAAAAAGTTGGGTTCCATAGATTTTATTTATTTTATTCTAAATCCCCAAATATTAACTCTCAACCCGCATAAAACGCAACTGTGATAAAGGCGCCCTTAAGCGAATATCGGCACTATGAGTTGATCGGTGTCCATGGATTTCAATTTCGAGAACCAGTTCAAAAGATAGAAAAACCCACACGTACGTTTACTAAACGTTCCCAAACAAAACTTCAGAAATTGATTCCAGGCACACCGGGCCTCGGAATATGGTGATGTTAGAATCCACAGACCAGTAAAATTCTAAATAATTAAGTAAAATCTTCCCTTGAAATTTCCGGGTCTTCACACCACCTGTAATGACTTAGATTACATATAGAGTAGGGAAGGAATTATTATGAATTCAGTGGATGGGCCCAGGGAATAGGATCTAAGCATCAATACATTTCTCATATAATGAGAATCATTCTATATGTAGTTCTTTAAGATAAGGACTTCCTGTGTAGGTCTAGACCATACATAAGGAGGGGCATTTTTTGTGGGGTAGCTAGACCAGGATATAAAATCCAGGCATCACGACATATCCTAAAAGTGTAGGAATCAAGCCATATGTAGTTCTGTAGCACGACATGGTGGGTGACCAATGATGGGGGAAATGTCTTCTCAGGTGAGAACACTAGGGTGTTGTGTAGTTTAATGTCATAAAATGAGGTCATTTATTTTGATGTTTAACATCATGGGATTATGATTTTTTCCATAATTTTTTTCATCATGTGGAATTTACATTTTCCATATAGTCTATCTTCATGTTTATAGGATATTTTGTCTTTGAAACCATTAATAAATGGAGGCTAATCAGGCCAAGTTGTTCTGGAAAGACCCAAATGTGATGATGGAAGAAGTTTTAGACCATGATACTAGGGATTCTCAGATTGAGAGAAATGATATGGGGAATGGAAGCCATTAAGTTTTATGGAAGGTGAAAAACCCTCTATTGAGGATGAGTTTTCCTTTGGTTGACATTCATTTTTTGGGGTAAATAATTCAGAGCCACTAGGGAATATTATTAATAGTCAAACAAAGGTTTCTTCAGGACACTGACTTTCCAGTTCCGATGGTCGTGGAGGTTTATAGAGATCGAAAATTCCTTGGTCCATTGATTTTGGTAAATGGAATGGATATGTAGGAGAATATAAGAAACACTCATTCCATGATTAGTTCTGGAGGTTGGAGTTTCCCTACATAGATCTAGATCATATGTAGGGGGATTCTATCTCTTTGATGGATCAATGGATGAGGATCCAAAAATTGAGATATCCTAAGTAGATCATTTATTTTCCTATAGGATGTTGGGATATTTTGTTTTTTACATGAGTTTGGGATCAAGACACAATGCCTATATATCATTTCCACCTTGTCTAAATGAAAAACCTGCCACATGTAGTTTTTGGGGTATCATACAGTTTCGTGTCATGAGGTTCGGACTTTAGTTTCCCTATTTGAAGACGAAAACCCTAATGTGCCTTTTATTTTCATTCCACTAGGACCGAGTGTGATGAGTTATTTTTCATGTTTATGTATTGAATACCTTATTGAAATTCTTAAGCCAGTGTGAGTTATGCTCAGTGTGGGAAACAACCAACAACAAGGGTTTAATATCCTACATAGTGATGAAAAAACCATGGATAAGGAAATTTGGTATTTGGGATGGATAAACTATGATATTGATTCCATGCATCACTATGTATCATGCAAGGTATGGAATCAATACATATGTAGTTCTCTCCTCCCCCACCCCTTTTTTAATAAATCTCCCTATGCAGATCTAACATGTTGATAGGGAGTGGTGGATTTTTTTTATTTTTTTATTTTTATTTAGAGATGGACCCGAGTTTGATAATCCGAGAGTCACTATGTATCCTTCAAGGGTAGTAATCAATACATACATTATTCTTAAAGAAACATCCATTTTAATGTCGGGTGGTAAGGAAAAATCACCTAACGTGAAAGATTATGGATCCATTCAGTTTTACATAATGTGGTAAGGATGAAGGTGAACCTATGATAAAAGGGAAAAATATACAATTTGGATTGATATATGACATTGCGTGTCACTACATCACCCATTTTGGATGAGAATCGAGCCATGAAAATTTTACAAAAGAAAACTCCTTGAATTGGATTTTCCCTTACACAAGGATGAGGGGAATTTTTTTTATCATGGATGGACCCGAGTTGGATAATATGCGCATCACTATGTATCCCAGAAGAATAGGAATCAATCTAAACATAGTTCTGAAAGTGATTGTTCAGTTTAACATCATGCGGTAAGGATATTTGTAGACCGACATAAAAGAAAAGTGGAGATTTTGGGGTTGGTCCTAAGGGTGGAATCCTGGATTTCATTTCATATCTCATGAAAATGAGAATCAATACCCACATAGTTATTGAATGGGGGTGTGTTAGGATACCATTCACCAAAGGTAGAGGTACTCTTGAGTGAGGTCCATGGGAATGTACAGTTATATGTCATATAATGGCTGTAAACCTTGTAGTTTAAGGTCTTGTGACAAATACTCTATATCATATAGGTAATGTCATGTGATTGAGACGTTTGGTCGTGTGTAGTTTACGATCTTGCTGATTGGATGTTTGGTACCATGAATTTTATATTCATATAGTCAGGATGATGATCATTTGGGTATATGAAATATTTCTTTAATAACCTTGCATTGGTGGGAACTATGGTGAGCTTCCCATATATTGAAATTAAGGCATAATATTAATTAGAGTAGGCCAAATGTATGGTGTAAGGTCCCTCCCATTTTGACTCCAAGATCAGGGGTTTCTTTCCAAGTATCATCAGAGTCCTAATAACCAATACCATTTCTCACACAAGGTAAGACCAAAGATGAACCTTCTTGTTAAAGGCTTCCACAATACGATTTTGTTGGACTTCCAAATGATGAAAATTATGAAATTTCTTTTCATTGAGTCACTCCAGTTCATCCCATCATTTCAAGTATTTCTCATATGTGGAAATTGATTATAGATGGCAACATAGAGTGAGGTAAATTGAACTTCGATGGGTAGGACTGTGTTCTCCCCATATACTAATTTGTATGGGTTCACCTAAGTGGCTGTGTAGGTTGTGGTCTAGTATGTCAACAAAGCATGAAGAATAATATATGGACATGATTTCTTCTTCGTATCTACCAACTTATGATGTATATGTAATAGGGTCTTGTTAATGGCCTATATCTGTTTACTAGCCACTACATGGTACTAGTACGAATGGTTGGTCTTGTTACCATACTCTTGATATAGATTCTCCAATTCATTAGAATAGATATTTTTATCGTTGTACATCGTTATGTAGTGAGGTATAGCCAATATGTTGACTATGTTGGATTTAAAAATGAAAAAAATGTTCCTTACCTCGAATTCTTCAAGGGGTATGGATTCTGCCCATTTATAAATGAAATCAGTTGGTGTGAAAATGTACATGAATTTCTTGGGTGTGGAAGGAGCATATGGTCTGATGAAATAAATTTCCCATATGGAAAAGGGTGAAGATAAATTATAGGTGTGACCTAACTCCTTGGTTTGGTGGATGAATTTAGTATGGATTTGGCAGGAATGGCACATTTTAGTGGATTTAGTGCAATCCTACATCAAAGTGGCCTAGTAGTATTCAAATCTTTGAATTTTTTGAGAAATATTGAGTCCCAACTAATGAGATCCACAAGCTCTGATGTGCAGTTCTTTCATGACAACCACGATCTATTCTCCAACGATGTATGTGAGAAGGAAACAATCAAGGCCCCTCTTATAGAGTAAATTTTCTTGATTTGTTCAGTCATACAGAACAAAATTAATTTCTCATCATTGGATTTGTTTTTGTCCAGCTCTGTATGGTGGTATATCTCCCTTTTGAAGGTAATATGAAATGGGATTTATACAGCTGGTGGTAGGGTCGTATAGCTTAGGTAAGGTAATAATATCATTGATTTATTAATTTTTTGACTAAATGTAATGTGAGACCATCCAATGGTGTGCAATCCCGATGACCATTTCATCCCATTCTAGATCAGTTGAGGTTGTGGCTGTATTTGCTAATGCATCGGCCTGACCATTTTCTGGTCGAGGGACATGAGTTATGGTTTGATCTGACAACAATTCTACCCTCAGTACTCAAACATGATCATGTAAGTTTATAATATATTCATTTTTAAAGTCATATTCTCCCTTAATTTTTTTGATGCCTAGTTCTGAATTTCATTTTATCTTCATGTGTTTTACTTTTACTTGATGTTATTACTCTCTCTTTGCAATGAGAGCTGGTTATTGTGCTTAATTGTTTGTTCATATGTCTAATAGTAGGAAAGAGTAAGGTTGGACTACCTTTTCTAGAGATACGAGTTTCACTCCTACTTCGACAATGATGAGATTGGGGTATTCCATTCTCTTCACTATTGGGATTATTTATGCCCCATAAAAATGTATCTCCCATGTTTGGGTGCCTACTTGAATCGAAAAAATCTCTTCATCTAGTAGTTCATCATCTAATGAATTTGTTTCTGTTGAGGGGTGATATTCCAGGTGATCTCCTAACACATAGCCTTTGATAGTTTTTTTCAGGAATGAACTAGATTTTAAACTGTTGCAGGATGACTACCCATCATGATAAATGTCCCCTCAGTATCTGGATACTAAGAATGTACATAAGTGGGTTGTTTCATGAGATCAAATGGACCTTGTGGTGATATAGAAAGTTCCTCAGCTTATGGACAATAAAGATTATCACTAGACATCTCTTTTTTTATGTTTGAATATCGTGTCTCAGCATTGATCATGGTTTAGATGAGATAATAAAGTTTGTTTTCACTGCCAGCATCATTATTCTATGTGAGGAAATGTCTAAGGATCTCTCCAAGGTAGTCACATACAACATGAGTGGTCTCTCATTGACAGGAGTTATTATCCCAAGTGGACTTAAGATATATTCATAAGGACTGTTGAATGCCTCTTGACAATCATCAGTCTATTGATAAGAAACTTTTTTCTTCATTATCTTGGTAAAGAGAAAACATTTTCCAAAAAGGTTGTATATGAATTATCAAATGTAATCTATATGTCCTTGTATTCATGTCAACATAGTTAGATTATGAGGAGGTGACATTCCAAGAATGGGTTTTGTCTTCTCATGGTCAAATTGATGTCGTGATGGCATATGATGAGGCCAAGGAATTTCTCTGAGGTAATGCCAAAGGAACATTTTAAGGTGTTCATTTTCAGACTATGTATCCGAAGATTGTGGAAGACGACTTCAATATCTAATAGGTGGTTTGAGTTTTGTCAGGACTTGACCACCTAGTCATCAACATAGAATTCAAATAATTTTCTCAGAAAGGGTTTGAAGATGTAAGTCCTTGCACATTGATATGTAATGTCATCATTATTTAAATCAAATATAATTACCTTGTAGAAAAGTACTCCTTGAGGGGCCCTAAAGGTGGTAGATTCTTCATCTTATCAATCCATTAGGATTTGGTTATATCTTGAATATACATCCATGAAAGAGAGGGCCAATTATCCAACAGTTGCATCGATCAACAATTCCAAGATAGAAACTGGGAAATCATCCTTTAAACAGTGCCAATTGAGATCTATAAAGTTGATGATGACTTTGATATGTCCAAATTTTTAGGGGGAATATATTGGAAAACTGGATGGGGTATTGAAACTCTTGAATGAAGTCATATCTGATGAGATTTTCAACTTTATCCTCTATATTTTCAACGTGTGTAGGGTTTTTTCTTCTTTCCATTTGTTTGTAGACTTGATGACCTTCTGGTAGGTCAAGGTGGTGAGTGGCCAAATCAGGATCGAGGCCTAGCATTTCTATGTAGTTACATGCAAATATGTCTCAATTTTGGATTAGGAAGTAGGTATATGTATCTTGTTCTTCAGAAGGCATAGCTGTGCTGATCAAATTTTGGTAGGAGTCTTATTTTTTACCCAGATTTATTTCTCTTAGTTCATCAATGGTGTTAGAGATGAATTCAAAAAATGATGGAGGGGAATATCTAAGGTCTTCTTCCTCTACATCTTGTTCCTCCTCTTCATAATCTTCTTCTTGTTCTAATGGAGACAAAATTCTTGATATGATCTCTTACAAATTGGAAGGATATTCTAAATCTCAGTGATTTGAAGATGAAGAGGCTTCTTATGAACAGACTAACATCATGGGTTTTTTTTGGTGAGGAAGGAATGAGGAATGGTAGAGCATGTATTTTCTCTTCTACCTCAATGAGTTAGGAAGGGGTTTTTTGGATCTCTATGGATGGACTAGAGGAATTTCTATTTGATCACAGATCATTATAGTGGGGCTCAGTGGAAGTTTCCATGAGGTTAGACTCAATGACCATGAAAACCAAAGAAATACGTAAAACACAGAAAACAAATTAAACCACAAAACACCCTAAAACCCCATTAAACACCATAAAGACCATAAAACCATTAAGAACCCTAAAAAACCAAAAAAATACTCTTATAACCACATATTCCATAAAAACCCGTAAACACCCTATAAAATTCTACCCCCAAACTCTTAAATTTTTTAAGGCCCTAAAATCTCTAAATACCCAAAACACCCTAAATTAGTTAAAAAAACAAAAAAACAAAAAAACAAAAATACCTAATGAACCTTGAAACAACCCTAATGAAACCTTAAACCCTTAAACAACTAAAATTCCTAAGAACTCTATAGACCAATAAAACCCATAAAAACCTTTAAAACCCCTAAAATCTCTAAAACACTAAATACCCCTAAAATATATAAAAACCCAAAAAAATTAAAAACTCTAAAAACCCTATGAACCCAAAAAGATCTAAAAACCCTAAAAATCCTCAACCCCTAGGAAAATCATGAAGTCACTAAAAACACTAAAAATACGTAAGAAAATCCAAAAAACACTACCCAAAATAATGAGAGATATGAGTTGGTGGACCAACCCATATCCCCGAAAAAATATTTAATAAAAAGGAAAATATATGTGTATAAATGAGGTGTAGTGAACTTATACTAGCTAAAAATTGGTAGAGAGAAAATGCATACATTACATCATAAACACATCAGTGAACAATATTGCATCTAATTGATCTGGTTCAATCCACTACAACATTTTCACATGCATCAAAAATCAGAAAATAGATGTGATAACCAAGGGAAAAAGAATCATTCATCCCAGCCTTTATGGACCTGAAAATATTATAGCCAAAATGCATAATTGTATATTCAAACCATGCAATGAAAACATATGAGAAAGAAGTTTCCAACAACGCAACTCCATCCCCATATTAAGCTCGTCATAAATATTCCATTGAGTTCATATATGAAAATGAATGAAAATATCTAACAATTTTTTAACTTTACAATATATTCTAACTAGAGCTCGATTTTAAATCCTTCGGGAGGTTCCAGAAACATGGATAATGTGAAAACTCATTCTCTCATGTGAATATTAGACCAATATCGATAGCCCTAGTCCACTATAGATTTTGCATCTTTGAGGTCCCAAAATCCATGAGATTATGGTTCAATTCTACCCCACTCTTATCAAACTATAAATAGAAAACCATCATAAACATAAAATGAGCAGCTTCTCATAAGGATATTTAAAGGGTTCTATGTGATCATCCTCCGATTATTTTGAATCCTCTATCCAAAACACTAAAAACATCCCCTGATGAACATACGGGTGACCGAAATAGAATTCCATGCATCACCTACCACTTTGAAAGAATTGCTATAAAGATAAAACAAATACTATAGAATCACTAAATAGAAGGCTATTCCTAATAAAAATTCCTATATTAAAGGAAGTTCCCCATTATGGTCCACCAAAAAATATCTTAGCATGAGAAAAGAGCAATGGAATTAGAAAGACAACAACATCTCAAATTTGTGGTGCCATATAACCTTGTAGTGTGGTTTGAAAATTGAGGTCACCCAATGATCTATCATGCGGTTGGATCAAAAACGTAACTATCCCTCCCTGAAATTCAGAACCACCTACATGGATACACTTCCTTACAAAAATACAATATGGGATAGTAGGACTAGATACCATCATTTAAGCAACCAATTTGTTCTCCCCAAGTATAGATATTCTCATGAAATGTGAGAGAAACTAAAAAACAGGGTTTCTATCAAGTTCAATTTCTACCCTATCAAACATCACCTGTCTAATAATTAGATAAATGTTCAAAGTTGTCACCGTGTTAAGATTAATTTAAAACGACCACTTATCTTGGTCCTCAATCTAGTGGTAGGATTACTCCTAATAGCCCACCTTAATAAAATGGGTTCAATTATTAATCTTAATAGAATCCTCTACCTCCACTTATCCAAGGAAAAGAAATAATCCTCATCATCTAATGAGGAGGGAGGATACTCAAAAACTTTTGGATGAGAATAAATAACAAGTTTTTCCAGTTGAATCATTTAGGATCTGATAATAATAATTCTCTCCAACATAGAGTAATCTATAATTTTGTATGGTAATCTTGGGTTGTGTAGTAATAAATAGTTCTAGGTCGACAATTGGATTATTAACTTTTTAGAACTCGAGTGTAGGTAGCCATACTAAATTTGGAAAACTTGATCAAGTGCATATTTCTTGGATTCAATAGAGTCATATTGAGTCACCATTTTGTCCTTATGAATAAAAGGAGCAGCATATGAGGTAACAGAAATATGCCAAGCATTACAAATAGTCTGTAAAAATCTAGAGAAGGCATAAATATTAGGACTCGGAGGCTGGGACAATTTAGAATGACCAACCACATCCCTTTTGGGTGTGAGACTCATTGGAGTCCCCTTAGCCATATCCTCATGTCCTAGTTGAGAAATTTCCATCAACACAGTCTCTTAAAGAGTTTGGTATCAATAGATGTCGCAGGCACCAGAGGTTTCTCTAATATTATGTAATCACAATCCTTAATTTCTTTGAGAACTGAATTCTTCTTACCCTTTTCCACTCATAATTCCTTGATATGGGCAAGAGGGAATCATATAGTTAGTTCATGACCACAATCATTAATGGATTGAACAGTTTTGTACCAATTATTGTAGTAGGATAGTAGATGTTCATAAGAAAACTCTTAGTAATATATAGAATCTTCATTTTTAATCTAAATATAGGAAAAACGTGGTTGAGAGATGTCAATTTTAGTGAAAACCTACACAAATGAGGGTCTTGAAAGGATTTTGGTAGAGGAATTACATTTAATGGGTGTTCCAATTAAATGGGAAATTGGAAACATGGCCACTCATTTGATCAGGTGAAGCCGAAGTCCAACGAATCCTAACAAGATCGAAGTAATGTGTGGTTTAAAGATAGGATCAAAATCTAGGGTCCATTTTATCAATTTCATGGAGTATCCCCCAAAAAACCATGAACTCGTCATCTAGAACCAATAGTAATCATTTTCATCAGTAAAATGAAAGATTTTTTTTGGATTTCAGCAAGATAATATGAAAACCAATGAACCCAATGGCATCGAGTGACTTAAGTAGTTAAAATAAGTGATATGCTTGGAAAATTGGCCAATATGAATGAATCAAAGATCCAAGGAAAAAAGGTGTACATAATTTGATGAAAATTATATTTTAGAGTAACCTTGATGTTGAAACTTTTTTGGTTCAATGAAAATATCAACATTTGGATCACTAGGATGATCCTTTGACTCAACAGCTTGACCAATAACCACAGCTGCAACAGACCAAATATCAGTGTTACAGTTTCTTGAGTGATACCCTACTGGCAGAGATAACTTTTTCATTTCACAGAATAAACACCCTATAAAACACTAAATAAGATTAAATACTTTAAAACCCTTAAAACCCATAAACCATTAAAACCCTAACAAACCCTAAAATATCAAAAAACGCTAAAATTTAAAAAAATCTTTAAAAACCCTAAAATAACCCCAAAAATCCTAAATGATCCATAAAAAACCTAAAACACAAAAATATCCTAAAAATATTAAATATCTTAAACAACACTAAAACCTCTAAAAACCCTTCAAATGTCTAAAAATACTAAAATCCTAAAAAGGCACTAAAAACAATAAAAACCCTAAAATACTTAAAACCATAAAACCCTAAAAATAATAAAAAACTAAACAATCTAAAAAACCCTTTAAACCCATAAAAAAATACAAACAATCCCTAAATCACAACTAAAACCCCAACCCCCCCTAAAATCCATTAAAAATCCTAGAATCCATAAAAATCCTAAGCCCCCTCAAAATCCCTAAAAACACTAAAAAACCCGAAAAACCATAGAAGCCATAAAATACCTAAAATTAACCAAAACCCCCTATAAACATAAAACCTTTAAAAACCAATAAAACACCAAAAAACGATTAAAACCCACTAAATACCATATGAACCATTAAACCCCCTAAAAATCCTTTGAAATCAAAAAACCCAAAAAAAACTATAAAACCACTAAAACCACTAAAAATCTGAAAAACCTCCAAAAATACAAAAAATCCCTCAAGTTCATTAAAGAATTTCAAAAACCTTACAAATTCCTAAAATCTGTAAACACCTGAAAAGCACTAAAAACACCTTAAAAGCTGAAAAACCCCTAAAAAATATTGAAATCTCTAAAAAAAACTCAAAACCCCCCAAAACCCTAAAAAACACCAAAACACCCTAAAAACACTAAAACCACCTAGAAACCCTAAAAACCCATAAAACCCCAAAAAACCTGAAATCCCCTTAAAACCCCTTAAAACCCTAAACCCCCCAAAACCCCTAATAACCCCTAATAACCCTAAAGACACAAAAAGACCAAAAAACACCCCAAAAAACCTTAAAAGTCCATTAACACCAAAAAACATGAAACACCAAAAAACTCTAAAATCCCTAAAACCCTAAAACCCCTAAAAAAACTAGGAAAACCCCCAAAACCCTAAAAACCAGAAAATACCTAAAAACCCCTAAAATAACCCTAAAAATCCCCTAAAATATCCCTAAAACCAAAAAAAATCCAACAAACTTAAAAATCCTAAGCATGCCCTAACCCCCCCCCCCCCAACTATAAAAAATAGTAAAAACACAAAAAATTTAAAACTCTAAAAATAACCCTAGAAAACAAAAAACAATAAAAACTAGAGAACCCATTAAAATCCTAAAAATCCTAAAGAATAAAAAAAAACCCAAAAAACATTAAAAAGAACCTAAAAACTTAAAATCCCCCAAAAAACACCTTTAAACCCTTAAAACCCTAAATCCCCATTCCCAAAAAACCCATTGACTCATATAACCACTTTAAACCTCAGAAATTCCCTAAATAGTAAAAAAACCTTAAAACCACAAAAAACCCTCAATGACCATAAAAACCCTAAAAACCCTAAAATCCCCCCAAAAGCTCTAAAAAAACATAAAAACCTCAGAAAATACCTAAAAAACAAAAAACCCTAAATCCCAAAAAAAATCTGAAAACCTTAAAAATAAAAAAACCCTTAAAACCCCCTAAAATTCATAAAAAAATACCCTAAAACCTCTTAAAATTCCTAAAATACCACAATTAACACTATAAAAACTATAACAAACCCTAAAACCCCATAAACTCTCTAAAACCCAGAAATAACCTAAAAACCCTAAAAATTCCTAGAAACCATAAAATTAAAAAAACCTTAATGCCTTCAAAAACGACAATAAAACCTAAAACCCTAAAAAAAATCCTATAACCCCTAAAACAATAATAAAAATCCTTAGAAACAATAAATAACCCAAAAGCCCTAAACGAGCCTAAAAATCCCTAAAACACCTAAAAACATTAAAAACCAATAAAATTCTAGGAAAAATTCTAAAAAACCCTACAACCCTAAAAAGAATAAAATCCCTAGAAACCCCAAATAACTCTAGACCACTAAAAATTCCAAAAAGCCTAAAAATACCAAAAAAATCTAAAAAACCTTTAAATCCCTAAAAATACAAAAAACCCTAAAACCCCTAAAACCATAAAAACCATAAAAACCCACAAAACCAATAAAACCTTTAAAAACCATAAAACCCCTAAAAACACTAAAAAACCTAAAACCCCTAAAAACACTTAAAAGCCAAAAAACATAAAAAACTATAACACCACCCAAAAAACCAAAATAACCCTATAACCCCTTAAAATCTAAAACTTTTGAAACAACTAAACCCTAAAAACCTAAAAACACCATAAAAACCCTAAAAGACCCTAAAACCCCTAATATCATTAAAAGAAACTAAAACCAATAAAAACATTAATAGTATAAAACACCCTAAAAACCTAAAAGACTTTAAAAACCCCAAAAATCACTAAAGGGACCTTTAAACCCTCGAAATATATGACCCAAAAACCCTTAATAACCTAAAGGACCTTAAAAATAGAAAAGGTCCCAAAAAATGCCTAAAATAATAAAGTACCCTAAAATACCCTAAAGGACCCAAAAAACCTTAAAAAACTATGGAATCCTAAAAAACCTATAACAGGTCCTAAAAAACCTTTAAAAACCTAAAAGTCCCTAAAACCCCATAAAACCATATGAAACCCCCTAAAACCCATAAATGTCCATAAAACCCTAAAAGACCCTAAAACCCCTAAAACCCCCATAAAAGACCCTAAAATCCCAAAAACACCTGAAAACCATAAGGACCCTAAAAATAGTTAAAACCCTAAAAGCCCTAAAAAAATTCTAAATGACCCTAAAACCATAAAAACCCTAAAACCCTAAAAACAAATAAAAAATGTTACAACCACCCCCAATCCCCAAAAACCCAAAAACCACCTAATAACCCAAGAAAATCATATAATCCCCCAAAATCCCCTAGAAACTTGATAAAAACACCTAAAACCCTTAAACCCCTTAAAACCCCTAAAAACCTCAATCTCTAAAAATAATAATAAAATACTAAAAACCATTAAAAACTTATAAACTATGAAGACATTAAAAACCCTGAAAACATGTAATAACCCAAAAACCCTTTAAAACCCCAAAAAACCTCTAAAAAACAGAAAACCCCCCTAAAATCCAATATAAGGCCCTAAAACCATAAACAAACCTAAAAGCCCTATAAAACCCTCAAAACCCCTAAATCCCTAAAGATCCGGAACAACCCTATAAAGTCCCTAATAGACCCTTAAACCCCATAAAGACCCTAATAACTGTAAAACCCCTAAGAAACATTTAAAAACCCAATATACCATAAAAACCTGAATCACTCATAAAAACACCAAAAAACCAAAAAACCCCATAAAATACCCTAAAACACCCAAAACCCTTAATACACTAAAAAACCAAAAATAACACTATAACCTTAAGAACCCAACAAAAACCTAAAAAAATTAATGATTCCCTAATAAACCATAAAATCACTAGAAAACCCTAAAAACCATAAAAACTCTATTCAACATAAAAGCCTAATAAAACCCTAAAACCCTAAAACCCTAAGTAATCCCTTTAAATCCCTTTAAACCCTAAAAACCCCTAAAAACCCTAAAAATCCAAAATAGCCCCAAAACCCATAAAAATACCTATAAACATTAAACCATAAACCCCCTAAAGAAACTGAAAATCCCTAAAACCCCCCAAAAACCAAAAACCTCTAAAAACTCTCATAAAAACTAAAAATCCTAAAACCCAAAAAAATAAAAAAACCATAAAAACCTAAACCACTAAAAAATCAAAAAACCTTAAAACTCTAAAAAATTGAAAAAAATCCTTAAATACCTTAAAAACCCTTAAATCCCTAAAAACGATAAAACAATAAAAAACCCTATACCCAATACCCAACACCCTAAACATTAAACCCAACACCCGAAACACTATAACCTACACCCTAATCCCGAAAACCTTACACCCTAAACCCTAATCCTGAAAACCCTACACCCTAAACCCTAATTCCTATACCCTAAACCCTACACCATATACCCTAAATCCTATAACCTAAACTCTATATCATAAAATCCCTAAAACCCTAAAACCCATAAAAAATGTAAAAAAACTACGAAAACCTTAAAAATCCCTATCGAACCCTAAAAAATCATAAAAACAATTCAAACCATAGAAAACCCTAAATACCATTAAAACCCCTTAAAGAACCCCCAAAACCATTAAAGAACAATAAAAACACTCAAAATCCTAAAAATAACCTTAAAACACAAAAAACCTAATAAACCATAAAAATACTAAAAATCATAAAAATTCACCAAAAATCCTAATAAACACTAATCCAAAGTAAGCTTTAAAAGATATATTTTTTCATTTACTGGTGATTTGAACATCTGTTAAATAGTTTTCCAATGGTTTTGGGAAACTTCCACTAAATATTGTGTCACTAATCATTTTGGATTGATTTTTAAAACCATTATGAAATTATTTAGTAGTGGTTTTCCAAATTAATAGAATCATTTAGCAGAGGTTTAAAAAATCTATAAATCATTTTTTTATGGTTTTTTATTTTTATTTTTTATATTTCTAAACTTTTCCTAATTAATAATAAATGATTTATTTCTTATTATTTTTTATTATTTATTTATTACCATTAATATTCCATATATGTCATGAAGAGATTTAACATATATATGTGTTGGGTGATATTTGAATGCCTTACCTCTTGGTTATTATAAAAATATTATACGACTCCATCAAACTTTTCATGTGGTGGGTAAATAGAATTTAATATATACATATATATATATATATAAAATAATAATATTGACGAATAAAAATAAGTAAAAATAAAATAAAAAAAATAATACATAAAAAATAAATATGCTCTAAATAATTAATAATTAATAATTAATAATTAATAAATAAATGATAATTTATTAAATAAATAAATATTAAGGTAATGAATAGAAAAAAATAAACCATAAATAATAAAAAATCATTAATAATTATTAATTTATAAATAAATGAATGATAAATTATTAATTATTAATTATTAATAAATAAACAATAAATAAGTAATGAATAATTAAAATTTAATGTATTTATCGAGCTGTGAGGGACAATTCATTTGTATCCTTCTATTTCTCTTGTTTGGTTGTTTTTTTTCAACGACCATTATCTCTTGATTGTATATCTTTCCTTATTACACTACATTGAAGAAATATATTTGAAGAATGGAAGAATCAGTTTGGCTATAGAGTGCTTCTTAACTATGTCGAGAGAGAGGGGGGCTAAAAGGGATAAATACGATGAAACCATATTCATAGATAACTAGAGGAGAATCGATATATTGGATGGTTGATGGATTTTCCACTCATATCCTAAAGTTCATACAGCCCATGGTGGCTCATTGTGTTCCTTCTTTGACGATGGTGAATCTGGAAAATGATGGTTTTAAGAATTACTCACTTTGAATACATTGGATTAATGAATTCAGTAGATGGTTCAACCCTTCTTCCTTGAAAAAAATTTAAATTGATCATTAGTAAGGGTATCTTGGTCATTCTTTGGTTTTGTTTATCATTTTTTGGGTTCTTATATGGTGATTATTTTATTTTTTACATGTTGTATTGATTCCTTTCCCATTATTACAACATTCTTATTTTTCTTATATTCCTCTCTTTTCCATAGTGAAAATACCATTATGATCCTACCTCATTTACATAGGCTAATTATCTGTTGCATAAAAAATTTAATTTCATTTCACTGCTTTCTTTCCACCATTATTTTTCATATAAATTATTGATAAATCCCTACTTATGAATTTTAATTTAATTACACTAGCTTATTGTGTCTGTGTTAAAGCATTTGAATTTATTGATATCAAAGCTGTTTTGAGTTTTTTTTATCAAATTTTATCATTTCATGATGCAACGATTCTTGATTTCGGTATTTTTTTTATTCTAGAATTGAATGTACATATATCTATAATACATTTCTCACTGTCTCAATTCAATTTTTTAGAATTTTTTTTTCCAAAAAATCATTTCTAATGAGAATTTCTGAATTCCTTGAGGTGTCAAAATTTCCATTGCCAATGAGTGTTTTTGCATTATTGTTTTTAGCTTTTTTTCACATATTCCATCTGTAAAATTTAATTTGAATTATTCTTAAAGATTGGAATTTAAATTTAAACTTTATGTTCTCTATTTATTAGTTTTCATGTTTGAAACTGAAAACTAATTATTAATTTCTTATTTGGTATTTTGGGAAGCAAAAAACACAAGAAGATCCTCCTTGTGGTTGTATGTGAATTAATTCTAGGATGTACACCCCACAAAACATTATAATAATCATATCAATAAAGGTTAGCCACATTAATTTTCCAATAATTTTCCCTTCTCCGCCCCAATGTCGCACGTCGTGTTTCTATCATCCCTTCTATAAAAATCATTCTCGAAGACACCTAGGAAACTACATCACATCTCAACCAAACATACCTAGGAAACCACAACATACAATGAACCCCATGTTCAACATGTCATTACATGCACATCCCCCCATTACCAACACCATAAAACCATATTATTAGGGTATCATGAACATGAAGGATATCAACCCTAAGACCTCCTCCGACCATGTACGACCCCAAATATGAACCACCCCATCCTTTCATCATTCACCACCTCATTTTAATCTTAAATATTACATATTATTTGATGAATATTCAATATAATTTAAAAATACACACCTGAGGATCGAATTGGTTTAGTGTCTTTGGAAACAAGGATACATAAACAACTAGTTCATAAAAGATCTATATAATGAAATTTTCCAGTCAATATTAAAGTATCATTGACAGGGGGAGGGGTGAATAATTGAATTATTTTACTTTTATGTTTCCATACATTAGAAATAAACTTCAACGCCTATTAAATATTTATTTCCCTATTGAAAAAAATTCAAACACCCATCCATAGGAACACAAGAATTTACAAGGTTCACTACTTAACAATAGTATCTATGTCCTTGGTATAGATTGGAAACAATCCAATACCACACAATCCGCTAGAAACTTGTCCTTTTGTGTGGAATACAATGATTTGGATATTCCATTACACTTCTGAAGAACTATGAAAGCAATCTAATAGTGAGTGTTATTGTTCTAGCACAAATTATTTAATACAATTTTTATAATAAACATGTTACATTACATCTTGATCAACTTTCATAGATATGATCTTTCAAAAAAATTCTTCACTCTATTAACCAGAATCTACTAATATCTCTTTAGACCTCATAATGAGATTCAAACCTATATCATATTTTCTACATATTTATTGAGAAATTATGTCTGATCACTATATTCATTCTCACTAACTTTTCAAAGCTGACTACCTTCACAAAATAAACTGATTCTTCACAGGCATATATTGCCTTCGTAAACCCGAAAACATTTACAATTCCCATAGATTTCAGTCATATTTTTATATAATTCACATAATCCCTTACTTTCTCAATGCTCAACACCTTCTACTGGCTAAAAAATCCTTAAAAAACCTTTTCTAAAAAAACCACCTCCATGAATTACCTTCATGAATTGAGAGCCTTATAATTTTCGTTAAGTATTTCTTCCTTTATAGAGGGGTAGAGGATTATTTGAAGGTTTTAACTCTGATTCCATATGATTCCAACCACTTCAACATAATTTTTTAGAGCTCTCACATTTACTTTGGGGTCCTCCATGTTTTACAATGCTGCAAGAAAATTCTCCATTCGTGTTGCTTGTTGTAATTGTGGATATTACTGTTAACATCTTTTTGCCTTCGAAAAATCGCATTTGTGAATCTCATTCTTCAAAAAACACATTCCTTAACTATATTTTGTAGATGAGTTAATGAAAATTAATATTTCATGATTCATGAGCCATTTTAAAAAATTTGGATCCCTAAATTTTGGAAAAGATAGGAAAATGGTTTCACCTTGTGTACTCAATTTTCTGTACCGCTTCCAATGAATCCATTCCTTATTAATAAAAAATAAATACAATTTGAATCACCTTTTATCACCATTACCTTCAAAAATATTGAATAAAAATTTCTCTAAACAACTTATGGTATTTTTTAAATACAAATCATCAATGCATCATCATATTTTTAATGTATTGTAACTTCCCTAATCATCCACTTTTACAAAGTGAGGTAACTTTTTCTCTCTTAAAACTTCCTTGAAAACAAAAAACAATACCTGAATATGATAATATTTCTTATCATCTTGGTCATAAAACAAAGTATCCAATTTAATTATTGATAACTAGCACCATTATTAGACACATCATACGTAAAACTTTTCATCAGAACCTAGGGAAAGGAAAAATAAGAAGGGGTGAACTGAGATGCTTAGTAAGGGTAAAAAATGGAGATATCAATGATCAAATGAGAATTAAATGAGTATAAGGGTATGATAATATGATATTCAAATTTAAAATACACACCCTTTATATAAAATAACATAATCTTGAGTTATGGCATAAATCTTGTATTTTTATAAGACTTGAATCATAAAATAATTAAATCACATGAGATATGAGAGAAAACATTATCGTAAGACATGATTTTGAGTGATACAGATAATAATAGAAAATAATTTCCATTGTAGTAAAGGTTAAATTGATCAACTATCATAGTGGATTAGGTTCACTCTATAAACCATCGAAGAAGTAAAGGTTCACACCCAAGACTATCATAGTGGACACGGTCTCTTATAGAACTAGGTTCACTCCCCATTCCAGTCCTTCTTATCTCATGATATAACAATATTTACCTAATTAATTGAAGGAAAATATAATTATGGACCCACCCATCACAAAATTAAAATCATATATATATTTTTTTCATGAGATCATAAAAAATTCATCATATCATAACCAATGAAAATAGATGGGGTTCATAAACATTTAATCATAGCATAACCCATGTAAAAGAAATGGGCTTCATAAACATTTCATCATTTCATCATAGAATAACCTATGTGAATGAAACGATTTTCCTAAATATATTGTGTTGATAAATATAAACCATCAATTTAAAGAATAATTATGGTACCCTTGGATCATATAACTTGTAAATCATAAGTATAATCGATGTTTTTTGTCTTTTATGAATATAAATTTCATTATAGGATCATTAAAACAGTCTGATAGAAAATACCCTATAAACAATAAAAATCACTTTTCAAAAACTACACTAGTAGAATACTAACCTATACCAACGGTTTGGAACCGTTGGTATAGGCCTCCAAACGTTGGTATAGCATATACCAACGGTTTGGAGAACCGTTGCGAAGTAAGCCGTTGGGCTAGGTCTATACCAACGGTTTTCCCAAAACCGTTGGTATAGACCTACCACAACGGCTTACAAAACCGTTGGTATAAGTAATATGAAAATCTATTCCAACGGATATAAAAGCGTTGGTAAATGTATTTCAAAAAAAAACATGTGCTGGGATTTGATCCCACGACCCCTTGTTTATAATCGAACGACTTAACCACTAAGCTAACATCACTTTTGTAAACATAATTTCATAAATATATATATGTATTATCATAATTATTTAAAATTTAGATTTATATAATGTTCTCGGGTAGCAGACCTGGAAGAAATGAAAGAAGCTATCCCAACGGTTCTCAAAACCGTTGGGATAGACCTATCCCAACGGTTCTCAAAACTGTTGGGATAGGCCCCTTGTTTATAATCGAACGACTTAACCACTAAGCTAACATCACTTTTGTAAACATAATTTCATAAATATATATATGTATTATCATAATTATTTAAAATTTAGATTTATATAATGTTCTCGGGTAGCAGACCTGGAAGAAATGGAAGAAGCTATCCCAACGGTTTTGGGTGAGTTTTCCCAACGGTTCTCTCAAACCGTTGGGAAAGGGGGGGTCTTTCCCAACGGTTTGGGAGAACCATGGGGAAATGGGCCTCAAAACCCCCCTTTCCCAACGAGGGTCTTTCCCAACGGTTTGGGAGAACCGTTGGGAAAGGGGCCTCAAAACCCCCCTTTCCAAACGGTTCTCTCAAACCGTTGGGAAAGGGGGGGTCTTTCCCAACGGTTCTCTCAAACAGTTGGGAAAGGGGGGGTCTTTCCCTTTCCCAACGGTTCTCCCAAACCGTTGGGAAAGGGGGGGTCTTTCCCTTTCCCAACGGTTCTCCCAAACCGTTGGGAAAGGGGGGGTCTTTCCCAACGGTTTGGGAGAACCGTTGGGAAAGGGGCCTCAAAACCCCCCTTTCCCAACGGTTTCCCCCCCCTTTCCCAACAGTTTGGGAGAACCGTTGGGAAAGACCCCCCCTTTCCCAACGGTTTGAGAGAAACCATTGGGAAAGGGTGTATATAAGTGTTGGGAAAGATCTGATTTCCAGTAGTGCTATAAATTAAAAAAATATTTGGAAAATAATTTTTATTGAAAATATTCTTGGAAACATATAATGTAATATATACAGTATCGATTAGTCTTGATAGCAGTACCTTCTGTTCATTATGTATTAGTTAAAAGAAATAAAATCCTTTCCCATTTTTGTAAAAAATAAACAAACTGCCTCATTTAAAAATGATTTGAACAGTACTTTTAAAATTGATTGTAAAAATTATAACATGGTTAAAAATTAATTTTATCTATCATGGTATAATTTTAAAAGTATCCTTAAATACATTTTTTAGAAAACATATCCATGGAAGTAAAAGGAATTTTGACTGAAGTGAGAAATGAAGTCAGTTTTCCTTAAAAACACTCTTTTAATATTTTTGGTACTCAATGAGTGGAAAATTAAAGGAAAAAATATATTCTATATAAAGAAACATAGTATAAGAAAATTAATGTGTTTATTTAGAGGTAGATCATGGAATTTCATCATTGAAAACATAATCATTAACAATCCTAATAAAAATGACATTATAACAAAAAATCCATACCACTTTGGTAACATTTGAATCCTAAGCTCCAAGAAATAATTAATTCAAATAGATATCATTAACATATTTATAATCACTAAATATCAAGTCAAAGTGAATAATGTGAACCTCATAAAATAATATAGGTTCATGACACACCATATATCCCAAAGAAGATAATTTGAGACGATAAACCATTAAATTGATTTATACATTCTTAGAAATCACTCTAACCTAATGTAATAAAATTAAATTTATTATAATTATATATCAGAATAATTTACATACATATCATATCATATATGATCCATTTATCAATAATTTCTTAATAGAATCATCATTTTTAGGTGTTAACAATTTCATTTATCATGAGTATTTTAGTTTGGTAGTTCTCTTCATTGTAGTTTGATCATGGTTATATAATCTATATAATATTAATAATAATATAAATATGATAAAAATTAATTATATATATACATTCATTCATAATATATATATCTAAAAATGAATTACATTGTTCGTGAAGACGGTAGGCCTCATGTACGCATTAACACTGCTTTCACTTTTCAAAAAAATGGAATGAAATAAAGCTAAATAATAATTTTACTTTATAGAATCATTATTATATCATATAAATAATTTATATTAATTAAATATATCCTTATTACAATCCATATAAAACTAAAACTAAAAACAACTCACATATCTTCGTGAAGGTGGTAGTCCACACGTACTCCTAAGCGACATTATTGTTTTCCAACAGATTGGTAGGTATGAAGGTCGATATGATATTATAATTAAATAAGTATAATTTTGTCATAATTTATATATATAAACATTAAACCGATAATAATAACCATCTATGAGGTAAGGTGGTGGAATATGAATTCTATCACTCTGTGGAGACAGTAAGCCATACATACACACGAGTAATATTCATTTCCCATTTGATGAAAAAGAGGGTGGATAATGGGTATTAAATTATATTAATAATATTTAAGAATATTTCGTATAATTATTTACTTATTTATTTGTTAATATAATAGATATAGAAAAGGTAAAATAATAATTAAAATAGAAGTGATCGGTTAAGGAATTTATCTTTTCTTTGAAAAAACCCCTTTAGATCTCCTCTTAAAGACCATAGAGTTAGTCTTTTTGGGAATACCATAACCTATATAATTTGGATAGGGGAGTATATTTTTTTTATATATTTTGTTCAATATATAAGGATAAAAGCGGTGTGGATAGTAGGAAGGATGGGTTCCTTTTTATAATTTAGTGGAGGTCACTCTTGGGATTTCATAAAATATTAAAATAAAATAAAGTGAATCACTATAAAAATGCTTCTAAAGAGCCATTTATTTAAATATAAAGTATTATGGGGTTTAATTCCAATAAAAAAATAAAATTTTAACAAGTTTAAGTAGGGTTTTAATCCATATTTGTTGGTTTAACCCCATAATTAACCTATTTTAACCTGAACTATAATAACACATTTTTAGTCTTAGAGGGTTATAATTTTACATATATGTTCATAATAGGTTTATATATGTCTAAGGAATGGAAGTTTCGACCATATATTATCCATATTTTCCGATTTTAATTTTTTAAATTAATTTAATAATATATTATTTTGAAAAAAATATCATTAACGTCAATTTTCACAATATTCATTTAATTTGACTTAAACGACATAAAGAAAAAGCTTTTATTTGAATATAATCATTAACCACAATAATAATATTTCATACTCTTATAAAAAATTATAACACCATAACTCATTCAAATTATACCACCTTTAATATTTTTAAAAATATTAATCTCATTTTTCAATTAACTAATGAAATGTTGTGTCAGGGTTACATAAGAATTTAAGGTAATTATATAATTACTAAAAATTATAAATAACTTTCAATAATGAAAATAATTTCATTATTATAAAAATTAAAATTTATATTCATTAATAACATTTTTCCCTATGTGGACACATAATAGATATTTAAAAGTAAGAGAGTGACATTTTAAATTCTTAATTTCTTTAAATATTATATAGTACATTTTCATTGAAAATTGTCCCTTAAAAAATTATATTTTAGGCCTAATGTTATAATGTTATAATAACCTTCATAAAATAAAAATTAAGATGAAACATTGTGCATTTAACATTGAGTTTTAACTTAGTTTAACCCGATTTACCAATTATCGAGGTGATAAATTTTACTATGGGTATTATTCCTAATGCCTTAAAAAGGGACATATTCACCAAATTTAGACCCGATTAATAAAAATATGGAATCAATTTTTCAATATTCAATTTTTATAAGTGGTAGAAGTTAATTTTAAAATAAGCATGTAAAATGTGATGAAACCCGTTTTTAAGGAAAATAATTTTTAAATCATTAAGTATGATTTATTCTTATCTCATTACTATAAAAAATATTAGATGAAGTTTAAACTAATTTATTCAATATATAATATATAAATTTCAATAAAATCATTCAAAAATAGTGATTAATTTAATTTGTTAATAGAAAACACATTGTGTGCATAAAAATGATTATTTAGAAAAAAATATCCTTTATTCTAAAATGGTTTTCTAATTTTAATTTAATTCATTTATAACCAATGAATTAAATTTATACATATATAAAATAAAGTTCATAATAATTTATTTAGTCCTGTTCAAACCCCATAATCTAACAGATATGAGATAATTGTCAAACTAAACAATACTACTTAAATAGTATATCATTGTCTATTTAAACTCAATGTCACATGTAATTCAAGCTATCAAAGAAAATAAATTTATTTATGGATAACTATATCATAAAATATCATGGTGTTACATTCCACCAACTTAAAAAAAAATTGTTCTTGCAATTTTAACATGATGTTCGTGATAAAGCATTTCCCATCTGAAAATTCCTTTTTTGAAATACAACATCATAAAAGGGTTAATAAATCATCCTCATAAAAAGAGGGAAAGGTAAATATGAAGGTGATATTTAATAACAGATAACTAGGTTTCCAATTAAGAAATAATTATTTGTAATAGAAAATATTGACATGGAGGAAAAATAAATTTTAAAATAATGATAGATAATGAAAAAGAACATTGATCACAAGAAAGTGAAAGATCTAGAGAAAGGTAACAACCACAAAATAATACAACAATGAGGTGTGAAAAAGATGAAAAATTCTTTGGAAGGTATCATATTAGGATAAAATTATTTTCTCTATATCCTCTTACTAGAGTTGAGCAATTTATTTACCATCTAAATAGAGACCATAAGGAAATATACCTACTTTATAAGTAGAATTTCATCCTTTAGTAAATTTCCACCATAATCACTTCTTTTTCTCAAAATTATGATTATTTAGGATTAATATTTGTATTCCTAATTAATGAAAATCAACTTATAACAAATAAAATAATCCAAAAAAAGGATAAAATAATATTCCTTCTATCTTTAGACATGAACCAAAACAAAAAATGGTTAGAAAAATATAATTCTCAAAATGAATAAACTACCATATAAATAAAGAAAAAATTTCCCACCAACGATTCAAAAATAAAACCCAAATTTTAACATAGATCATTTAGTAAAAAACTAAACTCAAAATTCATCAAAATATTCTAGAATAATATTGAAAGCCAAAGATAAGAATGATTTGGCCACATATTATTCAAAGATAAATATAACATTTTTTTTCTATGTAACATCAATTACTCTTAATGTGTCATGCCAAAAACTTATATGTCATAATAATTTAATCTCCATGCTATGATCATCATTTCTATAATTAAACTAAATAACCATAAATACACATTAAATTCATATATGCTTCTAAATGATAATCCAACCTTTATTCCTCAAATAAAATCAAATAATGTTCCATTTACATTAATAATGTAATGTTCTCAATATATTGAACTTATTTTGAAATAATATCAATAAAAAAATAAAATTTCAATCCCATGGTTATCTCTATGATAAAGAATATGTTCCCAAAATCAAATTAATATTTATTGGTCACATCATGTTAAAAATTAAATGTCATACTAACCAAGAAATTACAAAGGCTAGTGGTAGTAATTACACCGTTGTCACCATTTGGATGAGGGTTCAATCCCCACATCATTGCTGGATGTGATAGGTTTTCCATTTTACTAAATTTATATGAATATAATTCTTATAACATCCCTAGAAATATGTTAAACATTTTTAGAAATTAATTTATCATCAAAGATCATATTAAACCTTAATTTTATCAATATTTTTAAACTTATGAAAAGAAAATTCTTCTTAAAAATTACTTCATGTTGAACCCTATGGTAACATATACCTTAACCTAATAAATCATCTCAAAAAATTTCATTCAATAAATTGAAATCTCATCACTTGAAACCACAAAAGGCATGTCTATGACTTTGAACTAATCATTAACCTTAAACTCAAAAACCCATGATGGTATCCATAAATATTGAGTTAATATTACATGAAGACTTATATACTTACAAAAATTAAAAAAATTATTAGACTTTGGTGATTATTATAACAAAAATACAATTGATAAAAATACTTCAGACAAATAATTCTTATACCCAAATGACTAATTACTTAAACCCTTTTAATTAAATTAATGGTATAATATAGTTCCTTCCTTGTCCTAGGAGTTATCCATCAAAATATGGAATCGAATAGAATAGTTTCCATGTTCCACACATTTATGATAATGAACTATGAACGGATATTTAGGATGAAATTTATTTCTCTCAATTGAACTCCTCAATTTTACTTTGTAATTTGTTTATTTATTCCATTCTTTTCTACACATAAAATATTTTATTGTTATTTTGATACATTATCCTAGATATCTCTTTCCAAATTTCCTATATGAGGAAAATTAATCCTTCTTTCCTCGCAGATATCCACAACCTAATATCTTAGTAGACTTCATCCTTTCCTTATTTGGCATGTCCGAGTGTTCGTTAATACAAAATATATTAATCATATATCATGATAAATAAATAGGCATAATTACAATAGATTTCAATTCTACAATCATTGAATTTTGTTTCTTAGAATCACCAAATTGAATACCAAATTCAGTTTTACCATCATTACTCCTAGTTCTAGCCATTGGATAAAACCAAAAAACATTTTGTGAGAAACAATAATCATAATTATGAAAAAAATTATATGATTTATAAATCATAAAACATTATTTTAAATCACCCTAGGTTTAAAATTGGTCATCTTTAATCATATTATATTCCAATAATTAATGATGGTTCTTAAATTAAATTTTGAAATTACTAAATGATATCTCACAGGAGTTTCAGGCCATGTGGTAGTAAGAGAAAAATCACCATGCATCAGAATGATGGTTGAGATATATTTGACCAACTCTTTTCATAGTTGTAACTAAAAGTGCCCAGTCAGTGTTATAGTATCACTGAGAGGGGGGTGAATCAGTGATACTATTTCTCTTTTATTTTTATTTTAAATTAAAACAACATTAACCTCCTGTTAGAGATTTAAAGTCCCTAGTGAATACAAATCCAACAAAAATCCACAGGAACCCAAATAAATCAATACCATCTGAGCTACAATACCTAATTCTGAATTCTATCTTGCCTTTTATTTATCTGAGAATTCAATTTCCAGTAATAATATGTGATTATTTTTTAGCACTCAGAAATATTTCACATAAGCTAACAACATAAATGATGTCGGGTCTTGAGGCATTCAAATACAATAGGATTCCAATCATCTTCTGATACTCTTTCTGGTAAACTTCCTTTCCTTCTCCATCTTTACTCAACTTTCCACCCACTAAAATGGGCATGGAAACAGGTTTTGAAATTTCCAATCTAGACATCTTGAGAAGTTCTTCAGCATAATTTTCTTGGGAGATAAAATATTAATCTTTCTCTTGCAAGATTTTTAACCCAAGAAAGTACTTCATTTCCTCCATCATGGATATTTCAAATACCTGTTCCATATCATTAGTAAATCTTTCACATCTTATTTCATCATTCCTAGAAAAGATAATATCATCAACATAGAAAATTACAATGAGGTAATGCCCTTGACTTTCTCTAATATACATATTTCTATCCACTTTTCTTTTCATGAAATTCACCTTCCTTAATCAAGTATCCAATTTGGAATACCATACCTTCAGAGCTTATTTTTTCTAATAAGATCCTTTCTTCAGTTTTCACACATAGTTTTCATATTTCCCAACAATAAAGACACAAGATTGTTCAGTATAAACTTCCTCTTCAAGATCACCATTCAGGAACATAGATTTGACATCCATTTGAAATATCTTGTTGACTCATCATGCACCAATAGAAAGAAATATTCTAATTGTTTCCAATTTGGGCACCAAAAAAAGTACCATAAAAATAAATTTCTTCAATATGTGAATTCCCTTTTCAAAACAATATTTCTTTGTTTCTTATAACATCACCTTCTTCATTCAGCTTGTTCTTAAAACCCCATTTTGTGTCAATTATTTTTTTTTGTTTTCAGGCTTGGGTATGAGGTCCCATGTATTATTATTTCCAATCTGATCCAATGATTAATTAATGTCTAAAAACATTTCATATTCTCAAGAGATTCTTTCAAATCATTTGACTTCGCTTTTGAATACAGAGAAGTGTGTGTAATAGCATTTTTTGTTCTTATGGTTTGAACCTTTCGATGATGATCATCAATTATATTCTGATCTTCCCCTTGTGTCCTCATCCTTAGACGATATTTTTTATTGTCTTCCTCATCATTGGAAATTGATGAATCTATTTCTTCTTTATAAGAAGGATTACAATTGTTTTCTCTAACTTTCTCAACTTCCTTGTCTGCCTGAGAATGTTTGTCTTCACCTCTCTTTTCAATCACTTTTACATAAACTAAATCAACAATTATTTTGGATTCTTTTTTGAATCACTTAAAACCTCTTCCTTTTGGAGAATATCCAGCAAATATTCCATCATCACCTTTCTGCTCAAACTTTCCATAGTTTCCACCTTTCTTCTTTACAATGCATGATCTCCCAAAAAACTCTAAAATATTTCAAACATGGAGTTTGTTCATAAGTAGGTAGTCATACCTGATTGAAGCCTATAGAAAAAAAAGTTATGAATGTAAATAATATTATTCATGGCTTTCCTCCAAAATTAATGCAAAAGTCCATGTTCAAGTTGAAGGTTCCGGGTGCAGTAGAAGTGCATGGGTGGATGTTCCCACTTGTATTTTTGTCATTAACAATGATCAATCCGGGATCAATACGACAATAAATGCCAGTCTCCATGGATCGAATCATAGAAATGGACAAAGAAAACAAAAGTCTCGGAACCACAAAGTAGGATCGTTACATGTTGATTATAATTAATTTTATCAATTGAAAATAAATACCTTTTGGGTGTTCTTTCTTCATTGATGATCTTGATCACGTTCCGATGTGATTTGTCACTGCGTCGCAGAAGCCAGGTGTAGAATTTCTCTAGCGGTGATCCACACGTGTACCTCATATCACGGGACGTCGCCAAAGTAGTCTCCGGGTGCTAGCATGGAGAAACCTTTTCTTGCATTGTATGCCTTAGATCGTCTTGATCCGATGAAACAGAATCTCTCTCGGTATTGATAGTATTCTTAGAAGAAGAGGTAATTTCGGGCTTGAAAGAATTATCTAGAATTGTTGTGCACAATGATTCTGTTGTGTGTAGGAAAAGATTTGGGGTTGTGAGGATATTTATAATCATGTTTGAGGTTGTAGAGTTATGACAATAAATAAACGTGTTACGTGTTTTGTTTATTTAATTGACTCTTATTTAAAACCCCCATGTCAAATAATTAATTCCTTAACATGCGCCCACACTGATTATAAAAAATATCACTTAAAACAATATTATATCCTAAAAACCCTGACTCGAAAAACTACCCGGTGTGTATTAATATATACACGGTGTGTACTTGTTTTTCACTAAAAACTAAATGGAATTTACATTCAATGTTCACGGTGTGTATACCTTGTTTTTATTTATTCATTTCCTTTTATAAAGAAAACTACACGACATGTAATTATTAATACACGGCGTGTACTTGTATTCCATGATAAACTACACGGCGTGTAATCTTTAATACATGGTGTGTATATCTTGTTTTTCATTTCCTTCTTCCTCCATCATTAAAACGATTTAGGCTTCCTTGAATAATTATTAAACCACATACGGGAATAATATTTATTCTACTTGAGATACTTGAATACACTTAGTATGTGACCCTCTCGGCCTCTTTCTCGTTGGCATTAGCCGAGCTTGTCTAATGTCCAAGATTACTGTCTAGAAATGGGTCAAGGCACCCAAGAGAAAGAAGTTGATGCCGCATTGACGTATCACCTCATATGAATTCTTACTATGTAATTTAATCCCTTTTTCTCAATGTCTCATCAAGCAGGTTTCATGGCAGTGTCATAAACCTATATGCTTGATCTGTCATTCTTTTACTACCTGAAATAAACTCGTCGTTTACACCATGGCCATAGAATTTAATGTGACAGTTCTATTTCAATCAAAGGGCCGAGATATCAATATCCATAAATAGATGAGAAAAATTCTTCCTCGACTTATCCATTAATAACATGTCACTCATGATGCACCCAATGTACCCTACATCCCACCAACTGTCTGCGTGACAGTTTTCGTTAGTAAATCTAAGTGCGCGAGTCATGACATGAGTTAATGATAATATTCCAGTCTAAGGAAAATTACACACGCTCATAGATAGCAATGTCCGATGACACCGAGACATGTGGAATTGCTACTGGTGAGTCTATTCTCATAATCTACCATCTTGGAGATTACCAAGTGCGAACTCCATGATAGAGAGTCTCATCTTCTTATGAGTACTCACACATCACATTCTGTATACTATGTGTCCTATCATAGTATGTGATCCAACCAAAGAACTTTATTTACGAATATTGTTATAGCATTTCAAGGTTCTCATCATAGCGGGGATATTCCATGACCTTATCAATGCAACAAATATTCCAGGACATTATTATATTATAGTCATGAAGAACAATGAACAATATATAATAAGATTACATTCATGTAATCAATGTACAAAATATCTGGTTCTCATGACACAAACCCTTACAAACTCCAACTTGGACTAGAGCCAACTACCAATGACTTTTAGTCTGCTAGACCTCACATGATGATCATTTTTCTACTGATTCAAGGCTTTAGTCAAGGGGTCCGCCACATTGTCTTCCCTGGAAATACTGCTCACTGCAACATCACCTCTATGAGAAAAATCCCTCAAGAGATGATTCTTCTGATGTATGTGCTTTGTCTGTTGATGTGACCTAGGCTCTTTTGTAAGTGCCAACGCAACTATATTATCATAATAGAATGTGATAGGATCTTTAATGCTCGGTACTACATCCAGATCTTGGACGAAGCTTTGCATCCATACTGCTTATTTAGCTGCTTCAGAAGCTGCGATATACTCGGACTCCGCTATAGAATCCGCCACCACACGTTTCTTTGAGCTCTTCCAGCTCACTGCACCTCCATTCAAACTGAAGATGTATCCAGTCTGCGACTTCATGTCATCTTGATCAGTCTAGAAACCAGCATCTACATGTCCTCTAATGACTAGTTCCTCATCTCCTCCAAAATACAAGAATATATCCTTAGTACGCCTCAGATACATAAGGTTAGTCTTGACTGCCATCCAATGGCGGTCTCCTGGATCAGCTTGATATCTGCCTACCTCACTTAATGCATAAGCCACATCTAGCCTCATACATATCATATCATACATGACTGACCCAATCACAGATGCGTAAGGGATCCATTCCATTCTATTTCTTTCCTCCTGTGTCTGAGGACACATTTTCTTGGAATGATGAATTCCATGTGACACTGGAAACAATCCCCTCTTGGACTGTTCCATACTGAATCTCTTTAGTATCTTGTCAATGTATGTACTTTGACTCAGGCCCACCATTCTCTTGGATCTATCACGATGGATATTGATCCCAAGAATATATGCTGCCTCACCCAATTCTTTCATGGAGAAGCATTTTTGCAACTATTCCTTAACTAATTGTAAGACATGTACTTCGTTTCCAATTTTCAATATGTCATCAACATATACTATTAGGAAAACGACTGCAATTCCACTAAACCACTTGTAGACACAAGGATCACATTCATTCTTAACAAAGCCGAATTCTGTTACACCTTCATCAAAACCAATGTTCCATGACCTTGATGCTTTATTTAATACATAAATGGATTTCTGCAACATTCATACCTTGTTGGCATTCTTTGGAGTCACAAAACCTTCAGGTTGTGTCATGTAGACATCTTCGTGGAGGTTCCCGTTAAGGAATGCTGTTTTGACATCCATTTTCCAAATTTCAAAGTCAGGGTAAGCGGCAATGGACAATAATATTCTGATGGATTTCAGCATCATAACCAGTGAAAAGGTTTCATCATAGTCAATTCCATGACGATGTCTAAAACATTTTGCAACCAGTCGTTCCTTATAGTTGCTGACTTTCCCCTCCATGTCCAGTTTCTTCTTGAATACCCATTTATTACCAATAGGCTTTACATCAACTGGAGGATCTACCAAAATCCAGACATGGATTTGTTACATGGAATCCATTTCAGAATTCATGGATTCTTTCCTCATGGCAACATCTGTGCCTTCAACTGATTCCTTGTAGGCAAGAGGATCATCATTGGAAACCAATAATGAGTCACCATCCTCGATGAGAAGAAAACCATATCGTTCTGGTTCTCTCACCTCTCTCGTGCTTCTACGCAGTTCTTGTGTCTCTGGAATGTATTGTTCTTCCACTGGGCTTTGTGGAATCTGTTCTTGTACCAACTCCTGTGTATCTTGAGCCTCGACTTCATCTAAGTCTATCTCTCTCCCACTATCTCTTTTGGAGATGTTCTCCCTCTCAAGTAATATAGCGTGTCTTTCCATTGTAACCTTTTTGTTTGTGGTGTTCTATAGGTAATATCCGCTTGTTTCCTTGGGATATCCTATAAAGATACACTTTGTGCCTCGAGGTGAAAGTTTGTTACCTGAAGAGGCCTTAAAAAATGCTTCGCTACCCCATACATGTAAATTCGATAACATGGATTTGCGTCCACTTCATAACTCGTATGGAATACCATATATCGATTTAGTTGGTACATGGTTTAGTATGTGTGCTGTTGTTTGTAATTCATATCCCCAAAAGGATAATAGAAGATTCACATGACTCATCATTGATCTCAACATGTCCAACAGGGTGCGGTTCTTCCTTTCACTTACACCATTTCACTGAGGTGTGTAGGGAAGAGTGAGTTGAGATAGAATCCAAAACTCCCAAAAGAAATCAATGAAGTCCTGATTAAGATATTCTCCTCCTCTTTTTGAGTGGAGTTTCTTAATCTTCTTACCAAGATGGTTCTCAACTTCATTATTGTATTCTTTGAACTGATCAAAATACTCTAACTTATACCTCATTAAGTAGATATATCCATATCTACTAAAATCATCAGTAAAAGTAATGAAGTATGAGAACCCATCCCTTGATTCATCTGGAAATGGTCCACAAACATTTGTGTGAACTAATTCTATAAGCTCTTTAGCTCTTTCACCTTTACCACCAACTGGGGCTTTGGCCATTTTTCCTTGTAGACACACATGCCATACACCAAGTGGTTTTAGTTTGAAAGAATCTAAATACCCATCTTGATGTAATTTTGTCAAACGTTTCTCATTGACATGACCGAGCCGGTGATGCCAAAGTTGGGTGTGGTATGAGTCATGTGAATTAACTATTTCATCGATTTCCATCACTTGGTTTGTGTATTCTAACACATAAAGGCCCCTATATAAATCTTCCCTACCAAAAAAATGCTATCTTTATAAAAGTAGCAACATCCACTTCCAAACATGAATATGAATCCATCAGTATCTAATCCAGATACTGAAATAATGTTTTTGGTTACAGTGGGTACATAATAACAACTTTTCAAAACCAAGACCATCCCCGTAGGCAAAGTGAGGTGGTAGTCCCCAACAACTATAGTAGCAAGTATGGCTCTATTGGCTTCCCATAGATCTACCTCCACTCGATCAATCTTCATGAATCTACTTGGTTCCTATATTTGGATACATATGTGAGCCCCACAACTGTATCTAATACCCAATTTTTAGAAATAGATATATTGCATTCGATGACAAAAGCACCTGAAGATTCCCTTTGCTTCCTTGGTTGGGTGCAGTTTTTCTTCCAGTGGCCCTTCTTGCCACATGTGAAACAAACAACATCATGTTCCCTTGCTTCCCCTTTGATCTTACTTTTCTTGGAAGGCCTTGAAGAAGCTTTTGGATTAAATCTCTTCTCCTTCCCATTACTTTTATTCACCATAAGGACAGAAGGTTTTTCATGCTTCATGTCATTATCCACTTGGCGAATGAGGATAATAAGATCAGACAGAGACTTCTCATTGTTGTTCATGTTGAAGTTCACAAAAAAGTTTGAGAAGCTATGGGGAATTGATGCAAGAATGAGATTGTTACCCAGTCCTTCAGGGAGTTCAAACCCTAGAACCTCCAAGCACTCAACGCAGCCAATGAGCTTGACTACATGAGGACCAGCTGGGGAACCCTCTCCATGCTTGCTTTGGAATAGAGCCTTGGAGATCTCAAACCTTTCCTATCTTTCCCTCTCTTGGTATAGACCACGGAGGTGATCGAGTATGATATAGGATTCCATGTCCTCATGAGACGTCATGAGTTCACTTGACATTTATGACAACATCAAACATTGAAGGTCGAGTGCATTGCTCAAATGTTGATCATAGACTAGGAAATCTTCATCACTTTCCCCTTGGGGAGGAGGATCATGAAGTGAGGACTCCGACACATAATACTTTCGTTAATGGCATAGGACAACCTGAAGGCGCCTACACCATTCCTGAAAGTTACTGCCGGTGAGGATATTGTCTTTATCCAGTATTGATCATAGAGAAAATGCGGTTGACAAGTTTTTCACCTTGATTCAACAATTTAAAAGATCAGATTTATTTAGTACTTTCTTGATTACCTTTTATGAGAAATAATAAATTTTATTAAGTCTCCCACTATTTTATCAAGTCCCAATGGCCCTCACCATTGAAATAGGAATGTCCAGTTTCTTTGACATTTTAGTGGCAAGGATCCATATTCCCCTTCGCATAACCCCAACAATGGTTGGTCAAGCTATTTTAAGGTATTTTGGTAGGAAGGTATTTGCCAACTACGAGCTTATAGTTCCTTGATCTGTTGAGTGGAATCCACAATCCTAAAATCCTAACTTGGATTTCCTCAACTCTTGCCTCCAATATTACATCATGTCTAGAAAGGGCTCCTCCTCTTGATGTAACATGGTTAAGTCAACCTGAAACCTTTTATAAGGGCTTAATTTATATAATTAAGTGTCCCAATAAGAGTTGGTCAAACACATAGTTTTATTGAGTATTGCACTTAATCAAGTAATGGAAGGCCTGGTCTGACATAATATGGTATTTGAGGGATTTTATTCTTTATGCGTAATTTTTCATTATCACATGCTTGTTAATATTAAGTGATGCTTTCTTAAGTGAATAACCATGTTCTGATAACATTTATGCATAGTCCAGTTTTTATTTTATTCCATCTTTTCATGCATTTTCATTTTATTAATTATGTGATCGTGACAACAAATACATAATAAATAAACCATGCAATCAGATAGAAATAAAATAAGATCGCTTGATCATGAGATTCTATTGGTTAGCTTATCTAGTATTTTTGATAAGCTAACCCTGACCTAGGGAAAACACCTTGAACCTGATGATTCATTTTTTGCAGCTCCCACCGGTCCACCTTTGTATCTTCATGTGTCGGTTTCACCTAGGCTTTGGGATTTGAACCCTCTCCTTTGGCTTGGGAGATCCTCCATTACATGGGTTTACCTTAAAGAAACCATGGGAACTCATGCCCTACATTTTTTTGGAAGAAGGCTCGCAGGACAACAAATTTGAATTAAATAAATTTAAATGAAACCATACACACATACAAAGGGTATTTGGTCTAACTCATGGTCATTCATATAACGCAACGATATTTATGCATATTTAGAATTCAAATTATTTTAATCGTTCATTTCATTAAGATATGTCATGCTCGAATTCAATTAATTATGATCTTATAAATAATCAAATCTTTATCTTAAATTCCTTTCTGAATTTCCTTGAGATTCTTCTCATCCATATTCCTTGTATGGGTCTTTGTGAATTGGAGGAAACCTGGTGAAATTCCATTTCTGGAAAGTACACGGTGTGTAGTTTATAATTACACATTGTGTATTTCTTTCCACTCTTTATCCAAAGTACACACCAGGGGCTTTGGCATGTTTTCCGTACTTTGGAAATTTTGGAGTACATGGCGTGTAGATAAATCATACACAGTGTGTACTTCATTGTTACGCGGTAATCGGCCTAGCGATCCTGTGTACGCGGTATGCGGATTATCCTTGTATACGTTTTCACCTGGGCCGGAACGGACTACACAACGTGTTTCTCCAACATACATGCCGTGTATTCCAGTTTCCATGTGCCTTTCAATTCTGGTCAACACGTCGTGATTAATTCTTAGGCATATTCAATTCACATGGGGTGGTTTGGCGGACTAGTGCCAGTTCGTAGAACCTATGTACATGGTGTGTAGTTTTAATTACACGCTGTGTAATGCCATGTTGTACAGACAGAAAGAGAGGCTCCTCTGGATGGTTACTCGTTTTTATTTTAATCAAAAAATTAAAATTAAAAGGTCATTTCTGTGATATGAATCAAGAAACTAAGGAGGAAGAATAAATCTCGTTTATTCATGTTAATAGAATGATATATTTCGAATTGAATCAAATATAAATGCATAAATTATCAACGAAAATTAAATAACTATAATCAACATTGTAACCTGCCTCTGATACCATTTGAAGGTTATGGGTGCAGCAGAAGTGCGTGGGTGGATGTTCCCACATGGCTTTTTTCATTAACAATGATCAATCCGGGATCAATACGACGAGAAACGCGAGTCTCCATGGATCGAATCACAGAAATGGACAAATAAAACAAAATTCTTGGAACCAAAAAGTAGGACCATTACAAGTTGATTATAATTAATTTAATCAATTTGAAAGAAATACCTTTTGGGTGTTCTTTCTTCATTGATGTTCTTGATCACATTCCGATGTGATTCATTGTTGCGTCGCAGAATCCAAGTGTAGACTTCCTCTAGCGGTGATCCACATGTGTACCTCATATCTCGGGACATCTCCAAAAGAGTCTTCGAGTGCTAGCATAGAGAAACCTTTTCTTGCGTTATCCTCCTTAGATTGTCTTGATCCTATGGAAGAGGATCTCTCTCAGTCTTGAGAGTGTTCTTGGAGGAAGAGGTTCATTCGGGCTTAAAATAATTCTCCAGAATTTTTATGCACAATGATTCTCTTGAGTGTAGGAAAAGAGTTAGGGTTATGAGGATATTTATAATCAGGTTTGAGGTTGTAGAGTTATGACAATAAATAAACATGTCATGCATTTTATTTATTTCATTGACTCTTATTTAAACCCCCCATGTTGAATAATTAATTCCTTGACATGTTCCCACGCTGATTAAAATAAATATCATTTAAAAAAATGTTATTTCCTCAAAATAACGATTGGAAAAACACAACGGTATGTATTAATAAATACACGGTGTGTACTTGTTTTTCACTAAAAACTACATGGCAGGTACAATCAATGTACACGGCATGTATATCTTTTTATCATTTATTCATTTCCTTTCTATAATGAAAACTACATGGCGTGTAATTATTAATACACGGCGTGTACTTGTTTTCCATGAAAAACTACACAGCGTGTAATCATTAATACATGGCTTGTATATCTTGTTTTTCATTTCCATATTCCTCTATCATTAAAATGATTTAGGCTTACTTGAATAATTATTAATCCATGTACGAGAATAATGTTTTTTCTACTTGAGATATTTGAATACACTTAGTGTGTAACCCTCTGGGCCTCTTTTTCATTGGCATTAGGAGAGCTTGTCTAATGTCCGGGATTACTTTCTAGGAATGGGTCAAGGAACCCAAGAGAAACAAGATGATGCTGCATTGACGTATCACCTCATTCGAACGCTTACTATGTAATTTAATCCCTTTGTCTCAATATCTCATCAAGAAGGTTTCATGGAAGTTTCATAAACCTATATGCTTGATCTGTCATTCTTTGATTACCTAAAATAAACTCGTCATTTACACCATGGACATGGAATTTAATGTGACATTTCTATTTCAATCAAAGGGATGAGATATCAACTTCCATAAATGGAAGGGAAAACTCCTTCCTCGACTTATCCATTAACAGCTTGTCACTCGTGACGCACCCAACGTACCCTACTTCCCGCCAACCGTCTGCATGATGGTTTTCGTCAGAAAATCTAAGTGTGCGAGTCATGACATGAGTTAATGATAATATTCCAGTATAAGGACCATTACACACACTCGTAGATAGAAATGTTCTATGACACCAAGACATGTAGAATTGATACTGGCGGGTCTGTTCTCATAATCTCCCATCTTAGAGATTACCAAGTGCAAACTCCATGCGAGAGAGTCTCATCTTCTTACGAGTACTCACACATGACGGTCTGTATACTATATGTCTTATCATAGTATGTCATCCAAACTTAGTACTTTATTTAAGAATATTGTTATAGCATTTCAAGGTTATAATCATAGCTGGGATCTGCCATGACCTTATCAATACAAAAAATATTCCAGGACATTATTATATTATAGTCATGCAGAACAATGATCAAAATATAATAAGAGTACATTCATGTAATCAAAGTACAAAACAGTTGGTTCTCAGGACACCAACCCTTAAACAAGTAACATTTTTCTTCCCATTTCAACCAATATTGTATTCTTTCTTTCAACAACCCCATTTTGTTGGGGAGTATATGGGTAACTATAGTCAATCTGAATTTCATTCTTATCAATATGTTCTTCAAACTCTTCACTTATTTATTCACCACTATTATCAGTTCTCAACTTCTTCATAGAATACTCACATTATTTCTCATCCTCTCTTCTAAATTGTTTAACCATTTTCAACGAATCTGATTTTTGTTTCATATACATGAAACAAGTAATAAAAGTAAAATCATCAATGAAAGAGATGAAGTAATTATCTCTATTTTTTTTATTATTTTCTCATTGGACCATAGATATCAGAATGTATTATCTCCACGGGTTGTTTTGAACAAATATCCACCTTCTTATGCACAACATTTGTAATACAACCTTTCTAACAAGTAGTGAAACACCAATATATTATTCTAGGAAAATAAGGTATGTCTCAAACACTTTCACTTTCAGATAACATGCTCATGTTTCTCTAACACATATTTCTATGAAGTTTATTCTACAACTGATTCACTTCAACCATGCTCATGTAACAAGAGTTTTGTATTTCACCCATTTGAAAAAAATTCCCTTCTGTACATTGGCCTCTTGTAACATTCTTACCAAATTATTCACTCTTCAAATAATACCCATATTTTCTATAGATAACTTTTTTACCCTAATCATATAATTGTGAAAAACATATCATATTGTGTTTCATCCCATAAACATACATTGTTTTCTTGGATTTAATCTTTTCTTTTCCAATGATTGATGATCCAACACATTTTATATTCAATGATTCATCATTTCCAAATGTCACAGTGTCATCTTCAAAATTGTTCTCATTATTCAATATTTTTTGGTCTCCAATCATGTGAGAGGAAACCCCATTATCGAGTATCAAATGTTATTATCCTTTTGTGGCTTTCAATGTAGTTTCAATGGCAACAACCTTTTCTCCATTATTTTCTTTCTTCACCTTCGACTTCAAAGAATTAAGAAACTTTTTCTGATATGGTAACAATATAAACATACTTTTTGAAGATTTATAGTTTGATCACATCTCCAATAAATAGCTTCCAAGGGATGGAACCTATTTTCTATCTCGACTCATTCCCTTTTAGATTTCCTCATTTGAACATTCTCAGTTTTCTTTCTTCGAGGTGATTAAATCCCACTAAACCTCTTCCTTTCATATCCTATTGAATAATAGAATTGTTTTTGGTTAAACCAATATATACTTTTCATGTTTTTTAATCCCTCAAAGTTCCATCAATACCCATAAAAGGAGTATTTTCCTCTAAAACATCCATACGAATCAGCATTTGGATTACATTTCTTAGGCCCCTTATTCTCTTTCATTTCTAAGGCACCAACCATTCTATTATCAACCATATTTTTTTCCTATTTTATGATTTATTAGATATAGAAGTATTTGAAACATTTCAAGATTCATAATTTTTCAAAACATTTTCAGATTCTAGTTTCTTTAAGACATGTTAATTCTCTACCTTGTTGGTCTTAGCCACATAGATTACTTTTCCATATCTCCTCTTTTTAGAAATAATTATTTATTTCTTCTCACTATTATAAGATAACTTTTATTTAACCTTCTATGGTTTCTCATTATTAGAAAATTTACCAACTTCAGTAACATTGTTTTTAAAATCTATACTTTTCTATTCAGTTTTAGAGAGTTTCCCTTGGACATGTTCCAACTATTTTTTTTCATTTATCTTTACTTAAAAATTCTCATTATGATTCTTTTCATCTTTAAGAGATTTCTTCAAATCATAAATCTCTTTCACCAGCTTCACATTCTCATTTTCAAAACATTATTTATTTCATATTAATGAGAATTCATATTTTTGCCTTTTTTTCTTTTAAATCCTTCTGATCATTCTCAATCACTCTTTCAATTATTCTTTAAAATGTATTTCATGTTGAGTTTCTTCATATTCATCACTAAATCTTCCAAATTCTTCATCATTCACAGTTTCAATAAAATTATTTTCAATTCCATACTCAACTGATTTTTTAGATTCGACATCACCATCTTCTTCTTCTTCATCTTTATATAAGAAAATTCATCTACTATATTTGAGGAATTTCTTTTCCTTCCAAGAGGATTTTGATTATTATTGATCTCTATTATTCTTCCATGGTCTTATTCTCTTTATTTCTTATTTTTCACTACCCACATCTTTCTTTCTTCGAGTAAAATTAGCTGAAAAGTGACCAAATCCCCCATATTCGAAACAATTCAATGAAATTTTACCATTGTATTTCCTTGTACCTCTTTTAACATTTTTAGAAAAAATGAAAAAGTTTTATTTAGATTTTTACATACCTCATTTTAAAAGTTATAATTTCCATCTTCTTATTCAATAAGAATTTTATTTGGATTTTCCTTCTTTACATCCTTGAAATAAAATAATCCATTAGCCTTTTTTACTTTCATATCTTTCTCTTTCTCATTTAATAAGTAATAAGAGTATTATGCTAATCATTCAAAGATAAATTTTTATGGTATCTATCATCCAATGAAGAAAATTTTTCATCCAATTTTTCAGGTTCGATTCTCAAGATCTTTTCAACAACTATAGAGTCAACTAGATTTTCTTCAAGACTTTTGATAGTACTCACAATGTCATTCACCTAGGTAAAGAAGTCCCCAATAAATTCATGCTCACCCATTTTCAAGTCTTCATACTTCAATCTTCATATTCTTATTTTTACCTTCTTCACTATTTTATTTCCTTTGTATATGTTTTTCAATTTATCGCATATACCTTTGGTTGTGTAAACACCTTTCACTCTCAAGAATTGACTTTCAGAAAGTGATGAAAATATAGCACTCTTATCCCTTCCATCATTCTCAATATACTTATTTTCAACAAATGTAAGTAGAGATTTAACATCAATGGGTGGAAACCCAATTGTTTTAGATTCAAGAATATCATTACATATAGACATAAGATATGGAAAATTCTATCATTCTAGATATTATTATTATTTCCATAACACTCCGGAATTCCTTGTTATTCACACAATTCTAATTATCCATCAGTAAAGAATAGGGAAGGGATACTTCTTCTTTGATACCACTTGTAAGTGCTCAGTCAATGTGATTGTATCACTCAGAGGGGGAGGGGTGAATACGTTATAATATTTATATTTTATAGTTTCAATTCAATTGAAAAAAGCTTCACCATATGTTAGAAATTCCAATTCCCCGCTAAAAAAATATAACATAGATCCACAAGAACACAATGATTTACAAGGTTCACTATTAAATAATTATAGTTACATCCTCTGTATGGTTTGGAAATGATCCAATACCATACAATTCAATAGAAATAAATACCTGGATTTTAATGATTAGGACGTACCCTTTCACTCATGTGGCACTATGAAACTATCCCAGTAGTGTGTATGCACCCTCTTAGCATAAATTTGGATGTGCAATGATTTAGTAACAAATCATGTTACTTGTGCTTCTTTTCAATTTCATAAATGTATTCAATTGAAATAAAATTCTTCAATTCCTTACCCAGACGAAACATAAGTACCTAATAGAATTTTTTATATAAACTTAGTATGATTTTACATGTACGATTCACCCTGATACAATTCCCCCAGTCTGATTTTCTGATAGAATACAATAGAAATGAATCGGCACCACATCAAATCCTGAGTATGGTAAATCCCAATATGATTTTTCCTCAGTATTAAATCCCCAATATGGAAATTTTGAAACTAATTATTCCTTCCTGATACGATGATCAGCCAACTACAATTGAAAAACCAAATAAGATGATCTGCTGAATACGATAAAATCTGAGTATGATGATCATCTAAATAAAATATTATGATATTGTATCTTCTAAAATGTATTATTTCTGTGGAAATGTCTTTAATACAACCCAAAAGGCATCTCATTGTCTCATTACAAACTCAGATCTTCTCTTTCTCTACTGTGGTGAATATTACTTCATCATCATAAAAGTACGGTGTATTTTTCACCTTTTATAGGTGACCTAAAGCAAGTTTTGGTGGGAATCCCAAAAACTTTACCGCTCACATAAATTTAAAGAAATTTCAATTCACCCTTAAATCATGGAGAAATAATGACTTCTTCAATTATTCTTGATTCTTCTGGAAACATCCACAATCCTCACCTCTTCTTCTGCAGACTCCCATTTCAATTTTCAGTATGATTTCAATTGATGAGTAAAATTTTATGAATCCGATCTATTCATAATAAATATTTGTACCAATTATAATTTAACATGAATAATCGGATTCCTATCTTGATATTTAATCATTATTTTAAATGATAATTCCTCTTTACAACACATTCATCTTCTTTTGTTCAGCACCTTTCTTGAGACACATTAAATATAATATATATTCTTCTCCTCTTCTCTTGATCCTATTGAAACACCACTTCAAAGGAAAGACAAAGTAAATAAATTCTTGAACCAGTTGAAGACAAACAAGATAATTCAATTATTAAAATATAGATCTTGAACCAATTGATGAAATAACACAATTGAAAACAAGTAAGAGTTTATGTGTCTATCCCTTCAGCAATTCAATAAATCATTCAAAAAATCCTAAATAAGATCATTATGGGTACGATTATCCTTATGCCCATATTTTTATATATATTCTGTCGAAATACAAGATGCTATCGTAAATCGGCACCACCTCTTGAACCAGAACCAACTCTTCAATCAGCACCACCTTTTCAATCGAGACCACCTTTTCAACCGGCGCCATATTCTCAAACAACACCACATTTTACTCTTCTATCACCTAGATATGATTGTTTTGAAAAAAAAATCAGTATCACTTCAATCTCACTACCACATAGATATGATAAATTTGTATTTGATCCTTTTACGATCAGTAGTATTTTTTCACTCCCCCTTTCTTCCATCAATCTTGCATCAAAAGTTCTCAATTCAACTTATGATTTATATGAAATAAAAATCCACATTGCATATTCACATTTAATTAATCTTAGTCATTTTGACACCAATTATCCATAAAAGTGAACACTTCTTTATCATCGTATTCAGAGTGTATTCAATAAACACTTACATCCAGCAATATGCTTTCACTTCTATATCATTCCCCAGTCAAGTCTGATCGAAACCATTTCTTCTGTGAAACTTTTTCTCATTAAAATGGACATTAACAGTGTGTACAATTATTTTTAAAAAATGAGACCGATTCTTTTCAAAAGGTAAGTCCAATTATTTTCAAAACAATGATCAGTACAACTGTTTCCAGAAACAGAGTGAGGTGATTTTCAAAACTCTCCCGGACAACAAAATACAACACATGAATATAAAACACCTTCATCATAATATTGGTCCTAAAAGTTACCCATATTTTCATTTGTTCCAAAACCATGTCTTCTTATAGTATCAAAATAGGGATGTAAATCTTCTAAAACCACATAATCTATACTCTTCCATAATTTTAGGATTATATCCTATACTTAGACTTATCCCCAGGGTTTTCAACAAATAACTCTAATTCTAATCTCCAAAACTAGACTAAATGAATCCTCTAATAACAACTGTATAGACCCATACTTTTTATACATAGAAATCACATCTTATTAGATGAATATTCAATATAAATCACAAATACAAGCCTAAGGACTATAATGTTTTAATTTCTTTAAAAACATGGATTCATAAAAAGATGGTTCAAAAAATATCTATATAAACTCGTACTTATTTCTCCGTAACTAGAAACCTTATTTGAAAAATCATAGTTAAAAATTTTCTTCATAACCACATGAAAAGAAACATAATAAATGCGGAGATCAAATGTTCAGTAAGGGTAAAAAAGGGAGATGTCAAGGATCATATGAGTATAAAATTTTTATAGTGGTATAAGAACCATATATTAACATTTTAAAATAATAATCTATATATCAAAGATCATAATCATTAGTTATATAATAAATATTAGTAATGAATCAGATATTGATCATAATGTATTTAAATAACACGATTCACTAGAGAACAACATTGGCATAGTCATTGAGTTTGTGAAATACACAAAATCCTAGAAAACCATTTCCATTGTATTCAAGGATCACTACCAAGACTATAATAGTGGGTTGGGTTTACTCCTTGGACCATCATAGTAGTCACGGTTAACTCCCCAGACTATCATAGTTGGCAGAATACCTTACATAAATTGGTTCACTCCCCATTCGAGTCATGTTTATCTGAAGAGATATCAATCTCAACCCATTGAATTAGAAGATTATATAATTATGATTCAATCATTCAAATGATTAAATTAGTACATATGTGTTTCATAATATCATAAAAGTTAATCATATCAGAGCCCATGAAAAGAAATGGGTATCATAGTTATTTCATCATAGCACATCTTGTTAAAAAGAAATAGGTTTCATAAATATTTCATCATTTCATCATATCATAACCTGTGGAAAAGGAATTGGTTTCATAAAAATATATTAATTAGAAACATAAAAAATCTATAGAAATAATAATTATTGTACACTTGTATCATATCCCAAGTAAATCATAAGTAAAATCAAGGGTTATTGTTTTTGATGAATATAAATTTCATTATATGATCATTAAAAAATTATTGGGGGAAATACCATTTCCACCTTAAAAATAACCTTCAAAAAAACTATAAATTCATAAAATATTGTGAAAATTCATTTCATTTTAAATAATATTGGAAATATATAAAGGAATATTTATATTATTTAGAAGTCAAGATTTTGGGAAAATTTTTTCATGATGTTTAAGTTAAAAGTAAACATTCAATTCACATTTTCGTAAAAAGTCAAAAAGGTACCTCATTTGAAAAATAACAATTAAAATTCCTTTTAAACCATTTTTTAAAGTATAAAGAGTGTGTAAAAATGAATTTTAACAATAATTGGATAATGTTAAAAACATTATTGAAAACATTTTTAGTAAATATAGACATGGAAGATAAAGGATTTTCAAGAAAAGAGAAAAATGAATTCGTTTTTCCTTAAAAATATTTTTTCAATATCTTAATTACCTAAAGAGAGTAAAATTGAGGTGGAAAGAATTTATTCTCAATAAATAACCATAATATAAGAAAATGAATGAGTTTCATGGGAGGTAGATCATGAAATTTTATTAATTAAAATATAATCATAAATATTCCCTATAAACATAATATTATGACATAAAACCCTTATTGTTTTGGTTTCTTTTTAATTTTAATTCCCATGAGATAATAACTGAAAGTAAAACTTTAAAAATCATTAACATAATGATAATCATGATATAACATTTCAAATGGAAGTTGCAATGCCCATAACCAGGATCCATAAAAATTGTGCCCTGAGCCAGTTGGTCACAAAGCCTTAAGAATGCCCCTATATGCTAGAGGCCAGAGACTAGCAACGAGTGTGTAAATATAGTAAATTATAGAGAATATATCCTATGGATCACAAATAAATAAAATAATATTCATATTAAATGGAAGGTATTTGTGTAAAATTATAACTTAAAATCATTAATAAATAAATCAATAATATGGAACGAACATACTACAAAGTACAAGAAACAGACATGCAACATGTGGAAAAATATATATAGCTAGGTTGATAAACGAAATTAATAAATAGAATATTCCAACTTTAAGTGGAATCCAAAGTATATTATTAGATGATACAAACAAGTTCCCATGTATATTCCCATCCCATAATGCGAATCGAACCAGGGAATAGTCCATGTTCCTAACTTACAATCATGAGGTATGTTTGGGTACCAAAGGTGGCTAGAATAAGGTGTTAGATATACTCAATAGGCCACAACCAATGGTGTATAAACTAATATGGTTCATGAATATAAAATAATCAGTGTGAAGGTATATAAAAATCAATTAGAAAATAATAAATATAAACATATTAGGCTTAGGTTCCTCAAAGACACATGGCCGACCAGACCTGCTTCGGCCTAATCCAGAATTTCCCTACACACATTCTCTCAGGTATATATATTTATATGTAAGAAAATAATATTAATTGATATTAATTCATTGTATTAGATATTTGGATCAACTTCCAGGCTTCCACATAGTGATATCATATAAGATTTATGTTTTAAATTATAGAAATCATGTGATATAGGTAATAATAATGTTGGAACCAAGGTGTAACCAAGGTTTCTTTTACCTTAATGGTTCATTAAAACATATATTAATAACTCATGTAGTATAGATATATTTTCTAATTGTAATACAAATGATGAGTCCTTGGAATTGCACTATAAAATTTTCTAACTACATTCACGGATAACATACTAAGTAATCTCGGGTTAAGCATGATTTGGATCCTGAGTAGGTAATTCATGGAATAACATGTCCAAGGAAATCTTATTGAATCCAAGGATATAATCCAATGCATTCTAATTTATATATATAATCAATTAAATCATTCAGTACATGCCAAGGAATTCACATATAATAATACATTGACCAAATTCCAAGGTGGGTATCTCCCTTAGCAATAGGCCCAATGAATTAGGGAGGAATCCTTTGAGTACTCATGGAATTATCTCATGAATCCAATCCAAGATCATGTTTGTCCCCTCCTATAACTTGAAAAATGACCATTATAACACACACCATATCTATGGATCATAACATAGGCCATGTGTAAATAATTACATTCCACCATTTCCCTTAAATTCAATCCATTACCATTCCATTTATAATTGTAAATTTTTCATAAGAGGCATCATACCTTTAATATTTAAATTAATAATTTACGTGTCATATGAAGTATAATATATTACAAATTTCATTTATCAAATCATATAATTCCCCAATAAACAACGGCCTTGTAATACATTTAAGCCATTCAATATTTTTAATTTATTCCCAATAATGATAGGAATAAATCATGGTTAATAATGGAAAGTGACATGGAATTGAAATTCTCATTTAATCATTTGGAATTTACAATCTCATTTAATTTAATTTACTCATATATGAATTTATAAAAAATGATAAATCATTTATAGAACATGCCCTAAGAGGTAGTTTAATTAATGTACAAGGATGGTAGACACATCATTTAAAAAAACTCACCTTATAGAGGTGGTTGAGGTTGAGGTATTTACCTCCAACCATGTAAGAGGGTTCTAGGATGTCGTCTAATCGTTTAAGTTAATTAAATTAATGTTTATGAAGTTATGTAAGAAAATTCCATTTTGTGGAATAAAAATGTTTTTTTATAAAATGATGATAGATTGAGGGAATGTAATTAGGCCCCCAACCTCATTAATAGGACACTTCATTCTTCCAATATCTAGATTTTAAAACCACCATGAAAATGGTGAATTTTCTCACTCAATTTTGCACCAAAATCTGTGAGATAAACTAAAAAAGGAAGAAAAATGAATCTTATACATAATGAGAGGCTTCCAAACCATTTGAAGGAAATCAAAATAGACCAATAATGAATGATAAACAACCATGGAAGGGGGAAGAAGAGGAGAGAACACACAATATTCCTCTTGGAGAAGTGATGGAGGAAATATAGTGAATGCCATTTTAAGAGTATAGAAAAAATGGAAATGTTTTCCCTCTCAATGTGGTGCATGTTTAATCTAACTGGTTTGGATAACTGTTCTCCAACCATGCTTCTCTCACTACCCATTATCCACAACCTAGATAGATTGGCCACATGGATTTTCCTAACCATTATCCAACTATGTGGTGCTACTAGTTTTGTGTCACTAAACATGTGGTCTAGTTTCACGTTTTAGAAAACCATGCACAAACTATGTTCGAACCTCTGAAATTTATTGCAGACTTCTTGGATAGACATTCAGCCTCATATACATGGTTTGATAAACCATGAGAAAAACCTTAAGGAGCATCATGGTTCCTCCCAAAGGGATGCAAGGTTTCAAAAAATGGTATTCCCTAATTAGATTCTCTAAAACATGGAGCCCCTAAAACTCATACAAACTTCCAAAACCCCTATTAGTCCTTAAAACCCATATAAAAAAAATCACATTTATATGTTCTAATAATCGTATTTACATTTTGAGACTCAGTTTAAGATTCATCCAGTTCATCAAATGAAAATTTCAAATTATACTGAAATTTAAAACTGGTCTAAAACATTGTAGCTCATAGTATTATATACAAAACATGAAAGAAGATTGGTTCATGACACAACATATGTACCAATGAAGTTAATTTTAGATGATAAACCCTTACATTAATTCCCACTTTCTTAGAAATCACTCTAAAATCCTATATAATAATTTTTAATTTATTATAATACTATATAAGAATAACTTATATGATTATAATATCTGATATGATCCATTTATAACATTTTAACACTCATTTTTCAATAATTCCTTAATAAAATCATTTTTTCTGTTTACTATTTCATTTATCATGAGTATTTTAGTTATGAAGCTCTGGTCCTTGTACTTTGATCATGGTTCTATAATATTAATAATTTTAATACTGATATAAATATTATTCATATTCATTATAAATATATGTATTCATCCCTAGAACATAGAGATTGAAAAATGAATTGCATCATTCATAGTGACGGTAGGTCGTATGTAATGAAGAATGTTATTTTAAATATTTGAAAGTTGAAATGAAAGAAAGGAAAAAAAATAAACCACCTTTGATATTAATTATTGTATCATATAAATAATTTATATTAAATAAATATATCCTTATTATTGTCTAAGTAAAATTAAAATGAAAAATAAATCACAACGCTTCATGAGTGTGGTAGTCCACACGTACACACGAGGGAGGTTGTCATTTCCCGATTGATTGGAAGGTAAGAAATTATATGTTATATTATAATTAAATAAGTATAATTATTTCATAATTATCATATTTAATAATTAAACCCATAATAATAATTATCCATGAAATATGGTGGTTGAAAATGAATTGTATCGCTATGTGGAGAAAGTAAGTCATATGTATGCACGAGCGATACTTTAACTTTCTTTTTTTTGATAAAGAGGGTGGATAATGGTGATTTAAAAATCATAATAAAGTTTCAATTTATTTAGAATAATTAATTTATTACTTAACAAATAATATAACAAATATAGAGGAGGTAAAATAATAATTTAAAAGGAAGTGATCGGTTAACGTGATTACCACTTCTTTGAAACTACTCCTTTAGAAACCCTATTAAGAATTCTAGAATAGGTCTTTTGGGAAGACCATCACCTCTATATTTTTTATATGGGGGGAGGGTTATAAGATTTTTTTATAGGGTTTTTTTATCTATAAGTCTCAATGTTTTGTTACGAAGAGAAAGGAAGGGAGCCCTTTTATAATTGAGGGGAGGGACACTCATGGTATTTTTAAATAGATTAAAATCCAATAACGTTATTCCATAAAAACATTATTCCAAATTGATAGGGATTTGAATTTATGTTAGTATGGTGCTGAAATACTATAAAAACAATAAAATTTGGAAATGATTAATTGGTGTTTTAAACCATATCTTTTGGTTTAAACCCTCAGTTAACATATTTTATCCTTAACTATTGTAACATCTTTTTCACTCTTAATGAAATTGAATTTCACTAGAAAGTTGATAATTTGATAATAAATGGAAAAGGTATATAATTTTAGACAATATATTATCCATCTTTTACTCTTTCAATATTTTAATGATTTTTAAATAATTTAATAATATATTATTTTTATAAAATATCATTAATGGAAATTTTCACACTATTAATTTAATTTGACTTAAAAGGAATAAAAAAATTTAATTCAAATAGAATCATTTAATGCCACACCAATATTTTATAATAATCTATAAAATTCTTGGAAAACATTAAATCAATAAAATTATAGAAATTTTTATATTTTTAAAGCTATTTATTTTATTTTTCTATTAATCGAAGAAAAAATGCATCGATGTTGCATAATCATTTAAGGTAATTATATAATTACTAAAAAATACTAAAAATTTTACATCATGAAAATAATTTATTTATTCTCAGAATATACATTTATATTAATTTATAATATGCTTTTTCCATATTTTGACACAAAATAAATATTTAAAATTAAGAGAGTGGCATTTTTTATTTTTCATTGTTTTAAATATTATATAGTTTATTTTTAAGTGTAAGTGTCCATTCAATAAGTAAATTTATATTATAAGGTTATATGGTTCTATTTAACTTCATCCCGTAATAATTAAGATGAAAAATGGTGACCTTAATATTTAGTTTTTACCTTGTTTAACCCAATTTAACCTTTACGGAGGTGATGAGTTTTTACACGATTACTATTTTGTAATGCCTAAAAGTAAAAGGGACTTATTTATCAAATTTATAATTACTGATTCCAAATATTTAATCCATTTTTAAATATTCTGTTTCTATAAGTGGAAAAAAATTAATTTTAAAATAATCATTAAAAGAGATGATAATTGCTTTTTAGAAAAATATATTTTTAAGCATAAAACTAGATTTAATCATATCTGATGCGTAGAAATAAATATTGGATGAATGTTAAAATATTTAATTGAACAAATAATATATATATTTTAGGAAAGTAATTCACTAATAGTTATTAATTTATTTTTTATAATAAAAACACATTTTGTGCATAAAAATTGGTTTTTACAAAAAATATCCTTCATTCTAAAATGATTTTTTTATTTAATTAAATGATAAAAAATGACATAATTATATATATATATTTAAACCAATTTTTTTTAATAATTTAGTTTTTATTGTTCTTAACCTCCAATCCAACAGCTAGGTGATAACCATCATACTAAATTATAATATTTAATAGTATATTGTTGTTCATTTAAACTCAGTGTTGTGTGTAATAAAAGATGTCAAAATAATTTAATATATTTATAGAGAAAAATTTCATAAAATATCAGGGTGTTACATTCTACTCCCTTTAATAAACTGTTTCATCAAAAATTTTACTTGATCTCAATAATCAAGGGAATGACATCTAAAAATTCCATTATTGAAAAACCACAACATAAAAAGGGTTAATACATATTTATCTTAAAAGAGGTAAAGGTAAATATGAAGTTAAAGTTTAATAACACATAACTTGGTTTCAAATTAGGATAAAGTTAGTGGGAAAATAAAATATTGACATATATAAAAAATAAATGTTTAGATAATGATATAGAGTTATCAGGAACATTGATCATAAGAAAGTGAATGATCAAGAGAATGTTAAAAACCAAAAAAAAACATATATCAATGAGGCATAAAAAAGACCATTGAGTCATCGAAAATGATCGTTATAGGATAAATTTTTTGTTCCTATATCATTTTCCTAGAGTTGAAGAATTTGTTTAACATA